>CM059190.1:22024301-22756454 GCA_030323885.1 Branchipolynoe longqiensis
GTAAATCTTTGGTTTGACTGGGCCGGGGATTGAACACACAACCTCCTGCTTCTCCTCCCACACAGGAAGCAAATGATCCGTATCTGTGCAGGAAACTTTGCCGTTGTAGGTGACATTCGGCTGTTGAAACTAACTCAATAAATCTCCAACAGTTAATAGCATACATACAGCGATCGGAATGGCCTAGCGACTCGAGCGGCCGTGGTCATCTCGGTGAGCAAGAAGCCATCATCATGCGGATGTTGGTTGGATGCAGTCCAGTTTATATTGTAGTAGTCTGCTCTTACCTCACAGACAAAGAGTCACATAGAGAGGTTAGTGTGGATATGGTGATTGCATCAGGGAAACTCGGTGGTGTACTGGTTAGCCTGCTAGCATTGGCATGGCAATGAGTGCGAGTTTGGATCCCGCTCTCGGTGCAATATTTCCCATTTTCATCACCTCTATGACATTGGTGTCATGACCAGGATCCTGTACAAGCTGCATGCTCTATGGGTGTTGAACCTACCCTGCGTATGTGTAAGTGCATTGCGGGTATATATATGTAATGGTAAGCATTCAATGATTCATGGATGTAATCCATTTAACAGACTTACAATTCCATGAGGATGAGCATAGTAGTCTGCACTGACCTTTGAGGCAAGGAGCCACATTGACAGGTATGCTTATGGTGCAGTCACACTACGACGCTTCTCGCCGGCGACATGGCAACGTGTAGTTATTTTGGGTGATAATAAGTGAAACGTCTGGACGCGCTGGTGGCGCGTTATGAGCGCGTCTGTACACGTCGGTACACTATCCTTGATGTTGATGGTCGGCCCGACAACGTCGGCGCGCGTTGCCGGTCGCCCAAGGTTTTAAGCATGTAAAAAAAAAACAACGACCGTCAGCGCGCGTCAACGCGTGGGTTCCAATATTATGGCGACATCAGAAGGACGTCGCCATCGCTGGAATATCGTTATGGGAACACTAGGCATTCACCGCGCGTGCGGGACAGTCGTTCCCACACGTTGCCCCAAACTGGGCCGTTGCTGTTTTATGCCCTAGCAACATCTAAGGCCATATGAAGATGTCGCGCCAAACTTTCTTTTTTTTTTCCCTCACGCGTCGACACCCGTTGGCCGCACGGAAATAACGGGCCGCGGTGACCCCAAACTTTTTCCCTAAACCGCCGAAAAGTTGGACATTTCTCGACGCGCAAGATTTTATTTTCACCGCTGCCGGGTCGCCGGGAGTAGCATCGTTGTGTGACTGCACCATTAGATAGGGTAATTGCATCAGAGAGTCTAGATAGTGAAATGGTTGGCATTAGCCCTAGGTTGGCAAGAAGTGTTGGCTCCAATCCTGCTCTAGATGCAATATTTCCCATTTTCATCACCCACACGAGAACATTATAGGTTAGGAAACCTTGACCTTTGTGACAGAAACATTGGCAATGTGACCCACACATGAGCCAGTGTGGGAAAAGGTACGTCTAGATGACAATTCGGCTTTCGAGTACCAGACGGGATGGTCGAATGAGTTGAGCGTCCGTTTCCTGTTTTCGTAGATCGTGCGATTCGAATGCACAGTTCGAACCCTGGTCGAGTCAAACCAATGACTTAAAAATGTATACTTGTAGCTTCCTAGGCAGGCACTCAGCATTATTAGGATAGGACCAGAACTGGTTGGCTAAGTGTCAGGATAATGTGACTGAGTGGGATATCAGGTTATGGAGCTGGTGGTTTGGTCTCTCAGTGGGGCAGCACTACGGAATCGCGATGAGTGTGGCTGTCACAAGTTTGTACCCATCCTGAAATGACCTCAGATGAGGATGTAAAACTACAACAACCAACCACTCTTTTGAGAAAACATCAACTATAAATGTCCCGCTATCACTAATATTGACCAGACAACTACTGATTTGTCGCAGTTGTAAAAACACCGACAAATCAATAATATTTTGACAAATAATGTAATAAATTCTGAATCTTGATGCTCCATGGGATAACAATTAATAGAAACCTAAGTTTTGGAAGTGATCATCATATTTGGGATTTGAATTGGTAATTCACATGGTTTCTGCACCAGCGACGACTCTTTCAACACTACGTAAAATATTCCGATATTCAGAATAGGGGGGAATGCAAATGTTCTATTACTGATCGGTCGGTGTACGTGACCAGGCAAGTGTATGTATATATGTATGGGTTTGTGGTGCCTGAGTGGGATGTAAATATACATAGTGGTGGTGGCAGGTCTGGGTGTCAGTGCTCTCAGGGCCTACCCCCTCTGCTGGGATAGGGATCACCACACTCCAAGGTCAAGGTTGGTGGTGGCCATGGGGCCATACAGCTTGTGGTGGTGGGCAGACCACTGGTATCCATGGTGACCAGGAATGCTGGATCCCTATTGGTAGGGCCAAGAATGCGTGTTTTCTATTGGAGGAAAGGGGTGGGGGTGATACTGTACAATGAACCCATGTTACCATATAAATAATAAACCAGAGGGGTGGACTCTCTCTCTTCTTCTTTACACTTTATACTCTTCCTTTCTCTTTGTCTGTATTGATTTCACCATAGCCTGCATACACAGCCTTATCCTTTAGAACTAAAGGCCCTGTCACACTACGACGTTTCTCACGAACGCGCTTCGACGCATGCCGACGTGTTGCCTTTTTGGGCGAAACGTTGGGACCCGTCGGGACCCGTTAACGGGGCGTTACAAACGCATTAGCGGCGCATCGGTACACATCGGTACACGTTGAGTGCGAGTAACGTTTGGACCAACACATTGGCGTGCGTCGGGCCACATCGAGGTTTTGTGCTTGCACAAAACTTTCGACGCGCGCCAACGCGCGCCAACGTGTTGGATCGCGCATTACCGGCGCGTTGGCAGGACGTGGACCTACATTACCAGCGCGTTGCCGGCCCGCTCGAACAACGTTGAGCAACGTCCATCAACGCTGGCGATCTTTCGCCAAACTGCGAGCGGCCCGTCAACGCGTTGGTAACGTAGTGGACGAGCTATTGGCGTAGCGCCAGCGTTTCGTGACACGTTGGACCTGTTGGTGGCGCATGTGGACGTGTTGATGGCGGGTGTAGACGGGTTGCTGGTGCATGTTGACGTGTTGTTGGCGCCTGTGGACGTGTTGCTGGCGGTTCTTGGTGTCTTGCTGGCTCATGTATATGTGTTGTTGGCGCGTGTCGACGTGTTGATGGCGACACGCCAATAGCGCGCGGACAACCCATTGGTGGCCCGTTGTGACGCGCGGACCCAGCCGACCGTGAAGTAGGTTAATGACCCGTTGTTTGCATTTTTTTCGCCTGCAACGTCGATACCCGTTGATTGCGCTCTAATAACTCACTATTATCACGCTACCAACACGCTGCGGCCCATCCAACTACCCCCCGAAATGCTGAAAAATTTGACGTTTCTCGACGCGTTGATAATATTTTTCGCGTTGGCGGCACGCCGGAACAAACGTCGTAGTATGAGAGGGCCTTTAAAGGGATATGCCAAAAGCCTTAGTCAGCACAAATCCGCATCAAAGAGGGGAAGTGAGAGTAAGCAGTTGCAGATTGTCCATAATCTGGACATTTGTTTCCATTGACAGACCGTGGTGCATCCGTGGAGGTTGTATTCAACTTCTGACGGTAGGTGGCGTGTGTGTGTGTGGGGTGCGAATCCGAAACATTGCACTTGAAGTGTGATTTGAACCCATATTTGAACAATTCAAGGGTTAGCACCCTAAACATTAAGCTATCTAGGCTCCTTGATGTCATCAACCAACCCCGTGATTGCCTGTGCATAGGACATTTCACCGTGTTGAACGTCGGGGTTTCGATTCCCAGTTGGGTCAAACCAATGACTGTCAAAATTGTTACTTGTCGCTACCTAGCCATACATTTGGCATTACTAGGATAGGACAAGGACTGGTCAGTTCAGTATCCTGATAAGCTGACTGAGTGCGAAATCGGGTACATGGTGCCGGTGGCTTATGCCTGGTACACACCTCCCGTATATGATCTAAAACTGCCCGTTTCGCGCATAAGTTTGAGTTTTAGTCGTTAGGTGTGCGACCCCCTAGCACACCAGAGCCTTGCGATTTGTGACTTAAAACTCAGTTTTAGGGGTTAAAACTGAAATCGCAAGGGATTCGAAAAACGAATTGGGCAGTTTTAGTCGCGAAACGGGACGGGTCGGGGTCGTGATGCGCAGTCAGTTTTAGTGCGTGAATCGTAAATGGGAGGTGTGTGCCAGGCATTAGTCTCCCAGTTGTACAGCGCTATAAAGTCGAAATTAATGCGAACTGTCACAAGTCTGCACCCGTCCTGATATGACCTTATATGTTGCTAGGATGTAAAATCCAAACAGACAAGTATTCAGGATATTTGTGATATTTTGTGCCAGTATGGCTTAATAGTGGCCCCCCCCCCCCCCACACACACACATTTGAATTAAAATGACGCTGGTCATGCAATATTCCACTCAGACATGTTATCTGATACCTCGCCAACCAGTCCTTGCCTTCTCCTAATGATTCAGCAAAGAAATGACACAAGTAGCAGTTGTTGCTTGCTGCTTGGGGCTTTACTTCCTAGCAACATATCAGGACGGGTACCGACTTGGGACAATGCGCACTCCTGGTGACTTTAAAGCACTGCCTCACTGGGATACCAGGCCACCAGTACTATGATCTGATATCCCTCTCAGTCACATTATCCTGACACTGAGCTAACCAGTCCTTTCCCTATCCTTGTAATGCCAAGTACCAAGCTAGGAAGCGAAAAGTACCAATTTTGTAAGTCATTGGCTTGACTTGGCTGGGATTTGAACTCCAGACCTTCCGCACGGGAAGCCAGCGCTTTGGTGATTCGACCACCTCACCCGGTCATTACTGGAATATTTTACATCAAATATGAAACAAACAAACCACATCGCGCTCTCATTGAATACTGGAATATTTAACCACAAATATATATTCCTTACCTGCCACACTAAATATCGGCGACAAATAAAGTACAGGTTCAGGTGCAATAGGAGTGGATGACATGGAAATGGAGAAAGAACGAAAAGAAAGTACAATAAAAACATCACCCCAGGTAGCGACAAGCATCACTATTGTAGCTCTCTGGTTTGACTCGGCCAAGCAATTGATTCTGTGAACTCTCACCTCAAACACCTCCTACACAGGAGCGAAACACTGTACCCACTCGACTATTCTGTCTGGTAATTGATTGTAATGGTGCTGGCTGAATAGTTTTTGTTTGTTGTTGTTTTGCATCCTAGCAACATCTAAGGTGACAGTATGCACTCATGGCGGTTTTATAGTGCTGCCACACTGGGAAATCAGGCTGGCAGCACCATGACGCGATATCCCACTCAGTCAAATTATCCTGACACTGAGCTAACCAGTCCTTACCCTATCCTAATAATGCCGAGCACCTGGCTAGGAAGCGACAAGTATCAATTTCTAACTCATTGGTTTGACTCAACCGGGAACCAAACTCGCGAACTGCCGATCTTCCACACGCGAGGCCTGTGCTCTACTGATTCGGCCACCACACCCGGTGGCTGAAGCAGTTGAGCACCCGCCTCACAGGTGGCAGGGCCTAGGTTTAAGGCTTTGCTGAGTCCAAGTATTTATATTTGCAGCCACCTGGAGGGTAGGGTTCTAACTTTTAAGCACCCCAACCAGAGCCGCTAGTTTCCCATGTGAAATGTCGGGCGTTAGAATCCCGACTGAATCAAAGCAATGACTTTATAAAATGGACAGTCGTCACTAGATGGCCTGGCATTCGACATTAATAGGATAGGACAAAGACTGACGAAGCAGTAAGGATATTACGGTATTAACTGTCTTAAGCAACTCCTGTGGTCTCTGAATCCCTACCATGCTGAATAATGTGTCCAAGTCCAAATTTATTGTCTCAATTAACCCTCCCTCCACTGTCACGACACCCGCTATGTCAGGTCAACATAACATTAGATGCAGGGTTGTCCTTTGAAGTCAGACATTACTTAATATTATTAGCTGTAACTACATCACAAGCACCTTCCACTATGACTACTAATCACAATCTCGCATGACCTCCACGTGACCCCTCTTGAACCACGTGACCTGTGACCTTTCCCGACAACCCCTTCTTCTAAATCTTCCTCAATTCACACTTCACAAATATCAAGCGGCCAACCTTCATTATTACCTTTCTTATAGGCTTTGTCTAATTCAGCGTACCAGATAGTTGTCAGGTTATGAGATATTTGACAGATTAATAGGCACTACCATTTCTGTTAATATTAAAGTTACATATTCCGATGGCTTTCGAATTATTGCATAATCTTTTAGATAACTATATCAGGTTGACTATTATAACCTACTATTTATTATTCCTGAGTCATTTCGATGAAAAATGGCTAATTATGGAGCAATTTGAGCTGAAAGAACCCAAAATCATTTCAGCACGCTTGTCAAAAGCATTGTTGTTGTGGGCCAGATTCACATCTCGCGATGGTCACGTGATGAGGAATAACATATTAATGTGTAGGTAGGTAGTCTGGAACCTGACAAATGCCATATATGGTACTGGGAATGAGGGCAGGACTAATAAGGTCGCTAGACTGACCTAATTGGTTAGTGGTCTCCCTGTTTAATGGCTGTCTCAAAGTGAGTGTTCAAAGGAATGGGGTTATACATTCACAGATTATTCTGTATATGATGTACTGAATCATTAGTTGGATATATAGGATCAAAGGTAGGTAGTTCTTTTGATTTTGACAACATTATATTTTATCAAACCATGCAACTTTAATGCATTATTTGATTTGTTTGTTGACCAACCTGTAACGTGAATAAATCTATGGTTTGTTTGTTTATTGTTGCTTTACGTCCTAGCAACATCTAAGGTCATATTACTTAGGAAGGATACCGCCTTGTGACAGTACGCACTCATGCCGTCTTTATAGTGCTGCCCCACTGGGAGGCCAGGCCACCACCACCATTACCTGATATCCCACTCAATCACATTATTCTGACAGTGAGCCAACCAGTCCTTGCCCTATCCTAATAATGCTGAGCGCCTGGCTAGGAAGCGACAAGTATAAATTTGTAAGTCATCGGTTTGACTCGAACCCACGATCCCACGGTCTACCAACATGGGAGACGGACGCTCTAACTCATTATGCCATCCCGTCTGGTCCATAAATCTATGGTGGTACCTGCAACAAACTATCCAATTACAGATAAGTACTAATGTAAGTACTAATGTAATTGCCACAGCACTGATATAACTATCCAACCCACATAAGTACTAATGTGAGTGCACAGTACTGATATTATGCCACACAGAATCATTTCGGAATGTGCATGTGTGAGTGTGTGTGTATGTGTGTGTATTTATGGATATGTGTTAAATATCAATATATAGAAAGCGCTATCAATGCCAGTTTGGCACAAACTGAAATAGCATAGATTGAAATTGTACCGAATCTAAAATCTAAATGCTTGAGATTCCCTTCAAAATGTGAAATCAATATCTAATCTCCATCAATCCCTTTGAAATGGGAAATCAATATTTCCAATCTCAATCTCCATAGTTTATAGCCGTCACAGTCCTCGCACAGCCCCTCCTTCCTGGCTTCACCCTCACGCAAACACACTCACTTACACACCCTCACATTCACACACCATCACTCACCCCCACACCGAACCACCCACTCACTCGGCATCCACCTAGCCACTGACTAGGCACTCCCTGACCAACCAGTCACCACTCACCCACTGTCCACACATTCAGTCATTACTGACAGTCATCACCACCCACTCACCAGGCACCCAGTCAACACCCACCACCCACTCACCACCCACTCACCACGCACCCAGTCACCACCCACTCACCACCCACTCACCACGCACCCAGTCAACACCCACCTCCCACTCACCACCAACTCACCAGGCATCCAGTCAACACCCACCACCTACTCACCACCCACTCACCACGCACCCAGTCAACACCCACCTCCCACTCACCACCAACTCACCAGGCACCCAGTCAACACCCACCACCCACTCACCACCCACTCACCACGCACCCATTCAACACCCACCTCCCACTTACCACCCACTAACCAGGCACCCAGTCAACACCCACCACCCACTCACCACCCACTCACCACGCACCCATTCAACACCCACCTCCCACTCACCACCAACTCACCACGCGCCCAGTCAACACCCACCTCCCACTTACCACCTACTCACCAGGCACCCAGTCAACACCCACCACCTACTCACCACCCACTCACCATGCACCCATTCAACACCCACCTCCCACTTACCACCCACTCACAAGGCACCTAGTCAACACCCACCACCCACTCACCACCCACTCACCACGCACCCAGTCAACACCCACCTCCCACTTACCACCCACTCACCACGCACTCAGTCAACAGCCACCACCCACTCACCACACGCCCAGTCAACACCCACCTCCCACTTACCACACACTCACCACACACCCAGTCACCACCCACCACCCACTCACCACGCACCCAGTCAACACCCACCACCCACTTACCACACACTCACCACACACCCAGTCAACACCCACCACCCACTTCCCATGCACTCAGTCAACACCGACCTCCCACTTACCACACACTCACCACACACCCAGTCAACACCCACCACCCACTCACCACACACTCAGTCAACACCGACCTCCCACTTACCACCCACTCACCACGCACTCAGTCAACACCCACCACCCACTCACCACACACCCAGTCAACAGCCACCACCCACTCACCACACACTCAGTCAACACCGACCTCCCACTTACCACCCACTCACCACACACCCAGTCAACACCCACCACCCACTCACCACGCACTCAGTCAACACCGACCTCCCACTTACCACCCACTCACCACGCACTCAGTCAACACCCACCACCCACTCACCATGCACTCAGTCAACACCCACCTCCCACTTACCACACACCCACCACACACCCAGTCAACAGCCACCACCCACTCACCACGCACCCAGTCAACACCCACCTCCCACTTACCACACACTCACCACACACCCAATCAGCACCCACGCTCCTCACAGCGATAGTTGTGACAGTGGCAAAAGTGGTGACAGTAGCAACAGCGGTGACAGTGACAACAGTAATGACAATAGTAACGTGGTGACTGTGGCATTAGAAGTGACAGTGGCAGCATGTTGTATAGTGGCAGCAGTGGTGACATTGGCAACAACAGTGACAGTGGCAACAGCGGTGACAGTGGCAATATTTTTGACAGTGGCAATAGTGGTGACAGTGGCAACAGTTTTGACAGTGGCAATAGTGGTGACAGTGGCAACATCGGTGACAATGGCAACATCGGTGACAGTGGCAACAGTGGTGACAGTGGCAACAGCAGTGACAGTGGCAATAGTGGTGACAGTGGTAATATTGGTGGTGACAGTGGCAATATTGGTGGCAGTGGCAACATTGGTCAGCGTGACAACAGTGATGACAGTGGCAAGAGCGGTGACAACGGCAACAGTTTTGTCAGTGGCAATAGTGGTGAGAGTGGAAACAGTGGTGACAGTAACAACAGTGGTGACAGTGGCAACATCCCTGACAGTAGCAACAGTGGTGACAGTGGAGACAACAGCAGCAGCAATAGTAGCAATAGTGCAACATTGACAGCACCCACAACATCCAGCTCTAGTTCAGTCAAAGAAAACGCACTAACACCAGTAGAAAGAAAATAATATGAGTACAAGAAGTAAGAAGTCAAGTCGAGTGTTCTGGCGACACACCGTTGGGAACCGGTAAGCATCACCTGTCGGTTGAGGACAGGGGGGAGATGTATTGGATGTAGGTCAGAAACCATGAAAGCACCCATTGACCATCCACCTAGTCACTGACCAGGCACTCCCTGACCAACAGTGGGCCACTCACCCGCTGTCCATCCATTCAGTCATCACTCACACTCCTCACCACCCAATCACCATGCAGACAGTCAACACCCACCACCCACTCACCACCCACCCATTCAATACCCACCACTCATTCACAACCCACTCAATCACCACACACACGCATCACCACCCACTCACCATGCACCCCACCAACACGTACTCACTGCCCACTCGCCACACACTCAGTCAACACTCACTATCCACTCATCACGCACAAAGTCAAGACCTACAACCCACTCACAACCCACTCAATCACCACCCACCCAATCACCACGCACACTCATCACCACCCACTCACCACCCACACGCCACTCGCTACCCTCCCACGCCACATGGCGCCACAGAGACACGGTGGTTAGTTAGTTGGCGCTCCGTGTGTGGCGCTGTCCGCAAAAGACATTTCCCTGTTGGCCACCAGGGACAGATCTGGAGGGGCTGTGACCCCTGCTGACCCCTGCTGACCTCTCCCCTACTCACAATGCCTCTCACTGAGCGCGCCAGGGTCCCCTGGTAGATTTGGCGCAAACCGGAACACGTGGTGGGCACCATCCATCTTGGACGGCACCGCTAGGTGGCAGATGGGAAGGTGGGGTGGTGGTGGTGTCGTGGTGGGGTGCGGTGGTGTCGTGGTGGTGACAGGGTAGGGTGTGCGGTGGTAGAGGAGTGTATTAAGGTGTGGTGGTGGTGTGGTAATGGTGGTGGTGGTGTGGCGGTGACAGGGTAGGGTGTGTGGTGGTAGAGGAGTGTATTAAAGTGTGGTGGTGGTGTGGTATTGGTGGTATGGTGGTGGTGGTGGTGTGGCGGTGGTGGGTGGTGTGGTTGTGGTGTGGTGGTGTGGTTGTGTGGTGGTGGTGGTGGTGGTTGTGTGGTGGTGGCGGTGGTGGTGGTTGTGTGGTGGTGGTGGCGGTTGTGTGGTGGTGGTGGTGGTGGTGTGGTGGTGGTGGTGGTGTGGTGGTGGTGGTGTGGTGGTGGTGGTGGTGGTGGTGGTGGTGTGGTGGTGGTGTGGGGGCGGCGTGGTGGTGGTTGGGGTATGGTGGTGGTCTTTTGGTGTGGTGGTGTGGTGGTTGGTGTGGTGGTGTGGTGGTGTGGTGGTGTGGTGGTGTGGTGGTGTGGTGGTGTGGTGGTGTGGTGGGGTGGTGGTGTGGTGGTGTGGTGGTGTGGTGGTGTGATGGCGGCGTGGTGGTGGTGGTTGGGGTGTGGTGGTGTGGTGATGTGGTGGTGTGGTGGTGTGGTGGTGTGGTGGTGTGGTGGTGTGGTGGTGTGGTGGTGTGGTGGTGTGGTGGTGTGGTAGCGGCGTGGTTGTGGGGGTTGGGGTGTGGTGGTGGTGTGGTGGTGTGGTGATGTGGTGGTGACACGGTAGGGAAGAACTGAATGGTGTGAGGTGGTAGTGGAGTGTATCAATGGGTGGCGTACTGTGTTAGAGGTGGTGGGGAAAAGTGGCCCTGCTGACTGTGTGGTGGTGGGGGTGTGGTTGTGGTGGTGTGGTGTGGTTGTGGTGGTGTGGTGGTGACAGTGGGGGGAAGTGGTGAAGGGTGTGAGGTGTAGAGAAGTGTCTTGAGTGATGGCGTGGTGTGATGGAGGTGGTGTGGTGCTGCAGGGGGTGTGGTGTGGTGTACTGGTGTGGTGGCATGTAGTGGTGGTGTGGTGGTGGTGTGGTGCCGCATTGTTCTAGTGGTGGTGAGGTTTGTGGGTGGTTACCGAGCAGGTGAAGACGGGGCTGGTGTGAGCTGGTAGATGAGAAAGGAGGACGACCCTCACTCATTTCTCAAGGCGGCCCCCTGCCCCGCATACTGTAATTGAGCCTATCATATAGATCTATCAGCAAACCTACACTACTTACTTTGAAGTGAAGTACTGCCAAAACTACCAGGGTCTCAAACTGGTAAACTATAGCTGGGTAAAACTATTATATCACCCCAGATCAAACCACTTTGCAAATCACTCTAGTTGAACTCTTATAATGTGAATTGTCGAAAGACTGGTGGACAGTAAGGTGTTCCATTCCTGGTCGAGTCACCCTAGATCAAACCACTTTGCAAATCACTCTAGTTGAATAACAACCCACGATAAGGAACTCTTATAATGTGAATTGTCGAAAGACTGGTGGACAGTAAGGTGTTCCATTCCTGGTCGAGTCAAATCAGTGAACTACTAACTTGATACTTGTCGCTACCTAGCCTGGTGCTTCACATTATCAGAGTATCGCAATAACTGGTTAGCTTAGTACAAGGATAGTGTGACTGAGTGGGAAATGTGGGGCCTGGTCTTCTTGTGGAAGCAGCACTATACAGTTGACATCAGTGCGCACTGGCAAAGGTCTGTACGCGTCCTGATATGACCTTGTTGTCACGACATAAAATTCTCAGCAAACCACAAAAAAGAAGAACCTTTCGCACGGAGTGATAGTGCCATTACTGATTATGGCCCCATTCGGTATTGCTGGTGTAATAAACAGAGGGGCGTGCTGCCACCTGTCGGTCTCCATTCAATAGCGCAGTTGAAGCATGGCTGGCAAACACAACATACTGGCCAGCCTGCTGCTCCCCCATAGCCCATAAGAGTCCAAATGACCATTCCATATGCCAAAGTTTGAAGGGTTACTGATTGTCTGGACAAAGGGACCTACATTAATTGTGACACAATTTGTTGGTTGGTTGCTTGTTGTTATTTTATGTCCCAGCAACATCTAAGGACGACTTGTGACAGTCTAGGTAGCGACAAGTATAAATTGTGTAAGTCATTGGTTTGACTCGACCAAGAATTGAACTCCCGACCTTCCACACGGGGACCGGGCACAGTGGCTGAATCGGTAGAGCGCATGCCTCCCGTGCGGGAGATCGGGAGTTCAATTCCCAGTTGAGTCAAACCAATGACTTACAAAATCGATACTTGTCACTTCCTAGCCTGGATCTCGGCATTAATAAGATAGGGCAAGGACTGGTTAGCTCAGTGTCAGGATAATGTCGCTTGAGTGGGATATTAGGTCATGGTGCTGACGGTACACTGGGTCAGCACTGTAAAAGTCGCCATGAGTGTGCATTGGCACAAGTCGGTACCTGTCTTGGTATGATCTTAGATGTTGCCAGGACGTAAGACTCCAACATCCAACCAATCCGCAAAGGAACTGGGGCAGGGAGACGGGGAAAGGAGAAGAAACAGAGTTGCAGGCAACAATCTAAATCAGATTAACACAGGATGATTGCACCTGCTTCTCATGACTCAATCTACATCGTCACCTAACCATGCATAAAGCGTCATAACTACGCATGCGTGGCCAAGTAATTGATTTTCTTTCTTCTTTTTTCACCACTGACAGAGGGCAGTTCGCTGGCCCGCCGCCAGCGGTAAAGGGGAGGGGGAGAGGGAGGAGGAGGTGGGTGCGTGGGGGCGCGGGGGCGCGGGGGCGCGGGGGCGCGGGGGCGCGGATTGCCATATTTTGTTTGTTTGTTTGAGTTTTAGATCCTGGCAACATCTTAGGTCATAGCAGGATAGGTACCGACTTGTGACAGTGCGCAACACTCATGGGGTCATTATAGCACTGCTCACTGGGAGGTCAGGCATTGAGCACGACCCACCACTGTGCATCGTATTTGTCGATTTCACTAAGGCGTTTGATACAGTCAGGAGGACCGGGCTATGGCAGCTACAGAGGAAGTATGGATGCCCAGAGAAGTTCACAACTATGATCGAGGCTGTACATACAGGAATGATGTCGAAGGTTAGTGTTGGAGGGGAAGTCTCGGAATCATTTGGGGTTACCAATGGGGTCAAGCAAGGTTGTGTACTGGCCCCCACGCTCTTCTCCACCTTCCTATCAGCAATGCTCAACGAGGCTTTCCGGGGCTTGGGGGATGGCATCTATATTCAGTCCAGACAGAGCGCTGACAAGACTACTCGGATATTGGTGAGAGAGCTGCTATTCGCAGATGACAAGGCACTGGTTGCCCACTCTGCTGAAGAGATCCAGCAAATAGTGGACGCTTTCTTCGATGCATCAAAGAATTTCAGCCTGAAGATTAACATCAAGAAGACGGAGGTGCTGTACCAACCCAACTCTACAAGAACCCAAGAGGAGGATATCATGGTTGACGGAAACAAGCTGAACTCTGTTCCGGAATTCATCTACCTCGGAAACACTATATTAAGTGATGGATGCATTGATGCTGAAATACAGAGGAGGATGGCCAAGGCTAGTGCATCTTTCGGCCGACTACTCCAGAGGCTCTGGAACAATCACCATGTGTCCATGCGGCCAAGATCTACGATGCAATCATACTATCCACCCTACTATGCGGAGCCAAGGCCTGGACAGTGTACAGACAACAGGTGAAAAAGCTGCATGCCTTCATGATGCGACATCTGTGTTCAATCATGAGGCTAACCTGGAAGGACAAAGTGACAAATAAGGAAATACTCAAATGGACGGAGCTGCCCTCTATGGAAGATCTTCTGATCAAAAAGAATCTCCGGTGGACTGGATACCTCATGAGGATGTCATCAGACAGGCTACCAAAGCAGATCCTCTACTCTCAACTGTCTTCTGGTTACAGAAAGAGAGGGCATCCTCGCCTCCGGTTCAAGGATACCATCAAGAGAAACCTGAAGCTGAGAAACATTAAGACCGACTCATGGACATCACTCTCACAGCAGAGCGCTAAATGGAGAGCGGCAGTCAAGTAATGAAAGCAGTCTTTGTTGCATCGCGACCGACAGCATGATGATGATGATGACTGGGAGGTCAGACCGCCAGCACCATGACCTTATTTCCCACTCAGTCACATTATCCTGGTACTCAGCTAACCAGTCTTCCCCTATCTTACTAATGCTGAGTGCCAGACTAGGATGCAGAAAGTATCGATTTTGTAAGTCCTTCATTTGATTCCACCTGGATTCGAACTCCCGACCTTCCGCACGGCCAAGAATACTAATCATGGTTTAATTGCAAATCTCAATAGGGTGTATTAGATTCCGACATCATATCTAAAGAATTGATTTGCATTATTGTGTCAAATTGCATCATTTCTTTCTCATCATATTTAAAATCACCAACTTAGGCATAGCTATTTATGTACTATTTCAAAGGTAAAAAGGGAAGTTTGTTTTATTTAACAATGCTTCTAGAGCACACAGATTTTTAGCATTGGTTTTTGGACATCAAACATATGGTCATTCTGACATATTTCTTTGGAGGAAATCTGCTACCACCACACAGGGTACTCTTTCCAATAAGCAGCAAAGGGTCTTTTATATACACTTTCCCACAGACAATACATGACATACCACAGCCTTTGATGAACCAGTTGTGGACCACTGGTTAGAACAGAAAATAGCCCAGACTGCAAATATGTCCACTGAGCAGGATCGATCAGATGACTCAAGCCTCCACAGGTGGACACTCTACTGCCTGAGCTACGTTCCGCTCCCTTATTTAAAATGCAGTCTTATTTTCCACCCGTCCTCATATAACGATATATGTTGCTAGGAAGTAAAACCCCCAAAATAAACCAAATATATATATATATAAATTGTTTTTATTATTTTGTTCATATAATTTTTAAGTTTAATAGAATGACTGGGACAATGTGGGGGGGACCTGGGTACCGGGGGAAATTGTGCAGGGGATATGAGCACGTGACAAGTGGCTGGGCGGACTTCCTCTGAACGAACTGAAGGGTCTGCCAGGTTTCAAAATAGCACACCTGAATGTACGTAGTCTCACACATAAAATAGACAAATTAAGTATCGATCTGCCAGGATCAGGACTTGATATTTTCACAGTCTCAGAAACATGGCTCAATAGCCTTATAGAAAAAAAACTAACTTCAATAACAAACTACACCTTCCTCAGATATGATCAAAAAGCAAAACATCTAAATGGCCAAGCCAAAGCTGGAAGTGGACTAGGAATTTACTGCCAACATTCTCTGCAAGTAGATCCTAATAGATATGCAGATACAAATATTTCAAATGCTGTCCTGGAACTGCAATGGGTGGTTTTAGCAAGGCCTTATACGAAGAAGATCCTAATTGGAAATGTGTACAGACCACCAGATGGAAGTGTTAAACAGCCCTTTGAGGAATTGAGTAATGTGATGAGTGAAATAGATGACATAGACAAGTATGAGACCCTACTGATAGGTGACTTCAATGCAGACTGTAGTGCTAAGAGAAAGCTACCAGCCATAATCATAAATCAATTTGCTTCAGAGCATAAGCTCCAACAGCTGATAGATAAACCAACCAGGTCAACTAGAACTACCGCAACCACAATCGATTTAGTCTTTACTAACATCAAGTATTGGACTTAAGCAGGAGTCCTTAACTACAACATCAGTGACCGTAAGCCAATCTATATTATCAAAAAGAAACCCAGAAACAACCAAAAAACCACTGCATACTGCAGAAGGACATATATAAACTGTTAAACTAATGCACTAACAACAATCTTGTAGAGTTATAACCTCACAACAATATTTGAAGAGCAGGATCCCAACAAATGTTGGGATATTTTAGAAGATATGATTAACCATGCAGCAGATAAACTTTGTCCGATGACTGAACTAAGACTAGAAGAGAACATGGCTGTTTACATCACCAGTGAACTGATATAACTAGAAAAGGACAGAGATCATTTTAAGCAAAAGGCTGACCTGACCAAAGACCAAGGAGACCAGTTTATAGCAAAATGGTTAACAAGCAAAGCCAGAACAGAGATGAGGAAAGCGAAATCTATGTACTACATTGATCAAGCCATAAAGCACAACCAGAATCCTAAGAAACTCTGGTATGAACTAAGTCAAATTCAACCAGAAGCCAAACCACAGATAAACAGCATAATATATGACAACACAGGGGAGAGAATACCTGATGGTCAGTTTGCTGAAGTAATAGACAACTATTTTGTAGACATTGGAGAAAATCTTACCAAATAATTCAAACAAAAAACCAAGTATCCAAAGAATATAAATTCAGCCTTCATTAAGACTGCCATTAGCATCCTCATAAATAAATTTACACATCTCTACAACTTTGTCATTGAAACAGGTGTATTCCCAGATATATGGAAAATAGCTACTGTCACACAAATACCAAAGATAAGTAATCCTAAATCATGCAATGAACTGTGACCAATATCAACACTGCCCCTCCCTGGCAAAGTCATCGAACAAATAATCCATGATCAAATAAAAACCTTCCTAGAAGACACCAACTTCCTTGCCAAACAGCAAAATGGTTTCAGAAAAGATCAATCAACCCCAATAGCCCTAGCCACTCTATTAGATGAACTGCTGACTAGTATGGATAGAGGAGATCTGATAATAACCGTTATTCTTGATTTCAAGAAAGCTTTTGACACAATACACCATGACATTTTACTCTGGAAAATTGAAAGGGTGGGTCTTGGTCCTAAATCTTGTACATTTATAGCCAACTATCTATTAAATAGACAACAAAGTTACAAAAATAAATGGCACTAAGTCAACAGAGAGATCAATTACAACTGGAGTAACCCAGGGTTCCACCCTTGGGACACTACTCTTCCTCATATTCATTAATGACTTCCCCTTGGTAACAAATGAGGCCATCTTCACACTGTTTGCTGATGATGCGGCCCTGACAGTCCATAACCCAAGCATTGAATCTGCAGCAAAAGTAGTTGAGGATGTACTTGCTAAGGTTAACATCTGGTGTAAGGAAAATAAACTGACAATTAATGCAAAGAAATCTGAATACATAATTTTTGCAACCAAAGTAAAAATATCCAGAGCACAACCTATCAATTTACATTTGGGTGATGCAGTATTGAATGAGGTAGACACATACAAACATTTAGGGACCACACTCGATTCCACACTAAATGGTAATCAACAACTCTCAAGACTTAACCAAATAATAGCCATAAAAATGTCAACTTTCAGAAAGATTAGGTACTACATGAGCGAGAATACAGCCCTGTTACTATATAAAGCCATTATTCTTCCAATAATTGACTACAATGATTTAATATATGGATTGCTGACAAACCAACAAGAAAACAAATTACAGAGGATTCAAAACAGGGCACTTAGAATTGTTTACTGAGGAAAAAGCCTGTCTGAAAATGAAATGCATGCTAAAGCACAAGTCAGGAGGGACACACATCTCCTCACTCTCATGCATAAAAGATCCAATGATAAACAATATATTGACCATACAAACAGAGTAACCAGACAAAGCGATGCTACACTTCTAAAAATACCCAAGCCACTAACAAACAAGCTGACTAAAGCACCCATTTACAGAGGTGGCACATTATGGAATAAACTCCCAGTGAGGACAAGACGGTCCACAAGTCTCCTTGAATTTAAAAACTTATTGAAAATACAACAGGCCTGTCAGACCCCTACACAGTTATAGGTATTCTAAAGGCCATTTTTGCCCTGACCCGATCCAATCATTAAGCCACACAACACAAAACAGTTGTGATGGGATCCAACAATCGGCAGGTTTCTCGCATCTGGTTTGGTGACTGGATCAACTGATTTGCATATTTACAATATAATATATATATGTGTATTGGAGATATGCTATATCTTTTTGAAAAAAGAAGAGAGAAAGACAAAGGAAGAAAAAAGTGTTTAAAAACAATTCTAGAATCATGCAATACCATGTGATGCATACTCACCAAGTGCATAATACATATGTTGAACTGGAATTGTATGCACTTACTATTACAACTAATAGTTCATTTATATTATGCTTCTATTATCAAACAGGATTTTCATGTGGTTATTATTACAACTCATATTGTCATTTATGTACCAACAAATTGTACTGAACGGCCAGAAGACCAGTGCTATGGTGCTGACAAAAGACATTATTCGCTGAATAAAATACATTTAGTAAAATAATTAATGTTTGGTTTCCACGTTGCAATGATGATAATTCTTTCTTTTTTTAATAGCAAGTCAAATAATTAGTGTTGCCCCTGTATGTTAGCTATGTAAACAATACAACACATATTTAATTTATCCCACAAAAGATATCAAAAGTATACCTGTATGATTTTGTGCTAAAGTGAAAATGTGAGAATTTACACATTAACACCATGCATTTACCCAAATTTGTTTTCAGTTTTTTTTCAACTTTGTTCTCATAAGACAATCTTGTTTGCTTAACTGAAATCAATCAAATCTTGTTTGACTTTAGTGTGTATGTTAAAATGATGTTCTGGATGTGTCTTTGATTTCTATTTTATATTAGTGATATTAATGCATTGCTCAATTTGTGTAAGATCAATATCAAAAAGTGAAATAACCTTTTTCAACTCAGACATATACACAACATGTAACCCTTCATAATAACATGGATTCTGCTATTACTTAGAATGTGGTTTGCTATTATTTGGAATGGTTTCTCTTTTTTTATCCTTTTTTTTGTCCATTTGTTGTTTAAGCAGGGGAAATTTCAATCGTGTACGATTTTTTAATAATTTTGTTTGGTTTATTAGTTGTTTAAGCAGGGGAAATTTCAATCACAGACAATTGGTCTTCCTCATTCCACTGCTCCTTGCCCTATCCTAGTAATGCCGAGCGCCTGGGAAGGAAGCAACAAGTATACATTTTTAAGTCATTGGTTTGACTCGACCAGGGTTCGAACCCATGACCCCCACAGTCTACCAACACAGGAGACGGACGCTCTAACTCATTCGACAATCCCGTCTCGTATTCACTTTCGGTTTCTATGTCACACTTCGTTGCCAAGTTTCAGAGCATGACCCTGTTCCGGGGCAGAAACAATACCAATTCATAGGAATCAAAATATGTATTAATTTGTTTTTTAATTGGTTTGTTTATGCATTGCCTGGCTTTGGAAACTGGAAATCGGCCGTGTATGTAATTGTCTGAGACGAATGTGTTGGGACTTATGCGACTCAGCCATCTAATTGGGGAACAAACGTGAATGCTGTCGAATGATTGCAGCCCAAACACCAGCTTGTAATGTATCCTGATATGACCTCAGATGTTGCTAGGACGTAAACCAACAACAAACAAACTGTAATGCATCAGGTAACTAAGAAGAGCAGGCAGTAATGAACCGGCGTCCCGCTGAGGGCACCACCTGCTCCTCAAATCACTTCTTGGCGCCATGTTACTAATAGTTCGCTTAGCATTCCCTGAAATGTATAAACAATATGCACAAACTGAAGCTGTCTTATCATAGTAGTATGCACTGACCTCAGTGGCAAGGAACCACATAGACAGTTAGGGATGGGTCTCATTAGGGAGCATTGATAGCCTAGAGGTTAGGTTTTGATTGATTGATTGGTGGTTGCTTTACGCCGCCACCAGTCAATCAAAACCTAACCCCTAGGCTACCGATGCTCCCTAATTAGACGCATCGCTCCGTCCGGAATTGCAGAAATGTAGTCTTGTGTTTTAACTCTCGGCACAGTGTCCCCAATGTTTGCAACCAGACGGGATGGTCGAATCAGTTCAGCAGCCACCTCCCGTTTTGGTAGCTGGTGGGAGTTCGTTGGAGGTCGTCAGTGGAGGGAGGCAGACAATTGGTGGAGAGAGAAAGAGAGAGGCAGTAAGTGAACTCAAAGAGAGATAGAAAGAAAAAAACAGCAATTAGAGGAGGAGGACCTTCTGATTGTCTGTTCCCTTCCTGTATATTTACATCTAGATCTAGTTACTCCCACAGCCTTGTCTCTATGACAGGGCTGCTAAGTAACCCATTAGGAACAAGTGTCAGAAGGATGGGTTATGGAGATCACCACATGAGTTAGCTATCTGATATTCTAAATCTATTCTTACAAAATTGATTTATTATTATAGTCCGCTACTTTTGGCGTGAATAATTTATGAAATCATTTAGATTATAACAAACTTTAAAATCAAATCGAGAGTTTTCGATGGCTGCCATGGTGTTTTATTTTGCTTGCTTCACCTTAGATGTTGCCAGGACATAAATCTCCAACAACCAACCAAACTTCACAAGGTTATAGAAGTCACTCTACGGAAACAAACCTTTATAGTGACTGGGGTAAAATCGCAGAGACACCAGCCCCAGTTCCGGTTGTGTAAGCACGCCAGGCGCCAGCTCCAGTTACTCACTAGGAAGACACCTATTGCACAACACAAGCATGGCTGATATGTCTGCAGTACCAAGCCCGGTGGGTGGAAAATAATATTTAGAGGTGGGATGGAGTGGTGGAGAGCCGATGGTTGATTGGTTGTTGGAGTTTTACGTTCTGGAAACATATAAGCTCATTTCAGGACGGGCACAAACTTGTGACAGTGTGCACTCATGGTGATTTCATACTATTTTCCGTTCCAACCAGTGGTTCACACAACTGGTTCATCAAAGGCTGTGGCATGTGCTGTCCTGTCTGTGGGAAAGTGCATATAAAAGACCCCTTGCTGCTTATCAGAAAGAGTAGCTTATGTGGGGGCAGCAGGTTTCCTCCAAAGAAAGATGTCAGAATGACCAAATGTTGGATGTCCAATAGCCAAGAATGAAAATCAATGTGTCCTAGAGGCGTCGTTAAATAAAACAAGCTTTGAAGGTAACTTTATAGTGCTGCCCCACTGGGAATCAGGCCGCTGGCACCATGGCCCGATTATCCTGACACTGGGTTAACCAGTCCTCATCCTATCCTATTAATGCTGAGCGCCTGGCTAGAAAGCGATAAGTATCAATTTTATAAGTCATTGGTTTGGTTCGACCGGGAACCTAACTCCCGATATTCCACAAGCGAGGCCCGCGCTCTACCAATTCAGCCGCTGCGCCTGGTTGGAGAGCGGAGGATGTGGGGGTGGAGTCTACCCACCACGCACATTGATCCTTGGCACTATGCTACGGAGATTACCATCATAGCGGTGAAGCATTTGATTTCCTTTTTTCTATTTTTTTAAAATTCTGGTTTGGTGCTGAAGGCTGTAAATCGGCAGCAGTATATGGGCACCACTGAAGGTGGTCCGATGAATCTGGGAGTTGGCTAGAAAGAGTAGCCTATGTGGCAGCACCTTCTAATCGCATCTACACCCCAGCCCTCCCCGCCCCCCCCCACCCCCACCCGTCACGCCGTCCTACACACACTCCTCACGCCAATCAGTACCAGTCCTGGTATGGCCTAGTGTGTTGCTGGGGCGTAAAACTACACCAATCAACCAGCCTGCCCCGGCCCTCTTAGAGGACTGGTACTGATTGGCGTGTGGAGTGTGTGTAGGACGGCGTGACGGGTGGTGGTGGTGGGGGGGGGGGGGGGGGAGGAGTATATGGGATTAGAAGGTTGCACAACATGGAGATAAAAACCGAAGGATGTGAGTGAGTAATCTGTGCTTTTCGCCATGTCAGCAACAAAGGCCATAACCACGGCGAGATTAGATCAATATTTAAAACAATTTAGCAAGTGTACATGCGTAGTGATATATATATATTTCTAAAATTAAAAATCAGGAAAATAATTCAAGCTTGTTTTATTTAATAATGCCTCTAGAGCACATTGATTTTTATCATCGGCTATTGGACGTAAAATATATGGTCATTCTGACATTTCATTTAGAGGAAACCCGCTGCTGCCACATAGGCTACTCTTTCCGATAAGCAGCAATGGCTCTTTTAGATGCACTTTCACACAAATAGGAAAATCAGGAAGCCTTACCTCTTGTAAAATATACAGATTTTCGGTTAAGAATTAGATATTGGCAGAGAGCATTATTATTCTTGGGCGACGGAGTGGGGACGATGTTATATAAACTAAAAGTAATAATATCCCACTCCCATTATGACATGATATAAGCTGTGTGCAATATATGTTCATATATTATGCCTGAGATTAATGAAGAGATGTTCCTATATCAGAGGCAGTACATGATTGTTGAAATGTTTCTCTATGCATCCATAAAGAGTGCAATTGGAGAAAAGACCATTTTAACAGAGATCTATTGTAACTGTATGCAGCTATCTGTCCCTACATGACCACTGGGTGTGCACACCAGCCTAATTTGCATATACACACAGGGCACCACCTGCAGCTGGGTTGAGTGACAGCCACCCCTACTGGGGGAGGGTGCCACCCACCCTCACTGTGGAGGTGCCTGATTGGCTGGCTGTGGACTGCCCAGTCACCTGCATCCCATTGGCCCTCTGACCACACTAGCCTCAAACCTGAGATCATTATTCTGACTCTGCTTCAGACACACTGAAGAGAGATCACTCTACTCCTGGCTCTTCAGTGAGACACACCTACTCTTGAGCAGGAACCCCAGACACTCTGTCTGATGCTATCAAAATTCATCTATTCCAATTGAGTGTGTACACAGCCATAGGACTCCTGTCCCATGGGCTGTAGGCACTGCTTCTATACAGGCTAAAGTGGTAATGAGATTTTGTGTGGCTAGACAGCAAGGGGTGTGGATGATAGGTCACTGGTAGGTGGACAGGAGTTAGTGTTATTAAAGCACAACTTCTCCACTGTTTATCTGTGTGACTTGTCTTCATTCTGCCTTAGCATTGGTTAATGAGTTGATAGATAAGTTATATGAAGGGGAGAGTTTCTGTAGTATTATCTGGTGTCCCAAACATGGCCGGGCATTCAGTAATATTATACTCTGTTGTTAAATAGTGTTAAATAGTGGATAAGATTATAATCGATGCATTCTAAAAGAAACTGCTTCATGATTAGTGATTTTCCACAATTAATGCATTCTGGCAGTTCTTTTTTGTTTCATAGTAAAGGCATGGGTCAGTCTCGAATGGCCAAAGCGACAAGATCTAAAACCATTTTGGTATGTTTACTTTTGCAAATTTTAAGGTATAACATCCTTCAAACACTGGAAAATCGAAAACATGTTTGTTGTCAAGGCTTTCCTTCCATTTCAACTTTCCAGTTTTTTTTCTTCCATGTATTTGGTTATAATGAGTCTAAAGTCAGAGTGAGGAATTAGGCAGCATTGGATGTTTTTGTCGAAAGCCCACTTTCTTTTTTGAAAATTTCTCACTGCCTATCATGGATAAGTCTGAATAGACCATTATACAGTTTGTCGATAGCAAGCCTGAGCCTACACTTTTACCGACCCAAGGGATTTTTAATCTCTCACACCACATAGACATGGTATGAGAGCAACTGGCCTTTGATGATGCTGTAAATTATACACAGCAGTGGAATTCCAAATTGGCAGAGCTCGGAGCATGGGGAATCGAACCACCGGCCTTCACATTAGGAGTCCGATCTAGGAAAAAGTCAGACACGGTAACCATTCCGCCACTTGGCTGTCCTGTCGGCCATCTCATTCATTGCTGGGGATGGTTTGCCTACATGTTCTGGCACCCAACCTATATGTATATTGAAGTTGGTTATTGAAAGGTTGTATCACACAGAACAGATTTTAATAAAAGACTGAAGGTGAGGCATGTGATGGGGGTGAAGTTGTGGATCAGTGACTGATGAATGTGTATAATATAGCCTGAGAAGGAGTTCACATAATAGATAGAAGAGCTGAACGTAGAAGAGGGTGTCAGGGGGAGTGAGGAGTGTGTGTACAGCATGTGTTGGAGAGAGGTCGGCATAACCGATAGAAGAGTTGAACATGGACATTTTGTTCGTTGTTGTCTTACGTCCTAACAACATCTACGGTCATATCAGGACGGGGAACATGGAACAGGGTGTGTGGAGGTGAAGGGGAGGGGGGGCGGTTAGATTAAATGGGACAACAAGGGGTCTGCATAATCGATAGAAGAGTTGAACATGGCAGAGGGTGTGGGGGGTGAAGGGGGGGGGGGGGAGTAGATTAAATGGGACAACAAGGGGTCTGCATAATAAATATAAGAATTGAACATGGCAGAGGGTGTGAACGGGAGTAAGGGGTCTGGTTGGATAACATGGAATAACAAAGGGTCTGAATAATGGATATAAGAGCTTAACATGGGAGAGAGTGGGAGGTTCGTGTATAATATAGACTAACAGGGGGGGTTACATATTAAATAGAAGAGCTAGACAAGGGATAGGGTGTGAAGGGGAGTAAGGGGTCTGGTTGAATACAATGGGATAACAAGGCGCTGAACATAGCAGAGGGTGTGAGATGTGTGTGTACAAAATGGGTTCACAGGGGGGATGCATAATAGATAGAAGAGTTGAACATGGTAGAGAGTGGGAGGGGTGTCTGTGTACCAAATGGGTTCACTGGGCGTGTGCATAATAGATAGAAGAGCTGAACATAGGAGAGAGTGGGAGGGGTGTCTGTGTACCAAATGGGTTCACAGGGCGTGTGCATAATAGATAGAAGAGCTGAACATGGGGGAGAGTGGGAGGGGTGTTTGTGTACCAAATGGGTTCACAGGGGGTGTGCATAATAGATAGAAGAGCTGAACATGGGGGAGCGTGGGAGGGGTGTGTGTACCAAATGGGTTCACCGGCCGTGTGCAAATAGATGTTCTTCTTCGCCGTGTCCTTCCACCAGTTATCTCAAGGGATTTTCGAGCAGAGGTATGATCTTAATTTGTGGGATGTGCTCTCGGTGGTGGATGATGGTAGCAGGATTTGCAATCAGATAGCTGAGTCGCAGGGCCGCGATGTGGACGCTCCTGCTGTGGCCAGTTTGTCGATAGAAAGCCCGGGCCTACACCTTTACCGACCCAAGGGATTCTTAACCTCCCACACCACATAGACAGGGTATGAGAGCAACCGGCCTTTGATGATGCTGTAAGTTATACACAGTGGTGGAAATCCAAATTGGCAGAGGTGGGGGGGGGGCATGGGGAATCGAACTGCCGACCCTCAGATCAGGTATCCGACCTAGAAAAAAGTCAGACACTCTAACCACTGCCACAGAGAACTCCTGCATAATATATAGAAGAGCTGAACATGAGAGATTGTGGGAGGGGTGTGGGTGTGTACCAAATGGGTTCACAGGGGGTGTGCATAATAGATAGAAGAGCTGAACATGGGAGAGGGTGGGAGGGGTGTCTGTGCAAAATCTGTTGACAAAGGGTTTAAATAATACTTTAATAGATAAGTTGACCATTAGATAGGGTGTGAGGGAGGGTGGCTGGTATGTATACAATACAGACTAATAGGGGGTTTGCATAATAAATAGAACAGCTGAGCTGTAGGTTATGAATGAGAGTGGGAAGTATGTGTATAAAATAGGCTAACAGGGGGTTTGCATAATAGATAGAAGAGCTGGCCAGATGAGAGGGTGTTAGAGTAAATGAGGTGCGTGTTTGGGTAAGATGGATTGGCATATTTCCGTAATGAATATAAAGGGTGAAGCTGTGATGAGGTGTGAAGGTAAGTGAGAGGTGTTAGTGGATTGACATATCTCCGTAATGAATATAAAGGGTGAAGCTGTGATGAGGTGTGAAGGTAGGTGAGAGGTGTTAGTGGATTGACATATCTCCGTAATGAATATAAAGGGTGAAGCTGTGATGAGGTGTAAAGGTAGGTGAGAGGTGTTAGTGGATTGACATATCTCCGTAATGAATATAAAGGGTGAAGCTGTGATGAGGTGTAAAGGTAGGTGAGAGGTGTTAGTGGATTGACATATCTCCGTAATGAATATAAAGGGTGAAGCTGTGATGAGGTGTGAAGGTAGGTGAGAGGTGTTAGTGGATTGACATATCTCCGTAATGAATATAAAGGGTGAAGCTGTGATGAGGTGTAAAGGTAGGTGAGAGGTGTTAGTGGATTGACATATCTCCGTAATGAATATAAAGGGTGAAGCTGTGATGAGGTGTAAAGGTAGGTGAGAGGTGTTAGTGGATTGACATATCTCCGTAATGAATATAAAGGGTGAAGCTGTGATGAGGTGTAAAGGTAGGTGAGAGGTGTTAGTGGATTGACATATCTCCGTAATGAATATAAAGGGTGAAGCTGTGATGAGGTGTGAAGGTAAGTGAGAGGTGTTAGTGGATTGACATATCTCCGTAATGAATATAAAGGGTGAAGCTGTGATGAGGTGTAAAGGTAGGTGAGAGGTGTTAGTGGATTGACATATCTCCGTAATGAATATAAAGGGTAAAGCTGTGATGAGGTGTGAAGGTAGGTGAGAGGTGTTAGAGAGATTGACGGGTGAGGGCTTAAATGACGGGGGTGACACGCCGTAGTTAATGAATATAAAAATTGGAGGTGTGGCGGGGTGTGAGGGAGAGTGAGTCGGGGAGGACTGCATACATAAGCTGTGGAGGGGGGAGGGGGGGGGGGGGGGGGGGGGGGGTAACCGGAAGTGTGTGTATGAGGGATGTGACAGTGGAGCTTTACTGGGAAAGAAGCTCAGGCCCCTGGAGTTGGGTAACAAGGGTAAGATGTAAGGTTTGGGGGCTAGAAGGAGTGCTTTGATTGTGATGGTCCTAGTCCGTCGGGGGGGGGGGGGGGGGGGTCCGAGTGGGTGTGGGTGGGTGGGCTTGAGGAGATGTTGTTGGTTGGTTGGTTGTTGGAGTGTTATGTCCTGGCAACATTTAAGGTCATGTCAGGGTGAGTACCGACTTGTGACAGTGCGAACGCATGGCGACTTTATATAATTGTCCCACTTGGAGACCAGGCCGCCAGCACCATGACCTGATATCTCACTCAGTCACATTATCCTGACACTGAGCGGAACCAGTCCTATCCTATCCTAATAATGTCGAGTGCCTGGCTAGGAAGTCACAAGTATCGATTTTAGTAGTCATTGGTTTGACTCGATCACGGTTCGAATCTGTGGGTTAGACTCCCATGATCTACCAAAACGAGAGACGGACGCTCACCCCATCACATCTGGTCCGGGAGATAAGAGGTGGTGGACGTGGTGGGGGGTTGGGGTGTGGGGTGTAGGGTGTGACGTGTGAGGTGGGAGGTGTGGGGTGTGGGGGTGTAGGGGGTGGGGTGTGTGGATCTGGGGTGAGGTCTGGGGGTGGGGGTGGGTTGTGGGGGTGTGGAGGTGTGGGGATGTGGAGGTGTGAGGGTGTGGCAGTGTGGTCTGGGGGGATGTGGGGGTGTGGAGGTGTGGGGATGTGGAGGTGTGAGAGTGTGGGAGTCTGGGGTGGGGGGATGTGGAGGTGTGGAGGTGTGGGGGTGTGGAGGTGTGATGGTGTGGGAGTCCTGGATGTGGGGGTGTGGAGGTGTGGGGATGTGGAGGTGTGAGGGTGTGGGAGTATGGGGTGTGGGGGGGGGGGGGTGTTTGGAGGCGTGGGGGTGTGGGTGTGTGGGTGTGTAGGGGTCTGGGGTGTGAGTGTGTGGGAGCATGGGGTGTGGGGGTGAGGATTGGGGAGGTGTGGTGGTGTGGGGTGTGGGGTGGGGTGTGGGGGCGTATGGTAGTGTTACATGCATGTGGAGGGTGAGTTTTTATTGTACAGGGTGTGTTCAGTTTGCCACGAGGAAAGGCTCGAAGGAGTGCTACACTGGTTCAACAAAGGTGTCTTCAGAAGCACCGGATGTGGTTGAATACCATATGCGAAGCGGAGTGCCCGTTAGGTGGAAGTCCACGGCAATTCGACCACACACAGATCTCCATATGATCGTAATGAGACGCAAACTGTAGTGACATGGTCATATTTTCTGATAAATAAATTGAATGGTTCAGGCACAAAAACCGACAATTGTTCAGATAAATAAATATACATAGGAAGAGTTCAGGCACAAAATCCTGTAAACACCAATCCAAAAATTGAGATAAAAATCAGAATCAAACATTCAAAAAGTTAATTCTTTTAGATTCCTATTTTTTGTTAATTGCTCAATATTCATTTCATGACAAGAAAGTGGAATTGCTGAGAATTAAAATTACCTTCAGCTAAAAATCTATTATTTAAATAAGAAATTGGGATTGGTGTTTACGGGGTTTTGTGCCTGAACTCTTCATAATTATTTAGGACACACACAAAGACAAAACAAGTCACAAACATACACAACGCCGCCTGTTGATAAGCAGGGGATACCTAAGTGCTAAAACCCCATAAACTGTGGACATTTTACAATATGAGCCGCATACTTATTGGATCCCCCCCCCCCCCATAGTGACTGGTGAGGATGAACTGTCTCTCTGAGAGTGAGGCCTCTGTCTTTTGATCTCCGTGTGTTGAATCTTTGAATAATACACGTATTGGCGCCTTGTGGGGCTTACTCCGTGTTTTCATGTCCTCAGCTTCTTGATCCCTCAGCATTTTATGTCGTCTGTGTATAGTAAGTTACTTCCGAATACACCCAGCTGCTAGTCAAGCCAATTACATACATACAGGCGATGCACTTACATATATATATACACAGGGTAGGTTTAACAACCACACATCGCGTAGCTTGTACATAATCCAGATCATGACAAACCAGTTGTAAAATTGTCCGATCTAATGGCATGAGGATATATGTGAACTCTACTATAATAAATTGCAACTTGTCTATATAATGGTAAATGGTAATATATAAAATCCAAAGGCATATGAGGGATAGGTGGAGTTGGTAAACTATTACTCATTAGGTATAGAAATTGTATAGTAAAATAGTATAGAGGAGGAGTGTCACTTCTTAGATAGTCTTTGGAGGAGTCACCTCACATACCCCCTCCCCCCCATGGTGTTATTTATGGATCACTGGCCACCACAAGGCACTGTAGCCAGCATGACAAGGCCTTGGGTACAACAGATTGAACTCTGATTGGTGGATCAACCCATGTGACCACTGCCATCTTGGATTCTACAAACCTATATAAGATAATAAACCAGGGAGTCTCACTCTCCTACTTTCACTCTTTACCTACTTTCCTTCATTACCTGTATTGATTTCTCATTAGCTTGTCCACACCATTCACACCACCAACCGGCGACTTTACACAGTGTCATGGGGGTGATGAAATTGGAAAATATTGCACCTAGAGCAGGATTCGAACTCATGCCTCTTTCCTTCACCCCAATAGCCGATGTCCACTGTTTGTGCTGGGGGTCGTTAAACAAACAAACAAAAGCCTTTTTCATTTCGGGCTAGTGTGCTAACCATTGGTCGTAATGCTCGCATTGCGTTTGATGCGAGGGAAGGAAGAGACCCTCCCCCCCGCCTCCCCTGCCGTCGCGCAGCTTTCCCACCTCCCCCTCTCTGCCCCTCAGCTCTCTCTCACCCCTGTCGCCCTCCCCCCGCCTCGCCTGCCGTCGCGCAGCTTTCCCACCTACCCTGTCATCCGCCCCTCAGCTTTCTCTCACCCCTGTCGCCCTGCACCCTGCCGCCCTGCCCCGTCGCATTCTCACCTCCCCCCTCGCCTTTCAGCTCCCTCCCTTATAAGGCCGCCCGCCGGCCTCCCTCAGGCACTCGCCCTCCAGCCGTCCTCCCTGCACCATCGTTTCTTCTTTGGCACTTCAACTTCACCTCGGACCGCTCCATCACCTCGGACCGCTCCACACCATGCCCGGACACAGAAAGGGAAAAGGACGGAAATGAGCCCGGGCGACCGCCCTGGCCACGCCGGGGCCCTCCTCGGGCTCGCCAGTAGGCGCCTCACCTGCCTCGGCCCCGGCTTCTCCTCCGGCGTCTGGGGACCGACCCTCGGGCACCGAGGCCGCCATCCTCGAGGCCCTGCAGCAAATCACCGGCCGCCTGGACGCCCTCGAGTCCGGGGGGACCCGCGGGCCCCCCGAGATGCCCCCGCCCGCGCCGAGGCGGCGACCCGCCTACGCCACGCCGCCCGTCCCAGCACCTCGGGCGCACGTCACCGGGGGCGCCTGCCCTCCGCCGCCACCTCAGGCGCCGCTCCCGGGGGCGGTGCACCCGCAATATGAGCGGTACAGCCGCCTCATCACGCAGCCGTCGGCCGCCCCGCCCCCGGCGTACATCCAGGATGCCGTCGACCACTCCCCGGCATCCACGGCCGACGCCGTCCGGGAGATCCTGGCATCGGCCGAGGCGCAGCACACGGGGAGGCGCAAAGGTATTTCCCCGAGTGCCTCTTCCCCTGTGACCTAGTGGAGAGGGGGGCCCAGCGGAAGTCGGTGAAGAGGGGCGAGGCCACCAAGGACGAATACAGCCTCGCCCTCACCACCCTCATCACCCACCCGAGCTTCCCTGCACACTCCATCCCAGGCCTACACCACCACACCCTCACCGTGCTCAGGGACAACCTGGCCTACCCGTGGCCTACCGTCCGCAACTACTCCGAGACGATCTTCACCTGGATCGCGGACGGGAGGCTCCCCCAGGGATGGCACGACCCGGTTGCCCTGAACCTGGTGAGGGTGGAGGCCCTCACCTTGCCCGCCCCCCAGGCCGTCCCGACAGCACCAACCCCCTGGGCCCAAGCCGACATCCGCATCGCCTACAACAGACAGGCCCACAGGGCCCCCTGCGCCGCCTGGAACCGCGAGCCCGCCTCATGCGACTGGGCCCCCGTCGGGGAGGCCCACGGCGAGGTGGGGAACAGACACCGGCACATATGCGCCTACTGCGCCAACGTACGGCGCCTCCTCACGATGCACAGCGAGGCGGGGTGCCTCACCAAGCAAGCCCGTGAGCGCCAGACCCCGGCCGCCTCGGCGGATTTTTGATCCACCGCCCCCCCCCGGCCGGCCCGGGGGGCCATCCCCGGCGCCTCACCCACACCTCTGCCGACAACCCCGTCACCACCACCGACAACCCCCCAGAGATCACCGACCGAAACACCGCCCAGACACAGCCGGGGACCATCACCTCGCACCGCAGGCCCCAGACGCCGCCCACTCAGACGACGAATCCTCCCCAGACAGCACAGCCGCCGACCATCACGGCCTCCACGACACCGCCTTCCTCAACCCGCCCGAGCCGACCCCGACACCCACCCCCCCCAGCCCTGAGGACTTCGCTGCCCCCCTCTCCGACCCTCGCCGCACCTCCTCACCGCAGCTCTCCAGGGAGCGGGCCTCCCCAACTTTTGGCCGCCCGCATCCCTGTCGACGTAGGCCCTGGACTCACCACACCCAGAGCCCCTGGCCGACCTCATGGCGCAGGGCACCTGGACCTCAGAGGCGGCCCCCGCCTCGTTCCCCGCCTCGCACCCTCGGGCGCGCCTCGAGCCCTCTCCTTTCTTTTTGGTGGAGGGCTCCTCGGCGCCCCTCCCCTGAACTCTAAGCTCCCACGAGCTCCTCCTACCCTAGCATAAGGTATACTGTTAGCTCCTTCTGAGCTCCTCTTTTTACTGTCTACTGTATTATTGTTTTACCTTGCTCCTTCTGAGCTGCCTCTATGTACTCTTCCTTGTATAGCTTATGTTCTGAGGCGTCCCAATAAACGCCTCTTTTTTCTCCACCTCCGCCTTGCCTTCTTCCTTTTCGCGCATCGGTCGTAATGCTCGCATTGCGTTTGATGCGAGGGAAGGAAGAGACCCTCCCCCCGCCTCGCCTGCCGTCGCGCAGCTTTCCCACCTCCCCCTCTCTGCCCCTCAGCTCTCTCTCACCCCTGTCGCCCTCCCCCCGCCTCGCCTGCCGTCGCGCAGCTTTCCCACCTACCCTGTCATCCGCCCCTCAGCTTTCTCTCACCCCTGTCGCCCTGCACCCTGCCGCCCTGCCCCGCCGCATTCTCACCTCCCCCCTCGCCTTTCAGCTCCCTCCCTTATAAGGCCGCCCGCCGGCCTCCCTCAGGCACTCGCCCTCCAGCCGTCCTCCCTGCAGCATCGTTTTCTTCTCCACCCACCCACCCAACTATCTCCTACTGCTTCTCTTTCTGTACTCTCCTCTGCTGGTGGAGGGCTCCTCGGCGCCCCTCCCCTGAACTCTAAGCTCCCACGAGCTCCTCCTACCCTAGCATAAGGTATACCGTTAGCTCCTTCTGAGCTCCTCTTTTTACTCTACTGTATTATTGTTTTACCTTGCTCCTTCTGAGCTGCCTCTATGTACTCTTCCTTGTATAGCTTATGTTCTGAGGCGTCCCAATAAATGCCTCTGTGCTAACCATTACACCTCCTAGGCTCATCACACTATCCACACCTACCTGTGTCTATGTGGCTCCTTGCCTGAGAGGTCAGTGCAGATGACTACACTCATCCCCCTGGAATTGTATGTCTTTTAAATGGCTTACATCCATAAGTTGTTTTAATGTTTACAAATACATACACAGGGTAGGTTCAACAAGCATACAGTGCATAGCTTGTAAAGGATCCAGGTCACGGCAACCAGTGTCATGGGGGTGATGACATTGGACAATATTGCACCTAGACTAGGATTCGAACCCACGCCTCTTTCATTCAGGGCTAGTGTGCTTACCAATTCCCCACCTAGGTTCCTTAATGCCATCACCCTATCCACACCTACCTGTCCTTGCGTGTGGTTCAAACTCTCGCCTCTTTCATTCTAAGTCACATTCGGTTTACTATCCCAGTAATATTTCCCTGACTCAGATCCCCATTTCAGATCCATATATCAGATCCCTATCTCAAATCTCTATCTCAGATCCTTATCTCAGATCCCTATATTAGATCCCCATCACATATCCCTATATCACATCCCTATCTCAGATCCCTACCTCATATCCCTGTCTCATATCCATATTTCAAATCCCTATCTCAGATCCCTATCCTATATCCCTATCTCAGATCCCTATCTTAGATCCCTATCTCAGCCCTGTGTTGGATGCCTCTGGTGGATCATTCTATTGGATCTCCCTATGGATACGCTCCTTGTTGGATCCCTCTGGTGGATCATTATGTTTGATCTCCCTTTGGATCGGCTCCTTGTTGGATCCCTCTTGTGACTCATTCTGTTGGATATCCCTATGGATTCGCTCCTTGTTTGATCCCTCTATTGGATCATTATATTGGATCTCCCTACGGATCCGCTCCTTGTTGGATCCCTCTTTGACCCTACAGGCTCGGACTTGATCAATATGTCGCCTGGTCAATAACCACCTTAGTTCGATGTTTCTCCGCTAGAGTTGATGTTCGCCTTGCCTAACCAAGCCCTCACAATGACCCCAGCCTCCGAGAAGTGCTTAGCTATTAAACATGTGAAAATATCGCACCTAAATCAGGATTTGAACCCACACTTCTTGTATTCTGTGTTAGTGTGCTAACCACTCCACCACCTACGCTCCCTCATGTCATCACTATACCCACGCCTACCTGTCTATGTGGCTCCATGCCTGTGAAGTCAGTGCAGACTACTACACTCGTCCCCCTAGAATTGTCAGCCTTTAATTGACTTACTTTCATACGTTGTTCAATGCTTAAGCACCATGACCCGATTCCCACTCAATCACATTATCCTGATACTGACCTAACCAGTCGTTACCTTATTTTAGTAATGCTGATCGCCAGGCTAGGTACTGACAAGTATCAATTTTATAAGTCATTTGTTTGACTCGGCCGGAATTTCAAACTCTCAACCTTCCACATTGGGAAGGCTGTGCTTTTACTGATTCTGCCACCGTGTCTGGTCCCAGACAAGGTAGTGAGCGACCGGTATCAATCGTGTAAGTATTAGCTTTGACTGAGCCTGGAATCAAATCCACCGGAAGTGAAACTTTGCTTCCTACTCCCCCTTTTCCCCTGCCAAACAAATCTGCCAACATAAACAAAGATTCCTACGTATGGTTATGGTAGCGGTTAGAGCACATGTTCATGGTAAGCATCCTTAAGGCCCTGTCACATTACGGCGTATGGCGGGAGCGTATTGAAAAGCTATGTAGGTCCTGCACGTGCCGGCCTATGATGACATTTGGTGACCTTTCGGGTGGTTTTGAGCGTATGTGGAACCTACGAGGAGCGTACGAGGAGCGTATGAGGAGCGTATGGGAGCGTGCTGTGACATTTTTTGACAGTATGAGCCATACGCCCTCATAGGTCGAGTTTTTTTGAGCATGCACAAACAAATTTGGACGGACGGATTTATGAAAGCGTATGGCGGCGTATGCCTCATACGCTTCACATAAGCCGGCATCTGGCGGCATCTGGCAGCGTATGAGTAGCGTATGAGTAGCGTATGCGTAGCGTATGAGTAGCGTATACGGCGTATGCCGACGTATATGACGTAACGCGCCTACGCCGCCATACGCTCCCACAAAAAACCCTAATGTGACAGCCCCTTTACTGAAATGGCAGTATATATATATATATATATATATATATATACTACATAAAATGCATAGGCTCCAAAATAGAGCACGAAGAATATGCTGCATAAGATAGCACAAGTAAAACTTCTCCAAACCAGGCAACAGGATCAGCTAAAATTGTATGCATACAACAAATCCCAAACCAAAAAAAACAGGAGGTTACAAACAAGGTGCACAAGAAGCAACGATGGTCCATTACTAGTTTAACCGTCGGGCTATTCCACCCCCGCTTAAGGCGAGCCTAACGTGTTAATATAATTAATTGTTTCCATGTGAATTTCCTTGGGCCCGCCGCCGCCGTCGTAGCCTTACCGCCCGCCTGCGCGTAGTCCGTCGTCGGTGTCCGTCCCGTACGATAGGCGCCAGCCAGAGTATCGTCTAAATACTAGATTTGCCATCGTGCGCATTTATCGGCCTAAAGTGTATTTATATTAGGTTATTTCAACTACTGGCTGCCCCCTTCGTCGTTAGAGATATTATGAATGTTACTAAATGAATCCAAATATGCGCAGTCCAGCACGAGTTGCTGCCGCTGTCTCTACTGTTTAATTTACCTTATGTGTCGTGGTTCTAGCCTAAAAGTAACACTACGTTAATTCTGTAAATGCGTCAGTTATTAGATTCCCGCAGAGGGGCGTATTACTTGCAGAAGGCCGACTTAGGCCTAAGGCCTCTCAGTTCAGAGAAAGCAATCGAATATCAAGGTTCCATAGCGGTTAATCTACAATAAGACTGGAGGATAGGAAAGAATGCAAGGAACGTCCTGATTCACCTTTACAAGAGCTCACGATTTATTCTTAACCAAAGACTAACAAGGATACCAACATAAATAGTAACAAAGGTCTCCCGTTCCCTCCCGTGTTGTTTCTATAATTTAGTTTAGAATTTTGACCCTAAAAAGCCTAAATATCGGTGGAAAACGACGGAGCGTGTAGAAACACGTCCGCCGGGTCTGGCCCCGAACGCCCGACCCCCGATCGTTGCTTAGCTAGTCGCTAAGCAACGCTTTACCACCGAGAACCCTCGCGTGCACAAGTGTTAGCAATTTGCGCGCGCGCAATTTGCGCGCGCGCAAATGGCTTAGGCGAGTAGGCACGCCCACTTCACTAGCAATGGTAAAATAAAAATGCAGTGCATATGATTGCAGTGTAGCTAATATGAGTGGTAATATTTGGAACATACTGCCAGCTGCAACACAAAATGCAGAAAACATATCAGTGTTTAAGAAACTACTACAAAATAATTAATTTTTTGGGGGGCTATATTAGTTTTTTAAGCTGGGGAAATTTCAATCGTGGACGATTGGTCTTCCTCATTCCACTGGTTCCTGCTATGAAGCGACATTGGTTTGACTCGACCAGGGTTCGAACCCACGACCCCATGATCTACCAAACACGGGAGACGGATCCTCCACCTCATTCGGCCATCCCGTCTGGTTATATAACCCAGACATACATATGATGTTTAAATGTATTAACGCAAAATATAGTGAAAGCTGGATTTTGGACTGTTTGCAATCTACAAACAGTTACAAAACATAAACAAGGAGCAAGAAAACCTAAATTATTACTAAATCTAAATTCCAAAGATTTGAATAAAATTGGACTAGTGCTGCCCAGTGGTGAAAACAAGTATTAACACACTTATCAGTTATGAGCAGGGTAAATAAATTCATCACACACAAAAAAAACACAAAAGAAAACTATATAATTTATTATATGAATATAAATAACGGCAGTCCCTTAATGCTTCTCTCTAACCACCTCAACCTCCATGTTATTCACTGCAGAGCGGTGGAGCACTCTCTCCTTATTGCCCTCAGGGTGGAGGCAACTCCTCTCCGCTTCCTTTAAACTGTGAGCCAACTGGCACTCTCCTCACTTTCAAATCTTCAACGTTACATTATATATATATATATATATATATATATATATATATATATATATATAGCGAATCGCGAATGGTAGACAGGAAGTGTGAACACTTATTTTTCTCGTTAGTGGAGTGGTCTTCCCCACTCCACTGCTTGTCGATAGAAAGCCTGAGCCTACACTTTTACCGACCCAAGGGATTTTTAACCTCCCACACCACATAGACATGGTATGAGAGCAACCGGCCATTGGTGACGCTGTAAGTTATACACAGCGGTGGAAATCCAAATTGGCAGAGCTGGGGGCATGGGGAATCGAACCGCCGACCCTCAGATTAGGAGTCTGATCTAGAAAAAAAGTCAGACACTCTAACCACTCCGCCACAGAGAACGCCTATATATATATATATATGCTGTATAAACATCGTATGAAAATACAGGCACGATGGGGAAATATTGTTATTATTGTCCATTATTTGTACTATACATGTTACTCTGTGGGCTTCCAGTCTCCCATCACGTGACCGGTGGTCCGAATCGTCACCAACGGACACGCCACATTGTCTCTCGCACCTGAGAAATGTGCTTATAACTGCTGACAACACCCAATCACTTGCCTTAAGGCTCTTTAAAGGAGCGTAGCTAACTAAGCATTTGTGTTGGAGCTCAAATATCTCATTTCTGTGACGTCAGTCTTGGAAGAAATCGGCTGACAGATTTTATTTTCACATCCAATATTAGGAATCGAAGTTTCTGAGAATGACCCATATAGCAGAAGAAGGTATGGTGATATTCCCACCATTAAAATTATCCAGACGGTACTCCACTCAGTCCTTGTGCTATTCTCGACATTCAGCGTAGGAATGTAAATGGAGGCAATTCTTCGGGTAAAAAGAGCTTTATTCAGTCAGCGCCAAGCGGCGATCTCCACCCAAGCTCTACTGGCTAAGCGATCAATAGTGGGTGGTGATTTTATGTGGGACACCAGCTAGCCAGGGAATGAGGCAGGAACCACTGGCCTGTAATGGTGCATTGAATGGCGGGAAAGGCGGTGACCAATCAGAAGCGAGCTGGTGAGCCAACGTGTAATGGAGATGGTGGATCAAGTCCAGTGTTGCGCTTGTCATTGTGCACTGAATCAGACGCAATGCACAAATTGTGAACAATGTCTGAAGTGACGTCATAGTCATCAATCAAACCACTATATGCCATTTTTGTTGTTGTGAACAATTGTATTGTGGGGTTTTCACAAATGAAGGGATACTCTTCTAAAGCAGGACTAGAACCTCACAAGTGTGCCATTCCAGGATGAGTTTCATAATGAATACACTAAGCTCCCTGTTGCAGTCAACTTACCCAGGCCCACCTGTTTATATGGCTCTTTACTTGTGAGCTCAGTGCAGACTAGTAGTGTGTCCACCTGTGAAGGTGTGGGTCATCTGATTGATCCTGCTCAGTGGACCCATTTGCAGTTATTTTCCATTCCATCCAGTGGTCCACAATTGATTCATCAAAGGCTGTGGTCTGTCCTGTCATGTCTGTGGGAAAGTGCATATAAAAGACCCCTTGTTGCTTATCGGAAAGAGTAGCATATGTGGCGGCAGTGGGTTTCCTCCAAAGAAATATGTCAGGATGACCATATGTTTGACGTCCAATAGCCGATGATAAAGATTCATGTGCTCTAGAGGCATTGTTAAATAAAATAAGCTTTCCTTGTCTAATATGAGAGGAGGGTCAGTAGCATACTTAGACTTAGTATACTTGTAATCAAACCTTGAATCCAGACGACCCAGCTTCGATTAGGCCATCCAGATATGACCTTAGATGTTGCCAGGACATAAAATTCCAACAACCAACCAAATAATCGATTAGGCCATAAATAATGTGCTGTATAAGCAAATATATGAGTATAATTTTCCGAAAGATTATTTTCTATGAACTTCATCCTCTCTTACACTCCATCAGTCTTCTATTGGTTCGTTATTGCTTAACTAACACTCCTCCAGTCATCTATTGGTCAGACATTCTGCCTCGCTTGGTGGTGCAACCTTGCAGCGTCTTCCTCACTAACACTCACCTCATGCCTATACCACTATTGCAAAGAAAAAAGTTATCCACCAAGAAGCAATTAGAGTACAGTTTTCCAACCGCTCCTCTTGTTTGTCTTTCTTTCTATACTGTAGAAATAAGTATATCCTTATACAGTATAACCCCATTAAGCCAAACTTGAAGGGACCCTAGAAATTTGTTTGGATTAACCGATCATTGTGTAGAATCTAATGCTCGGATCTGTGGCTGTGTACATAGGCTATGAGGAAAACAATACAGACAAAGAGAAAGGAAGAATATAATGTGTAAAGAAGAAGAGAGAGTCCAGCCCTGGTGTATTGTTTATATAGTTACATCGGTTCATTGTAGAGTATCACACCACCTCCTTTCCCCAATGGGAATTGAGCATTCTTGGCCCTACCAATATGGATCCAGCATTCCTGGTCTCCATGGATACCAGTTGTCTGCCCACCACCAGTAGCTGTATGGCCCCATGGCCACCACCAACCTTGACCTTTTGAGTGTGGTGACCCCTACCCCAGCAGAAGGGCTAGGCTCTGAGTGCAATCACACCCAGACCTGCCAGCACCACTATGTCTATTTACATCCCACTCAGCCACCACCAACCCATATATATATATATATATATACATGTACCTGGTCACGTACATCGATCAGTAATAGAACATTTGCATTCCCCCCTTGCCGAATATCGAAATATGTTACAATTGGTTTAACCAAGCTTTGGCTTCGACTTTGACTTGGCTTTGGCAAAAACACAGGTGCATTATGAATGTAATATACAATGTATGTGAAACTTGTATTATTGTTTTTTTATGTATGTACAGTATAACCCCGTTAAACCAAGCTCGGTTAAACCAAACGATCGGTTAATCCAAACTTTTTCGGCGGCCTGGCAAAATACTACCCTTTATCATATGAAAAAGTTTACAGGGTCTCAGACGACCTTCTAAACACATGAAAGTTTGGTTTAACCAGACCGGATGTGGCCTGGGGTCTGAAAATCTTGTTTGGATTAACCGATAATTTGGATGAACCAACTTTGGTTTAACCAACTTTTTTATATGATAAATGGTAGTATTTTGCCCAGCCACCAAAAAAAGTTTGGCTTAACCGATCCTTTGGTTTAACCAAGCTTGGTTTAACGGGGTTATACTGTATTTATTATTTTCAACCTATCTGAGATAGAATGACTTCCTTTCTACCGTAGTAGTTTTGAATTATATTTTTGTTGGTAAATTAATTTTATTCATATAAATCTTTTGTCAGCTCCATAACACTGTTTGTTCTCCTGACTGTAAGTGTTACAGCTATCTTGGTATTTACACACAAAAATAGTTGTTGACATGTTCTATATAGCGTCTTAAAATGTGAAGTAGATTCTGATATTAAAATGTACACAATGCATTAAGTAATGAGGGTGAGGTACATTAAATCATTTTACATTCACATAAACGGGTTTAGTTGTTGGTTTAGGAATTCCAATTCGGGTAGATACTAGTACCATTACTTAGTCTTAGTTCAGTGTGAACAGATACTCTTTTATTCATTGTGTTGTTTTGTATGCAGTAGGATTTGGATGTTAGTTGGGGTATGTTTGTGCTAGTAAGTAAAGATGTCTTGACTATTGCTTTGTTCTGTAAAGATGTATTTGGGATGTTTGAGTACCTTTAATTCATGCCTCAGCAGATATCTTTCTTTTCTATTTGAAGCCACATCAGTTGTTGTGTGTCAACATCTAAGTCTATATCTTACAGTTTCCAAGCCAACACAACAGCGAATGGAGACATATATTTCTTGGAAATTCTGACACTTCGCTTCATGAATGGTCCCACCAGTGATGAAGATTTGTAATGCTAGGTACACACCTACCATATACGATTCGCGCACTAAAACTCGCGACCTGACCAGACCCGCTTAAAACTGAAAACGGGCCGATTCATTTCTCGAATCGCGAATCGCAATCGTAAGGAAGTAGTTTTAGCCCTAAAAATGAGTTTTAAGTCGCGAATCGCAATCGGTAGGTGTGCTAGGGGAGTGCACACCTCACGACTTTTGGGCAGTTTTAGATCGTATACGGTAGGTGGGTGCGGAAAAACGGTAGGTGTGGACGAGCATAAGCGTTGGCCTGAGATATTTATCACGTAACTCAATAAGGTGCAAGGAAATGGCATTTTCAAAAGCTTTCCTAGTAATGTGATTAAAGCTCATAGCATCACAAAGGATATCTTTTGGAGGAAGATTCACAAAGAATTATTCTTCGATGGTTTCCAATTTGGAATTGCCAAAAAATCTAGTTTAGCAATCATTTGCCTAGGTTTCAATATATGTTATTTTATTATTAATGAGATCCAGTCTTGGTGTCTATTCAAATGCTTTCGTGATTGCTTGTTTGTGTGCTGTTGCTTTATATCCTAAAACATATATGGTCATGTCAGGATGGGTACCGACTTGTGACAGTGCACACTCGTGGCAACTTTATAGTGCTTCCCCACTGGGAGACCAGGCTGCGAGCACCATGACCCGATATCCTGCACAGTCAGATTATCCAGATACTATTCTAACCAGTCCCTTGTCCTATCATATTAATGCCCAGCGCCAGGCTAGATAGCGACAAGTATCAATGTTGTAAGTCATTGGTTTGACTCGGATAGGGTTCGAACTCCCGAGCTTCCGCACATGGAGCCTGCGTTCTACCGAGTCGGCTACCAATATGTGATGGCGTACACCACAACATCAGTCATGGAACGTTGTACAGTTGGCGGAAATGGGATTCTAAAGAAACGGTGTTGGTCCCTGTCTGCCTCGAAGCGTCTCGCCAAATGTAATGTCCTGATATTATGGCGTTCTACGCGTAGTTACCGCTGCCACCACAGAGGTCGCTGTCATGCAAGACTTATTGACAGTGAGGGGGTGGGGGGAGGGGGGGAGGGGGGGAATAAACAAAGAAGAGAGCAAAGAAGAAGAAAGAAAAAGGGTACAGCGGTGGCCGGAATGCATTTTGTTATGCCACATTCCAGGCATTCCAGAGCAAGTGTCTTGACTGCTTGATTCCCTAGAGTGACCAGACGGGATGGCCGAATGAGTTGTGCGTCCGTCTCGTGTTTTGGGAGATCGGGGGTCCGAACCCATGGGTTTGGGCGTTCAAACCCTGGTCGAGTCAAACCAATGACTTAAAAATTGATATTTGTTGCTTCTTAGCCAGGCGCTCTGCATTATTAGGATAGGGCAAGGACTGGTTGGCTCAGTTTCAGGATAATGTGACTGAGTGGGATATCAGGTCATGGTGCTGGCAGCGTGGTCTTGCAGTGGGGGCAGCACTATAAAGTCGCCATGAGTGGGAACTGTCACAAGTCGGTACCTGTCCTGATATGACCTTAGATGTTGCTAGGATGCAAAACAACAAAACAAACAAATGATACCCAGGTACATCTAACCTGCACATACGTCCTTTTGTACCTGATGAGGTGAGTGCAAGGAAGCATGGCCAATAATTGTATCCCTGAAATTACTACCCCTGAGTACCATTTCCAAACATGCAATTTTGTCATTTCTTGATATAATATGTACAACACAATGTGCAGCGATGTAGGCTCTGTCTGGGTTTCTTCTGGTCTCTTGTGGAAATGTATATATATAGTGCTGCTGCTGCTTCTTTTGTTGTAGAAGCAGCATTTCTACTCTTACCCTACCTACGTTTCCTTCCAGTTGACACCCACAACATCTGTGATCGCGTCCTAATTTTGTTGTTGAAGATTTGTTGTTGAAGATTTATACTGCCTATCATGGATAAGTCTGAATAGACTTGTTTTCACCATTAGACAATTTGTCAATAGAAAGCCCAAGCCTACAGTTTTACCGACCCAAGGGATTTTTAACCTCCCACACCACATAAGCTGTGTTCACACGGGGAATGTAAATCGATTCGTAGAAATCGACTTGCCTAGTTCGACGCACATTTCCCGTGTGAACGGGCGGCTGAGTCGGATTACGCCTGATTACGCCTGAATCGATTCCTGTGATGCAGATACTGTAAACCACCTGTGGAGGTCGATTACGTGAGTCGATTTCTATGAATCGATTTATTTTGGCCGTGTGGACTCAACCGACTTACTTGATGCGGACTAAGCACCTCAAACTATATACTATAATTTGGTCTATGAAACCGCTAGCTGTGCACAGATATTTTGTTCATCATTTATTTTTAGGGTTTCACTGCCCAGCAGAAGTTTTGACCGTTCCAAACCAATACAATTCAGTCCATACATATCTAGGTCGAACCCACACTCTCTCATGGTGACGTCGAAAAACCCAAACTGGTGCTGGTTAGTATCGACTTGCTCATGCGCAGATATCGATTTCCGACCCCAAGTACTGCCTGTGTGAACGGGCCGCTAATTTGACTCACATGGTACGAGAGCAACTGGCCTTTGATGACGCTGTAAGTTCTACACAGCGGTGGAAATCCAAAGTGGCAGAGGTGGGGGTGCGTGGAATCGAACCACTGACCTTCAGATTAGGAGTCCTAGAAAAAAGTCAGCCACTCTAACCACTCCGCCACAGAGAACACCTAATTAGAAATGCACACTTATGTTAGAGCTGTATATTCCAATGAAAGCATCAATGGTTTGATTTTTTTTTCAAATTTGATCAGGGATTTTATAGATAAGGATGTCAAAGCGAGGCTCTTATTAGGCTCTCCCAGCATGCAATCCAAAGATACGGCAGCCATATTTGAATTATGATAATGAGGGATGATATGGGCAACACATAGTGACCAATTATCATGCTTTCATAGATCACTTAACCATCTATCCCTGTGCTATATGTGGTACTAATACTAGGGATATTGATCATTTTTCAAAATGGTTCTGGCTGCATTTCTGAGGCATCATAAACCATGTTGGTTTAATACAAAAGAAGAGTTCAGGCGCAAAACCATGTAAACAGCAATGTAAAAATGGAGATAAACATTGGAATCAAAACCTACAAACATTTAATTTGTTTATATTCCTATATTTTTATTCAATGCTCCATACCAATATGATCATAGGAAAAGTGGAATTAGTGAGAAAGACAATTATTGTCATGTACAAATCTTTTATTTAAACTACCTTTTTGGTTTGATGTTTACGTGGTTCTGCGCCTGAACTCTTCAAAATATAACCACCAAAGAAGCTTATCAGTAGGCTATAGTGTGTGAATGTTGTGGACAAATACCACGCTTTCATAATGGTCAAGTGTAATGCTTTCATGATGTAATTTAGCCATCTATCTCTCTATCTCTCTATCTCTCTATCTCTCTATCTCTCTATCATTCTATCATTTAGCCATCTATCTCTCTATCTCTCTATCTCTCTATCATTTAGCCATCTATCTCTCTACCATGTTGGTTTAAAACAAAATATAACCACCAACGAATCTTATCCGTAGGCTATAGCGTGTGAATGTTGTGGACCATTACCACGCTTTCATAATGGTCAAGTGTAATGCTTTCATGATGTAATTTAGCCATCTATCTCTCTATCTCTCTATCTCTCTATCATTTAGGCATCTATCTCTCTACCATGTTGGTTTAATACAAAATATAACCACCAAAGAATCTTATCAGTAGGCTATATCGCGTGAATGTTGTGGACAAATACCACGCTTTCATAATGGTCAAGTATAGTGCTTTCATGATGTAATTTAGCCATATATCTCTCTATCTCTCTATCTCTCTATCATTTAGCCATCTATCTCTCTATCTCTCTATCATTTCGCCATCTATCTCTCTACCATGTTGGTTTAATACAAAATATAACCACCAGAGAATCTTATCAGTAGGCTATATATAGTGTGTGAATGGTGTGGACAATTACCACGCTTTCATAATGGTCAAGTATAATGCTTTCATGATGTCATTTAGCCATCTATCTCTCTATCTCTCTATCTCTCTATCATTTAGCCATCTATCTCTCTACTATCTGTGATTTGATCTTGACTAATGCAACGTAAATAGTGATTCAATCATTAAGCATGTAGTATTCATACATATATATCTAGATTAATTTGGAATGTTTTCACGTGTTAAAGCTGCATAGTCTGATGAAATATCAAATTTTCAAAACCAACCCAATTATCTAGATTTGATTTTACATATCTAACTTAGACACTGATGCACTTATTAAGCATCTGTTTCTGCATAGAAGGCAATACTGAGTCAATTTAACAGAACCTGTTACTGCAGAAGTCTATGGTGTCAGCTTGCCAAAACTAATTTTCCATGTTTGCACTCAAAATATCTCAAAAGTTTACCATTTAAAATAAAAGTAACTTGGAACTAATGTAAAGTAGATACTAGTGATCAAACTAATATATTTATCTCAGAAAAAATACAGAAATTCAAAACAATCGGACTATGCAACTTTAATCCAATAGCGTTTTATTCCATCTGCGTACCACCTGAAAACCCAAAGCTAGGCGCCTACACTGATCTGTCGACTAAGAGAACTGTCGACTAATGTGATAACTGGCACAACCTATTTGTATGCTAATCAGCAGTCCCCTCTCGTGTTGTAATAGAGCACCTCAGAGTTACCAAAGTGGATGCACACACAGACCCTAGTCAAGCCCACCCCAATAGAGTAAGTGTGAAGCATCCTGAAGTTCTGCTCACTGCACCACATACACACTGGTCGGTTGGTTGGTTATTGAAGTTTTACGTCCTGGCAACATCTAAGGTCATATCAAGTGCTTCGAAACACCAATGACTAATTCATTATCAGCGGCACCATTTTGTGTTTGTTGTTTTACATCCTAGCAACATCTAATGTCATATCAGGACGATTACCGACTTGTGACAGTCCACACTCATGGCGACTTTATAGTGCTGCCCCATTGGGAAATCAGGCCATTGGCACCATTACCCAGTATGCCACTCAGTCACATTGTCCAGATCCTGAGCAAACCAGTCCTTGCACTATCCTATTAATGCTGAGTGCCAAGCTAGGAAGCGACAAGTATCAATTTTAAAGTCATTGGTTTGACTCGAACGGGAACAGAACTCCCGACCTGGTGTTCTCTGTGGCGGAGTGGTTAGAGTGACTTTTTTCTAGGTCGGACTCCTAATCTGAAGGTCGGTGGTTCAATTCTCCGTGCTCCCATCTCTGCCAATTTGGATTTCCACCGCTGTGTATAACTTACAGCGTCATCAAAGGCCAGTTGCTCTCATACCATGTCTATGTGGTGTGGGAGGTTAAAAATCCGTTGGGTTGGTAAAAGTGTAGGCTCGGGCTTTCTATCAACAAACTGTCTAATGGTGAAAACAAGCCTATTCAGGCTTATCCATGATAGGCAGTATAAATCTTCAACAACAACAACCTTCTGCACGTGAGTCAGCGGCGCCAAATAGATAAGCGTGTGAGTAGGGTGATCTCTCTAATACAGAAATTGTAAATAGGGAGAAATAGTATGGCCGAAGTGAGAAGCTTGTGTGTGTGTGGGGGGGGGGAGATCGCCACTCCTACAAGGATCTTACAAGCACAGTGAAAGGAGGAAGAGGGCAAAGTGGACACCGGAAGAGGTGGGAAGATAACATTAGGGAATGGACATTGGTGTTTGGCAAGTGGCAGAGGGCAGTGGAGAACTGGAAAAACTGGAGAAAATTGGTGGCAACGTCATCTGTGGTGCGTTAATGACTCTCACGGTTAAGGGATTGATGATGACGATGATGATGTTGTATAAGAAGATAACATCAGAGAATGGACACTGGTGTTTGGCAAGTGGCAGAGGGCAGTGGAGAACTGGGAAAACTGGAGAAAACTGGTTGAGAAGTCATCTGTGGTGCGTTAATGACTCTGATGGTTAAGGAATTGATGATGATGATGATGTTGTATGAGAAGATAACATCAGAGAATGGACATTGGTGTTTGGCAAGTCGCAGAGGGCAGGGGAGAACTGGGAAAACTGGAGAAAATTGGTGGCAAAGTCATCTGTGGTGCGTTAATGACTCTTACGGTTAAGGAATTGATGATAACGATGATGATGTTGTATAAGAAGATAACATTAGGGAATGGACACTGGTGTTTGGCAAGTGGCAGAGTACAGTGGAGAACTGGGAAAACTGGAGAAAATTGGTGGCAACGACATCTGTGGTGCGTTAATGACTCTCACGGTTAAGGGATTGATGATGACGATGATGATGTTGTATGAGAAGATAACATCAGAGAATGGACACTGCTGTTTGGCAAGTGGCAGAGGGCAGTGGAGAACTGGGAAAACTGGAGAAATTGGTTGCGAAGTCAGCTGTGGTGCGTTAATGACTCTGACGGTTAAGGAATTGATGATGATGATGATGATGTTGTATAAGAAGATAACATTAGGGAATGGACATTGGTGTTTGGCAAGTCGCAGTGGGCAGTGGAGAATGGGGGAAAACTGGAGAAAAATGGTTGCAACGTCATATGTGGTGATCCAGTGATCCTCATAGTTAAGGGATTGATGATGATGATCATGTTGTATAAAACTATTGCTGACAATGCTGTTGAGAGTCATCCACTTAATCAGCGCCATTAATCAACTTCCCCATGTGAGACGAGAACTATCAGCAGCCATTGGGAATGTTTCGTTAAATTATGCAACACTATCGCCTCGTTTTTGGCTGCACGTGCTACTAACTGTTTACCATCAGTTAGTTGGTTGTTGGAGTTTTACATCTTGGCAACATCTACGGTCATACCAGGATGGGTACCAAATTGGGACAGTGCACACTCATGGTGACTTTATAGTACTGCCTCACTGGGAAATCAGCTCGCTGGCACCATGACGCAATATCCCATTCAGTCACATTATCCTGACCCTGAGCTAACCAGTCCTTGCCCTATCATACTAATGCCGAGAGCCAAGCTGGGTAGCAAAAAGTATCAATTCCATAAGTCATTTGCTTGACTAGACTGGGAACCGAACACCCGACCTTCCGCACGCGAGGGTTGCGCTTTACCGATTAGGCCACCACGCCCGGTCAGTTTATCGTCATTTCCCGTCAATATTAAAGTTCTGGTTCCCTGACTTTAACATGATGAGTTCCTCATATTTAAATCAGCTATTTTTGAATACAATTGTCACTTTCCTGAAATATTAAGCTAAATTGCACTTCAAACTATTAGAAGTGCAGAGACCGATGATTTTGAGTTTCTGAAATTTCCTTAGATAAATACATTGTTTTGATCATTATAATGTATTGTACAATAGTTTGAAGTAACTTCTATTTTAAAAAGGTTAACTTTGGAGATATTTATAGTGATAGCATGCCAAATTGATTTTGGCAAGCATGCCAATATTCTGACACCATAGCCTTCAGCAGTAACAGGTTCAACTAAATTGGCTTATCATACCCTTCTATGCAGCAACAACTGCTTAATAAGTACACCAGTATCTAAGATAGATATCTCGGACCAAATCTAGGTAAATGTTTGGGTTTTAAAGATTGTTATGCTTTCATCGAACTATGCAGCTTTAAGACTATCCCTGGAATCCTCAATATATTGGCTCTAAATCCAACTACAAGGGTGTAGTTCAACTAGTTCATGTTGTGACGTCATATGGGTAAGGAATGACAGTAATTGTTGATGTTGCTTGCAACATGGGTAATCGAAAAAGGCGGAGTCGGATACCTTTCAAACGGCCGCTGGCACCGCCTATACTCAAACTTTAACATTAATATGTACATCAACGTCTACCACGCCTAGCGGGTCTTTTGGAACTACGCCGAGTAAGCGCGCAGAACTGGCGGACGTGCATATTTAAATTAAATATGATGTCAATAGACGAAATCTGATACAAAGTTACGGAAATTTGGGGCGCTCTTTACTTTCTGGCCTGGCTAGTTGCTATATAAGCGAGCAAAACCCAAACTTGGCCACTACAATTTGGTGGCGGACGGCGATGGACATTCTACTCTGCCATCCCACCCACCCCACAATAAGAGACTAGAACTATAGGGCTAAAGCATCTCGGGGCCTTCTCTCATTATACTCACGCATGTACAATTACCATTCTAGTGCATTAAAAAGTCCAAATATATACCATTTATCCGTGTTCGCGTTGTTCAATTATAGAACCATGAGGCATTAATTTTGTCATAGATAGCATAGGGAGGCATGCTCTTCCTCATTCCACTGCTCCTTGTAATGCCAAATGTCTAACTAGGCGGTGACAAGTATAACTTTCTAGATCATTGGTTTGAGTTGGCCAGAATTTGACCTCTGTGGGAAAGCAAGTTCACATCTGTCTCAGCCATTCCGTCTGACATTAATTATGGTCTCGATGAAGATGATTAAATGCCATCGCCACAAGAAAGGTCACTTTCATTGGAAGATATTTAAAGCTGCATAGTCCGATGGTGGTGAAATTCTGTCATTTTCTGAGATAGGTATATTATGTTGATTACTATGATCTACCTTTCTTTAGTTTGAAGTAGCTTCTTTAAAATGAGAAACTGATGAGATAATTTAAGTGTAAGCGTGCCCAATTAATTGTGGCAAGCTTGCCAAAACTCTGACTCCATAGGATACCGCGGTAACAGGTTCTATTAAAGGGACATTGTATGCCCTTTTATGTCGCAACACATACTTATTAAGTGCACCAGTATCCAAGTTGGTTATGTAGGTTCAAATATAGATTAGTGCTTTGCTTTTGGAAATTTGATGGTTTTATCGGACTATGCAACTTTAAGTTGAAAGGTCTACACCATCTCACGCTCCCAGACAGATAAAAAAAAAAATTGTTGTCCATTAGTTGTTTAAGCAGGGGAAATTTCAGTCATAGACGACTGGTCTTCCTCATTCCACTGCTGGTCGATAGAAAGCCTGAGCCTACACTTTTACCGACCCAAGGGATATTTAACCTCCCACACCACATAGACATGGTATGAGAGCAACCGGCCTTTGATGACGCTCTAAGTTATACACAGCGGTGGAAATCCAAATTGGCAGAGCTGGGGGCACTGGGAATCGAACCGCCGACCCTCAGATTAGGAGTCTGATGTAGAAAAAAGTCAGACACTCTAACCACTCCGCCACAGAGAATGCCACAATCCAACCTTTACGAAGGCAGAACGTTTTTTAACTCTGCCATGCCCGAAGAAAATCTGATGGGTTTGAAGAAAATATTAAAAAGAAAAATTGTCCTCCTACTAATGGGAAAGTTGTTGGATACATAGAATGCCGTTTACTATTTGTACGAAGCATATCAACTAAATACAAAAATGTATGAATCAGGACCTTGTGTCTTTTATATATACATGTACATTTGTCTGTATCAGTATCCTTAATTTTCTGACAAACAGAGTTAATAAAATATTTCATCAGGAAGAACAGGTTAAGGGTTGTCCTACCTGTATGCTAAAAATATAATCCCTCAAATTCCCTCTCCACACCTACCTGTCTATGTGGCTCTTTGCCTGAGATGTCAGTGCTGACTACCACACTTGTCCCGCTAGAATTGTAAGTCTTTTAAATGGTTTATGTGTGTAACTCATTTAATGTGAAGAATTAGATAAATACAGGCAAATGCGTTTAAGTTCATAAGTTGTCTAAGGCTTTTAATTACATTTGTTTCTTTGTTTGTTGTTGTTTTACATCCTAGCAACATCTAAGGTCATATCAGGACTCGTACCGACTTGTGACAGTGCGCACTCATGGTGACTTTATAGTGCTGCCCCACTGGAAGACCAGGCCGCCAGCACCATGACCTGATATCCCACTCAGTCACATTATCCTGACACTGAGCCAACCAGCCCCTGCCCTATCCTAATAATGCCGAGCGCCAGGCTAGGAAGCGACAAGTATCAATTTTTAAGTCATTGGTTTGACTCGACCAGGGTTCGAACCCACGACCCCATGATCTACCAACACGGGAGACAGAGGCTCTAACTCATGCGGCCATCCTGTGTGGTTTTTAATTACATACAAACAGGTAATGTAGACTGAGTACATACACATACACAGCATAGGTTCACCAACCATACATCGCATAGCTTGTACAGGACCCCCCTCACGGCAAACAATGTCATAGGTGTGATGAAAATGGGAAATATTTCACCTATAGTAGGATTTGAACCCACACTCCCCACCATTCCGGGCCTAGCGTGCTAACCATTATGCTACCTAGCCTCTCTGATGCAATTACCTTAACTACGCCTGGCTCCTAACCAGACGGGATGGCCGAATGAGTTAGAGCGCCCGTCTCCCGTGCTGGTAGATCATGGGGTCGTGGGTTCGAACCCTGGTCGAGTCAAACCAATGACTTAAAACTTGATACTTGTCGCTTCCTAGCCTGGCGCTCAGCATTATTAGGACAGGGCAAGGACTGGTGTGCTCACTGTCAGGATAATGTGACTGAGTGGGATATGAGGTCATGGTGCCAGCGGCCTGGTTTCCCAGTGGGACAGCACTATAAAGCTGCCATGAGTGCGCACTGTCATAAGTCGGTACCCGCCCTGATATGACCTTAGATGTTGCTAGGACGTAAAACAACAACAAACAAACAAAAAACCTTGCCCGAGAGGTCAGTGTGTACTACTACAGTAGTGTATGCAGAGTGCATTCTGAGGCATGCCTGCGCATAGGCTTGTGGACGTGACTGGAAGTGAGGCTATTGTAGGCGTGGTGCTTGTTGCACTTGTAGTTGTGCCACTCCGCTAACACTGGGTGCCGTGTACTGGGAGGTACCGGGCGTATTCCTCGCATACAAGATGGCCATTACTACAAAGACCACAAAACAGCAGGCTCGCAATATCCCTGGGTCTTGCAATCCTAATGGCAGGTGCTATCCATTTCAAGGACCACCTTTTAAATGTATGCCTGGAATTAGAAGTATACATGTTTTTGCGGTTTTTGTTGGTCCATTAGTTGTTTAAGCAGGGGAAATTTCAGTCATAGACGACTGGTCTTCCTCATTCCACTGCTGGTCGATAGAAAGCCTGAGCCTACACTTTTACCGACCCAAGGGATTTTTAACCTCCCACACCACATAGACATGGTATGAGAGCAACCGGCCTTTGATGACGCTGTAAGTTATACACAGCGGTGGAAATCCAAATTGGCAGAGCTGGGGGCACGGGGAATCGAACCGCCGAAGATTCACGTAGAATTATAAGTGTGTATATATATTGATGATTTATCTGGAATTAGAAGTAAGCATATTGAAGATTTACCTGGAATTATAAGTATATATATCTATGACTTATTTGTAATTAGAAGTGCACATATTGAAGATTTACCTGGAATTATAAGTATATATATATCTATGACTTATTTGTAATTAGAAGTACGCATATTGAAGTTTTACCTGGAATTATAAGTATATATATATCGATGACTTATTTATAATTAGAAGTATGCATTTTGAAGATTTACCTGGAATTATAAGTATGTATATTGATGACTTATTTATAATTAGAAGTGCACATATTGAAGATTTACCTGGAATTATAAGTATATATATTGATGACTTATTTATAATTAGAAGTAGGCATATTGAAGATTTACCTGGAATTATAAGTATATATATTGATGACTTATTTATAATTAGAGTGCACGTATTGAAGATTTACCTGGAATTATAAGTATATATATCTATGACTTATTTATAATTAGAAGTGTACATATTGAAGATTTACCTGGAATTATAAGTATATATATCTATGACTTATTTATAATTAGCGTGCACATATTGAAGATTTACCTGGAATTATAAGTATATATATCGATGACTTATTTATAATTAGAGTGCACATATTTAAGATTTACCTGGAATTATAAGTATATATATCGATGACTTATTTATAATTAGAATGACGCATATTGAAGATTTACCTAGAATTGTTCATAATGCTACGGCAATATGGGTAATTCGGAACAGAGGCGGGAAAACCTCCCCCCCCCATGCCTATCCTCCTTCACCTCCCCCCTTCCCCTCTCTCTCCGCCTCCCCTCCTCCCCTACTCCCCCCCCCCCCCTTCTCTACGTCCCTCTCCCATCCCCTATATCCAGGCGGCACCACCGCCGCCACTCCCTCCTCTCACCCTCCTCCCCTCCAGGTGGCGGCACCGGCACCCACCGCTGGTGCCGCCGCTGGTCCCCTGCCCCCCCCCCCCCCTCCTTCCTTCCGCTCTCCTCTCACTCTGCCACTTCTCCACCAAACGCCTCACCACTAACACCTCTTTTCACCAGCCCACCCGACCCCACATATCCTAAAGGTTGAGGCCCGGGTCACCAAGAGACTTCATTCTTGCCTACCTTGATTATTGACCCATTAACATACTCATCACTCTCGACTTATCTACCTGAACACTTGACCCAAAGCATTATCACTTATTGACACTTGATCTACCCTTGAACCTGATTGATTTCCACTGATTATTGACTTTACTGATTGCTTATTACATTGATTACTACATTACCTTGCATTAACTTCATACCTACTCTGAATAAATTTCCACATTATGTACTTCCGCCTCGTGTTTTGGATTATAAGTATATATATTGATGACTTATTTATAATTAGAAGTGCACATATTGAAGATTTACTTGGAATTATAAGTAGATATATCGATGACTTATTTATAATTAGAAGTGCACATATTGAAGTTTTACCTGGAAGTATAAGTATATATATCGATGACTTATTTATAATTAGAAGTGCACATATTGAAGATTTACCTGGAATTATAAGTATATATATATCGATGACTTATTTATAATTAGAAGTACGCATATTGAAGATTTACCTGGAATTATAAGTATATATATCGATGACTTATTTATAATTAGAAGTATGCATATTGAAGATTTACCTAGAATTATAAGTATATATATTGATGACTTATTTATAATTAGAAGTGCACATATTGAAGATTTACCTGGAATTATAAGTAGATATATCGATGACTTATTTATAATTAGAGTGCACATATTGAAGATTTACCTAGAATTATGTGTATATATATCTATGAATTATTTATAATTAGAAGTACACATATTTAAGAATTACCTAGAATGATAAGTGTATATATATATATAAATGGTGATGATTTATCCATAATTATAAGTGTGCATATTGAAGAATTACATAGAATTATAAGCATATATATTGAAGATTCACCTAGAATTATTAGTATATATATTGAAGATTTATCTAAAATTATAAGTATGCATATAGAAAAATTACCTACAAATATAAGTATACATATTAAAGAATCACCTAGAAGTAAAAGTATATATATTGAAGATTTATCTAGAATTGTAAGTATGCATATTGAAGAATTATCTAGAATTATAAGGATACTGATGGAAAATTTACCTATAATTAGAACTATGTATATTGAAGATTTACGTATAATTATGAATATATAAATGGAAGATTTACCTAGAATTAGAAGTATACATATCAACGATTTACATAGAACTATATATGGAAGATGTACCGACAATTAGAGTAAACATATTGATGATTTACTTAGAATTAGAAGTATTCATATGGGCGATTAACCTATAATAATAGATGTATGTGTACATATTGATGAGCTACCTATCATTAGAAGTATAAATATTGAAGATTTACCTGAAATTAGATCCATACATTTTGAAGATTTACCTAGAATTGTTTGTCTAAATTGAATATTTAACTGGTATTATATTTCGCCATTGCCAGTTTATCGAGTATTGTCTTCATTGATGTCCCCATTGAAGAATTATCTGTCACTATGTCAACATACCAACTGTCATGATATATGCTGTACTTATGAGCCACCATAACAACTCTGTGATCTATTGTCTATGTGTGCTGCCACCTTGTGGAAATAAAGAGTTGCCAACATGGCTTCCAGAATCAAGCATGGTCTTTCAAGTACTGTCCATCAAACCAAAGACCCTATAATACTAAGACGGCTCACTCAGCCTGTACTGTGTAATCAAAATGATCAAACCCACCACTTGGTGCGCTGGCTGTTCTCTTGGTTAAACAGGTGCTATATTATATGTATAAATGTATATATGAATGTGAAAGATCTGTGATGATGGTGATGCTGATGATGATGCTGATGATGATGTGTATTTGTTCATAGCAATTTCATATTGATGTGTATTCATACTTACCTATCTCATGTATAATATAATTGTATGTGTTTACATGTGAAACACCAACCAGCAGCTGGGTTGATCAAACACACCACAAGGTGGCACTGCGAAATTTACACTACCATGGGAGAGATTGGGAGTGACCCATCTTAGTATTATAGGGTCTTTATCAAACCATGTAGAATACACGATCATGACATGGTGACAGCAGTGCTACATGCAGTAAGATGATCCCCACAATAACCTAGACGTGAGTTTGAATCCCGCTGTAGATGTGGTGTTCCCATTTGTTTACAAGACATCCAGTGTTGTACTGTTTCCATGACCAGGATGCTGTACAATGCATGGTATTGAACCTGCTCTGTGTATGTAATATAAGTGTTGTAGTAGGTAGTAGTGTAATTATGAACCTTACAAATCCATGTGGGTGAGTGCAGAGATTTGTATTCACCTTCCCAGGTGAAATTCTGCATACACAGGTGGCTGTAGTTAAATTGAGTACATCAGGGAGCCTATGTTGGTTACAGGATAGGAATGGCAGACATGTGAGTTCGATACATACTCTTTTTTCTTCTTTTTTTCTTGAAGATTTATACTGCCTGTCATGGATAAGTTTGAATAGACTTGTTTTCACCATTAGACAGTTTGTTGGTAGAAAGCCCAAGCCTACACATTTTCTGACCCAAGGGATTTTTAACCTCCCACACCACATAGACATGGTATGAGAGAAACTGGCCTTTGATGATGCTGTCAGTTATACATAGCGGTGGAAATCCAAATTAGCAGATCTGGGGGCACGGGGAATCGAACCGCCAACCTTCAGACTAGGCATGCGACCTAGAAAAAAGTCAGACACTCTAACCACTCCCCCACAAAGAACGCCTATGGCTAGGGAACCTATATTGGTTGCTGGATAAGAATAGCAGATATGTGAGTTCGAACCCTGCTGTATAGAGCCTATCTTGGTTACTGAACAGGAGCTTAAATTGGTTGCTGGATAGGAATAGCAAATATGTGAGTTCGAACCCCACTCTAGGGATGGTATATTGGTTATTGGATAGGAGGCTATATTGGTTGCTGGATACTAATGGCAGACATGTGAGTTTGAACCCCGCTCTAGGGCTTGTATATTGGTTATTCGGTAGGAGCCTATATTTGTTGCTGGACAGGAATGGCAGACATGTCTGTTTGAACTCCGCTCTAGGGCGCGTATATTGGTTGCTGAATAGGAGCCTATATTGGTTGCTGGATACAAATGGCAGACATGTCAGTTCGAACCCCACTCTAGGGAGCGTATATTGGTTATTGGGTAGGAGCCTATATTTGTTGCTGGATAGGAATGGCAGACATGTGAGTTTGAACCCCGCTCTAGGGAGCATATATTGGATATTCGGTAGGAGCCTATATTTGTTGCTGGATATGAATGGCAAACATGTGAGTTCGAACTCTGCTCTAGGGCACCTATATTGGTTACTGGATAGCAGCCTAATTTGTTTACTGGATAGGAATGGCAGATATGTGGGTTCGAACCCCGCTCTAGAGAACCTATTTTGGTTACTGGTTAGGGGCCTATTTTGATTACTGGAGAGGAATGGCAGAAATGTGAGTTCGAATCCCACTCTTTAGAGCCTCTCCCAGTTACTGGATAGGAGGCTGTTTTCCTTACTGGATAGGAATGGCATGCATCTGGGTTCGAACCCCGTTCTATGCATTCATGTTCCCATTGTGTTCGCAACACACCACCACACTTTTCAAAGGGTCTTCACTTCAGATACCGCTTAGTGTAAGGCAGGCATTACGCCAGCCGGATTATCTAGGACAATGTCGAAGATGAGAGCGCTGAAGGGCTTAGTGTAGCCATCCAGGGCACCCCGCGCAGCTATTGCCTCCCACCTCCTGTAGCTGTAGACAGTTGCCCTGAATCAGCCCCCTCTACCAAATATTTGCCGATTCTTACTTTCAATTTTTCTTTAGGTTATTTTCTATAGCTGCATCAGGGAGCCTAGGTCGTGTAATGGTTAGCTTATCAGTTATTGGGCTACTTCCACTGTGGTAGATCGCAGGATTACTGTGCTTAACTTCGGGAGTTCGAATCCCGGCCAAGTCAAACCGATGACTTATCAAATTGATACTTGTCGTTATCTAGCCGGGTGCTCAACATTGATAGGATAGGACAAGGACTGGTTAGCACAGTATCAGGATAATGTGATTGTGTTGGAGTTTGGGTCATGGTGCTGGCAGCCTGGCCTCCCAGTGGGGCAGCACTATAACATCACCATGAATGTTTACTGTCACAAGTCAGTACTCATCCTCCTATGACCTCAAATGTTGCTAGGATGTAAAAAATACAGCAACAAACAAGCAAAGTGCCACTGAAACTATGTGATGGTTTAGCAAATATCTCGCTGTTCTGCTCAGTGCATACATAGCATAGCATACATAGCCATAGTCGTTGCTTTCAAATGACAATTCTGGACCTGGAATAACAGGCGCTAAGTAATATATGGGGAAATGTAGTTAATAAACTTGAGCTTGCTGTGTGCGTGTGGCATTAATAGTGCTGTAAAGAAGTTTTTCATTGTCAGCTCCGGTACTTGCATAGAACCAGATGGAATGACTGAATGAGTTGAGCGTCCGTCTCCCATTTTGGTAGATCGTGGGATTCGAACACACAAGGTCAAACACTGGTCGAGTCAAACCAATGACTTAAAAATATATGAGTATCGCTTCCTAGCCAGGCACTCAGCATTATTAGGATAGAGCAAGAACTGGTTGGGTCAGTGTAAGGATAATGTGACTGAGTGGGATATTAGGCCATGGTGTTAGTGGCCTGGTCTCCCAGTGGGGCAGCACTGTAAAACCCCAAGAAATAACAGCAAATAGTCAAATATGAATTGAGAACAATGAAATCAATGTGAAAAGCCCCCCACTTTAATCAATCCATTGATTTGATAAAGAATGACTCGACAAAGCAGTGTGGGTATGGAAGAAGTTTTATTTCCAAATTTGGGTCGTGCATGGTGGATGCGGGGCTGACTTGCTGAGAAGTGCTGATGGCCAGTGGCCAGCCAGCTTATATAAGCCAGCACGCGGGTGTGAAAGTCCACCATCGAGACTTGGGTGGATGAGGAGGAAGCCACCCGCCCACCCGTGAGTTGATCAGGGGAGTGGCCGGCAGATGGGTGAGGATGGCGGGGAGTTTGATTCATTCGCTTTGAATCAAACACAATGCCAGCATTGCAGATAATTTGATTCAAGCAAATCTCTCTTCATTGAGCTGAATACAACAAAAAATCCTCCTTTTCTGTTTTGTTGAAAGGCGTGGCAAATTGTGGGTAAACTCGGGACCTCATCAGTACTGGCCCCAGAGGTAGGGGTTAATTACCCTTGCATTTCCGGTTCGGCTACCCACAAGTGCTCATGGTCTCTGGTCATCAGGATTCATGACACGCCTTATTTACACAGATACTATGTGCTAGCACCAAAGCCAAACCAATTTCTGGAGAGTTGCAATTGTAAGAGCCCAGCTTGAAAATATAGAATCTAGACCCACATACACCTATGTTCCTCTCAAATGGTGAACAATTGTATTTACTCACCAGCCATAACCAACACACTCATTATAGAATGGCTTTTCACCCAGGCTCCGTAGGTCAAGGCACCATATGTAGAAACCTCCTTCATCTAGAAAGCAATGCAACTATGGAATAAATTACCCTTTAATATAATATTTTTCTTTAAAAAGCTCACGTAGAAAAATCCCAAAATTTGTATCCTGTCAGTAGCTGCAGCTGTTCATCCTGAACAAAAGCTCTTTTAATGTTGCATAGTCCGAAGGTTTTGGGTTTTAGTCGTTTTCTCAGATAGATATATTAGATAGATCATAATAATCTACTTTGCTTTAGTTTGTAGTTAGTTTCATTTTAAATGGTTAACTTTTGAGATATTTAAAGTGCAAACATGCCAAATTAATTTTGCCAAGCATGTCAAAACTCTGACACCATAGGCTTCTGCAGAATAGATTCTATTAAATTGCTTCAGTATTCCCTTCTCTGAGGCGACACATGCTTTAATAAGTGCAACAGTATCTAAATTAGATATATATAGAATCAAATTTAGGTGATTGTTTTTGGTTTTGAAAGATTGGTATTTTCATCGGACTATGCAGCTTTAAGCAACAGATTCAGAATAAAAACAAGAATTTTAAAATTAGTTATAATATTCCAGCTCATCTCAAGGACTAATCCCCAAACCTTGTTGCTTGAGGTTACTGATTTCCTGCATAATACAGAGTATAATATGTACTTTTATTTACCAAATGTTGCTAGGAAATAATGCAGCAACAAAAATGATTTAGAGAAGTGGCTAGAGACTGAATGCCTCCAGCTATATGCAGATGATACTGTCATATATGCTGAGCGCAACACTGAGGAAGAGGTAACAAATAAACTAAATAAACTACTACATAAACTGGATGACTGGTGCGAATCTAATGAAATAACCATAAATGCCAGCAAATCCAAAACAGTCTCAGATAGCCCACTACCGGAAAGTAATGCGCAGTGCAAACTAGGAAACCAGGTGCTGGAAAAGTAAAGCACTGCAGATACCTAGGCCTAGAGCTGGACAGCCAACTAAACTACAATCTAGGTGTGACAAAAATCATACAAAATGTAAATCACAAACTCTGGTTATTTGCCAAATTAAGAAAATTCATGACACAAGAAATGTCAATAAAGGTCTTCAAAGGAATGGTACTCCCGTACTTTGACTATGGAAACACAATATACATGGGAGCAAAGCAAGAACTGCTGAACAAGCTGCAAATCCTACAATATAAAGCATTAAAAATATGTCTCAGGGTGGACAGAATGTGCTACACCTATGACCTGCACATGCAAACCAAAGCAAAATTGCTAACAAAAAAAAATAGAAGACTAGTACACCTCAAAACACTCGCATTTGGGTACAGTCATGATAGAAAATACCAAAAGCAACAAACCAGAGATACACGAATAAATAATGCACCACTAATAAAACAAACAAGGAGCTGCATAAAGGCCCATGAAAGAAGCACATTAGAAATGGCTGGTAAGGCTTGAAATGCCCAATCAGTAAAAGAAAAGCAGATCCCTGATCTAAAGACATACAAAAAATATCTCTGTAAAAAAGGGAGGACGCTGATGACACCCTAGGGCCAGAACCCCAGATCGGCATCTGATATGTCATGGCCCACAAACGGGGCTGCCCCAAGGGAGAAACCTGCACCACCCTCAGTATATAACAAACAACAATAAACCACCAAAAACAGAGACTCCCGATCTGAAAACATACAACAATATATATGTAAAAAAGGGAGACCCTAAAAACACCCTGGGGCAAAACCACAGAGGGGCATGTGATAGGTAACGGCCCACAAACAGGGTTGCCCCAAGGGGGTAATCTGGACCACCCTCAGTAGATAACAAACAGCTACAAACTATGTACAAGCCTATGAATGTAAAGTAGTATTAAAACAAAAACAAAAGAACTAATATACTATTTGCATCCACTGCAAGGGTGATCAGAAAATAAAACCAATAATAACTACACTTAGAACTAAAACCTTTGGTTATCTAACAATCCTTCCCTATTTCGGATTGACCTTGGATAGCCAAACCCAACACAAAACAAGCTCAAACATCTATGAGCCAAGAACACACTTAACTGCCAACAGCTACCTAGCAGTCTTTCCCTATTTTGGATCAACCTAGAATAGCCAACCCCAAGACAAAACAAGCTCAAACATCTACAGATACTAAATAATCACCATGTAACCACAAAGGGCTACTAGAGCAAATAATTCGCCACTACTAAAGCAGACCAGAAGCCAAATAAAAGCTCATGAGAGAAGCATGCTGGAAATGGCTACCAAGGTGTGGAATGCCCAAACGGTAAAGGAACAACAAATTCCTGACCTAAAAACTTACAAAAAGTATCTGTGCAATATAAGGAAACCCCCACTAAGCTGCACTGCAAAGGGGCATGTTTTGTCACAGCCCACCAGCGGGACACCCAATGGAAGGTAACCATGCCAAAAGTATCCAGATAACATACCACACAGCTACATACAAGCCTATGATATGTATCAGCAGTTACTGTGTGGTAAGATAACACCAACACTACAACTGGCCAGCATTGAAAACAAGCCTGGCTACCCAGGCTTATATGCTATGGGCAGTATAAATATAGCCTCAATAAAAATGTTAAACATTTTAAAAACCAAAAAAAACTTCTATATATATTTCATGTATTTATGTGTCATTCATCATCATCATCATTGTGGGCAGTGAGTAGGTCTTTTGGACCTATACAGGAAGGTTCACGCCCTCCACGAGTCTCTCAGTTATGGTTGAAATAGCTGGTGTCAACGCGACATCACTGAGTCGATATCCCGATGGTATGAAGACAAGGCCCAGATGGGCGAAAGGGTTCAACAAACTCAATGGCCACCTGTTCGACATGGAGAAGGATGGGCTCCATCAGGTTGTACTTCACCCAAGACTCACCATGCCTTGACAACACTCTATGTTATCATACTCGATGGAACCCCTGTACTCTCCATCACCTTGATTATCTTATAATTGTTCAATTACAGTGCAACCCCGTTATAACACAATGTCATTACGAAAACAGCGGAGCAATGACTTAAAAATGTATACTTGCTGCTACTTAGCCTGGTGCTTTGTAGCTAGGATAAGGAAAGGCACAGTAGAAAAGGAAGGTTAATTGTCTACAATTGACATTCCCCCTCCTTAAATTAATGAAGGAAGGTAACAAGAACAGTAAATGTATGATGTGTGAGGATTGTTGACTTGTTGGGGTTTTATATTCTGACAACATTTATGGTCATATCGGGATGGGCACTGACTTTTCACAGTGCGCATTAAGATGACCGTATAGTGCTGCCCCACTAGAAGAGACCAGGCCACTGGCACCATGACACAATTTCCCACTTGTGTCATATTATCCTGATACTCAGCTAACTAGTCTTTATCCTATCCTAGTAATGCCAAGCACCAGGCTAGGTAGCAACAAGTATCAATTTTGTACGTCAGTGGTTTGACTCGGCTGCCATTCAAACCCCTTTGACCTTCCACATGCAAAGACTTCGCTCTTACCGATTTAGCCAGTGCGTCTGTGGATGATTGACTCATTGAGCCTCTCTGGTTCTTTGTAGAATAGCACTTTCCACCAGGCACCTTTTTTTTGTTGTTGAAAATGTATACTGCCTATCATGGATAAGCCTGAATAGGCTTGTTTTCACCATTAGACAGTTTGTCGATAGAAAGCCCGAGCCTACACTTTTACCGACCCAATGGATTTTTAACCTCCCACAACACATAGACATGGTATGAGAGCAACTGGCCTTTGATGACGCTGTAAGTTATACTGCTTTATTGATCGGCGCTCTATCATCAATTTATCTTCATTTGGTTTGGTGATCAGATGGGATGGCCGAACGAGTTGAGCATCCCTCTCCTGTTTTGATAGATTTTGGATTCGAACCCATGGGTTTCGAACCCTGTCGAGTAAAACCAATCACTTAAAAATGGACTGGTTGGCTCAATGTCAGAATAATGGGACTGAGTGGGATATCAGGTCATGGTGCTTGGTCGTGGCCTGGTCTCCCAGTGAGGCAGCATTATAAAGTCGCCATGAGTGCGCACTGTCACAAGTCGGTACCTGTCCTGATATTTGTTGGTACATTCGTTGTTTAAGCAGGAGAAATTTTAGTCGCAGACAACTGGTCTTCCTCATTCCACTGCTCCTTGCCCTATCCTAATAATGCCGAGCACCTGGCTAGGAAGTGACAAGTATCAATTGTTTAGTCATTGGTTTGACTTGACCAGGATTCGAACCCACGATCCCATGATCTAGCAACACGGGAGACGGACGCTCTAACTCATTCGGCCATCCCGTCTGGTTAATATGACTTTAGATGTTGCCAAGACGTAAAACCCCAACAATCAACCACTTTCATTTGGTCCTATGTCTTGTGATTCTCACCCAAAGCCGAGTGCTCGCATTTGAACCTTTGCTACGAGAGCTTTATCTACTTGACCTAACTCCCATTGAAAGCGATGATGCAGCGACCCAAAGCTGCTAACTCATCATCATGCCACTGCGCAGGTCGCTACGATCGGGAAGCGGCGAGCACACTGGATACCACCAACCCCCAACCCCCTCCCCACCCCCAAAGTACCAGCTTTTAGCCATAGTGCAACCGAGGGTGGGGAGGGGAGAGTGGGGAGGGCTGGGGAGGGGTGGGGGCGGAAGTCGGGAGGAGGAGGGCACTGTGAGACAACGTGGTATGTCTTATCTGTCGGCTCAGGTCCTTCCTTCCGCTTCCGGTCTTCTACAGGACTTTGATGGCGGGCATACACTTGGCGATATTATAGAGTGGGAGTTTTTGTGAGTGGGGCTTGCGTGGAGTGTTGTAGTTTGTGTGTGTGTGTGTTTTTGTTGTTCTGCTACCTTTGAATCATTCGCAGCAGTTATGAATGAATCAATCTTGTCTAATACGAATAAATGAATGAATGAATAAATAAATAATGTCGACTCAATAGACCTTTACCACAGAGTACGTGCCCTCAGCTGCTGTCTACATTGGTAATTCCTACCACCTCCAACAGAGGTCGCCATGCCGCGTTCAAGCTTTGATGCTTTCAATGATTTTAATTAAATAATTTACTAATCAGTAATTAACATATAAATAATGGATTGATGGGAGTGTTTTATTTGATGGATTATGAAATACAGTAAAACCTCTCTAAATCGACTGACCTTGGGACCGTCATTAAGTGGTCAATTTTGGGAGGTGGTCGGATTAGGGAGTTAGAATATGGTTCCAATGGTACACTGTACACTGTACACTGTACATTGTACACCTCCCTCACATTAACACCCCCTCTCACATTGTCCACCTCCCTCACACTAACACACCCCCTCTCACATTGTACACCTCCCTCAGACTAACACCCCCTCTCACATTGAACACCTCCCTCACATTCACATCCCCCTCTCACACTGTACACCTCCCTCACACTAACACACCCCCTCTCACATTGTACACCTCCCTCAGACTAACACCCCCTCTCACATTGAACACCTCCCTCACACTAACACACCCCCTCTCACATTGTACACCTCCCTCAGACTAACACCCCCTCTCACATTGAACACCTCCCTCACATTCACATCCCCCTCTCACACTGTACACCTCCCTCACATTAACACACCCATCTCACATTGTACACCTCCCTCACACAAACCCCCCCTCTCACATTGTACACCTCACTCATATTAACACCCCCTCTCACATTGTACACATCGCTCACATTAACACACCCCTCTCACATTGTGCACCTCCCACACACTAACACACCCCTTTCACATTGTACACCTCCCTCACATTAACACACCCTGTCACATTGTACATCACCCTCACATTAACACACCCTCTCACATTGTGCACCTCCCTCACATTAACACACCCTGTCACATTGTGCACCTCCCACACACTAACAACCCCCTCTCATATTGTACACCTCCCCCAATCTCACATCCACCCTTAACATTCTGATAATCAAATCCATTTTTTTTCACAGAAGCTGCAACATCCCCTGTATAATTACCGACTCAATATGAAATTGATAGACAATTTATCTGGAAAGCGCAACAATAAATTCTATTTTTCAGAAAACAATTCAGATGGATTTGTCAGTTTCTGCACCTGAACCTTCCAAGTGTATGCTTAACATCTCCCTTCAATATTACACGCGTTTGGCTGTGAGGTGTATCTTCTTAGCGGTGGAGACAGAGAAAGAATTCTCTTAGTGCAGGCTCATGAATCTATCCACACGCCCCCACGCCCCCTATTGTCTCCCCTGGGAACCATTCCACAGTCGCACCCCACTTTCCTCCACATCCGCCCACCCACCTGCCACCAGACGGGATGGCCGAATAAGTTGAGCATCTGTCTCTCGCTTTGGTAGATCATGGGATTCCAACCAATGGGTTTGAACCCTGGTCGAGTCAAACCAATAACTTAAATTGATACTTGTCGCTTCCTAGCCAGGCGCTCAGCATTATTAGGATAGGGCAAGGACTGATTAGCTCAGTGTCAGGATAATGTGACTGAGTGGGATATCGAGTCATGGTGCTGGCAGCCTGATTTCAGAAAACAAGTGTAGCAGGACTATGAAGTCGCCATGATTGCCCACTGTCACAAGTTAGTACCAGTCATGATATGACCTTAGATGTTGCAAGGACGTCAAACTCCAACAACCAAACCCACGCAACTGTTGGCAGGAATGCCTGCATGCTTCGAAGAACTAGCTCATGTTGAGCATACACTCAGGGAAACCTGCAACAATGGCAACATTTCACATGGTTTGGTTGGTTGTTGGAGTTTGATGTCTTGCCAACACCTAAGGTCATATCAAGAAGGATATGGGCGGGTGGGCTTGGGGAGATGTGGATGGTTGGTTGTTGGAGATTTACCTCCTGCCAACATCTAAGGTCATATCAGGATGGGCACCGACTTGTATCAGTGCACACTCATGAGGGCGACTTTATAGTGACCATCCTGATATGACCGTTGATGTTGCCAGGACGTAAAATTATCCATCAAACAAACTGTATAGTGCTGCCTCACTGGAAAATCAGGCCGCCAGCACCATGACCCGATATCCCACTCAGTCACATGTCGTGGGAATGATGAAACTGGGAATGTTCAACAACCATACAGCATGTAGCTTGTACAGGATCCTAGTCATGGAACCAATGTCATTGGGTGATAAAAATGACAAATATTGCGTAGTACACACCTAATGTCAGACAATGCCCAAATACTGCATGATGGAAGGCACAACATGCGATACATATGCATCACGTAGTACACACCAAATACAATACACATACATTGCCTGACGCAAGACACAACACATTACAACACATTATGTAACAAAAGCCACACAACAAATCTAACGCACATCACTCTATGTGGTGCATAACACACTGTGTGATGCACAACCCACTGTATGTGACACAAGACACACCCAGTATAAGACAGTACAGACACACCAGCCAGCAACCAGCCCTCCGCTACCCTCCCTGCGCCTCCCCAGTCCATTCCCTACCTCGGCTGGTCCCTCCTCCCCCCCCCCCCCCACTTCGGCCAATACTACCCTGTTATATTATGTCTGCACTTTACGTAAAGTCACACCCACTCACCCCATCCTCCATCCTCCATCCCCCATCCTCCATCCTTCATCCACCACTTCATCCACCATCCTGTACCCATCATCCCCATCTTCCATCCCCCGTCCTTCAGCCCCATCCTCCATCCTCCATCCTCCATACCCCATCTGCTATCCCCCATCTTCTATCCTCTATCCCCTATCCCTTATTCCCCATCCTCCATCCTCCATCCTCCATCCTCCATCCCCCATCCTCCAACATCCATCCCCGATCCTTCAGGCACATCCTCCATCCTCCATCCTCCATTCTCGATCGTCCAACCTCCATCCTCCATCCTCCATCCTCCATCCTCCATCCTCCATCCTCCATCCTCCATCTTCCACCCTCCACCCTCCATCCTTCACCTCCATCCTTCACCTCCACCCTCCAGCCTCCATTCTCCACCTCCATCCTCCACCTCCATCCTCCACCCTCCACCGTCCATCCTCCATCCTCCATCCTCCATCCTCCATCCTCCATCCTCCATCCTCCATCCTCCATCCTCCATCCTCCATCCTCCATCCTCCATCCTCCATCCTCCATCCTCCATCCTCCATCCTCCATCCTCCATCCTCCATCTTGCATCCTCCATCCTCCATCCTCCATCCTCCATCCTCCAACCTCCATCCTCCATCCTCCATCCTCCATCCTCCATTCTCCATCCTCCAACCTCCATCCTCCATCCTCCAATCTCCATCCTCCATCCTCCATACTCCATCCTCCATCCTCCATCCTCCATCCTCCATCCTCCATTTCCATCCTCCATCCACCATCCTCCATCCTTCATCCTCCATCCCCATCCCCTATCCCCCATCTTCCATCCTCTATCCCCTATCCCTTATCACCCATCCTCCTTCCTCCATCCTCCAACTCCATCCTCCATCCTCCATCCTCCATTTCCATCCTCCATCCTCCAACCCCCATTCCCGACTCCCCATCCCCTAGCCCATCCCTCTCCCTCACCTCCGACCCCTGTCCCCCACTCCTAGACTACACCCCGCCTCATCACACGGATCAACCCACCCTCTGTCCCGGCAGCAGCTACCTACCTCAGCCCCAACCCCCCACCCCACACATCAGCACGCCCCTCACCCCCACCCCACCCCTACCCCCACACACCAGCACCCCCCCCCCCGTCTCCTTCTGGTGCTGCCAGTACCTCCGATACTGCTGGTCTCCAGACTCAGTCAACATCACGCTCACCCCAACTAACAGACGCGCCCTGTCAGCTAAACTCACCCGTCTGTCTCACATTAACACCCCTCTCACACTAAGACCCCTCTCACACCCCTATACTACCAGCACACGCCTCTCATATTGTACACCTCCCCCACATTAACACACCCCTCCTACATTGTACACCTTCCTCCCATTAACACACCCCTCTCACATTGTACACATCCCTCACATTAACACACCCAGCTCACATTGTACACCTCCCTAACATTAACACCCACCTCTCACATTGTACACCTACCTCACATCAATACACCCCTCTCACATTGTACACCTCCCTCACATTAACACACCCCTCTCACAGTGTACACCTACCACATTAACAACCCCATTTCACATTGCACAGCCCTCTCACATTGTACACCTCCCCCACATTAACACACCTGTCTCATATTGTACACCTCCCTCACATTAACACACCCCTCTCACATTGTACACCTCCCTCACATTAACACACCCCTCTCACATTGTACACCTCCCTCACATTAACACACCCCTCCTACATTGTACACCTTCCTCTCATTAACACACCCGTCTCACATTGTACACCTCCCCCACATTAACACACCCAGCTCACATTGTACACCTCCCTCACATTAACACCCACCTCTCACATTGTACACCTACCTCACATCAATACACCCCTCTCACATTGTACACCTCCCCCACATTAACACACCACTCTTCCATTGTACATCTCCCTCACATTAACACACCCCTCTCACATTGTACACCTACCACATTAACAACACCATTTCACATTGTACAGCCCTCTCACATTGTACACCTCCCTCACATTAACACAACCGTCTCACATTGTACACCTCCCTCACATTAACATACCCCTCTCACATTGTACACTTCACTCACATTAACACACCCCTCTCACATTGTACACATCCCCACATTAACACACCCCTCACACAGTGTACACCTCCCCACACTAACACACCCCTCACACAGTGTACACCTCACTCACATTAACACCCCCTCTCACATTGTACACCTCACTCACATTAACATAACCCCTCTCACATTGTACACCTCCATCACATTAACACACCCCTCTCACATTGTATACCTCACTCACATTAACACAACCCTCGCACGTTGTGCACCTCCCTCACACTAACACACCCCTGTCACAGTGTACACCTACCTCACACTAACAACACCCCTTTCACATTGTACACCTCCCTCACATTAACAAATTCCTCTCACATTGTACACCTCCCTCACAGTAACACACCCGTCTCACATTGTACACCTCACTAATATTAACACAACCCTGAGACATTGTGCTCCTCCCTCACATTAACAGGCCCTTCTCACATTGTAAACCTCACTCACATTAACATAACCCTCACAAATTGTGCAGCTCCCTCACATTAACACACCCCTCTCACTTTGTACACCTCCATCACATTAACACACCCCTCTTACACTGTAGACCTCCCTCACACTAGCAACCACCTTTCACATTGTATAGCTGACTCACATTAACACAACCCTCGCACATTGTACACCTCCCTCACACTAGCACCCCGCTCTCACATTGTACACCGCCCCCACATAACACATCCCTCTCACATTTTACACGTCACTCACAATATCACACCGCTGTCATTGTGTACACCTACCTCACACTAACAACACCATTTCACACTGTACACCTCTGTCACACTAACACCCCTTTCTCACATTGTACACCTCCCCCACATTAACACAACCCTCTCACATTGTACACCTCCCTCACACTACCACCCCCTTCTCACATTGTACACCTCCCCCACATTAACACAACCCTCTCACATTGTACACCCCCCTCACACTACCACCCCCTTCTCACATTGTACACCTCCCCCACATTAACACAACCTTCTCACATTGTACACCCCCCCACATTAACACAACCTTCTCACATTGTACACCTCCCCGACATTAACACACCCCTCTCACATTGTACACCTCCCCCACATTAACACAACTTTCTCACATTGTTTCACCTCCTCCACATTAACACAGCCGTCTCACATTGTACACGTCCCTCACACTAACACCCCCTCTCACATTGAACACCCCCCCCCACATTAACACAACCCTCTCACATTGTACACCTCCCTCACACTACCACCCCCTTCTCACATTGTACACCTCCCCCACATTAACACAACCTTCTCACATTGTACACCTCCCCCACATTAACACAACCTTCTCACATTGTACACCTCCCTCACATTAACACAGCCGTCTCACATTGTACACCTCCCTCACATTAACACACCCCTTTCACATTGTACAACTCCATCACATTAACACACCCCTCCCACATTGTACACCTCACTCACACTAACACAACCTTCTCACATTGTACACCTCCCCCACATTAACACAGCCGTCTCACATTGTACACCTCCCTCACACTAACACACCCCTCTCACAGTGTACACCTACCACATTAACAAACCCATTTCACATTGTACACCTCCCCCACATTAACACAACCTTCCCACATTGTACAACTCCCCCACACTAACACATCTCTCTCAGACTACCAGATCGTCTCAGACTAGCATGCACCCTCACACTAATGCACCCCCCTCACACTGACGCACCTCTCTCACTCTAATCCACCCCTCACACAATAACACACTCCTTTCACACTAACACACCCCTCTCACACTAGGACAGCTCTCTCACTCCTATCAAACCATCACGTTCCTCTCACATGTTGTTCCTCTCACATTTTAGATGTCCCTCATACTAACACCCCCTCTCACACTAACACAGCTCTCTCAGACTACCAGGGCCCGTATGCATGACGCGGTGTTATCAAGCCAAAACTGGTTTTGGCGGGGATTTCTAGGTTAGCGGCGAAAACTCAGTATGCAAGGAGCGGTGTTAGTGCAAACACACCGAGTGTAAGCTAACACTGTGTCATGCATACGGGCCCTGATCCTCTCAGACTAGCACTCACCTTCACACTAATGCACCCCTCTCACACTGACGCACCTCTCTCACGCTAGTCTACCACTCACACATTAACACACTCCTTTCACACTAACATGCCCTCTCACACTAACACTCTCACGCTAACGCCCCATCTCACACTAACACAACTCTCTCACACTAACGCCCCATCTCATACTAACACGCCCCATCTCATACTAACACATCCCTCTCGCACTAACACACCCCTTCCACACACCTCTCACACTAATACCACCTCCCTATCCCATCCCACTCGTCACCATCCCCCTTTCCTCCCCACTCCACCCTTACCACCACCTCCCTATGCCACCCCCATCTCCACCCTCCCACCCTTCCTCCCCACTTCACCCCTCCCACCACCTCTCCTATCCCACCTCACTCCCCACCCTCCCACCCTTCCTCCCCACTCCACCCCTGCAACCACCGCACTATGCCATCCCACTCTCCTCCCTCCCACTCTTCCTCCCCACTCCACCCCTGCAGCCACCTCCCTATGCCATCCCACTCTCCTCCCTCCCACCCTTCCTCCCCACTCCACCCCTGCCACCACTTCGCTATGCCATCCCACTCTCCTCCCTCCTACCCTTCCTCCCCGCTCCACCCCTCCCACCACCTCACCGTTCCACCCCACTCTCACCCCATCCACCTCTTCAGTACCTTTCTTACCACCGTTGGTTTTGTTGACATGTCATGGCCCTTTCTGAGTGGTTTGCTGATAACCACATTAACGAATACTGTGACGTCACCATCACTCTACCCCTCGTATTCTCCACTCTCACTCCCCCCTCGCCCTCCTCCTGGTTCTCGTTCCCTCTTTCGCTCTCCTGTCCACTTCCTCTCTCTATCTTTCTTACCCTTTCTTGCACTTCCTCTTTAATCCTCGCTCTCTCCCTCTTTCTTCCCCTCCCCATTCTATCGCACCTCTCTTTCTCTCTCAGTCTCTCTCTCTTTTACCCTTCCCACCTTCCCCTCCTCCTTCCCACTTCCCCCACCACACCTCCTTCCATCGTTCCCTCGCGCATTCCCCATCCCCTTTCACAGTCCAGTTTGCCCCTTTCTCTCTTTCCCCTCTTATCCGTCTTGTTCCCCTCCCCTCCCCCTCTGATATCCCCCTTCTTTCCTTTCCGTCTCCCCCTTTCCTTGCCCACTTCCCATACCCCCTGAACTTCCCCTTATGTATCACCTTTTCCACTCCCCCTCCCCCCTCCCCCCTCCCCCCTCCCCCTCCCGATTCCCCATCGCTCTTCACCTTGGCCTTCCCCATCTCTTATCTATCCTTCCGTCTCTTCCCCATTCCCCATCCCCCCTCCCTCTCCTTTCCCACTCCATTTTCTCTACCTTTCCTCCTCCCTCTCCCTTCCCATCCCCGTTCCCTCTCCCTCTCCCTTCCCACCCCCGTTCCCTCTCCCCTTTCAACCTCCACTCTATCTACCGATACCGCTTCACTCTCCACGTTTCCTCTCGCTCTTCTCTACGCCTCCTTCCCCCTCTTCTTCCCCATCTCCATTAGCCTCCCCTTTTGCCATCCTCTCTGTACCTTTCCTTCTCGCTATTCCTCTACATTCCCCCTTTCCCATCGCCATGTTACTCCTCCTGCCACACCCCTCTCTCCCTCGCCACCCTTCACACTCCCCGTCCCTCAACTCTTCCATCGCCCTCTTCCTCTCCATTCCCTCTCCCCCCGATGTCCCTTCCCCTTCCCACTCTCCTCCCTCCCACCCTTCCTCCCCACTCCACCCCTGCCACCACTTCGCTATGCCATCCCACTCTCCTCCCTCCTACCCTTCCTCCCCGCTCCACCCCTCCCACCACCTCTCCTATCCCACCTCACTCCCCACCCTCCCACCCTTCCTCCCCACTCCACCCCTGCAACCACCGCCCTATGCCATCCCACTCTCCTCCCTCCCACTCTTCCTCCCCACTCCACCCCTGCAACCACCGCCCTATGCCATCCCACTCTCCTCCCTCCCACTCTTCCTCCCCACTCCACCCCTGCAGCCACCTACCTATGCCATCCCACTCTCCACCCTCCCACCCTTCCTCCCCACTCCACCCCTCCCACCACCTCCCTATCCCATCCCACTCTCCTCCCTCCTACCCTTCCTCCCCGCTCCACCCCTCCCACCACCTCACCGTTCCACCCCACTCTCACCCCATCCACCTCTTCAGTACCTTTCTTACTCTCTACCCACCCTCTCTCTACCCACCCCACGCCACCCTCCGCTTTTCCCCTCCCCCACTCTCCTCAAACCTATCCAGTCCCTCTTTCCCATCCCCATGTCTCATGCCATTCCTCATCTCCCTCCCCTCCCCCTGCCCCTCTCCCTCCCCCTCCCCTCTCCTTCCTCTCCCCTTCAACCTCCCCTCTCTTCCCACCCCTTTTCCCCTCCCCTCTCTACCCTTCCTTCTCCTTAATCCTATCCAGTCCCTCTTTCCCATCCCAATGCCTGATCCCCCTCCTCTCCCCCTCCCCAAACCCCCTCTCCCTCCCCCTCCCAAACCCGCTCCCCCTCCCACTCCCCAAACCCCCTCCCCCTCCACGTCCCCTTCAACCTACCCTCTCTCTTCCCACCCCTGTTCCCCTCCCCTTCTCTAATCCTATCCAGTCCCTCTTTCCTATCCCCATATCTCATCCCCCTCACCCTCGCCCTGCCCCTCCCCCTCCCGCTCTCCCTCCCTCTTCCTCCTCCCCCTTCCATCTCCCCTTCACCTCAGTTATCTCTTTCCACCCCTTTTCCTCTCCCCTCTCTACCCTTCCTTCTCCTCAATCCTACCTAGTCCCTCTTTCCCATCCCCATGTCTCATCGCCCTCCCCTTCCCCATCCCCTCCCCATCCCCCTTCCCCTCCCCCTCCCTCCCCTTCAATCTCCCCCTTCAACCTCCCCCCTCTCTTCCCACCCCTTTTCTCCTCCCCCTCTCTACCCTTCCTTCTCCTTAATCCTATCCAGTCCCTCTTTCCATCCCCATGTCTCATGCCACTCCTCCTCCCCCTCCCCATCCTCATCCCCCTCCCACTCCCCATCCCCCCCCCCTTCCACCTCCCCTCCACCCGTCGCCCCTCTCCTCTCCCTCTCACTGTCAGCCCCCATCATAGATTGGCACTCATGAAGGCTGTGCAAGATGCGTGTTGGAATAATTTCCTGCGACACCCACTCCGTCTATTCACCCACAGTCACGTGGTCGCCGCAAGAGTTCCACTGCGCATGCGCGGATCAATCAACGAAGCGACCGGCGCACTTGTCGCTTCCTTTTTCTTTTAATTTGTTTAGGGGTACCTAGTTGAAGAGTTCAGGTGCAATACCCCGTAAACACCAATAACAAAAAATTAATTAAAATAACAGATTTTTACCGGTAGCTAATTTTAATTCTCACAAATCCCATTTTTCTTGCGAAGAGATGGTTATGAAGCAATGAACAAAAAAATAGGTATATAAATGACCCTGCTGAAGGTTTTACTCTCATATCTATCTCCATTTTCCGATTGGCATTTACAGGGTTTTGCGCCTGAACTCTTCACTTATTCTCCTGGGCCTGTATGCATGGAGCGGCGTTAACGGCGTGTGGTGTTATCGCTCTAACTCCGGGTACTTATCTCCGGTTATCGGCGTCGTAGAGAACTATGTCAAGCCGTATGCATGGGCTCTTAAATGGTGAGTGTTAGCTAAACGTGAATGTATTTATAGATTTGGGAAATCCTTCGATTTGACAATATGAATAACGCCGCCAATGCTGCGGCTACATTAATATCGGTTCGAATTTAGGGTTAAATTGATAAGATTTCATTTATTGTGTATGTAATTCTGTTAAATATGACAGCATTTAATAGATTTGGGCGTAAGAAATTCCCGCCGATTCGGCGGCGACGGCGACGGCCATTTTTACTAGAAGTCGACAGTATGGATATCGACGTCGCTGCGGCGGTGGCGAATTGTTTACTTTACTTTCGTCGATTCGAAAATATTAATATCGCGGCAATTACGGCAACAGAGTTAATCTCGGTTCGGATTTAGGGTTAAATTGATAAAATTTCACTTATTGCGTATGTAATTCTGTTAAATATGATAGCATTGAGTAGATTTGGGTTCCATCCTGACACTAACCTAACACTAACACCGCTGTAAACCTGCTATGAGCAGAGTTAGAATTTCTGGATTTAAACGCGCGGTGTTAGGCCTAACACTGCTCCATGCATACAAACTTTTCGGCGTTAAACCAGAAATCCCGCCTTAAACACGTTTTGACTCGGTAACACCGCTCCATGCATACGGGCCCTGAATAGCATGGTACCGGTGTTAAGGTACTACTACTATTCTTACCATGTTCAAAGTTATATAGGAACACTTTATTTGTAAGGTCTATCAAAATACCCAATGGAGTAATTATTCAGTGTGCAAGTATACAAGAGTATAGTTAGATTGGTTGGCTGTTGGAGTTTTATGTCCTGGCAACATCTAGGGTGATATCATGATTGGTACCGAATTGTGACAGTGCACACTCATGACAACTTTATAGTGCTGCCCTACTGGGAGATCAGGCCGCTGGCACCATGACCTGATATCCCACTCAGTCACATTATCCTGACACTGAGCTAAGCAGTCCTTGCTCTATCCTATTAATGTCGAGCACCTGGCTAGGAAGCAACAAGTATCAATCTTATAAGTCATCAGTTTGACTCAACTGGGAACCAAACTCCTGACCTTACACAACGGAGGCCCGCGCTCGATTACTATTCGATTCTGCCACCACGCCTGGTAGTACCGTTAAATGTCAGTGAACCGCTCAGTAAAGCAGCTGTCACACATCACCGGATTGGAGGAAATGGAAAGAAACCGAACAAAGTCTGTTGATAGTCCGTTTGTGTCCGTACAAGTTTTGAACATGCACAAAACTTGGAATGGATGCCACCATATTGACGTCTACGGTGATTGTCCGATTTGAGTTTGTTTCATCCATTTGCTATCCGTTCATGTCCCTTTCATGTCTGTTTCATGCCCGTTTCATATCCATTTCATATCCATTCGTCCAGCGGCCTTTGACCCAATATCGCAATATTTTGATACATTTTGATACTTATCACACTGGAACACCACCGGACTAGACAATTCCGTCCGTTGCTCAATCCGGTGATATGTGACAGCCGCTTAATGTATTACTACTAATCTGGAGTTCATCCCTATATTGCAATAGCCTGAGATTGAACAATTATTAAGATTTGAACCAGCAGGTTCTAACCCTGGTCGAATCAAATCAACGGCTTACAAATGCATACTTGTCGCTACCTAGCCTGGCACTTTGCATTACAACGACAGGGCACAGAGGAGTGGAATGAGGAAGGCCAATTGTCTATGATTAAAATTCTCCCCGCTTAATCAACTACTCATGCGTAATAAAAGTGGTGTACACAAGAGTTTGTTTGTTGTTGTTTTACATCCTAGCAACATCTAAGGTCATATCAGGACAGTGCGCACTCATGGTAACTTTATAGTCCTGCCCCACTGGGAGATCAGGCCACCAGCACCATGACCTGAGATCCCACTCAGTCACATTATCTTGCCACTGAGTCAACCAGTCCTTGCCCTATCTTAATAATGCCGAGTGCCTGGCTAGGAGGTGACAAGTATCAATGTCTAAGTCATCGGTTTAACTCGACCAGGGTTCGAATGTACACAATATAGTCATCATCATCATCATGCTGTCGGTCATGATGTGACAAAGAGTGCTTTCATTACTTGACTGCTGCTCTCCATTTACCTCTCTGCTGTGAGAGTGATGTCCATGAGTCAGTCTTAATGTCTCTCAGCTTCAGGTTTCTCTTGATGGTATCCTTGAACCAGAGAGGAGGGTGCCCTCTCTTTCTGTAACCAGAAGACAGTTGAGAATAGAGGATCTGCTTTGGTAGCCTGTCTGATGACATCCTCATGAGGTGTCCAGTCCACCAGAGATTCATTTTGATCAGAAGATCTTCTATAGAGGGCAGCCCTGTCCGTTCGAGTATTTCCTTATTTGTCACTTTGTCCTTCCAGGTTAGCCTCATGATTGAACGCAGATATTGCATCATGAAGGCATGCAGCATTTTCACCTGTCGTCTGTACACTGTCCAGGCCTCGGCTCCGTATAGTAGACAGTAATACTTCCGTTAATAAGCCACTACCAGTAGGAGTACCATATTAATACTAACCTGCGGTTCACCCGTTAGTGGTACAGTAGGGACCTATTAGGTGGGTGAGACCTTGTCTTATCTAGATTATGTTGGTGGCAGCTGTCAGAGGTGTCCTTCATTAGTGGGGATGTTTTAGTTTCTCATTAGAAAAGTGATCTTCTGGCTTCAGGTGCGTGTTCAGTTTGTCAGGTAAGCTATGATGAGAACTCCTTGCTATGGGTTACTTATTAAAGCCGCATAGTCCGATGAAAACATCAAATTTTCAAAACTAAAACAATTATCTAGATTTGATTCTACATATCTAACTTAGATAATGATGTACTTATTAAGTATTTGTTGCCACACCGAAGAGGATACTGAGCCAATTTAATAGAACTTGTTATTGCTGAAGCCTATGGTGTCAGAACTTTAGTGTGTTTGCCAAAACTAATTTGACATGTTTTGCACGTCAAATATCTTTAAAAGTTATCTATTTAAAATCAAAGTTATTTCAAACTAAAGTAATGGCCCTGTCACACTACGACGCTTCTCCCGGCGATCCGTCAGCGTTGAAAATAAAATCTTGCGCGTCGAGAAACGTCAAACTTTTCGGCGGTTTGGGGGAAAAGATCGGCGTCAGCGCGGCCCGTTTTGCGCGCGCGGCCAACGTGTGTTGACGCGCTGGGGGAAAAAAAAAAAAGTTTGGTGCGACGTCTTCATTTAACCTTAAATGATGCTAGGGCGTAAAACAAAAACGGCCCAGTTTGCGCAACGCGTGAGCAACGACCCTCCCGCGCGCGCGCCGTCTTCCTACCGTTCCCATAACGTTATTCCGGCGCGTCCAACGCAGCGCGACACGCGCCTAACCTCCTTACCCATATATTTGCGCGCGCTGGCGGTCGTTGGGTTGTTTTTGACATGTTCAAAACCTTGGGCGATAGGGAACGCGCGCCGGCGTTTCGCGCCGACCATCAACGTCAAGGATAATGTACCGACGTGTACCGACGCGCGCATAACGCGCCCCCAGCGCGTCTCGATATTTCACTAATTATCGCCCAAAAACACCACACGTTGACCAGTCGCAGGCGAGAAGCGTCGTAGTGTGACAGGGCCATTAGATAGATTATAACAATCAATTCAATATATTTATCCCATATGGGGCTGTCACACTACGACGTTTCTAGCCGGCGACTGGTCAACGTGTACTGATTTTTGGCAATAATAAGTGAAACGTCGGGACGCGCTGATGGCGCGTTACGGAGGCGTCGGTACATTTTGCTACACGTCGGTACACTATCCTTGACGTTGATGGTCGGCGCAAAATGCCGGCGCGCGCTATTGGTCGGCCAAGGTTTTAAGCGTGTCAAAAAAATAACGGAATAACGTTATGGGAACGCTAGGCAGATGCCGCGCACGCGGGAGGGTCGTTCCCATCCGTTGCAGCAAACTGGGGCGTTTTTGTTTTACACCCTAGCAACATTTAAGGTTATATGAAGACGTCGCACCAAACTTCTTTTTTTTCCCCAACAGGTCGACACATGTTGGCGGCGCGCTACTAAGACGCTACTCACACGCTGCGCCAACGTCCAATTTCCCCATATTTCCCCTAAATCTTTAACGTTTCTCGACGCTTAAAATTTTATTTTCAATGCTGACGGGTCGCTGGGAGAAGCGTTGTAGTGTGACAGGGCCTTTAAAAATGACAAAAATTCAAAACCATCGCACTATGCAACTTTAGGTGTTTTTTGCTTCAGTATATTTATATTGGTGTGTGCGTGATGAAAATAGGGAAATATTTCACCTAGAGGGGGATTCGAACCCACACTTCTTGCCATTCTGGGGCTAACATGCCAAACATTACTTTATGCAATCACCCTATACACGCATACCCTTCTATGTGACTCCTTGCCTGAGAGGGCAGTACAGTACTATACTTGTCTCCCTGAAATTGTAAGCGTTTTAAATGGTTTACACGCATGAGTAGTTAAATGCTTACAATTACACACATACACACAATGCACTTACATATGAGACTGTCTCAAAAGGTGCTAAGCAATATGGGACAAAACTGTGTCAATTGTAATGATCAACATACTATCTGCTTATGCATTCGCTCAGGATAAACTGATTTATTTTTTACATGGTGTTTCATAATCCCAATAGAATACATATTGATTTGAAGCAAATGTCCTTGTGTTTTCAGTGTAACCGTTTCTGTGCTGTTTTGTGTCAATCATTACAATGGACACTAAAAAAGAGTTATCACCTTTTGAGACAGGCTCATATACATACATACACAGGGTAGATTCAATGTCCATACATCCCTCCTCCACCCCACCTCAACCCCACACCAAGGATCCCATACTAGCTCGTATGGGATCCTGGTCATGGCACCAATATTGTGGGATTGATGGAAATTGGAAATATTGCGCTTAGAGCAGGTTTCGAACCCCCAATTCTTGCAATTTCGGGACTAGTATGCTAACCATTACACTACAGGCTCCCTGATTCAATTACCGTATCCATGCCTACCGGTCTACGTGGCTCCTTGCCGGAGAGGTCAGTCCAGACTACTACAAATCTGGTGGTACCTGTCTTCAGTGATGCCTGTGAGTAGCAAACCCTATATATTGAATCTGTGGACGAGATTGCTTGGCTGTATTAGTAAGACTCTCGCGCTGAAGGCTCCCAAATGCAGCACTTAATTACGTTATTAAATGCCTAAGTGATGTCCTTGCTTTGTTTTTGTTCTGATTACATCTTGTCATTCATTCCACTATGTAAGACAGGACCTCTTCTCGAAGTGACCCAGCCGCTCTGAAATTACAGTTGTACCTGTCTTCAGCGATACTTGTGATCGCCAAACCCTACATATTGAATCTGTGGATGAGATTGCTTTGCTGTATTAGTAAGACTCTCGCGCTGAAGGCTCCCAAATGCAGCACTTAATTACGTTATTAAATGCCTAAGTGATGTCCTTGGTTTGTTTTTGTTCTCATTACATCTTGTCATTCATCCCACTATGCAAGACAGGACCTCTTCTCGAAGAGACTCAGCCTCTCTGAAATTACAGTTGTACCTGTCTTCAGCGACGCCTGTAATCGACGAACCCTGAATAAAATATTCTTTTCGACTCACTGTAGCGGTGAACTGCAATCATGTTGAAGCCAGCTCCTATGTCAGGACCACATTGGTCTGGATGACAGAGATAGTTTCCCCAGGAATATAGAAACTACTATATTTTTGTTGTGTTTGTTGGTTATTGTTTAATATCCTAGCAACATCTGAGGTCATTTCAGTATGGGAACCGAGTTGTGACAGTACATACTCATGTTGATTTTATAGTGCCGCCCTACTGCCACTGACATCATGACCTGATATCCCACACAGTCATATTATCCTGACACCGAGCTAACCAGTCCTTGCCCTATCCTATTAATGCCGAGCACCTGGCTAAGTAGTGACTAGTATCAAATTTAATAAGTCATTGGTTTGATTCGGCTGGGATTCGAACTCCCGAACTTCCGCATGGGTGTTTTCTTGGTAGTTGATTAAGCAAGGGAAATTTCAATTGGGGACAATTGGTTTTTCCACTGTCCCTCATTCGACTACTCCTTACCCTATTCTAGTAATGTCAAATGCCAGGCTAGGTAGGGACACGTATGTATTTTTAAATCATTGGTTTGACTCGGCCAGAGTTAGAACTCAGGCATTTATTTACGCAATTTCAACTAATAATTGGGTTTCTCAGAGGCTACCCAAATGTGTTTACTTCACACACAGCAGGTCTTGAGTGAACCCAATTATTAATATTTAAATGTATACTTGTCAGTAACTAGCCTGGCAATCAATATTATTAGGATAGTGACGTGCGGGTGATGAACATGGGAAATATTGCGCCTAGACCAGGTTTCGAACCCACACGCCATTCCGAGGCTAGAATGCTAACCATTAGGCTATCTAAGTTCCCTGATACAATCACCCATGCCCTGTCCTTAGATAGTACACCAGTGTGCCAGAACACCCCTGGACCCTTCAGGACTGCGACTAGGTGCGATGGCTGTGTTGTATGGTTAACCATTTTGTATTTCAGGGTGATTCGGATGCATGACCGAGGCCTGCCTGGTTCTGCTTTGGTTTGTGCCAGTACACATACCCAGACGGACTGCGGCCTATGGTGATAGTCATTTCGAATTCCTTAGTACTTAGTAGGGCTAGTTTCCGTATTTGTGATATCTACCATCTTTTCTGGCCGGTCTTTTGCTTTTTGTGCCAGAACACAGCAAGCAGTGACTGCGCCCAAGATCAAGTGAGATATTGTTTCTTCAGTAGGTGGTTGTGTGTTACATACATACAAGCAATGCACTTATGTATGCATACACAGGGTAGGTTTGACAACCATGCAGTGCACCTCTTGCTTGGAATCCTGGTTATGGAACCACTATTGTCGGGGTATTGATCAAAAAGAATTTCAGGTGAACTGGACACCTCATGAGGATGTCATCAGACAGGCTACCAAAGCAGATCCTCTATTCTCAACTATCTTATGGCTACAGAAAGAGAGGGTACCCCCGTCTCCGGTTCAGGGATACCATCAAGAGAAACCTGAAGCTGAGAGACATTAAGACCGACTCATGGACGCTACTCTCACAGCAGAGAGTTAAATGGAGAGCGGCAGTCAAGTAATGAAAGCAGTCTTTGTTGCATCGCGACAGACAGCATGATGATGATGATGATGATTGTTGGGGTGATGAAAATGGGAAATATTGTGCCCAGAGTAGGATTCGAACCCACACTTCTTGCCATTCTGGGGTTAATGTGATAACCATCACCATGCCTCGGCTCGCTGATGCAATCACCTTCTCCACCCCAACCTGTATATGTGGATCCCTGCCTGAGAGGACACTAGCCTGAAATGTAACGGGTAAGGTGTGGGTTTAAATCCTGCTCTAGACGTAATATTTTCCATAATTTGCATCACCTACACCGTACTGGGTGTCGTGAGTGGGATCGCGTAAAAGCTATGCATTGTATGGTTACTGAACCTACCCTGTGTATGTAAGTACATTGCCTGTATGTATGTAATTGTAAGCATTAAAATGACCTATAAACATAAAGTATTTAAAAGACTTACAACTGCAAGGGACAAGGGTAGTGATCCACACTGACCTCTCAGGCAAGGATCCACAAAGCCATGTAGGTGTGGATAGGGGGATTAGTTGTGGGTTCGAGTCCTGCTCTAGGCGCAGTATTTCCCATTTTCAACACCCCCATGACCCTCGACTCTCCTTCTTCCTTAGCATCCCACCCCCATCACTCGTTTCATATCTCCCATCCCCATCCCCCTCCCTCCTCCCTCCCCACCCTTTTCCCCACTCTCCTTCCTACCCAGCACCTCCACCTCCATCACTACCCTCCTTATCTCCCCTCCCCCTCCTCCCCCTCCTCCTCCCTCCCCACTCTCCTCCCCACTCTCGATCCTCCCCTTCATCACCGCCCTCCTCCTCCCTCCCCTCCTCCTCCCTCGACTCCTTCCCCCCCCCACTCCTCCCTCCCCTCAGACCCGCCCCACCTCCTTAGACACCACGACCCCAATAGCCACGTGATCAGTGTGTCAGTCTACGATAGCTGTGTTTTTTTTATATTCAAATCTCTCTCTTCCCCTGCTGGGTATGAAAGTACAATGTCTTAACACTTTGACTTCTGGATAATGAATGGTTTATTCACGGCCTAGGGCCTGCTTGACCCACTGGCTAAACTTTCCATGATGTCATCTCATTAGCATATTCCTTTGTCTCAAACTCTGCATCTCGTTAACATATATTAGCCACACACCTATACGTCTATTACACATACATCACACTCTCTCTCAGTTTTTATTTAGGTTGTCATTTGCTAGACGGCTATCCACTGCTCCCCCACCCCCGGCCTCCTCCCATCCCACTCCCCCTCCCCCATCCTCCCTCCTCCCTCCTCCCTCCCCCTCCCCACCTCACCTCACTTCAAATCATCCCTTGCAGTGTATTTCCAATTCTGCGGTGATATGTCTGTTTGTCCCCCCCCCCACTTCCCCCCCCCCCACTACCACGCCTCTCCCCTAGGCACCCCACCACTCCCTAGTCTAGTGCCAAAGCAGAATAAACATGTTTTAGGGTACATCCAATGTTTTATTGTTGTGTCGGGTAGATTGGACCTTCCTCAGCATATTTCAGCCGGGTGACAAGCTGTTATCCTTGAGCAAAGGTGTTGACAGCCTAAATTCAAAATGGCTGTCTTAAAATGTATTTGTTGCCGAAAATGCCACACACAAAAGAACAACCAAGATAGTGCCAATCACCCTCATCTCCGCTCTCGGTTAAAAGATGATGTATTTCACATTCTCGCTATCCCACCCCCTATCACACTGCACCCCAATCCTAATCACACACGCCCCCTTCACCCACACACACAGACCCAAAATAAAAGCCACAAAAAAAAACCAGCCAAGATAGTGCCAGCCCCCCCCCCCCACTCCTTCGTACCTTTACTAGATGAGGGGCTCGAGCTTCACAGCCCTGCTATCCCACCCCCTCCCACCCCCACCGCTCCTCCACACCACCACTCCAGTCCTAATCACCCCTTCCAATCTACGCAGCCACGTGAGTTGATGTATAGTTGGGCTTGACACCAACCCCACTTACCGGGCCCGGTAGCCTAATCGGTAGAGCGCGGGCCTCGCGTGCGGAAGAGTGGAGCGGTCGAGTCAAACCAATGACTTATCAAATTGATACTTGTTGCTTCCTAGCTCAGTATTAAAGGATATCGCAAAGACTGGTTAGTTTAGTGTCAGGATAATGTGACTGATTGGGATATTGAGTCATAGTGTCACCGGCTTGATTTCTTAGTGGGGCAGCACTATAAAATCGCCATGAGTGCACACTGTCACAAGTCGGTACCCGTCCTCATATGACCTTAGATGTTGTCAGGACGTAAAACTCCAACAAACACCCAACCCCTTCTCATCCATACCCCCACCTCCACGCCCACCCCCCATACACATCTGAACAGGATAGGATGACCTTGTGGGTTGATTGATTGTTGATAGTTTAATGATGTGTTATCAATACCCCCACCCACACCCACATCCCCACCCCACACACCACACCTCACACCCACACTCACACTTACACCCACACTCGCACCTACACCTACACCCCACAACTCACACCCAAACCCACACGCCACACTCACACCTACACCAAACACCCACATCCTGCATACACCCCACACCCACACCTCACGCCTACATCCCACACCCCATACTCGCACTCTCACCTACACCCAACACCAACACCCAAACCCACACAACACCCAACAGCCCAAGCCTATACCTACACCCACATCCCACCCTCACACCCCACACCCACATGCCACACACACCCACACACTCCACACTCGCCCTTACACCTACACCACACACTAACACCAACACTCCCACCCAACACCCCACTCCCACGCCGCCACTCCCACGCCCCCACATCCACACCCTACACGACCCCCACACGCCCGCACACCCACACCCTACACGACTCCCACACGCCCCCCACACACACAGACTCCACCACCCCAACTCACCCGTAATAGTAATACCCTTGTGTTTATGAGGTACTGGCCTCCTTGGCCTTGAAAAGCCGCCTCCACGCCCCCACCCATCCTCTCCACCCACACCCATTCTCTCCACCCACACCCATTCTCTCCACCCCACCCAACCTCTGCACCAACACCCAACCTCTCCACCCCCACCCATCCTCTCCACCCCCACCCATCCTCTCCACCCCCACCCATCCTCTCCACCAACACCCATCCTCTCCACCAACACCCATCCTCTCCACCCACACCTTCCTCTCCACCCCAACCATCCTCTCCAACCCCACCCATCCTCTCCACCCACACCATCCTCTCCACCCCAACCATCCTCTCCAACCCCACCCATCCTCTCCACCCACACCATCCTCTCCACCCCCACCCATCCTCTCCACCCCCACCCATCCTCTCCACCCCCAACCATCATCTCGACCCCCACCGATCGTCTCCTCCCCCATTCATCCTTTCCACATCCCCCATCCTCTCCACCCCCACCCATCCTCTCCACCCACACCCATTTCTCTCCACCCCCACCTATCCTTTCCACGCCCCCTATCCCCTCCACCCCCACCCATTCTCTCCTCCCCACATATCCTCTCCACCCCCACCTATCCTCTCCATCCCCACCCATCCTCTCCACCCCCCAACCCATCCTCCTTGATCTCCTTGATCTACCAACCCTCACAGGCTCTCCTTTTTGCTTATGAAGTGCTGCTCTGGTTTTTTGGAGGTGGCTATTTATTCTTCTGACAGGTTAGCACAAAGTGTAAGAGCGCTGGCTGGCTTCCCTTGTGCGAGGTCATCAATTCAAGCCCCATCTGCGTCAAACCAATGCAATTTCAAAACTGATACATGTCGCTACCTAGCCTGGCACTTGGCATTAATAGTGTGATGCGTCTGATGAAAATGGGAAATATTGCGCCTAGAGCGAGACCCGAACACACATCTCTTTGCATTCCGGGCCAGTGAGCTACTTATTACACTCCCTAGGATTCCTGATATCACCACACCACCCACGCCTAGATGTTTGTGGCTACTTGCCTGAGAGGTCAGTGCAGACTACTACACTCATCCCCATGGAATTGAAAGTCTTTTAATGGTCATTTAATGCTTACAATTACATAGATGCACTTACACGTACATACCCATGGTAGGTTGAACAAATATACAGCAAGTAGCTTGTATAGGATCATGGTCATGGCAACCAGTGTCATGGGGGTGATGAAAATGGGAAATATGGCACCTAGAGTGAGACTCGAACCCACATCTCTTTGCATTCCAGGCCAGTGTGCTAACCATTACTCCCTGATATCACAACACTACCCATGCTTAGCTGTATGTGGCTACTTGCCTGAGAAGTCAGTGCAGACTACTACAATAGGACAGGACGGTGACTGGTTTCCTCAGTATCAGGAAAATGTGACTGAGTGGCATAACCAGTATCTCCCAGTGGGCCAGCACTATAAAGCCATCATATGTGCACATTGTCACCAGTCAGTACTCATTCTGATATGGCCTTGTATGTTATTAGGATGTAAACCCTAAAAAACCCAAACATCACTCAGCGTGGAACCACTGGATTCCTGTTGTCTTCTCTTGGTTTTATATGCGCACACTAAGCTGTATTAGAAAGACAATTGTCCGATTTCCAGGTTAATAAATGAGTGAACATGTCAGCGCTTCATAAAGTATGAATGTTTGTCGCGTTATTGCTATGGAGAGCTTGATATTGGAATTGCCACTCTCCTCACACACACTAACTACCGCCACCGTCAGACGTACCGGACGCGGTGGCCTAATCGGTAGAGCGCGGGCCTCGCGTACGGAAGGTCGGGAGTTCGGTTCCAGGTCGAGTCAAACCGATGAGTTTAAAATTGATACTTGTTGCTTCCTAGCCTGGCGCTCGACATTAATAGGACAGGGTAAGGATGGGTTGGCTCACTGTCAGGATAATGTGACTGAGTGGGAAACTGGGTCATGGTGCTAGTGGCCTGGTCTCCCAGTGGGACAGAAGTATAAAGTTGCCATGAGTGCGCACTGTCACAATTCGGTACCCGTCGTGATATGTCCTCCGATGTTGCCAGGACGTAAAACTCCAACAACCAACGAACCAACCGTCGGACGCGGTGGCCGAATCGGTGGCGTGCAGGCTTCCTGTGCAGAAGGTCAGGAGTTCGAATCCCAGTCGAGTCAAACCAATGACTTGCAAAATTGATATGTATCACGACCAAGCCTGGCAGTCAGCATTACTGGGATAGGGAAAGGACTGGTTAGCTCAGTATCAGAATAATGTGACTGAGCGGGAAACTGGGTCATGGTGCCGGTGGCCTGGTCTCCCAGTGGAGCAGCACTATCAAGTTGCCATGAGTGGCCACTGTCACAAGTCGGTACCTGTCCTGATATGACCTTAGGTGTTGCAAGGACGTGAGACTCAAACAAACAAACAAACTCCCACCCATATATATCCACCCCCATCTACCCACACACACTCTCACCACCCACTCCCACCCCCACCCCCCACACATCCCCCACACACTCTCACCACCCACTCCCACCCCACACACGACGCACCCCCACACACTCTCACCACCCACTCCCACCCCACACACCACCCACCGCCACACACTCTCACCACCCAGTCCCACCCAACACCCCACACACCCCGACACACTCTCACCACCCACTCCCACCCCACACACCATGCACCCCGACACTCTCTCACCACCCACTCCCACCCCACACACCACGCACCCTCACACACTCTCACCACCCACTCCCACCCCCACACACCACGCACCCCCACACACTCTCACCACCCACTCCCACCCACACACCATGCACCCCCACCCACTCTCACCACCCACTCTCACCCCCACCCACAATGCACCCCCACACACTCTCAGCACCCACTCCCACCGCACACACCATGCACCCCCACCCACTCTCACCACCCACTCTCACACCCACCCACAATGCACCCCCACCCACTCTCACCACCCACTCCCACCCCACACACCATGCACCACCACACACTCTCACCACTCACTCCCACCCCACACACCACACACCCCCACACACTCTCACCACCCACTCCCACACACTCTCACCATCCACTCCCACCCCACCCACCACACACCCCACACACTCTCACCACCCACTCCCACCCCACACACCACGCACCCCCACACACTCTCACCACCCACTCCCATCCCACAGACCACACACCTCCACACACTCTCACCACCCACTCCCACCCCACCCACCGCACACCCCACACACTCTCACCACCCACTCCCACCCCACACACCACACACCTCCACACACTCTCACCACCCACTCCCACCCCACACACCACGCACCCCCACACACTCTCACCATCCACTCCCACCCCACCCACCGCACAACCCACACACTCTCACCACCCACTCCCACCCCACACACCACGCACCCCCACACACTCTCACCACCCACTCCCACCCCACACACCATGCACCCCCACACACTCTCACCACCCACTCCCATCCCACACACCACACACCACACACCCCACACACTCTCACCACCCACTCCCACCCCACACACCACGCACCCCCACACACTCTCACCACCCACTCCCATCCCACACACCACACACCTCTACACACTCTCACCACCCACTCCCACCCCACCCACCGCACACCCCACACACTCTCACCACCCACTCCCACCCCACACACCACGCACCCCCACACACTCTCACCACCCACTCCCACCCCACACACCATGCACCCCCACACACTCTCACCACCCACTCCCATCCCACACACCACACACCCCACACACTCTCACCACCCACTCCCACCCCACACACCACACACCTCCACACACTCTCACCACCCAGTCCCACCCCACACACCATGCACCCCCACACACTCTCACCACCCACTCCCACCCCACACACCACACACCCCCACACACTCTCACCACCCACTCCCACCCCACACACCATGCACCCCCACACACTCTCACCACCCACTCCCACCCCACACACCATGCACCACCACACACTCTCACCACTCCACTCCCACCCCACACACCACACACCCCCACACACTCTCACCACCCACTCCCACACACTCTCACCATCCACTCCCACCCCACCCACCACACACCCCACACACTCTCACCACCCACTCCCACCCCACACACCACGCACCCCCACACACTCTCACCACCCACTCCCATCCCACACACCACACACCTCCACACACTCTCACCACCCACTCCCACCCCACCCACCGCACACCCCACACACTCTCACCACCCACTCCCACCCCACACACCACACACCTCCACACACTCTCACCACCCACTCCCACCCCACACACCACGCACCCCCACACACTCTCACCATCCACTCCCACCCCACCCACCGCACAACCCACACACTCTCACCACCCACTCCCACCCCACACACCACGCACCCCCACACACTCTCACCACCCACTCCCACCCCACACACCATGCACCCCCACACACTCTCACCACCCACTCCCATCCCACACACCACACACCACACACCCCACACACTCTCACCACCCACTCCCACCCCACACACCACGCACCCCCACACACTCTCACCACCCACTCCCACCCCACACACCATGCACCCCCACACACTCTCACCACCCACTCCCATCCCACACACCACACACCCCACACACTCTCACCACCCACTCCCACCCCACACACCACACACCTCCACACACTCTCACCACCCAATCCCACCCCACACACCATGCACCCCCACACACTCTCACCACCCACTCCCACCCCACACACCACACACCCCCACACACTCTCACCACCCACTCCCACCCCACACACCATGCACCCCCACACACTCTCACCACCCACTCCCACCCCACACACCATGCACCCCCACACACTCTCACCACCCACTCCCATCCCACACACCACACACCTCCACACACTCTCACCACCCACATCCCACCCCACACACCACGCACCCCCACACACTCTCACCACCCACTCCCACCCCACACACCATGCACCCCCACACACTCTCACCACCCACTCTCACCCCCACCCACAATGCACCCCCACACACTCTCAGCACCCACTCCCACCGCACACACCATGCACCCCCACCCACTCTCACCACCCACTCTCACACCCACCCACAATGCACCCCCACCACTCTCACCACCCACTCCCACCCCACACACCATGCACCCCCACACACTCTAGTCTACTCACTCTCACCACCCACTCCCACCCCACACACCACGCACCCCCACACACTCTCACCACCCACCCCCACGCACCACGCGCCCCCACTCACTCTCACCACCCACTCCCACCCCACACACCACGCACCCCTACACACTCTCACCACCCACTCCCACCCCAAACACACCACCCCTAAGGCTTCGTTATCGTTATGAGGAGCTAAGTTGGCTGACCTTGACATGGCGCCCACAAACACACCCACATCCACACATCCAGACACAAGCAACACACACGCCTACACACTCTCGACACACTCCCCCCCCCCCCACCCCACCAATTTACACCCACCCACCCCGGCAAGGTCATTCTGGTTTCAATGCGCTCACTCAAATGGGTAAGAGTTCTGACTATCTTCCCTTGCTGGAGGTCATAAGTTCAATCCCTGACTGAGTCAAACCAATGCCTTACACAATGTATATGTGTCACTACCTAGCCTGGCTCGCGGGCATTACTAGGATAGGGCAAGGACTGGTTGGGTCAGAATCAGGATAATTCGGCTGAGTGGGATATCGGGTCATGGTGCCAACAGTCTGATCTCCCAGTGGGGCGGAAAGCAATAATTACCATAAGTGTGCACTTTGACAAGTCGACACCCATCCTGATATGAACTTAGCTGTTGCTAGGACGTACATCGCCCACAAACAAGAATCTCACCCACCCTCTCCCTCACCCTCATCCCGACACACCAAACCCCACCCACCTCTCGTGCAGCCTAGTTTTCTTCATAATGGCCTGCCATAGTTGGCCTTGAGATCTCACCCACACCCATCAACCCCCTCCCCCACCTCCCTGAAACCTCGTTGTAGTTACGAGGTTCTCAGGTGCTTCTTGGCCTTGACATTGCACTTATCCATACTCCGCCTCTCCACCCACCTACCCCCACTTACACCAAGCTACCCGCTCCCACATACACCCACCCGCACCCACCTACCCGCTCACACCCGCACCCACATACACCCACCTACACCAAACTACCCGCCCTCACCCGCACCCACCCGCACCCACCCGCACCCACCTATACCCACCTACCCTCTCCCACCCGCACCCACACGCACCCACCTACCCGTTCCCACCCGCACCCACAACCACCCACCCCCACCCACCTGTACCCACCTCACCCTGCAGCCTCGTTTTGATTACGAGGTGCTGACCTCTTTGACCTCTTTGACTTTGACATCTCAGCCGCCACCCACCCCCCCCCCACCCCACCAATCACAACACACGCACCCCACCCCGCCCCGCCCACCTGCTCCCGACACTTTGGAGCCTCGTTCTGGTTATGATGGGCTGAGCCGCTCGGCGTTTCCAAGGAAACATTAACGCATTGAGCCAACACGCCCGAGCAAACTGACTCTGCTTCCTCAACAGAATAAAGGCGTTGAAGTAACCATCAGAAAATTGTCGCGACTTCTGATTTGAGGAGCTCGGTGGTCTTCTTCTTCTTGGATGTCCATTGGTGGCGACAATGACTCATCATTTGTTGTGAACTCGATGATAACTGATGAGTCCAATTTGTGCTCGGAATGTGCGGTGGCACATTGGACATGCACATGCAGATGCTGTCAGAGAGTCTGGTAAATGAAGGAGATGATCTTTTCTCTGCTGATGCTTTTGTTTAGATTGAGATAAACGATCAGTTTCCAACTGTGTTGTGCCTTTATGAATAGAAGCACGCCATGAACTCCTGTCCTTGGCCACTGGTTCCCAGCTTGTAGTGCTGATATTACATTTCTTCAGGTTGTATTTAAAGCTGCATAGTCTGATGAAATATCAAATTTTCAAAACCAAACCAATTAACTAGATTTGATTTTACAGATCTAACTTAGATACAGATGCACTTATTAAGCATTTGTTTCTGCGTAGAAGGCAATACTGAGTCAATTTAACAGAACCTGTTACTGCAGAAGTCTATGGTGTCAGAGTTTTGGTAAGCTTGCCAAAACTAATTTTCCATGTTTGCACTCAAAATATCTCAAAAGTTTACCACTTAAAATAAAAGTAACTTTAAACTAATGTAAAGTAGATACTAGTGATCGATCTAATATATTTATCTCATAAAAAATACAGAAATTCAAAACCATCGCACTACGCAACTTTAAGGTGGTCCTTGAAGCTCGGTGGCAGTGTGTGTGGGGAGGGGTCGAGTGAATTCTGTCACTTCCTGTGTAGTTGCTTTTATTTCCGCCAGGGGCGATAAGGAGGGTTGGGGGTCGGAACATAAGCTGTCAGTTAATGTTGATGTATTACTAACATGTTATGCGAGGAGTGTGCACTGTCGTATTCTCGGTACCCCTACTGATGTGACCTTAGATGTTGCTACGACGTAATACCCCAACAAACAATCGTCTGAGGTATTTTGTCAAAAGAGTAGTCTTCTATTTGGCGCCCGGATGCGGTATCTGAAGTGGTAGAGCATAGGCTTCCAGTGCGAAATGTCGGGATCTCGAATCCCAGCCGAGTCAAACCATTGACCTATAAAATTGACACTTGTCTTTACCTAGCCTGGTTCTCAGAATAGGACGGGACAAGAACTGGTTAGCACAGTATCTTGATAATGTGACTGTGTCGGATATCGGCTCATGGTCCTGGTGACCTGGTCTCCTAGGCCGTAATTGATTAACACGACCCGGGTGACTCGGGTCACCCGAGTCGTCAGAATTTCAAATTGAGCACCGCAAGTGGAGTCGAGAAATACACGTGCCGTGTGCAAAATGACCCGACCCAAGTAACCCACCTCTTGGCTGGGGTTTGCTAGGAGCGATAACGTCACATCTGTGCTGGTACCTGTAGGATAACAGTCCTACATGTTGTTTTAATGATTTTTTTTTAATAACCCAGATTGTCAGCTTCTACAATAATAAAATACTTTAAATCCTATTTTGCTGTACTATATTGGTTATTGAAAAAAAAAATTATGTTTTAGATTAAGCCACCATTTTTTCCACGCCGAGCGTATTCGTTTATTCAACCCGAGTCTGTAGGATGTGCGCATACGCCAAACAGTGGCTCGGGTGACCCGAGTTGATTAATCGAGTACGCTCCCAGTGGGACAACACTATGGCCGTATTCGATTAACACGACCCGGGCTACTCAGGTCACCCGAGTTGCTAGAATTTCAAATGGGACACCACGAATTGAGTCGAGAAATACACGTGCCGTGTGCAAAACGACCCGACCCCAGTAAGCTACGTCTTTGCTGGGGTTGTCTCGGAACGATGACATCACATTTGTGCTCGTCCGTCCTGTAGCAGTGCAAGTCCTAAGTGTTTTCTTAATGTGTCGGTTTTTTATTTAAAAAATAATTCAGATTAATTAAATGGAAATATAACTAAACTATGCAATCAAAAAAGACTTTAATTCCTATTTTACTGTAGTTATATCGGTTATTTAACAAAAAAAATGTTTTGGGTTAAGCCATCATTTTTTCCACCCCGAGTGTGTAGGAGAATATGCGATTATGCAACCCGAGGATGTAGAGTCTGCGCATGCGCCAAAAAGTGGTTCGGGTGACCCGAGTTGATTAATCGAATACGCCCTATGGAGTCACCATGAGTGTGCACTGTAACAAGTCGGTCCTGATATGACCTTAAGCCCCGTTCACACTGCGAGTTAAGTCGGCTTAACTAATTCGCCTCCTTTAGTTCGACTCAAATTGGTCGTGTGGACGTGATGTTGGTGTGACTTAGGCATGAGCCGAATCACCAAGTTTGCTTCAAGTAAACCATGTCGCGAGGTAGTATAGACGAAGCGAACTAGCTTAAGTCGGCCCACCTTGCCTGTGTGGACAGTAGTGGTTTACTTGAGGCGGATTAAGCACGTCACACTATATAATATAATTTGGTCTATGAACCGGCTAGAGGTGCACAGATATTTTTGTCATCATTTATTTTTAGGGTTTCACTGCCCAGCAGAGTTTTGACCGTTCCAAAACAATACGACTCAGTCTATACATATCTAGGTCGAACCCACACTCTCTCATGGTGACGTCGACGAACGGAAACTGGCACTGGTTAGTATGGACTTGCTCATGCGCAGAGATCGATTTCCGCCTTAAACCGCCCCAAGTACTGCTTGTGTGGACAGGACACCTAGTTCGCCTCCTCTAGTTCGCCTTATCTAGTTCGGCCTAAAGTTGTGCTGTGTGAACGGGGCTTAAAGCTCCGTTAGATGTTGTTATGATGTAAAACAACAACAAGCAAACAAAATCGATTTGGCATCGTTTTAATTGGATCGATTAAGGGCTCTTTTCAGTTGGCCGTCATCTTGAAAGTGGTAGGGACGCCACCTGTCGGAGTGGAGTTGACGTTGTCAGAACATCTTTTAAAAGCTATCTAATTAGTATCGTCCACTTAAAGTTGCAAAGTCTGATGATTTTGAATTTCTTTCATATTTCGAGATAAAAATATTAGTGTGATTGTTGTAATCTATCTTATTGTTGTTTGAAGTAACTTTTATTTTTAATTGCAAACTTTTGAGATATTTAAAATCGAAGCATGCATAATTAATGTTGGCACTAGGGGAATTTGCGGGTGAATCTTCCCCTCCTTAGGACATTTTTTTTAATCTATAGGCTCTGAAATGTAATTTTCAGCCATTTCCGGGAGGGTACATGCTGGGGGTTTTAATACTTTTTTTTTAATATCACAGATTTTCAGCTTCTACAATCATAAGATACTTTAAATCCTATTTTGCTGTATTTCTATCGGTTATTGAAAGATAATATTAAGTTTCAGATTAAGCCAATGTTGTGTCCACCCCGAGCGTATTCGTTTATTCAACCCGAGTCTGTAGGATGTGCGCATGCGCCAAAAAGTGGCTCGGGTGACCCGAGTTGATTAATCGATTATGCCCTCGGTGTTTCATAATCCCAATAGAATACATATTGATTTGAAGCAAATGTCCTTGTGTTTTCAGTGTAACAGTTTATGTGCTGTTTTGTGTCAATTGTTACAATGGACACACACAAAAAGAGTTATCACCTTTTGAGACAGGCTCATATATATGAAGACATCAGGTGCAAACAAACAAAATCTATTTTAGTTGCTTTTTGTTAAATCGAATTTGTTGTTCTGCTTTCCAGTTTAAAATTGATTAATTTACTTGATTTCCTCAATTATTCAACCCAAAATTAGCAGGCTATGATAGATGATCATATAGACCATGTGTGATGATTAAGCATTATGCGAGTATAAAGGCGAAGTTGGGAATTTAATATTTTCTATCCATTTATTATCACTGAATAATCACCATGTATTTGCTCCGTTCGTTGCATTCTGGGAGATGGTGGCGCCACCACAGGCCCAAATGCTAACTAAGGGCATGCCACACTCATTCGCGCCTGAGAATTTGTATTATATACAATAATAATATATAGCAGCCTACATTGCAAATTGTTATTTCCATAAACCAGTTTCCAGACACTAATGGGTTGTTTAGCAAGAGACAGTGCAGCATGGGGTGCTGCACGTAGCTCAGGTGGTAGAGTGTCCACGTGTAAAGGTGCCGATCATCCTATCGATCCTGCTCAATGGACCCATTTGCTGTTTGGGTTATTTTCCATTCCAGCCACTGGTCCACAACTGGCTCCTCAAAGGCTGTGGTATGTGTTGTCCTCTCTGTGGGAAAGTGCATATAAAAGACCCCTTGCTGCTTATCGAAAAGAGTAACCTATGTGGCAGCAGTAGGTTTCCTCCAAAGAAATATGTCAGAATGACCATATGTTTGATGCCCAATAGCCAATGATAGAAATCAATGGACTATAAAGGCGTTGTTAAATAAAGCAAGCTTTACTTTACTTTTTGAGACAGTGCAGCAGGAGTAACTATTAAGATCTTGGCCACGACAAAACCCACAACCGAACAACTGATGGAATAGCCATTCGGCAAAATTTGAACATGTTTTTATTAATCTAAATTTTGCAACAGGTGATCGACGTTGGAAGTGTCTGTCATATCTTACATTCTGCTTGCAGGTGCTTTCTTCTTCTTTTTTTTCTTTTTTTTGTCTTCCCTTCAATAGATGATTTTTGTTATCAGTATGAGACACTGGTGGAGGGAAAGTCCCTGAGAACACACCATCTCCCCTCAGATACTGCGGTAAAGACTAGGTGTGCAGATGTATATAATATAGATATATATACATATAATATACATATATATACATATATATATATGTGATGATAAGAATTATGCGAGTATAAAGCCACGTAAGGGATTTTTGTATGTTTTATTATATTATATTATATTATATTATTCCGATACTATTTTATTAGCCAATGGGCTCTTTGCATGTATTTGCTTCCTACTCTAACGAGTACCGGTGGCTCCACCACCGCCCAACCAATCTTCTGCTCATAGCAAATCTTCTGCTCATAACGATGTCCTTTTTCCATACATCTCTTTTAATGTCAGTTGTATAAGCAGCTGGAATGCTTTCGTTAATTTAACACATAAATCCACTGTTTAATTCCTAATTATAACGATCAATTTTTATTGAATATTTGATGTTTTAACACTTGGATATATATCAGAAAGGCCCACTCTAGTTACTATGGCAGGGAAGGCCCCCCCCCCCCCCCCCCTACACAATGTTATTTCAGAACACAATCTAATGGCTCCATTACAGAATCAGTGCGCCACATTAACCAGTGCCACAGTGTCCACATTCTGAGTTTAACCAAATGAACCCATCACCCCCTGAAACACAGTCTTTACACCAGACGTCGCGACGATAATCGCTAGTAGGAGACTGCGCCTTTCAAATACTATCAGGTGAGCTTTGGCGCGGGTTCTGAGAACCTCCGCTGGCACATGACCGTTGGTGGAAGTGGATGGGAGAGGATGTGAAGGTGTGTGGGGAGGTGGGGAGGTGGGTGGGGGGGAGGTCTATGGAGAAGGAGAGAGCTAGAAGCAGAAAGAGAGTGTGCGAGTTTCCGCTGGCACCTACCCTGTTAGTGGAAGTGGATGAGGGAGGGTGTGAAGGTGCTTTGGGGATGTGTGGGGGGAGGGGGGTATTCGAAAAGGAGAGAGAGCTAGAATCAGAAAGAGACAATGAGAGATAGTGAAGGAGAGACACATAGCTAGAGATAGAGCTACACAGGGAGAATGGGACAAAGAGGGACAGAGAGGCTGGGAGACAGAGAGGGACAGCGGCAAAGGCAGCCACAGAGAGATACTGAGAAAGACACAGATACATGTAAAGACACAGAGAAACAATAAACAATGGGGCAGAGAGAAGGAGACTGACTGAAGCAAACACAGAGAGATGCCAAGATAGAGAGAGACATGTAGAGATAGAGAGACAAAGAAACAGGTAGACAGGAAGAGATATACTGAAGCATACATAGAGAGATACCGAGATAGAGAGATATACATGTAGAGATAGAGATAAACAAAGATACACAGGGGGGCCGAGAGAGATAGACTGAAGCAGACATGGAGATGCCGAGATAGAGAGAGATACAGGTAGAGATACAGAGAGACAAAGAGGCATATGGGCAGGGACAGAGAGACTGAAGCAAGCAGAGAGATACCGAGATAGAGAGATATCTATGTAGAGATAAAGAGACACAAAGAGACACAAGGGGGCAGAGAGAGAGACTGGAGCAGACACATAGAGATGCCTAGATAGAGAGAGACATGTAGAGATAGAGAGAGACAAAGAGACACAAGGGGCAGTGAGAGAGACTGAAGCAGACAGAGAGATACCCAGATAGATAGGTGCAGGTAGAGATAGAGAGATACAAAGAGGCAGAGAGGCAGGGAGAGAGAGTGAAGCAGACGCAGAGAAATAACTATATAGAAACAACCAAATAGGGAGACACGGAGATGTGGAGAGATACACAAAACTACCAGGGAAACAAAGAGATAGAGGAAGCAGAGAGATAGAGACACACAGAAATACCAGGGAAACAAAGAGATAGAGGAATCAGAGAGATAGAGAGCTGACACAGTGACACAGAAACATATATACAGAGAGAGCGACACTGCCAGACAGAGAGAGATAGAGAGAGAGAACACAGTGCCACACAGAGCCATACATTTATGTGTTTGGGGTTTTAAATTCTGGCAACATCTAAGGTTATATTGGCACGGGTACCGACTTGTAACAGCGTGCACTCATGGCGACTTTATAGTGCTTCCCCATTGGGAGGCCAGGCTACTGGAGCCATGACTCGATATCCCACCCAGTTATATTATACTGGTACTGAGCTAACCATTCCTTGCCCTTTTCTAGTAGTTCCGAGCGCCAGGCTACATATCGACAAGTATCAATTTTATAAGTCATTGGTTTGACTCGGCTAGAATTTGAACTCCCGACCTTTCGCAGGGGAACTCTATGTTCAATCCAACGATTCGGCCACAGCATCCGGTCATAGAGACACAAAGAAGCAGATAGGTAGAGAGACAGAGAGAGAAGGTGATATACATTCATATACAGTGATAGACAGTGATATACAGGGATAGACAATGATACACAGTGAGAAACAGTAATAGACAGTGATAGACAGTGATAGACAGTAATATACAGTGATATACAGTGATATACACTGATAGACAGTGATAGACAATTATATACAGTGATAGACAGTGATATGCACTGATATACACTGATATGCAGTGATATACACTGATAGACAATGATATACAGTGATAGACAATGATATACAGTGATAGACAGTGATATGCAGTGATAAACAGTGAGAGACAGTGAGAGACAGTGAGAGACAGTGATATGCAGTGATAGACACTGATAGACAGTGATACGCAGTGATAAACAGTGATAGGCAGTGATAACCAGTGATATACAGTGATAGACAGTGATAGACAGTGATAGACAGTGATATGCAGTGATAGCAGTGATATGCAGTAATAGGCAGTGATAGACAGTGATAGACAATGATATAGAGGGATAGGCAGTGATAGGCAGTGATATACAGTGATGTACAGTGACACAGAGTGATAGACAGTGATATGCAGTGATAAACAGTGATAGATATTGATAGACAGTGATATGCAGTGATAGGCAGTGATAGCCAGTGATATACAGTGACATACAATGATAGGCAGTGATAGGCAGTGATAAACAGTGATATATAGTGACATACAGTGCTAGACATTGATATGCAGTGATATACAGTGATATACAGTGATATACAGTGATACACAGTGATGTACAGTGATATGCAGTGATAAACAGTGATAGGCAGTGATAGGCAGTGATAGGCAGTGATAGGCAGTGATATACAGTGACATGCAATGATAGGCAGTGATATACAGTGATAGGCAGTGGTAAACAGTGATATACAATGATATTCTGTGATATACCGTGATATATAGTGACATACATTGCTAGACATTGATATACAGTGATATACAGTGATATACAATGATATACAGTGATAGACAGTGATATACAGTGGTAGGCAGTGATAGGCAGTAATAGGCAGTGATATGCAGTGATAGGCAGTAATAGGCAGTGATATGCAGTGATAGGCAGTGATATGCAGTGATATCCAGTGATAGACAGTAATAGGCAGTGATAAACAGTGATATACAGTGACATATGGTCATAGACAGTGATAGGCAGTGATAGGCAGTGATATACAGTGATATACAGTGATATACAGTTATATACAGTGATAAACAGCGATATACAGTGCTAGGCAGTGATAAACAGTGATATACAGTGATAGACAGTGATAGGCAAAGTCAGAGCGACACAGATAGGGTGGGCGAATTAATATATGGATTAATTTGTCTGTGGAGCACAATGAAAAATCATTATTATATGATGAATTGCTTTGTGAGGAAGTGAAAGGGTTAATACGGCACACTGCATTTTGCTGGCTGGTCGAGTGGGGCCCTGCTGGGGAAGTGAGGGGTCAGCATAATGTGACCGGAGTATCGGAAGCTATATATAGAGATGAGGGAGAAGACAGACACATCCATCACCCCACACACCACACACCACACACCACCCCACACTCCACACACCACATGCCACACCCCACACACTACACCCCACACCACACACCACACACCACACACCACACACCACACACCACACACCACACACCACACACCACACACCACACACCACACACCACACACCACACACCACACACCACACCACACACCACACACCACACACCACACACCACACACCACACACCACACACCACACACCACACACCACACACCACACCACACTCCACACCACACCCCACACATCACACACCACACACCACACCACACACCACACACCACACACCACACACCACACACCACACCACACACCACACTCCACACACCACACATCACACACCACACACCACACACCACACACGACATACACCACACACCACACACCACACATCACACACCACACACCACACCACACACCACACCACACACCACAACACACAACACACACCACACCCACATACACCACCACCACACACCACACACACACACCACACACCACACACCACACACCACACACCACACACCACACACCACACACCACACACCACACCACACACCACACACCACACACCACACACCACACACCACACCACACACCACACTCCACACACCACACACCACACACCACACACCACACACCACACACCACACACCACACACCACACACACCACACACCACACACCACACCCCACACACCACACACCCCACACACCACACACCACACACCACACAACACACACCACACACCACACACCACACACCACACACCACACATCACACACCACACGCCACACACCACACGCCACACACCACACACCACACGCCACACGCCACACGCCACATGCCACACGCCACACGCCACATGCAACATGCCACATGCCACACACCACACACCACACACCACACACCACACCACACACCACACACCACACACACCACACACACCACACACACCACACACACCACATACCACACACCATACCGCTCCACACACCACACACCACACTCTACCATCCACACACCACACACACCACACACACCACACGCCACACACCACACACCACACACCACACACCACACACCACACACCACACACCACACACCACTCCACACACACACCACACACCACACCACAGTCCACACACCACACACCACACACAACCCGGGCAGGATCTGTTATTGAACATCACACCGCCACCGGCACACTCAATGTGGTCGTCGTAGTGGTGGTGGTGGTGTGGTGGTGGTGTGGTGTGGCGGGGTGATGGCGGTGTGGTGACGGTAGGGATGTGATGGCAGGGGTGGGTGGTGGTGTGGTGATGTGGTGATGGTGGTACTCTAACGGTGTAGTGATGTTGGTGTGGTGGCGGGATGGTGTGGTGATTGTGGTGTGGTGTTGGTTGTGGTGTGGAAGTGATGTGGTGTGGAAGTTATGTGGTGGTGTGATGGTGTGGTGGTGTACTGGTGTGATGGTGTGATGGCGTGGTGGTGTGGTATTGTAGTGCTGATGGTGTGGTGATTGTGGTATTGGTTGTGGTGTGGAAGTGATGTGGTGTGGAAGTTATATGGTGGCGCGACGGTGTGGTGGCATGGAGGTGTGGTAGCGTAGTGATGATGGTGTGGTGGCGCGATAGTGTGGTGGTGTGGTGGTGTGGTGCTGTGGTGGTTTAGTGATGATGGTGTGGTGGCACGATGGTGTGGTGGTATGGTAGTGGTGTGGTGGTGTGGTAGTGGTGTGGTGTGGTGGTGGTAGTGGTGTAGTGGTGTGGTGGTGTGGTAGTGGTGGTGTGGTAGTGGTAGTGGTAGTGGTAGTGGTGTAGTGGTGTGGTGGTGTGGTGGTGTGGTGGTGTGGTGCTGTAGTGGTGCAGTGGTGCGCTGGTGGTAGTGGTGTGGTGGTGTGGTAGTGGTGTGGTGTGGTGGTGGTAGTGGTGTGGTGGTGTGGTGTGGTGGTGTGGTGTGGTGGTGTGGTAGTGGTTTGGTGGTGGTAGTGGTGTAGTGGTGTGCTAGTGGTGATATCATGAGTGGTGTTGTGGTTTTGTCGGTAGGTGGATCTGCCTGTGTGAGTAATGGTATAGACAGCCCTGGTTGTGGTGGTGGTGGTGGTGGTGGTGGTGGTGGTGGTGGTGCCATGTGGTATCATCAGAAATGGTGCTGTGGCGCTGTGTCGGGATGGCAATCATGCTGATGGTGGCGTGGATGGCAGCTTTAAACTTGATTGGCTGGGAAATTAGGGCTTAGCAACATATGAGGTCATGAAATAATGCTCGCCAACATGAACCAGTTTGCACTCATGACGATGGCTTTATAACGCTGCCCCAAGGGTATTCCATACCACTAATACCACAACACGATATCCCACTCAGCCACACTATCTGAACGGTGACTCAACCAGTCCTTGCCCAACCCTGGCAATATCCAGCGCCGAGCAAGATTGTGGCAATATTGTGGCAATATTGTGGCAATATTGTGGCAATATTGTGGCAATATTGTGGCAATATTGTGGCAATATTGTGGCAATATTGTGGCAATATTGTGGCAATATTGTGGCAATATTGTGGCAATATTGTGGCAATATTGTGGCAATATTGTGGCAATAGTGTTGGGACTGATGAAATGGCATAAAAACCCCAAGTCACTCACTCACCTGTTGGAACTGATTAGACATCAATCTCGATTTCTCTCATGGAAGGCGGACGCTCTAACCTCACAGTCATTTGACTCTGGTGATGCTGGGAGTGTTACTAATAGTGGGAGAGGGAGAGATTGGAGGTAAGAGCATGAGATGATGGAAGATTAATGTGATTATGTCACCAAGGCGACATCTAGTGTGCAGACAGCCAACACACTAGGTGGCGCCACCACATCAAATGTTAAAGCTAATTGGTTTCGACCACGTCAGGACCACCTACTGGGTTACGTCCGTGCCTGATAGACGGCACCACTATATCAATATGTCAGCATTAGAGGAGCTTGTGCATGAAGTTACTTAATCCGCTGGTTTTTGAGTGTTTAATATATTTATCTAAGATAATATGGCTGTCTTATCGTTATAATCCACTCTCCTTAGTTTTAAGTTGTTGTTTTTTATTTGATAGGTTAACATGCAATTATTTGGAATGAAGGTATAGATAAGGTTGGTTGTTGGAGTTTTACGGCCTGGCAACATCTAAGGTCATTTCAGGACAGATATGTATAAATAACTATTGAGGTGCATACTGAAATGCTGGACAACACAGACTGAATCCAGGACGTTTTCTAATAAATTGACTAACTCTTCCCTTCTAGGCAGCAATAAATGCTTCAAGGGTATCCCAGTATCTAAGTTGGACATGGGATCGTGGGTTCGAACCCTCGTTGAGTCAAAGCAATGATTTAAAAATTAATACTTGTCGCTTCCTAACCAGGCACTAGGCATTATTAGGATAGGGCAAGGACTGGTTGGCTCAGCGTCAGGATGATGCGACTGAGTGGGATATCAGGTCATGGTGCTGGCGGCCTGGTCTTGCAGTGGGGGCAGCACTATAAAGTCGCCATGAGTGTGAACTGTCACAAGTCGGTACCTGTCCCAGTGGAGCAGCACTATAAAATCGACATAAGTGCGCACTGTCACAAGTCGGTACCCGTCCTGATATGATGTTGCTAGGACGTAAAACAATAACAAACAAACAATCTTAGTTTGAGAGGTGCTAGGGTCAAATCTAGTAAGTGTTTTTTTTTCTCGAAAAGTTTATTCTTCCAACGGATTGTGCAGGTTTAATCTCAAAGTTGATTAAATTTCCGGTTGTTCCTTACAGTTATCTTTGCTGTTCTTATCTTATTTAAATTATGCAAATGGTTCATGTGCCTTAACCACTCGACCATCCCCGTATGTAGGTGGAGAAGTGTTATCAAAAGGAGGAGGGTGTGGGTTAAGGACCGGAAGTTAAAGGTTGGTTGGTTGATTGTTGGAGTTTAACGTCCTGGCAACATGGAAGTTAAAGGTACAAGTCAAACCAAACACCATTCGGGCTGAAATGAAACCACAATGACCAGGTTTGAGCTGAGGATGCCATCATTCGGATAATCAAATCTGTTTTCTTCACAGAAACTCGCCCGTCCCCTATCTCATGCACTACCCAATATGAAATTGATAGATTTTAACTGGAAATCACAACAATAAATTATAATTGTACAGAAAAGGGTTTGTTGGTGTGTGTGTCTCAACTCTTCAAGTAGACGTGGGAAGAAGGGTAGAACAAAATGATATCGCAACAATGTGTCTGCACTTGTAAGACTGGAGAGAGATGAGTAGAGATAAGAGGAGATAAGTGAGCGAGATAGGGGGAAGCGCCCTCAAGGCTCTTATCAAGTATTATCCTCAGTGAGCCGGTAATGTAAGGGTGAAACCGGCAAGATGGTGGGGAATGGGGAAGAAGGAAGGGAGGGTGGCCATACTCTATGGATGAGACAGAATGGCACAACTGTCGATGTGGCAGAATGGTACTGTCATGCGATGTGACCAAATGGTACATGTGTGAGCAATTATACGTTGCGGTACAGGATGGGAGATGTGCCATAATGATAAACTGTTTGTTGAACTGACAAAATGGTACAAGGGTTGATGTGACAGAATGGTACTCTGGCAGGATGGTACATGGATGGGCAATGTGTGATGTAACTGAATGGTACAATTGTGTGATGTGACAGAATGATACATGTGGTTGTTGGAGTGACATAATGGTACAAGTGTTAGTGGGTCAGAATGGAACTGGGGTTCGGTGGGACAGAATGGTACGTACCTGGGAAATGATACATGCTAGTATGGAATGGGGGACGGGAATTAATGGTACAACTGTTTGATGTGACAGAATGATATAGGTGTTTCTTGAAGTGGCAGAATGGTACAATTGCGGGTGACGTGATAGGACCGTACATGTACATGAAGTAGTGGAATGGTACAGGTGTGGATGATGTGAGAGGATGGTACATGCATGGGTTATATCAATGGAATGGTACAAATGTGGATGGTGCGGGAGAATGTCAAATATGGGTGTTGTGACAGAATGGTACACTTATGTGTGATGTTACAGAAGAGTATATGTCTGGGTGATATGATGAGAATAGTAAAGGTATCAGTGGTGATTCTACAGAAATGGTGCAGATGTGTGATGTGAAAAGAATGGGACAATTTTGTGTTGTAGTTTTATGTCCTGGCAACATCTACAGTCATATTAGGACGGGTACCAACTTGTGACAATGCGCACTCATGGTGACTTTATAGTGCTGCCCACTGGAAGAGCAGGCTGCCAGCACCATGACCCGATATTGCATACAGTCACATTACCTTGATAATGTGATAATCAGCCCTGTCCATATCCTATTATGATTTCCCTATCCTATTAATGCCAAGTGCCAGGTTAGCAAGCGGCAAGTACCATTTGTATAAGTCATTGGTTTCACTCGCCTGGCATTCGAACTGCCTCTCCCCTCCTCTCCCCTCCTCTCCCCTCCTCTCCCCTCCTCTTCCCCTCTCTCCCCCTCCCCTCCTCTTCCCCTTTCCTCCTCCCCTCCTCTCCCCTCCACTCCCCTCCGCGCCCCTCCTCGTCCCCTCCTCTCCTCATCTCTCTCCCCTCCTCTCGCCCCTCCTCTCCCCTCCCGCCCCCCTCCTCTCCCCCTCCCTCCTCTCGCACCTCTCCCCTCCTCTCCCCTCCTCTCCCCTCCTCTCCCCCTCCTCTCCCACCCCTCCGCTCTCCCCCCTCTCCGCTTCTCTCCCCTCCTCCCCCCCTCTCCCCTCCTCTCTCCCCTCCTCTCCCCTCCCCTTCCCCTCTCTCCCCTCCTCCCCCTCCCCCTCCTCTTCTCTCCCCTCCTCTCCCCTCCTCTCCGCTCCTCTCCGCTCCTCTCCCCTCCTCTCCCTTCCCGTCCCATCCTCTCCCCTCCTCTCCCCTTCTCTCCCCTCCCCTTCTCTCCCCTCATCTTCCCACTCTGTCCCTTCTCCCCTTTCCTATTCCATCCTCTACAGTCCTCGCTCCCCCTTTTCCTTTCCTTTCTCACCCCGCAGATCCCCCCCACTCCCTCCTCTTCCTTACCCTCGCTTCTGCCCTTACGTCCTTTCCTACTCCCTACTATTATCACGAACACGGTGCATGCCTAGCTACAATAGCTACAATAAAATACCACGGTACATATACCGTATTTCTGCGAGTAGTTGTCACAGAACATGCAGGGTAAGGGGTGTGTGTGTGGGGGGGGGGGGGGGGGGGGGTTCTTATTGGTACTCAGTTATTCATCTGTTTTAGAGGGATTTATTTTATCCTAAAACCAGACTCCAACTAGTTGTATATTTTCTCACTATTATTGAAAATTAAAATGTCATTAAGCATTCCATATGATATGTATTGTGAGTAAAAAGGGATACCTATATAAATAAATATATATATAGCTCAACCAATGTGGCGTTCTCTGTGGCGGAGTGGTTAGAGTGTCTGACTTTTTTCTAGGTCAGACTCCTAATCTGCGGGTCGGCGGTTCGATTCCCCGTGCCCCCAGCTCTGCCAATTTGGATTTCCACCGCTGTGTATAACTTACAGCGTCATCAAAGGCCAGTTGCTCTCATACCATGTCTATGTGGTGTGGGAGGTTAAAAATCCCTTGGGTCGGTAAAAGTGTATGCTCGGGCTTTCTATCGACCAGCAGTGGAGTGGGGAAGACCAGTCGTCTGTGACTGGGATTTCCCCTGCTTGGGACAACTAATGTACAAAAAAAAAAGAGAGACAAATAAGTGTTCACACTTCCTGTCTACCATTCGCTATATCGCTAATATAAAATAGAGCTCGCTAATTTTGATATCCGGCACAGACTGCCTCAAAGCAATGTCATGCTTTCGTTTCAAAGTGTTTTGGTTTAATCCGATTAGACAACTTTACCTAGCAATATTTCAATACACAGAAGCATACAATACATTATCTGGGGGAGGGGGGGAGGTGAACCTTAGGTTCATTTGAAGAAGACCTATGCTCATGATAATAATTAGTCTACACTGATACACTGTGTGTATCTGTGGCACTGTGCAGTAAGTACTACAGTGTGCGCGTTACCCCTTCTTACCCTCTGAGTCCTGGATGTGTGGAAACCAACTTTGGTATCTCATAAGTACATTATTAAGAGTACCCTGTCAGTGAACGAACGCAGGCCCTTTCCCTATCGAAGTAATGCCGGTCACCAGGCGATGTAGCAGCAACAAGAGCCAACTTTGTAAGTTTCCTTTTCGGGTTTGACTCAACCAGAATTCAAACCCATGAATCACCACCACACTGGAGCCTGGCATCTCCCTCAAATGGTTGCCAACTAATACCTCAGTCACACTACTTGTCATGACCACCTTGCGACCAAAGAAAAGGGGGTGGTCGAAGAGAGGTCGCAAAATCGTCACAAGTGGCCGCCAAGTGGTCCTCAGTAGTCACCTCCCTCTTGCAGCCATTTTGGTCGCAAACAGGTTTCAGGTATTGCACTAAAAACCTACTTGCGACCAAAATGGTCAGCCAAAGGTCAGCGACCATTGCTTCGGTCGCAAGGACGTCGCAAGGAGGTCGCAAAGAGGTCGCAAGGATGTCGCAAGGAGGTGGGTTCTTTTGATCAAAAGTGTTCACAAAATGGCTGCAAAGTGATCGCAAGCTGTTGTAACTTAATGTAAGCCGTAGTGTGACAGGGCCTTTAAGAATAGCAAAAAGCACGATGGGTACTAATCGAGAAAATACGGTAACCCACATGTATGCGCAGAGCAAATTCTTAAATATCATCTCCAACAAACAGTGTTGTTGTCTACCTACTGGAGCCGGTTGAGGGACCCTGTCCGATTCTCTGTCACTGATTCCTCCAGTACAACCATGCCATAAAGAACTCCTGTCTGACTGCCACTTACAGGACACCTAAATCAACCAGGCCACACTGACATAAAACTAGGTCACGCTGACTGACACATGCGCATATATAGGTCACACTGACGCCTGCGCACGGAGGTTACGTACACTGACACATGTGCACACACGGCGAAGACACGGACACATGTCTGCGGGCAAGACACACAGACATGGACTTTGATGGACCACACTGATAGGATAGATCCTTGTGTGTAGAGAGACACTAGAACAAGTCAGGCCACACATGCCACATTGACACACAAATGGACTTTGATGGGGTCACACTATAGGAGGATAGAGCCTTGTGTGTTGGCCACACTGGCATGCACAGACATCCACAACAGAGGCCACAGAGATACAAGGACAAGTCCGACCACACATGCCACATTTTAGATTCTTTTATTTAACGGCGCCTCTAGAGCACATTGATTGATTTTTATCATCGGCTATTGAACCTCAAACACATGGTCATTCTGACATATTTCCTTGGAGAAAACCTGCTGCCACCACATAGGCTACTCTTCCTGATAAGCAGCAAGGGGTCTTTTATATGCACTTTCCCACATATCGGAGTGCACAAACCACAGCCTTTGATGAACCAGTTGTGGACCACTAGTTGGAATGGAAAATAGCCCAAACTGCAAATGGGTCCAATGAGCAGGATCGATAGGACGATCAACACGGTCACCAGTGGACACTCTGCTGCTTCAGCTACGTCCCGCTCCCCACACATTCCACACAGGGCACATTGAGACACACATGGATTTTGATAGGGCCACACTGATAGGACTGATAGACCTCATGTAGGCCACACTGGCATGCACATACACCCACAGAGACACTAGGACAAGCCGGCCTACACCAGATGTACGGACCACATTGACACACACACGGCCACACGGGACATACTGATCACCCGGACCACAGGGGCCACATGGGTCATGTGGCATGTGGGTTGTGCCTGGGATGTTGTGTAATAGGCACACACTATTAATGGGAGTAGCAGCAGTACAAGCATTAGTTCGAGGAACAGAAGGAACAGCAGGATAAGAAGTCCTGACGAAACCACAGTCAAGGCAGTGCAGGGAGTAACGGTGGTGACAGTGGGAGCAATGGTGGCAGTGGTAACAGAGAGCACAGTGGTCACAGTCGTAGCAGTAGTAACAGGGGTGACAGTGTTGATAGCGGTGATAGCGGTGACAGCGGTGACAGTGGTAGCAGTAGTAACAGTGGTTACAGTGGTGAAAGTGGTGGCAGTGGTGACAGAGGTAATAGCGGTGACATCAGTCATAGCAGTGACAGCGTTGAGAGCAGTGACAGCATTGTCAGCAGTGACAGCGTTGATAGCATTGACAGCAATGACAGCAGTGACAGCATTGACAGCAGTGACAGCGTTAACAGCAGTGACAGCGTTGTCAGCAGTTGTAGTAGTGGCAGTAGTTGCAGTGAGATCAGTGACAACAGTGACCACGTTATCAGCAGTGAAAACAGTGACAGTAGTTGCATAAATGCGAGCAGTCACAACAGTGTCAGCAGTGACTGCAGTGACAGCAGTAACCAATTGAACTGGAGCAACAGCACTAGAAGCAGTGATACCAGCAAACAGCAGTGACTGCTGAAGCCGCAATAACAGTTATAACGGCAATAACAAGAGTGACGGCAATAACAGCAGTGACATATGTGACAGCAGTATAACAACATTGACAGCAGCATGAATAGGCTTACATCTGTGCTGCTTGGGAACAGTGGAAAGAGGCAGCACAGCAGCACAGCTGGTCCTGCCGCTAACAATAACAATGTTCCAGGTAGGTTTGTTTGGTTCTTGTCTTCCATCCTAGCAACATCTAAGAACCTCAGGACCAGCACTTGTGACAGTGCACACTCATGGCAACTTAATAGTGCTGCCACATTAGGAGTCCAGGCCACCGGAATCATGACTCAATATCCCACACAGTCACATTATCCTGATACTGAGCTAACCAGTCCTTGTCCTATCCTAGTAATGCCGAGCGCCTGGGCTAGATAGAGACAAGTTTCAATTTGATAAGTCATTAAATTGATTCGGCTGGGATTTGAATCTCGTCCTGTCCTATTAATGCCAAACGCGGGGCTAGGTGGCGACAAGTATAAATTTTGTAAGTCATTGGTTTGACTTGGCTGGGATTTGAATCCGCGACCTTCCATGTGGGAAGCCAGTGCTCTTACTAATACAGCCACCGCATCTTGTGTCATTCAAATGAAGGTTACTGAGACTCTCCTCTAATGGTGTGATGGTGCTTTGGTATTGCAGAATGCTTCTTCATCACCGTCCTCTATAATTCAGTGATGCATATGTCCTAATATTCTTTAGTTATATTTCATTGAGAAACTTGATCAAAATGTGTAAAGTTATCTGCCGTGGGGATGATGAAAATGGGAAATGTTGTGCCTACAGCAGGAATTGAACCCATATTTCTTGCATTCCGGGCTAGTGTGCTAACCATTACACCACCTAGGCTCCCTTATGTAATCACTCTATTCACGCCCGCCTTTCCATGTGGCCCCTTGCCTAAGAGGTCAGTGAAGACCACAGCAAAATCGGAGGCGTAATGGGAAGATAGTATGGGGGGCGAAGCGCCACCTGGAGGGAAGGAGGGGAATTAGGGAGCTGCTTGAAAGCAGACTTCCTGCCCTCCAGGCTGCACACCAGCCTCCAGTAACCCAAACTACCAAAGAACATATGAAAAGAGGTTACAGGAGTATTTGCAGCGAGTAGAACAATTAAATAACAGAAAAGGAGGATTACATACATGAATAATATTTGCGTAAGTCCTTTACACCTCACATATCCTAGGCTTGCGTCACCCTTATATCTGAGGAGGAACATTACGGCTAAATGACCCTAATAGTAATAGTTACATAGGCCTTCTGTCTTAATTAAGCCTTAAATAACACTTAGTGAATACAGTACAACCTCTCTATACCGACCCCTCCACAGATCGACCACTCCCCTATATCGATCGCTTTATTTGGGTCCCAACAATACCATGGTAAGGATATTCTAACTCTCTAAGCCAACCACGTCGCTAAATTGACCACTTAAAGTCGGTCCCTTGGTCGGTCATTTAGAGAGGTTTTACTGTAGTTAGCTTTAAAATCTATAGAGTATGAATAGTCATATATAAAGGGGCAGTAACACAGCCAACCCAACTTGATGTATTTATAATTATTGTAGTAGTTTGTATAATTATTGTAGTACGCTGGACATGAGCCTCACCAACAGGTGGCGGTGGCAGGGACTACGCTGACAGCCGGAGTCAATCCCGAGGTGGACTGTCCCGGTACCTCGGCTATCAGCGACTCCCTCCCCCCCCCCCCACACACACACCCATCATGAGAGGTTACCAGCATCCTGGCTCTACAGAGGACAGACAGGTTCATTATGTTGTGTGGCCCGCCAGGCGCAGAGGATCTAATAAATAAATAAAAACTACCTTTTGAATCAAAGTGGAGCGTTCTTCATCGTGCTGTGCAACACCAATTTTACAAAACGTGATCTATCACATTTTAATGCCTGAATATGGCTGGCCATAGTTTGCATATATTGAGCAAAAAACATTCTCAGATTACTGTAATGTAATTTCCCCATAGTTGGTTGTTGGAATTGTACGTACTAGCAACATCCAAGGTCATATCAAGATGGGTACCGACTTGTGATAGTGTGCACTTACATGACTTTATCGTGCTACCCCACTGGGAGACCAGACCACCAGCACCATGGCCTGATATCCCACTCAGTCACATTATCCTGACATTGAGCCAATCAGTCCTTGCCCTATCCTAATAATGTTGAGCGCCTGGCTAGGAAGTGACAAGTATCAATTCTTAAGTCATTGGTTTGACTCGACCAGGGTTTGAACCCATGGGTTCTAATCCCACGATCTACCAAAATAAGAGATGGAAGCTCAACTCAATCGGCCATGTGTCCTGGTAATTCCACAAGGAAAATATCACAAAACCAACTTTGACTAATAATTAAACTGAAGCCCTTTCAGTGTGCCTTTTAACCTCTATAGTTCCACCTATCCCCTCCCTTGCATGACGTCACAGGATGGGCCATGGGAGCTCCAATTCAGTCAGTAAAGGGCTGATCCATCCAAGAACATTACACCAATAATTCTATGGCTATTCCTAGTAGTTCTAAAAACATTGCAATGCATATTTCCAGACTAAAACTAATTGGAGAATGTCTATATAAGGATCACATGCTGACACCATGTGAGCATCTTTTTAAAGTTGCAGCATCTATTGGCCTTCAGTTTCTACCATATTTTAAACATAAATATAGTAGGTTGATAAATATAATCTACTTTAATTTCGTTTGGAATAAGTTTTATTTTGTTAAATAGCTAACTTTGGACATATTGGAAGTGAAAACATGCAACAAGATTTAATAGTTAGGATGGAAGCCCTGAAAGGGCAGAAAGTTGGGTTCGAATTTTATTCTGATGATAATGTTCCAGTGTATTGTAACACCTTGTAATAACACTGATGCCGTGAGCAGGATTCTGAACATGCTGAGTGATTGATAGATTCGAAGCTGCCCTTAGGCATCTAATAGCATTGTGCTGTTTGGATATTTGTAGTTGTAAGACGATTTGTAGTTGTAAGACGCTTTCTCAGATACATCAAAGAAGTTTGGCCTGAAGATTAACATCAAGAAGACGGGGGTGCTGTACCAACCCAACTCTACAAGAACCCGAGAGGAGGATATCATGGCTGACGGAAACAAGCTGAACTCTGTTCCGGAATTCACCTACCTCGGAAGCACTATATCAAGTGATGGACGCATTGATGCTGAAATACAGCGGAGGATGGCCAAGGCTAGTGCATCTTTCGGCCGACTACACCAGAGACTCTGGAACAACCACCATGTGTCCATGCAGGTCAAAGGCAAGATCTACAATGCAATCTTGCTATCCACCCTACTATACAGAGCAGAGACCTGGACAGTGTACAGATGACAGGTGAAAAAGCTGCATGCCTTCATGATGCGACATCTGTGTTCAATCATGAGGCTAACCTGGAAGGACAAAGTGACAAATAAGGAAATACTCGAACGGATGGGGCTGCCCTCTATGGAAGATCTACTGATCAAAGAGAATCTCCAGTGGACTGGACCCTCATGAGGATGTCATCAGACAGGCTACCAAAGCAGATCCTCTATTCTCAACTGTCTTCTGGTTACAGAAAGAGAGGGCACCCTCGTCTCCGGTTCAAGGATACCATGAAGAGAAACCTGAAGCTGAGAGACATTAAGACCAACTCATGGACATCACTCTCACAGCAGAGAGCTAAATGGAGAGCGGCAGTCAAGTAATGAAAGCAGTCTTTGTCGCATCGCGACTGACGGCATGATGATGATGATGATGAGCTGTAAGTATGATACTTATAATTCCATTGGGACGATTCTCCCAAAGTAAAATGCCACATACACAGGTAGATATTGATAGGTTGATTGCATCAGGCAGCCTAGTTAGGCTAATGGTGAGGAGTTTGAGGGTCCCACTCAAAACATAATATGCTCATCTGTTGTAACATCCCCAATGACACTGGTCCCGTGAGCAGGATTATGTACATGTTGCATACGGTATGCGGCATTTGTTTGCATCAGCCCCAAGACAGTAGCCTAGAGCAATCGATCACGTTTCCATGGCTACAGACTTATCAATAATGTATGTGTTCAATGACCGATAGCTTTCGCATGATCTGCTTAGGAGCGTTAAGGCAAATTGCAATCCCTAATTAATAATATAAGAAATAATGTGTTGGTTTAATTTTAGAAGCTAGATGTGATGCATGCGTGAGGTTGGTTGTTGGAGTTTTACATTCTAGCAATATCTAAGGTCATATCAGGATGGGTACCAACTTGGGAGAGCATGCACACATGGCGAGTTTATAATGCTGCCCCACTGGAAAATCAGGCCACTGGCAAAATGACCTGATATCCCATTCAGTCACATTATCCTAACACTGAGCTAACCAGTCCTTGTGATATCCTATTAATGTTGAACGCCAGGCTAGGAAGCAAAAAGTATCAATTTTATAAATGACTCGATGGGGAACTGAACTCCTGACCTTCTGCATGCGAGTGCATGCATGACAGTGGGTAATGTTATGCTTTAGGGCTGCAGTAATGCAGGTGGTCTCCTGTTGTGCGGATAAACTAATACAGGCTGGTGGCTGCTATTTTTCGGCTTTAATAGCATACAGAATCTCCTACTACATCGATTCATTGGTGTAGGTGGCTTCCTACTGTATGTATGCATTAATATAGGTGGTTTCATAATGTGTGGATGCATTAATGTAGGTGGCTTCCTATTTTATTGCATTGATGTAAGTGTCTTCATACTGTGTAGATCCATTGATGCAGGTGGCTTCGTACTGTATGTTTTTGGTGTTTTTTGTTGTTGTTTGTTTAACGACCCACCAGCACAAAAAGTAGATACCGGCTATTGGGGTTTCCTACCATATGTATGCATTAATATAGGTGGCTTCCTACTATATGTCTGCATTAATATAGGTGGCTTCCTACTATATGTATGCATTAATGTAGGTGGCTTCATATTGTATGGATGCATTGTTGTAGGTGGCTTCACATTGTATGGATGCATTGTTGTAGGTGGCTTCATATTGTATGGATGCATTGTTGTAGGTGGCTTTCTACTGGATGTATGCAATAATATAGGTCACTTCCTACGGTATGTATGCATTAATGTAGGTGGCTTCCTACTGTATGTATGCATTAATGTAGGTGGCTTCATATTGTATGGATGCATTGATGTAGGTGGCTTCCTACTGTATGGATGCATTGTTGTAGGTGGCTTCATATTGTATGGATGCATTGTTGTAGGTGGCTTCATATTGTATGGATGCATTGTTGTAGGTGGCTTCATATTGTATGGATGCATTGTTGTAGGTGGCTACATATTGTATGGATGCATTGTTGTAGGTGGCTTCATATTGTATGGATGCATTGATGTAGGTGGCTTCATATTGTATGGATGCATTAATATAGGTGGCTTCATATTGTATGAATGCATTGTTGTAGGTGGCTTCATATTGTATGGATGCATTGTTGTAGGTGGCTTCCTACTGGATGTATGCAATAATATAGGTGGCTTCCTACTGTCTGGATCCACTCTTGTAGGTGGCTTCATATTGTATGGATGCATTAATGTAGGTGGCTTCATATTGTATGGATGCATTAATGTAGGTGGCTTCATATTGTTTGGATGCATTAATGTAGGTGGCTTCATATTGTATGGATGCATTGATGTAGGTGGCTTCCTACTGTATGGATGCAATAAAATAGGTGGCTTCATACTGCATGGTTAGTTCTTGGACTTGTGCTTCGGTACATCCATGTAGGTGGTCTGTTGTTGGGAGCCTGCAATAATGTAGGTTGTTTTCTGGTGTTGTGATTTGTTCGTCTACATGACTTCTACCTGGATTAATGCTCTATATAATGCCTTGGGCTTCCTGATATGGGCACATAGTAATGCAGGTTGTGGCTCTTTTATATTGTTTCATTAATGTAGGGATGCATGTATGTAGGTGGCTTCCTGTTGTGGGTATGCATTAATGCAGGTTGTTTCCTGCTGTTTTAGTTCATTAATTACAGGGATTCCTGTTGTGTGGTTGCAGTAATACTGGTGGCTTACAGTTGTGAAGACATTAATCCAGGTCAAGTCTTGCTGTTGTGCTTTAGTGCTCTAGTCTTCATACTGGGTGGGTACATTATGTCTGTTGGGGTTGTACATCATAGCAACGGCCATGGTCATATCAGAATGGGTACCGGCTTGTGACAGTGGGCACTCATGATGACGTCATAGTGCTGTCCCACTGGGAGATTAAGCCACCGGAATGATGACTCAATATCCGACTCAGTCTTATTATGTATATGACTTCCTACTACTCATATGAATATTTCACAAAGATATGAAAAATATATCATCAAGAATTACATGTTATGATCATGGTACTGAATCTTTAACGGAGGTTTCGGTCAGCAAGTATTAAAATGCTTGCATTTTTAATCTCTAATAGTCACTTCAAATTGACAATAATACTATAACTGGCCAACAAAAGTTTATCGAGTGAAGTATGGGTACGATTATTGTACCATGTTCACTGCTTTATTCCCAAGACCCTACATTGATTAGTTGTCGTCTTACCTCTTACCAACATCTAATGTCATAACAGGACCAGGATCGACTTTTGGTCTCTTATGTTACTCCACTGAGATGTTACAGACAGGATGAATGGATATATGACTCAGTCACATTATCCTGACACCCAGACAGCCAGTCCCTGTCCTATCCTAGTAACGCCAAGCACCTAACGAGGTGGTGACAAGTCCTAATTATGAGAAGTCTTTGGTATGACGCTGCTCGGAATAGATCGATCACATGACCTTCCGAATAGTAAACAGGCACTCTACCTGCTGGACAAGCCCATCCTGTCCGATAGTCATGTGCTGGGCTTGTGGAACATGACATATATGTGACATATACCATTACTGCCTAGATAGTTTATGAGGTTGGTTCTCCTTATTCGAACTGAAGAACCGAAAGAAAAGAAAACAAGAACAACATAAACACTGACGTGTCGGTACAAACTTGTATTCCCATAAGAGGTCAGTGCCTGACCCCGAGGCATATGTCCTTCCGCCCTTAAATACCCTCCCATAGTTCCGAGGCCTGGTCACATGATAACTGTTGGTTTGGTATAGATAAGTTTTGTTTGTTGCTGTTGTTTCACGTCCTAGCAACATCTAAGGTCATATCAGGGCGGGTACCAACTTGTGACAGTGGGCACTCATGGCGGCTCTATAGTGTTTCCCCACTGGGAGACCAGGCCGCCACCACCATGACCTGATATCCCACTCGTACTGACCATGTATATATATATATATATACATATATATATATATATATATATATATATATACACAGTAAAACCTTTCTAACCGACCACCTCCACAGATCGATCACTCCCCTATATCAATCGCTTTAGTGGGTCCCAACAATACCATTGTAACAATATTCTAACTCCCTAAACCGACCACCTCCCTAAATAGACCCCTTAAAGTCGGTCCCAAGTCCGGTCGATTTAGAGAGGTTTTACTGTATGTGTATATATGTGAAGTGGGCGAGACTACACTCAAGCTATGACCGTTGTGGGCTTAGGCCAAGCAACCCAGATTCTGAAATGTGGGCTGCTCGCCAGGAGAAGCGCGCATCGGCCATCAAATGCGGGACCGGGTTCACGGCCATAAAGTGTTGCTAGGAGACGTAGATTGCGACTCTCCTAGCAATGATGGAAGGTCGAGAGCTCAGGCTCAGACCCATCGGACGTGTTTTTGCACGCTCTGATGTTTTAGACGAGATTTAGGCTTTTATTGTTGGAATTCAGAATTGTTTTTAAAGTAATAAAGGTGGGAAGGGTAGTATTTATGCGTATTCAATATTAGTAGAGAAACCCATTGTATCAGTAGGGTAAGAATAAAGCCGTGAGCTCTTAAAAGTAATTGAAACGTTCCTTGCATTCTTTACTATTCTCCAGTCCTTATATATATATTAACCGCTATGGTCAACTTGATATTGATATTCAACCCTTCTGCGGGGATATTAATAGATATATTATCAATGAAAACCGAATTAACCTAGTGATATTTAACTGAGTAAGACAATAACGTAGGCTGATTATCAGTGACAGCAGCATCACCACAGGGAGTGTCTGCTTAGTTCTGGATTAATTAAAGTATATTAACACGCACTGAATGGTGGGGAGGAGAGCCAGTTAGTTGAAATAATAAGTAACTTCTTTCTTATATAAATGCGGGGGAGGGACAAAACCGTATTTCTATGATACTCTGGCTGTCCGCCCTTAGCCCGGGAATTACACCGATGGAGGCGGTCTACCTGCAGACGGGATGAGAGGCGGCGGCGGCCCGCGGCAGGCCCAGGAAATTCACATGGAAATAATTATATAGATTAACACATAGGCTCGCCTTAGGCAGGGGTGAAATAGCCGAACGGTTAACTATATATATATATATATATATATATATACATTATAGAGATATATCGGCTTGGATGTGTTAATTATCAACCATCCAGTTGGTTTGTCCGGTTTCTGAAAGCGGGATTTTAAATGACCTGTTTGTTTGTTGGAGTGTTACGCCCTGGCAACATCTAAGGTCATATCAGGATGGGTAGCGACTTCCTTTAACGATCTGGTGACCCGATTTGAAAATCCATCCTTGACATGAATATTCATTGATATCTTCACAAAATTGCATCCGGCTGAGAAAAGCTCTCCTGACTGATAAGTGTGATGTGTGACGCAGATACCAGAATCAGGTCAACTGTCCCGAAGTGGCCCAGTCCTTCCCAGTGAATCTTGTCTTATCAGCTCCATTGTCAGCTACTGTATAATGTGTGCAGCGATAACGATGAAAGATCTGCGTGTTCACCATAAGTATATCCCACTAATAATGTTCAGCATGGCTAGTTGAACATGATAATTATCTAGGTTTTAGCGGTACAGTGAGTGTGGGTTTGCACAACCATTTGATGCATGAGCGGACAGGTGGCGCTATAGGCGGATCTGAGGTTGGGGTAGATTCAACCAGTAGATGACTTAGTTCAGGCTCCAGCAGCTTATGATTTTGCGGAGGAAGTTAGGGCTGAGGAGCAGGTGGAAGTTCCCTGCCTTATTATACTCGTATAAAGCTTATCGTTATACAGTATATAAATTATTACTCCGAAACAATAGATGCCCACCTCCGAAGCCTAGTATGATGACTACAAGTAGCAACAATCAGCTATGCATTGTGGAAATTACATTCTAGTCACTTTTCTGGTGGTAAATTTGTTGGCTAAGCAAGTGAAATTTTCAATCACCGAGAATTGGTCTTCCTCATTCCACTGCTCCTTACCCTATCCTAGTAATGCCAGGCTAGGTAATGATGAGTATCAAATTTGTTTACGTCATTGGTTAGACTCAGCCAGGGTTCAACACAAATCCAATGACCTACAAAAACAGGAAGCGGGTGCTCACCTCATTCGGCCATCCCGCCTAGTATGGCTTCATCTAGTACTATGGAGTCGGAAGTAGCTCAGGCAGTAGAGTGTCCACCTGTGAAGGTGTCAATCCTCCTATCGATCCTGCTCAGTGGACCCATTTGCAGTTCGGGCTATTTTCCGTTCCCACCAGGGGTCCGCAACTGGTTCATCAAAGGTGGTGGTATGTGCTCTCCTGTCTAGTCCTGTGGGAACGTGCATATAAAAGACCCCTTGCTGCCTATCAGAAAAGAGTAGCCTATGTGGCGGTAGCAGGTTTCCTCCCAAGAAATATGTCAGAATGACTATATGTTTGACGTCCAATAGCTGATGTTAAAAACCAATGTGCTCTAGAGGCATCATTAAATAAAACAAGCTTTACTTTTATATGGTACTATTGCCATTCAGCTGAGCAGGCAGACTCCCTGCATCAAAATAACACATCTGTAATTGTGATATATGCGTAATAGACGTATAGGTGTGTGGCTAAAATATGTTAACGAGATGCAGAGTTTGAGACAAAGGAATATGCTAATGAGATGGCGAGCCCTAGGCCGTGAATACCATATCCAGAAGTCAAAGTGTTCAGACGTCGTACTTTCACAGTAATCATGATCTCTCTAGTATGGCCTAATTAGAAAGTTGAGTAGCAATGAATATGTATTAAGTCAGTAATGAACCCCACTATTACATGCTGGCAGTATCAGCTATGCTGACCCTTGCTGCGCTTTCTGACCACCAGGTGGCAGCAGGCTAGCAGTGGTTCTCCCTATGATGGACTGTTCCATCCATTGCTAGAAGGTCACGTCTGCTTTGTCAGGGGTTATTTGTGACCCAGCTGAGCAGGGCAGGTCAATTCTAGTCTGGCCTTGGTGGAATAAAACAGGGAAGGGTACCAAGTTTGAAGCATCTGCAATGTCATCCTTGTCTTCATTAGGCTGAGCCATCAGGCATATCTATGTAATGGTATAGGAATATATATATGTGATGCATAACCCTTATGCGGGTATACAGGCGCGGAAAGGAGTTATTAATTATTGCTATTCTATTTGTTACTGTTATTCGTTGTATCATTTGGTGCGGAGTATCCCCCCTCCGATGTGACCACTGGCGCCACCACCGTCAGCTTTCCTAACTACGGATGCTCAACAATGTCATTCGCGCCTGGGAAATATGTAGCATATATATAGCATACTTATGTACCGGGCGTGGTGGCCGAATCAGTAAAGCGTGGGCCTCGCTTGTGGAAGATCGGGAGTTCGGTTCCCGGTCTAGTCAAACCAATGACTTATAAAATTGAGACTTGTTGCTTCCTAACCTGGTGCTCGGCAGTAATAGGATTTAGCAAGTACTGGTTAGCTCAGTGTCAGGATAATGTCACTGAGTGCGATGTTGTTGGGTCATGGTGCCAGAAGCCTGATGTCCCAGTGGAACATCACTACAAAGTCGCCATGAGTGCACACCGGTATCTGTCCTGGTATGACCTTGCATGTTACCAGGATACAGAGCCCCAACAAACAAAAGAAGCCACGATGTGATTATCATAGTATTTGGTCATACCACTTCATCTACGCTCCTTGATCATTATGATGAGGTTCTCTCAACAAGTATCAATGTTTTTAGTCATCGGTTTGACTCGGTCAGGGTTCAAACCCACGTCCTCCCATGTGGGAGGCCATCTAGCGCTCTTATGTATTAGGTCATGGCTTCGGGGTCCTGTAATTTAGAAGACTTGGCTAGTATTACAGGGCCAAGGTCACTGGAAGGTCAAACAGTATTTTGGCGAGGCTACTACGCCATAGAAATAATACATCCATAACAACCTCAGTATTATTGAAACCACAGAGAGTGATTGATACGTGATCTGTAATGATTCGCATACTATGACATTTAGATTGGATCGATATGCTTGACCTATGTCCTGAACTCTTCCTTGATAATAAGGATAAGTATATTTGTCCACACACATGCTAAGTCTGCTCCTCTGTGAATTATATCAGATACCGTATACCCTCGTGTTAAAATCGAATTTCTTAGACAGTTTTTGAACCGGGAAATAAGGGGTTGTCAAAATTATTATCAACATGTTCACAGTGGTACAAAGCATACGATGGGGGAGATGGGAGTATCAGCTATTTTTTAAATAAAATTTAGATTTTTAACTTACACGAATACGGCAATAGTTTTAATTAAATCGTATGTAAAATGTTGATCTGTAAAACCTTTTAATGGAGGAAGGGGTCTGGAAAGTAGTACTCTTTGTACGATTATGAAAGTGTTGACAAGTCTTGATGGCCCCTAATGAGGTTGCCTATTATACAACTGTTGATGGCCCCTAATGAGGTTACCTATTATACAAGTGTGATGGCCCCTAATGAGGTTACCTATTATACAAGTTTGATGGCCCCGAATGAGGTTACCTATTATACAAGTGTTGATGGCCCCTAATGAGCTTGCCTATTATACAAGTTTTGATGGCCCCTAATGAGGTTACCTATTATACAAGTCTTGATGGCCCCTAATGAGGTTACCTATAATACAAGTGTTGATGGCCCCTAATGAGGTTACCTATTATACAAGTTTGATGGCCCCTAATGAGGTTACCTATTATACAAATGTTGATGGCCCCTAATGAGGTTGCCTATTATACAAGTTGTGATGGCCCCTAATGAGGTTATCTATTATACAAGTTTTGGTTTTGAAGGGCTGAAATTTGTGCTTGGTATGAGTCAAAACAGATGTGTAGTGCTCATTGTTAAACGGTGTTTTACTCTAAGCACCGATCATTCCAGCTATAGGTCAGGCTATAGTTAGGTATGCACATGTTTGAACCAAAATCTCCAGACCTACCTGTTTTACTATTTGAAATAATGTTTTTACTATTTACAATAATATAAATAAGTTCATGACGATTTTGTAAACGTGTTAATTTCTGCATAAGAATAATACCTTGACCCTCAAAGGTGAGATTCGATGGTTGGCTTTTGCACAAGGTCTATGCAAGTTTCCATATTGTTTGGTCAAAAATAAGGAGCCCAACTTTTACATTAGATTGACTTTGACTCGAGTATATATATATGGTATACAGTAAAATCTCTCTAAATCGACCGAGCAGGGGACCGACTTTAAGTGGTCCATTTAGGGAGGTGGTCGGTTTAGGGGATTAGAATATCCTTACAATGGTATTGTTGTGACCCAAATAAAGGGATCGATTTTGGGGAGTGGTCGATCTGTGGAGGTAGTCGGTTATAGAGGTTGTACTGTACTAATTTTCCACAAGGTATATGGAAGATTCCAGATTGTTTTACCAAAAATAGGGGGTGGGCCAAATTTTACATTTTATTGACTTGTACTCGTGTGTATACAGAATACAACTTTTACACAAGGTATATGGAAGATTCCAGCTTATTTGGCCAAAAGTAGGGGGTGGGCCAAATTTAACTTCTTTTTTTTTCTTTTTTTGTTTGTTGGTAAATATGTTTATTCTGCTGAATAAGTAAGTCTTTTGTCAGTGCCAAAGCACTGGTCTTCCAGCCATTTTTAATTCAGGGTTATTTACACAAAAGGTATATAGAATAAACACATGTAACATAATGAAATTCTGAAACCCAAAAGTTCCATAACAATATGGTACAGTAGTGTCATATAACCAGATCAATATTAGTCAGATCAATGTGAGTATTTACATAGTATTTAGAATGTAAGCAGAAGTTATCTTCTGTATTCAGTTGGTAAATTTGTACTAAGTTTGAATGTTCAGTTGCAGTTAGGCAAGTGGTATATAAATGTTGGTTTGTTAGGAAAATTCTAGTGTAACTCTAATGTAGCTAGTTATGTGAGTTTATGAATTATGTTGTTGGGGTTGGGTTGTTAATAATACACTGGACCATCTGTGACCAGTGAAGCAGTGGGACCAATCCCAGTGCATTTAGGTCTTAAATTTTACATTTTTACCTGGGCTGTCTCTGTCATCGTATATGGTTGACTGGAGATATTGACTTTTACTCGAGTGTATAGGGAATACAACTTTTCCACAGGGTCTATGCAAGATTCCAGATTATTTGGCCAAAAATAGGAGGTGTGCCAAATTTTACATTATATTGACTTTTACTCGAGTGTATACGGAATACAACTTTTCTACAAGGTATATGGAAGATTCCAGATTATTTGGCCAATTTTTGCATTAGATTGACTTTTGCTCGAGTATGTATGGTAATCAACGTTTCCACAATGTCCATGGAAGATTCCAGATTGCTTAGTCAAAAATGGGATTTGGCAACTTTTACATTTTTTGGGGGGTACATTAGTTGTCTAAGCAGGGGAAATTTCTATCGCAGACAATTGGTCTTCCTCATTCCACTGCTCCTTGCCCTATTCTAATAATGCTGAGCGCCTGGCAAGGAAGTGACAAGCATCAATATTTAAGTCACTGGTTTAACTCGACCAGGGTTTGAACCCACGATCCCATGTTCTACCAACACGGGAGACGGATGCTCTAACTCATTCGGCCACTCCATCTGGTATTCGATTGACTTTTACTCAAGTATATACAGTATATATATTGATTGTACCCCGGGTCAATATTTATCATATACCTGTGCTGGCAGTCACAAGTAAGCACCTGTGCCATATAAGGTCACACCTGCTTGGGTGCAATTTCGGTCATCAAATTCGTCTCCTCCAGGTGAAAGGCAGAGTCAGGGCATCCCTGGTGGAGCAGGTAGCACTAACAAATCATCGTCTCAAATTGCTAAACAAAAGAATTATATTTAGAAAATAAAGAAAAAGATTGTTAAAAAGATTTAAAACGACAGTACAAACTCACTAATGCACATGACAAAATTGAAAATGAACTGGCCGACTTGGCCCGAGCATAAAACTCAAACACTCTAATCTAATCTAATCTAACTAAATCCTGCACAAATACTCATCAATATTTATATTACAATATTAGTAAGGAAACCTTTCATGGTGCAAACATACACATATTTAACAACATCTTTCCATCGGTAGTGTTATAGGATACAGCTGCCATGGAACCTTTATTGTGTAGTGTTGAGATTACTGAAACCTGCAAAACAATGACCAAGGACAGGAGTTCATAGCGTGCTTCTATTCGCAAATATACAGCACCATTTGAAACTGATCATGTATCTCAAGCTAAACGAAAGTGTCAACAGAAGAAAGATGATCTCCTTCACCCACCACACTCTCCGACTGTAGCTACACACACATGTCCAATGGGCCACCGCACATTCCGAGCACAAATTGGACTCATCGATCATCGCATTTGAAACAAATGATGAGTTGCTGTCATCATCGCAGCTGATTTACAATCAAGAGGACGGGATGGCTGAGTGTGTAGAATCCATGTGTCCCATGCAAGAAGTCTTGGGATCAATCCCGGGTCAACCCAAGTTTTACCAGGCGTGGTGGCCGAATCGGTGAAGCGGAGGCCTCGCGTGCAGAAGATCGGGAATTTGGTTCCCGGTCGAGTCAAACCCGTGACTTATAAAGTTGATACTTGTCGCTACCTAGCCTGGCGCTCTGCATTAATAGGATACGGCAAGGACCAGTTAGCTCAGTGCTAGGATAATGTGAATGAGCGGATATCGGGTCATGGTGCCAGCGGCCTGATTTCCGCATGGGGCAGCATTATAAATTCACCATAAGTGTGCACTGTCACAAGTTGGTACCTGTCCTTAGATGTTGCCAGGACGGAAACACTCCAACAACCAACCAACTACAACCAAGAAGAGGAATGTGTAGCTACCTGTCTGTTATATCACAAAGGGTACCAGCGTCTGTTTGACACTTTATTTATAAACCTGTTCATTCAGTGAGTCTAAGATTTGGGCAGCTTATAGAGCTCAGGTCTGTGCTGTAGTACAAGGCATGCCAGCATTGGCCTCCACTCAACTAAGCCAGATTAATCCCCTGTGACCCCGCCTTGACCCCCACAGCACTAACCCTGCCAGGTGAGGTACACATAAGCCGTGTTCACACGGGAAAAGTTTAAACCGATTTAGACAAGGCGAATTATATGAATCGAACTAGTGGCGCGTTCACACGCACTGAGTACTTGGGCGGTTTAAGGCGGAAATCGATATCTGCGCATGAGCAAGTCCATACTAACCAGCGCCAGTTTCGGTTAGTCGACGTCACCACGAGAGAGTGTGGGTTCGACCTAGATATGTATGGACTATATTGTATTGTTTTGGAACGATCAAAACTTCTGTTGGCCAGTGAAAACCTAAAAATAAATCATGAAAAAAATATCTGTACACCTCTAGCCGGTTCATAGATCAAATTATATTATATAGTGTGACGTCCTTAATCTGCCTCAACTAAGTCGGTTGCGTTCACATAGGCGATATAAGTCGAATCATAAAATATGGTTCATATAAACCACCTACTTAGGTGGTTTATAAAATCCTAATTATATGATTCGAATTAGCCCTAAACCGCCTCAGCCGCGCGTTCACACGGCAAATGTGAGCCGAACTAGGCAAGTCGATTTATATGAATCAAATTAACTGCCCCGTGTGAACACGGCTATAAAATAGATTCGCTAAATTCAGTGTAATCAATCATTCGTCTTAAAGCTGCATAATCCGAGGAAAGCATCCAATTTTTTCTAATTCAAAGCTCTTACCTACATATCCAACTTAGATACTGGTGTCGTGGGGGTGATGAAGATAGGAAATATTGTGCCTAGAGTGGGACTCGAACACACATCTCTTTGCATTCCGGGTCAGTGTGCTGACCATTACATCACCTAGACTCCTTGACATTGCCTCACTACCCACGCCTACCCACGCCTACCTGTACCTGTATATGTGGTTACTTGCCTGAGAGCTCAGGGCAGACTACTATACTCATCCCCCTGGAAGTGTATGTCTTTCACTGATTACAATTACATATATACATACAGGCAATGCACTTACATATATATACACAGGATAGGTTCAACAACCATACAGCGTGTAGCTTGTACAGAATCCTGGTCACGGCAACCAGTGTCATGGGGGTGATGAAGATGGGAAACATTGCGCCTAGAGCAGGACTCGAACCCACATCTCTTTGCATTCCGGGCCAGTGTGCTAACCATTACACCACCTAGGCTCCCTGATATCACCACAGTACCCACGCCTACCTGTCTATGTGGTTACTTGCCTGAGAGTTTAGAGCAGACTCCTACACTGGTAACCTCATTGAACATTTATTGCTGCATAGAAAGACTACTACACCAATTTAACAGAGTGTGTGTGTTGTTGTTGTTTGTATGTCCTAGCAACATTTAAGGTTGTGACAGTGCGCACTCATGGCGAATTTATAGTTCTTAGCGATTCGGCATCCGCAGTTGGTGTGGGTGGGTAGTAAAATGTTTAACTTAATATGTAGTTTTATTGGAAGTCACTTTCTGAATAATTGGTGTGGTAGGATCGGATTTTCGCGTATGTGTTGCTCCTATGCGACAAGCCCCTGCTACAATTAAAACTACAGTAATCCCTCTATAAATCGACCGACCATGGGACCGTCTTTAAGTGGTCTATTTAGGGAGGTGGTCGGTTTGGGAGATAGAATATCCTAACTATGGTACTGTTGGGACCCAAACAAAGCGATCGATATAGGGGAGTGGTCGATCTGTGGAGGTGGTCGGTTATAGAGGTTTTACTGTATATTGAATAGACCCTTTTCCGCGCATGTTGTCACGCGCAGTTTCAAACTTGAACTGCGTTTGACACTCATGGCACGGATCTGTAGTGGATTAATAATGTGTCCCTCTAATCGGATTCTCACGAATGCTAATGCCAGGTACACACCTACCGTTTGTGCGCACCCACCTACCGTATACAATCTAAAACTGCCCGTTTCGCACACAAAAATCACTAGGTGTACGCTCCCCGTGCACACCTAGCGATTGCGATGCCCGACTAAAAACTCATTTTTAGGGCTAAAACGGGCCGATTACGATTGCGATTCGTGATTCGAAAAATGAATCGGCCCGTTTTCAGTTTTAAGCTGGTCGGGTCGAATCGCGAGTTTTAGTGTGCGAATCGTAAACGGTAGGTGTGTACTTGGCTTTAGGTATATAATCGAGTTGAGTGCGGTTATGTTTTAGTCTCCAGCACTCTGCATGACTCTATAGAGGATGTGAGGGAGAGTGGAGGGGGAGAGGGAGTAGGGGTACCCTCCGGGGAGCAGGGCAGAGAGGAGAGGAGTGGTAAGGGGGAGAGGAAAAATGGAAGAGCAGGAGCTAGGGGGCGTGTGGGGGGTGGGGGGAGGGAATATATAGAGAAGAGAGGAGGGGCAGGATGAGTGGGGGGTAGGTATGGAAAAATAGAGGTATGCACTGCAGAATGTCTGTGTAGTCCTAGAACCCATATCTATGAATGTATGAAATATGCTACCATTATGTATCTAGAGTGCTACGTATATATATATATATATATATATATATATATATATGAATCTGCCTCACGAAAATGGGCCAATTGGTGGTTTTAATAACAAAATGCATAAAAGAGTGGGAATGCGTCTCCAAAATACTCTGGATTAAAGTTTCATGCATGGGAAAGGTTGTAAGGAACAACGCTGTGAAAACCATGATCACAAATATTTTAAAATGTTAAAAATAGGAAAACTTATCTGTTGCCCAAAAAGAAGAAAACATAAGATAACATTTCCATTTTTGTCATGTAGTGTTAAAAAAAGGGGGCTGCATTTATGGAGTTTTCCTTATAAAATCCCATGGACTGTACACATTCAGGGAAACCCATAACAAAATATGGGTTCATCAATATATTTGTCTAAATGATCTCTATTTTCAAAGATCGATTTTGGTCAATTTAACCGTTAAATGTTAAAGTGTGGTGCATTTCTTTGTTTCATATTAAATTATTCTAGAAACAAATAGTGTTGTTGTATTTTACATTCAGTATAAATCTAAGAACTTTCCAGCACCTCTGTCAATGCTAAACTATAATTATGCTGTTCAACGCCAACATCCAATGGTCAACGCCAACAACGAAATGTCGATGCTGACATCTGCCATCTTAAATCGGCATTATTTAAGGTTGTTCTTATTGCTGAGCCATCCCCATGTGGTTTTCGGGCAACAACACAACAAAGTAAGTACTCCCGATTGCTATCACACATTTCTGACATTATTAAGCAGTTTCATGACTGCTAGGATGCACAACACATATACAACCTATAGGTATAGGAGGTGTGCGACGCCGACAACTTATGATATGTGATGCCGACAACTTCCGAGGAGGGGCTCACACATTGGAGGATCAGCAGAAGGACAAAGAATGAAGATATAATCGGCCAATTTTCAGTGTTTAGGCACAAAGACATGTAGTTTGAGGAAAAAGGAAAATAAATATCATTAAGACAATTATTTGTGTCTTTCCCCATGCACCACTTGGCCTGTTATCAGGAGTCTGACTCATATATATATATATATATACATATATATATATATACATACATATATAGCCACGTATATACGCCAGCGTATATGCGCGTGTAAGATCCGCACTGCTCCTCTCGCGTGGTGCGCGGACACTCGTCTGCTAGGCGTGGACGGCCCGCTCAGGGCCTATATATACAAACCAGAGCCTGGGTTCGCGCTAGTTCGCTCCAGCCGGCACTGCAGCTACTTCCATTCGCTTTTATTTATATATACACTGCATGTACTATTTAATGCTGAAATAAATATATCTACCATCCGAGTTTGCTTCGTGCCCATCTTACACATATATATATATATATATATATATTATGAAGTGGGCGAGCCTGCAGGCGAGCTGAGGCATGTGCAGGCCTAGGACGAGTGACAGACATGCACTTCTTTGCGGGTCACTCCTTGGTCCTGCAACTGCCGTAGGTGCTGAGAAAGGATTAGTTGTTCCTTCCCTCACTAGGTCGTGCCTACTGGCATGTCGACTGGAGTGCCTGTGTTGGAAGGACGTTCGAGCACTGCACTCAAGCCCATCGCACATGTCTCGGGGATGTCCGACATTAAATTGTATTTATTTATTGCTTTGTTTCTAATTATTTTGTTATAAATTTAATATTGAATTGCATATATCATTTCAGACAGCTGTACATTATTTCGGATAATATTCAATAAACTATCGAATTCCAAGTAATCTACTCGTCACGTGCCTCCTTTTGCCACCCGAACTGTCTCATTCATAATCATTAGATTATTTACCATACAAATGGTTAAATATATATATGGCCAGAAGTCCAGTGTCTTGATGCTGAAAAAAAGATTTGCATCAGCTGAATAAATAATTTAACAAATATAAACACAGACAATACTGCATCACTAATCCAACAAGTGTTTGGGGGAGACATTCACGCCTTGTTTGGAAACCCCTGTACGACCAGCACAGTCTGTACCGTGGGTTATGCATCATGCGCGTGTTTACGAACATTTATTGGCTATCCCAGTGACGTTGGAGGCATTCGAATGTGACCTTTCCATCCACAAGATTTAAGCTCCGCCAACCTATGCAGTGAACTAGGTTTTCGAATGCAAAGAGGACCAGTCAAATGGCTTCAGTGGTTTCAGCCAATCAGAGCTGTTCTCATCCATTACAAATGGCTGCCCTGTATGGGGGTGGCCATTTGCAATCAAAAAGAACCAATAAGAGCTGTTCATTTACATTGCAAATGGCTGCCCCTATAGAGGGCAGCCATTAGCAATCGAACATAACAGCTCTGATTGGCTGAAACTACTGAATCTTTCAACCTTTCCATGTCAGCCATCTTGAAATACACCATCTGACCTTATGGATGGAGCCACAAGACACATTTGATTCATAGGTATAGAAACCCACTTCCTGTCACAGTTGAATAGGAATTTGTAAAGAAAAATGTGATATGCGTATAGAAAGGCCCAGTCGAATATGTCCATTATCACATTTTCCTGGAACCCCATGACTGACTATATTATTATTGCCATGTCTGATGTCACTAACAGAAAACCGACAGCTGTAATCAAAACTGCTGTGGTGAGGTTGGTACACCTTACTCAAACCTCGGAATTGCAAGAAAAGACACAAACACCAGAGTGTCAGTTCAGACTTTCATTTAACCGTAGAGGTCAGGTGTTGGGTCATGGAGGCCGTAATCGATTAACACGACCCGGACGACTCGGGTCACATGAGTTGTCAGAATTTCAAATCAAACACCGTGAGTAGAGTCGACAAATACACGTGCCGTGTGCAAAGTGAACCGACACCAGTAACCCACCTCTTGGCTGGGGTTGGCTATGAGCGATGACGTCACATTTGTGCTGGTACCATCCTGCAGGATAACAGCTACCAGTACCAGTCATAGATGTGTTTTTTTTAAATAACCTGCATTAATGAAATGGAAATATAGCTAAAGTAGGCCATCATAAAATACTTTAAATCCTATTTTGCTGTAGTTTTATCGGTTATTAAAAAAAAAAAAAAAGGTTTTGGATTAAGCCACCATTTTTTCCACCCTAAGCATGGAGAAGCGTATTTGATTATTCAACCCGAGTCTGTAGGATGTGCGCCTGTGCCAAAAAGTGGCTCGGGTGACCCAAGTTGATTAGTCGATTACGCCTGGAGTGATCCCAAGGCATGTGTTGCATGCTCTTAAATACCCTTTGCTAATGGTGAAAGGGGGCGCGGGGGGGGGGGGGGGCTAGTCACCGGCGTACCAGTGGTTGAACAGTGGTCGTCTATAAATAGGTGACCAATCCTCTACGATACCAGTAACACTCCCTTGCATTTGGTGATGTCATGCGTTAGGGCAGCAGTGCAGCATTCATGCATATCTGGCTTCACTATACCAGCAGGCGAGAATGGTTTCATTTGAAGAGTTCAGGCGCAAACATCCTGTAAGCGCCAATCCAAAAATTCAATTAAAATTAAAGATTTTTACCTGAGGGTAATTTTAATTCTCACTAATTCCACTGTTCTTGTGATGAAATGGTTATGGAGCAATGAACCAACAAATAGGAATGTAAAAATATTAACCCTTTGAAGGTTTGACTCCAATGCTTATTAAAATTTTGGAATTGGTGATTATGGGGGTTTTTCTCCCGAACTCCTCATTTGTATGGACTATTTAGCGAGCTTTAGATATGCATAGTGCACTTTTATTTGAATATGAAGCTAATATTGAGATATTTATTCCAATAAACACAATTATCAGAAGCTGCTACAAATAACTGCAACCCTCACAATGAACAAAACAAAGCAAGTGCATGCTTATATGTTTCTCTACATTGTTTGTAATGCTAAGGCATCACGGGTAATTGGACGCACAAATGCAGCCAAGTGCTAGTAACTAAGGCTGCTTGATATGTCGCTGACTGGCGGCTCCTTGCTGAACTAACCTAACTATACCATTAATGCCGACTCGTGGGTTTTCGGCACTTCCGCCATATATCGCCCAGTAAACAAGGCGACTGCGGCTCCACCGGTATCATATTTCTGAACTAAATTCCCCCGTCTTCGGCTATAAAAGTGACTGCTAGCTGCACATATTTCACTTTCGACACGGGAGCCACACGGACAAAAACTGCCTTAAATTGCCATCCCACCCACCCCACAATGAGAAGGGGATATAGGGTTATAAGCGTGCCAAAGCCTCATTGACATCACATAACTACCTAAGAGACAAGAGCTAAAATTGTAATAAAAAGGCATAACTATATTTGCTGTGTTTGTGTTGCTAATTATCACCACCATCAAGCCATTAACCGTAGGGGTCGGTGGGGCACCACAAGCCCTGTGATTAATGAACCCCTTCCCATGTGTGAGCAATTGTTCCATATGCAAACTGGTGTTGCCTCATTTGTCTGTCCCTTCGATGGCGGGACACCCCTGGGGCCATATGCAGGACGCGGTGTTAGCGAGCCAAAACGCGTTTAGGGCGGGATTTCCAGTTTAGCGCCAAAAAGTCTGTGGAGGGGAGGTGTTAGGCTAATACAGCGCGTTTAAGGTCAGCTGCACTAACCCCGTTTCAGAGGAGGTTTAAGGGTGGTGTTAGTGTTAGGTTATGCCCAAATCTATTCAATGCTGTCATATTTAACAGAATTACATATGCAATAAGTGAAATTTTATCAATTTAACCCTAAAAGCGAACCGATATTAAGACCATCGACACATTGGCGGCGTTATTCATATTGTCGAATTGACGAAAGCAAACAAAACAAACCGCCGCTGCCGCCAGCGCCACCGCCGCATCGACGTCGATATCCATACTGCCCGCCGCCGCCGCCGAATCCATGATTTGTTTACTTTACATTCGTCGATTCGAAAATATAACTATTAATATCGCTGCCAATGCGGCGGTAGCCTTAATAACGCTTCGAATTTAGGGTTAAATTGATCAAATTTCACTTATTGCGTATGTAATTCTGTTAAATATGATAGCATTTAATATATTTAAGCCTAATATATGGGTACAGATGCAGAGGGATTTCCCAAATCTATAAATAAATTCACGTTTAGCTATAATGAAAGTGTTACGCGCTCCTGCATACGATTTGACACAGTTCCCGACGTCGGTGATAGCTAAACGGTAACAGGCTCTAACACTAAACCCCGCTAACACTGACTCCTGCATATGGCACCGATCAGGACCATATTGGTTTGGATGTAGAAGTGTCCTCCTAAAGTCTAGGTCACAAATGCTGCGGGCACCGTACGGTGCTGAGGTCTGCAGTGTGCATTGCGGTTTATGCAAATGTTACGGTCATCGCAAGGCACCTTGGGGGTTGTCTTTAATTTTATGCACGTATTTAATCTATAAAAACATAACTTTCTTAATATTAATCACAAAAATATGAATATTGTACCATATTGTTATTCATTGATGTCAAAAAAGATGCCCGTACGGTGTAGTGGGTTCCTTGGGGCCTGCGGCGTTGCGATTTTTACGAAGTTAAGATAACTCCAACTTAATAAAGCTGGGACACCTTGCGGTGAGCACAAAACTGTACATTGACCGTACGGCGAACATAGCTCACCATACGGTCTAGACCGGGCGCAGTGGCCGAACCGGTAGAGCACAGGCCTCGCATGCGGGAGTTCGGGAGTTCGGGAGTTCGGTTCCCAGTTGAGTCAAACCAATGACTTAAAAATTGATACTTGTCGCTTCCTAGCCTGGTGCTCGGCATTATTAGGATATGGCAAGGACTGGTTAGCTCGGTGTCAGGATAATGTGACTGAGTGGGATATCAGGTCATGGTGCCGGCGGCCTGATTTCCCAGTGGGGCAGCACTATATAAAATCGCCATGAGTGCGTACTGTCACAAGTCGGTACCCGTCCTGATATGACCTTGGATATTGCTAGGACGTAAAACAAACAAACAAACCGCACGGTCTGGCCGATGTGGCGACTTATGGCCGCCGCAGGCACGTCGTAACGCGGTTGTGACAGAGGCATCAGAGAGGTGCTAATGCACACGGAATGGGACGATTGAATCGATAAGAGCACTGGCTGGCTGGCTTCCTGTGAAAAAGGTTGTAGGTTTGAAAGCCAGCCGAGTCAAACCGGGTCGGTATAGCATGATATCTCACTGGGGCAGCACTATAAATCGACCATAAATGTGCACTATCAAAAGTAGGTATAGTATAAACACCCCACTGGAGTAGCACTATAAACCCACCATGTATGTGCACTGTGACAAGTCGGTACAGCATGCTATCCCACTGGGGCAGCACTATAAATCCACCATAAATGTGCACTCTCAAAAGTCGGTATAGTATAAACACCCCACTGGAGTAGCACTATAAACCCACCATGAATGTGCACTGTGACAAGTCGGTACAGCATGATATCCCACTGGGGCAGCACTATAAATCCACCATAAATGTGCACTCTCAAAAGTCGGTATAGTATAAACACCCCACTGGAGTAGCACTATAAACCCACCATGAATGTGCACTGTGACAAGTCGGTACAGCATGATATCCCACTGGGGCAGCACTATAAATATACCATATATGTGCACTGTCACAAGTCGGTATAATATAAACACCCCACTGGAGTAGCACTATAAACCCACCACGAATGTGCACTGTGACAAGTCGGTACAGCATGATATCCCACTGGGGCAGCACTATACATCCACCATGAGTGTGCACTGTCACAAGTCGGTAAATCATGATGTCCCACTGGGGCAGCACTATAAATCCACCATGAGTCTACACTGTGACAAGTCGGTACAGCATGATATCCCACTGGGTCAGCACTATAAACCCACTATGAGTGCGCACTGTCACAAATCGGTACCCGTCCTGATTTTACCATAAATGTTGCTAGGACGTAAAATAAAAATAGATAAAAACAGGTCGTTAGATTGACAGGTTGTCAGCTGCAAGTCACGAGCCTTCCTCGTTCAGTGTGATAAGGTATGTCACTCTATTAGTATTATGTGACGCAGCTGACGGTGGGTAGTGACACCTGGAGTAATTACAGGCAACTAACCACCTGTGTGATGGTGTGCTTACTACCACGTGGGTAATATTTAAATGTGCTTCGAACAATTCCGAAGGGTGCGTAGAGGAGGGCGGGAAGGGGAGAAAGGCAAGAAGAGTAGAGCAAGCGGAAGAATGGGAGCCTGGGGGGAACAAGTAAACAAATGGGCGTAATATTAGGGAATGAATGAAAGGACAGTTGGGGGGGGGGGGGCGGTCAGCTAGGGAAGGCAGCAAAAGGAGCAAGGGTAAACAAGGAGGGTAAGGAGGAGCTCGCCTAGAAAATGGTTGAAAGGGGGCGTGGGGCAAGGAGATCAGCAAGAAGCAAGGGCGAGCAAGAGGGAGCAATGGGGAGCAAAGGGAGAAATCGGGAGCGAGCGGGAGGACGTGGGAGCAAGCGGGAGCAAGCGGGAGTCAGTGGGAGCAAGCAGGAGCACGCGGGAGTCAGTGGGAGCAAGCAGGAGCAAGCGGGAGTCAGTGGGAGCGAGTGGGAACAAGCGGAAGCAAGCGGGAGTCAGCGGGAGCAAGCAGGAGCAAGAGGGAGCAAGCCGGAGCAAGCCAGAGCAAGCGGGGCCAACTCGGAACAAGCCGGAGCAAGCCGGAACAAGCCGGAACAAGCCGGAACAAGCCGGAGCAAGCCGGAGCAAGCCGGAGCAAGCGGGAGCAAGTGGGAACAAGTGGGAACAAGTGGGAGTAAGTGGGTGAATGTTGATGCAAGTGGGAGGAAGTGGGAGCATGGGGGACCAAAAGGATCAGTTGGAGGAATGGGATGCTATGGAGAAAAGGAATTGACATTATATGGGGAAATGACACTGTGCGCAAAAATAAATGACACAGGAAATAAAAGAAGTGACACTGTGGTGAAAAAAACATGACACTATGAAGGTACATATAGGATAGGGCAAGGAGCAGTGGAATGAGGAAGACCAATTTTTCACGATTGAAATTTCCTCAGCTTAATCAACTAAAATACAGCAACAAAATACAGTATACTCTGTCAATAACCGCCTCTGTCAATAACGAATCTCTGTCAATAACAGCAAAAGGTGCATCCCTTTAATTTAATAGCATTACCTCTGTGTCTAACGGACAACTGTCTTATGCAGACAATGAGCTGTTTTTTCACCTATTCGATCAATATTCTCTTCCAATAATGAAATGCCATATAGTTATTCTAACATGTGTACCGTGTGTTTTTGCAGTTTCCTCACAATTGAATGCAATCCCAATGGTTTAATTTAATAGCATTGCCTCTGTGTCTAATGGGCAACTGTCTTATGTGGACAACAAGCTGCTTTTTCACCTATTTGATCAATATTCTCTGTCAATAACGTCATGTAAGGACCATGTAAGGACCATCCTAGTCAGTCAAGTATAAAAGAAAAACATTGGTTTCAACCCATTCCGTCAGTCAGTCTCTGCCTATAATGGTTTTCTCTCTATAATGGCATCTTCCTCCAGTCCCATGGGTGTCCATTATAGACAGAGTAGGCTGTATATATATATATATATATATATATATATAAATCTTGCACCTGGGAAGCGAGTGCTCCATGCTACCTCCCACTGCTCATCTGCTATCAACATAAAAGGATCCACATACAAAGTAAAAGGACTCACATTCACACTGACAATATGAGTCCATCTCCTACTGCAAACTTCAACCATTAATTAGTACGGCCGATATATGAAATATTTGGAAGAATTGTGTCGTTGATGATACCAGCATCAAATTTGGCACACAGCTAGGTTATGCCTCAATGATGATTTATAGGTATAGGGCCATCTCAGATTCCACCTGTGACAAAAATGGCGACTATTTTCATGATGGCTGCCACCGGTCCTTATATAGTCTTTGATATGGTAAAGTAAATCAATCGACGAGATCACGGTTCCGAGTGTGCATGCGCTGAAAATGGCGTTGGGAGCAAAGCAAAGGTGTACAGCCATTGAGTTTGCCGATATGCGTAGGGCAAAACTTCTATTTTATTCTAAATTAATAGAAATACATAACAATTTGGCACAAACATGGATGGAAGGATGCAATATAATAATATAGTGAATATGTTTAAGACACAACTCTCCATAATTAAGCATTTTGAGCTAAGAAACATACAATTTCAGTCACTTTACAGGCTGATGTTTACATCACCATTGATTAGACATAAGTAATTCTTGTTCTAAATATTAAAATGTCAAATGTGTCAACAAAAACTTGTTTCAAAGAAATATATAACCAATATATGATTAAGCCTACTCATTTTCTATTTCTACATATGTCATAACCATAGGATATAAATAAAAACATGAATAAAATGAGTAAAACTGACTCTGGCTATGGCTCTAACAGTAGTCTGAGTGCCCAAATTTGTCTAAATCTAAATGCACATGGCATAAGATGTGCTGATTATATTGAAGTAAATGCAATGCTGGATAAAACATTAATATCTTAATTTATTATATATATTTTTTTAGTTAGTGTTCTATGTTTCAAACAAGAGCTGAGATGAGCTGAAACTAACACATTTCATAGCTGCACCGAGTGTATTAGCATGTGCCATGTGCTTCTCGCGGGTTTGTTTTACTCTGACACATTCCACAAGGCACTGCACGGCTGGAACGGCGATGTAGTCTATTGCATGTTCCTTTCTATCAACAAATTCTCGATCAGATTTTTTCAGAATACACGTCATGACTCACCTTGCACCCCTTTGTATGTTTCAGGTGAGTAGTCTATATTTGTCTCAGCTGGCTGCGTGTGTGGTCGCCTACATGTTCCCTTGATGACTTCATAAGGGACGCACGCTTGAGTTCCCACCTCCTCCAGTAGGTAGGGACTGATGCTCCATGTGTCTGAACTCCAGGTGTGAATTCAGTTTCCAACATATCATCTATCTGATTTTTATTGTTTTGGAGTAGGTTTTTTTTTTCTTGTAGATGCCAGTTGAACATTTTGTCCCAAACAGCGATCAATGTAAAGTTGATTCTATTTAAATGTAAAATCTAACCTTTAATTGTACAGTTAGAAAGATTTTGTTTGTTTTTTGTTTTGTCTGTTGGAGTTTTACGTCCTAGAAACACCTGCGGTCATATCAGGACGGATACCGACTTGTGATAGTGCGCGCTCATGGCGACTTAATAGTGCTGACCCACTGGGAGACAAGACTGCTGGCACCATGACCCGATATCCCACTCAGTCACATTATCCTGACACTGAGCTAAGCAGTCCTTACCCTATCCTAATAATGCCAAACGCCAAGATAGGAAGCGACAAGTATCAATTGTGTAGATCATTGGTTTGACACAACGGCTGAATCGGTAGAGCGCAGACTTCGCATGCGGGAGGTCGGGAGTCCTATTCCTAGTTGAGTTTGTTATTACTATTCACCAGTGTGGGAAGAGGCTGCGACGAAACACGGCTATATGTGGAATTGTTTAAAGATTATCCAGGCTGATACCGGGTGATTAAGAAGATGCACCCCCAAAAATGCTAATAAATTCTACATGTTTTCATCAAATTACATCATAGTTAGTGCACATTAACTTCAGTGTTTGCATGATCATTCCACAAAGCTTTCAGTTTGTAAATCAAAGAGTCTGACTTTTATGCCAAACTCTCGGCTGCATTGTCTGAGAGATGATTTATGGCTGCGACCAACTGTCCCTAACAGCATTAATGTTCTTTGGTGACCTTGCACTTACAGGTTGTCCAGAATGTAATTTCCCTTACACGCGTAATATTGACCACAGAAAGAAAATTGGTACCGCCCTAAAATTGTGTTACCAAGATTATTTAGGTTAAGAGAGCTACCGGTACTGATTGGTTGGTTGTTGTTGTTTTACGTCATGGCAACATCGAAGGTCATATCAGGATGGGTACCGGCTTGTGACAGTGTGCATTCCTGGTGACTTTATAGTGCTGCCCCACTGGGAAATCAGGCCGCCGCAACCATGACCCAATATCCAATTCAGGCACATAATCCCGACACTGAGGTAACCAGTCCTTGCCCTATCCTATTAATGTCGAGCGCTAGGCTTAGGAAGCGACAAGTATCAATTTTGTAAGTCATTGGTTTGACTCGACCGGGAACCGAACTCACGACCTTCTGCATGCAAGGCCTGCGCTCCACCGATTCGGCTAACGCGCACGGCTACTACCGGTACTGATGAAAGCATCAAATTTTCAAACACAAAACACCTACCCAAAATTGATCTTCATAGATCCATATTAGATAGTGGCGCATTCATTAAACATTATTTTTGCATAAAAAGAACATTAAGGCAAAACACTACCGAAGCCTATAATGTCCAGCATGTTTACTCCAACAGTTATGTTTCCTATTTTCCGTTCAAATATTTCCTAAATTAACTGCTCGAAATAAAAGCAACTTCAAATTACAGTAAAGTAGACTACCCTGATCAATGTAATATATTCATCTAAATAAAAGATGGCCGAATCTCAAATCTATCGGACTATGCGACTGTATTTGGGTCCCAAACGATCGCCGATAAAAAAAAAAACTCCAAAAACCGACCACCTCCCTAAATGGACAATTTTAAGTAGGTCCCATAGTCGGTCGATATAGAGAGGTTTTACTGTTGTTGATTTTATTCAAACACAAAATCTGGTAACAGAGGTGTTTGTGGGGAAGCAGCCGCTGTTTGAATGGTGGCGGCGCCCTGGGTTCTCATAAGCATATCCAGCGCTGAACGGAGAGGGACAACCAGCCAGGGTTGAACTTGTCTGAGCCCGTTTGAACTTGCCGGAAATGGACTTTCCTCTTCTCGTTTTCGCGAGAACTCAGTGTCAGCCAATCAGAGCTGTTCTTTTTTATTGCAAATGGCTGTACAATGAAAAGAACAGCTCTGATTGGCTGAGAACAGTTCTCAGTGTCAGCCAATCAGAGACAATCTTTTTTAGGGGGCAGCCATTTGCAATAGAAAAGAATGGCTCTGATTGGCTCAAATTATGGAAAGGTCCCAGTCGAATACATCCATTATTTTTTTAGTAGTTTCTTGTTCAGACATTGTCACACATTTATGTATCTTTTGCACAGATTTAAGTGTTTGAAGTATATTTGAAATTTATCTACATCGACCACTGTTTAAATCACACAATATCAGTACTTAGAGAATGGGAAACTCATCCTGCAAGGGTATGCTCAATATGAGACAGTGGTCACCCGATTTTCCTCCTTTCCTCGATGTGGACCCTTCTCTGGGTTCTGGCCAATGTGGGCCCGACCTGCAAGGTGGTCGTAGTTCCGGTTAGTGATGACTAACGGAACTAACCCAGCAGCACCGCTCCAGTTGTAACAATATTGGCATATTAAAATATACAACCCGGGACACAGAGGTCATGGTGGTCTAATGATTATATATATATTGTTTGTTTTGGGGGGTTTTGCGTCATAGCAACAGCCTAAGGTCATGTCGTGGGGTTGTAAAGTCTACGGCTCGAATCTGTGGTTGTCTAGGCAGGTTATAGTGAAATCAAAACAGACAAAGAGAAAGGAAGAGTATACAGTGTGAAAGAAGAGAGAGAGTCAAGCCCTCTGGTTTATTATTTATATGGTACATGGATTCAGTGTAGAGTATCACCCCACCCTATTCCCCCAATGAGAAACAAGCACTCTTAGCTCTACCAATAGGGATCCAAGCACTCTTAGCTCTACCAATAGGGATCCAGCATTCCTGGTCCCCATGGTTACCAGTGATCTGCCCACCACCACCAAGCCATGTGGCTCCCGTGGCCACCACCTGCATTGAGCCTGAGTGTGGTGATCCTAACTGGCAGAGGTGGGAGGGGGATAGACTCTGAGTGCCCCTTACACACAGTCCCGCCAGCACCACTATGTCTATTTACATCCCACTCAGGCATCACCAGCACCTACATATACACATACATGCACCTGGTCACGTATACCCGATCAATAATAGAACATTTGCATTCCTCCACCAATGCAGTAAATCGGAATATTTTACAGGGTGATAAAAATGTGAAATATTGCGCTTAGAGCGGGAATTGAACCCATATCTCGTGAATTCTGGGCCAATGTGCTAATCATTATGCCACCTAGGCTGCCTGATGTTATTAACCTATCGATACTTACCCGTCTATGTTGCTCCTTGCCTGACAAGTCAGTGCACACTATCATACTTGTGCCCCTGGAATTGTAAGTCCTTTAAATGGTTTGTGTCCATAAGCCAATTGAATACTTCCAATTGTATATAGGCAACACGGGGTAGATCTAACGACCATACAACTTGTACAGGATCCAGATAATGGCAACCATTGTCAAGAGGGTGATGAAATTGGAAATAGTGTGTTTGTTTGTTGTTGTTTTACATCCTAGCAACATCTAAGGTCATATCAGGACGGGTATCGACTTGTGACAGTGCGCACTCATGGTGACTTTATAGTGATGTCCCACTGGGAAACCAGGCCGCCGGCACCATGACCTGGTATCCCACTCAGTCACATTATCCTGACACTGAGCACACCAGTCCTTGCCCTATCCTAATAATGCCGAGCGCCTGGCTAGGATGTGACGAGTTTCAATTTTAAAGTCATTGGTTTGACTCGACCGGGACTCGAACCCACGACCCCACGATCTACCAGCACGGGAGGAAATAGTGTGCCTAGAAGGGGAATCGAACCCATATCTCTTGGATTACAGGCCAGTGTGCTCAGCATTACACCACATAGGCTCCCTGATGTCACCACCCTATCCATGGCTCCCTGTCTATGTGGCTCCTTGCCTGAGAGGTCAGTGCAGACTACTAAATTCATAACAGGACGGTGTGTATAACGGAGCAGCTAGAGTACAAACAAACACTTGTAAGACAAGAATAGAGTGAGATGACAATTTTTTCTCTGGCTTGGAATATTAGGCCTTGCCTTAATAATACTGATAAAAAGTTAAATCCTCCAGTGCGAGTGATGTTTTGTCACATATTTAAGGCATACAGTACATGATAATCATAATCAGGACAGTTCACAAATGCAATTACAGTTCATATCCACATAATCATGACATAATTTACTCATACGTCATCAATAATGGCAATAATCGTAAGTCAAATTTGTATTTATTCAATTGGTTGTTTTATACTGTGCATGGTTGTGTGTAGTTACTGAATCAAGTGCATTGTTAGTGGATGGGGGAGCGGGACGTAGCTCAGGCGGTAGGGTGTCCAGCTGTGAAGTATGGGTCATCCGATCAATCCTGCTCAGTGGACCCATTTGCAGTTTGGCCTATTTTCCATTCCAACCAGTGGTCCACAACTGGTTCATCAAAGGCTGTGGTATGTGCTGTCCTGTCTCTGGGAAAGTGCATATAAAAGACCCCTTGCTGCTTATCGTAAAGGGCAGCCTATGTGACGGCAGTGGGTTTCCTCCAAAGAAATATGTCAGAATGACCATATATGCTTGACATCCAAAAGCCGATGATAACAATATATGTGCTCTAGAAACGTTGTTAAATAAAACAAACTTTTTTTTTTTTACTCGACCGGGAACCGAACTCCCAACCTTCCGCATGGGATACCCGCGCTCTAACGATTAGGCCGCCACGCCCTGTTTTTTTTTTAATTGTCTGTGTGAGTGCTTGATTGCGCGTGTGTTCAGATGGTAGGATACTGGATTCAGCTGGTGAAAGTCTCGGCTGGAAAAAGTCGCAGCCAGAAAAGTATTGGGTGGCAATTTATCAACTGGGCCCATATGTATGAGCCAATTTTTAACCGTACGAGGATTAAAGGCGGGTGCCGGGTTATCTAACCCCGGTGTTCCAAATGTGTCACGGGGGATGTATGTGACCAAAGCGTGCCCGAGTTAGCTAACATTTCAGTGGCGATTTGTTTACTTTACATTCGTCGATTCGACACTATTAATATCGCCGCCAATGCGGCGGCAGCATTAATAACGGTTCGAATTTAGGGTTAAATTGATAAAATTTCACTTATTGCATATGTAATTCTGTTAAATATGATCACATTGAATAGATTCAGACCCACACACGCACACTAACCGCACCGGATAGGCCCTAAACCCAACTCAGAAGGTGGTATAGCTTAGCCGCGGTTAAATCACGTGGTTAGCGCTAACTCCGATTGGTGCATACCAAATTTTCACATTTAGCCGGGCGGGGATACCTTAGCCGCGGTTAAGGCCCTAACCCCGATTGGTGCATACGTGCCCTCCATATGCACCTATCGGGGTTAGGCTTAGCCGGAGTTAAGGCACTAGCCATGGATAGCTTCCTCAGGGTAGCGGGGGGTTTGAGAAATGTGTGAATCGGTATGCACCAATGTTTTAGCCACTGCGGATAGATAACCGTGAGTTTATTTATAGATTTGGGAATTCCCTCTGCTTTTGTACCCATCTATTAGGCTCAAATATATTAAATGCGATCATATTTAACAGAATTACATACGCAATAAGTGACATTTGATCAATTTAACCCTAAATTCGAAGCGTTATTAAGGCTACCGCCGCATTGGCAGCGATATTAATATTTATATTTTCGAATCGACGAATGTAAAGTAAACAAATCGGCGCCGCCACCGCATCGACGTCGCTTTCCATACTGGCGGCGGCGGCGGTTTGTTTACTGTATGTTCGTCGATGCGAAAATATAACTATTAATATCGCCGCCAATGCGGCGGTAGCCTTAATAACGCTTCGAATTTAGGGTTAAATTGATCAAATTTCACTGATTGCGTATGTAATTCTGTTAAATATGATCGCATTCAATAGATTGAGAGCCACACACGCACACTAACCGCACCGGATAGGCCCTAAACTGACCTCATAAGGTGGTTTACCTTAGCCGAGGTTAACCCACCGCGGTTAGTGCTAACTCCGATTGGTGCATACCAAATTTTCTCATTTAGACGTGTGGGGATACCTTAGCCGCGGTTAAGGCCCTAACCCCGATTGGTGCATACAGGCCCTGGTGAATACAGGGTGGCAAATCGCGAGTGTCAAATGTCATAGAAGCACTTCATGCTTATATGCTATATACAGTACAACCCAGTTAAACCAAGCTCGGTTAAACCAAACGATCGGTTAATCCAAACTTTTGTCACCGGCCTGACAAAATACAACCATTTATCATATAAAAAAGTTGGTTAAACCAAAGTCGGTTAATCCAAACTATCGGTTAATCCAAACAAAATTGTCGGGCCCCAGGCCACTTCAGGTATGGTTAAACCAAACTTTCATGTGGTTATAAGGTCCAGCAACTTTTTTATATGATAAATAGTAGTATTTGTCAGGGCCACCGAAAGAAGTTTGGATTAACCGATCATTTGGTTTAACCGAGCTTGGTTTAATGGGGTTATCCTGTATATACATTTTTTTTAAACTATAATCAGAGTGTCCACATACATTGTATATTACATTCATAATGCACCCACGTTTTTGCCAAAGCCAAATCAAAGCTCAAGCCAAAGCTCGGTTAAACCAACGATCGGTTAATCCAAACAAATTTCTAGGGTCCCTTCAAGTTTGGTTTAAAGGGGTTATAGTTACTTATACTGTATACTGTATAATCTCAACAGAAAAAAAAAGATGTTGTTTCCCCAAAGTAGAATGGATGCATCGCATTTTAGTAAGGATCTCTTCATTTGTCTGATTCTGACCTAACTATGGTAATTGATGCCTAGGTCATTTAATTATCGCCCACCGTCATATAAACTCTGAGTGATATCACTTCAGGGCGCAAGGGCATTACCTAATGGACACAACATGATGGGGATGGGACAAGGGTTGCATTAATCTACTCCATTGTCGGCTATAACAGGAGATTATGGCTCCCTGTTCTAAACTGTTAGCACAGGCTGTTGACACTAAATGTCGTCTGCTTTCCTCAAAACTGCAAAATTCATTACTTAGCATCATATTGGTGAAATCAGTGGAGATCTTCTTTGTCTTATGACAAGGGGGATCTCAATTTACGTAATTGGTCTTCCTCCTTCCGGGCGCGGTGACCTAATCGGTACAGCGCGAGCCTCGCGTGCGGAAGGTCGGGAGTTTGGTTCCCGGTCGAGTCAAACCAATGACTTTTAAATTGAGACTTGTCGCTTCCTGGCCTGGCGCTCAGCATTAATAGAAACGAGCAAGGACTGGTTAGCTCAGTGTCAGGATAATGTGACTGAGTGAGATATCGGGTCATGGTGCCGGTGTAGTAAGTTCAAAACACTACCCCACAACAACACTACGGTAGTGTTTTCAACCTAGGTTCAAAAGACTATGGTAGTGTTTTCAACTTAGTTAGAGGTAGGTTCAAAACACTACTGTGGCCATGCTCAAAACACTATCCTTAAGTTCAAAACACTTCCTTTAAGTTCAAAATGCTACTCTCATGGTGCTGGCAGCCTGGTCTCCCAGTGGGGCAGCACTATAAAGTCACCATGAGTGTGCATTCTCACAAGTCAGTACCCGTCCTGAGATGACCATTGATGTTGCTAGGATGTAAAACAACAACAAACAATCAATCAAGCGCCGCAGCATGGTCAGCTTATCAATATGTACCAGTAGGTTACATTTTGCGGCATTACAGACCAGACAGGATGGCCAGATGAGTTAGAGCGTCCATCTCCCATGTTGGTAGATCGTGGGGTCATGCATTCGAACCCTGGTCGAGTCAAACCAATGACTTAAAAATGTATACTTGTTGCTTCCTAGCCTGGCGCTCAGCATTATTAGGATAGGGCTAGGGCTGATTGGCTCAGCATCAGGATAATTGACTGAGTGGGATATCAGGTCATGTTGCTGGCAACCTGGTCTTCCAGTGGGGCAGAACTATAAAGTTGCCATGAGTGCGCACTGTCACAAGTCAGTACCCATCCTGATATGACCTGAGATGTTGCTAGGACATAAAACAACAACAAACAAACAAGCGGCATTACACTGACAGCCCCCACTGCCGTGTTATGATAGTGTTTTGAACTTGGATAGTGTTTTGGATGTATGTAGGGGTAGTGTTTTGAACTTAACAGTAGTGTTTTCAACTTAAGGTGAAAACACTACCATAGTGTTTTCAACGAGGTAGTGTTTTGAACGTCCTACACTGGCGGCCTGATTTCCCAGTGCGGCAGCACCTTGAGTGCGCACTGTCACAAGCCGGTACCCATCATGATATTACCTTAGATGTTTCCAGGACGGAAAATTCAAACAAACAAACAAAACATATGTTCCTTCCACATGGGAGTTTACAGGTCAGAACATTACACAGTTGCCATGGGGGTGATGACAATGGAAAATATTGCGCCAAGATCAGGATTCGAACCCACATTTCTTGTCACGTCGGGGTTAGCATGCTATCCATTACATCACCTAGGCTCCCTGACTCAATCACCCTATCCCTCTAAAATTGTAAGTCTTTTAGGTGGTCTATATCCCGTAAGTCACTTAATGCTTACAATGACTATATAGGCAATGTACTTAGATATATACACAGGATAGGTTCAACAACCATACAGCGCATAGCTTGTACAGGACCTTAGCCATGGCAACCAGCGTACTTTCTTATTAAAGTTCCATGGTCCGATGAAACGTATTCTTTTTCAAAACCAAAGCACTTATATAAATTTGGTTCAATATATCAAACTTAGAGCAAGGTTCCTGAGGAGCAGAAACAGGATAAATACAGCAGGGGCTCATGAGGAGCAATGTCCGAGGTAGGTAAAATTGTTCTGGTGAGGGGGGGGGGGCCGAGGAGCCCTCCACCAAAAGGAGGAGAGGGCTCGAGGCGCGCCCGAGGCGGGGGCGCAGGGCGCCCGAGGCGGGGGGCCGGAGTTGCAGGTCTGGGTGAGAAGAGGGTCCGGGGCCTACGTGGACGGGGAGCGGGCGGCCAAAAAGGGGAGGCCCACTCCTGAGGCCTCAGGGGAGGAGGTCCGGCGAGGGTCGAGCAGGGGGGCGGCGAAGTCCTCGGGGCTGGGCGGGGTGGGAGTCAGGGTCGGGTCGGGCGGGTTGATGAAGGCGGTGTCGTGAGGGTCGGCGGCTAGGCTGTCTGGGGAGGGTCCCTCGTGGGGCTGGGCTGTGTCTGAGGTGTGAGGGGGTCGCTGAGGGGGTCGGTGGTCACTGAGGGGTTGTCCGTGGAGGTCACGGGGCTGTCGGCAGTGGTGTGGGTGAGGCGCCGGGGAGGGGGGGGGGGGGGGGGGGGGGGACCGGCGGATGAAGGCGGTGTCGTGAGGGTCGGCGGCTGAGCTGTCTGGGGAGGGTCCCTCGTGAGGCTGGGCTGTGTCGTCTGAGGTGTGAGGTGCGAGGTGATGATCCCCGGCTCCGTCTGGGCGGCGTTTCGATCGGTGGTCGCCGGTGGTCGTGATGGTCGGCGGCGGTGTTGTCTGGGGAGGGTTCGTCCTGAGGACGGGCAGCGTCTGGGGAGGGTTCCTCGTGAGGCTGGGCTGTGTCTGAGCTGTGAGGTGCGAGGTGATGATCCCGGCTCCGGCTGGGCGGCGTTTCGATCGGTGGTCGCTGAGGGGTTGTCGGTGGTCGTGATGGTCGGCGGTGGTGTTGTCTGGGGAGGGTTCGTCCTGAGGACGGGCGGCGTCTGGGGAGGGTTCCTCGTGAGGCTGGGCTGTGTCTGAGGCATGTGGTGCGAGGTGATGGTCCCCGGCTCTGTCTGGGCGGCGTTTCGATCGGTGATCTCTGGGGGGTTGTCGGTAGTGGTGAGGAGGTTGTCGGCATGGGTGAGGCGCCGGAGATGGCCCCCCCAGCCGGCCGGGGGGAGGGGGGGCCGGCGGATCAAAAATCCGTGTAGGCGGCCTCAAGTTGGTCCGGTGCTCCTCGGGCTCCCCCCGACTCGAGGGCGTCCATGCGCGTAGTCAGGCGGTGCAGGGCCTCGAGTATGGCGGCTGTGTCGGCGCCCGAGGGGCGGCCCGAGGTCGCCGAGGGGAAGGCCGGGGCCGGAGGTGTTGAGGCGCCTCCCGTGGCCCTTTCCCTTTCCGTGTCCGGGCATGCTGGAGGAGCCCGAGGGGGTGCAGCGGTCCGAGGTGAAGCATCGGTGAGGAGAGCCAGAGAAGAAAAAGGCAGAGCGTGGAGGCGGCTGGAAGGCGAATGACTGAGGGAGGCCGGCGGGCGGCCTTATAAGGGAGGGGAGGAGGGCGGATGACAGGTGAGGTGCGAAAGCAAGGCGGGGGGAGGGGGGAGGAAGAAAGCTGAGAGGCGGACGTCGCGCGAGGTGAGACTGCTGCGCGACGACCGGGGGGGGGGGGGGAGGGTCTCTTCCTCTCCTCGCATCAAACGCAATGCTTCGCATTGCGACCAATGCTAAGGATTGGGAACAGCCTATAAAGAATGATCAGTGAATGTATTACCTCATCCCCTTGGACACCAAATTGGAACCAGGAACACTCATTAAGCAATTAGGTCAATCTCGTGGCCTAATTACCCATACCCTCATTCCAATTACCATATATCTAACGTGGTCATCGCGAGATGTAAATACGTGTCATAGCTCGAGGACTTTTGGAAAGCTTGTCGAAAGTATTTTGGGTTCTTTCAGCTCAAATTGCTTTAAAACTAGCCATTTTTCATCAAAGTTACTCTGGACTAATGATTAGTAGGTTATTATGATCAATTTGATATATTTATCAAAAAATTCAATAAAAATTCAAACGCCATCGGAGCATGCAACTTTAAATAGTAAGTACCATGAGTAACAGAACATTACTTATTTACAACTATCATGATTCAATATGACTAGCCATATTTTGTATGCTTTGAAACTTAATATTCTCTGTAGACTGGACGTGGTGGCCGAATCGGTAGAGCTCATGCTTCCCGTGTGGAAGGCCGGGAGTTCGAATCCACGTCGAGTCAAACCAATGACTTACAAAATTGGTACTTGTCGCTACCTAGCTTGGTACTCGGCATTAATAGGATAGGATAAGGACTGGTTAGCTCAGCATCAGGATAATGTGACTGAGTGGGAAATTGGGGCGTGGTGCTGAGGCAACACTATAAATTCACCATAAGTGCGAACTGTCACAAGTTGTACCCGTCCTGATATGACCTTAGATGTTTCCAGGACGTAAAACTCCATGGTTTGAACAAAAAACAAACATTTCTCGCCGTGAATATGGCCCATGCCGCCGACACGGCATAATGTAGCTGTCACACTACGACGACAATGGGAGGACGACAGCCCGGCGGCTGGAATTTTGAGAAATCACGACGACATATGCAAATTCGGGCTAATTTGGACGACAATCGGACGACATCCGGACGACATCGGGACAACAGACGGGACGACAGCGGGACGACAGTGTCTGTGTGTCTGTGTCTGTGTGTGTGTGACTCTGTGTCTCTGTGTGTGTCTCTATGTGTGTGTCTGTGTCTCTGTGTGTCTGTGTATATGTGTGTGTCTGTGTCTATGTGTGTATATATGTGTCTATGTGTGTGTCTGTGTGTGTGTCTGTGTCTGTGTGTGTGTGTCTGTGTGTGTCTGTGTGTGTGTCTGTGTCTGTGTGTGTGTCTGTGTCTCTGTGTGTGTGACTCTGTGTCTCTGTGTGTGTCTCTATGTGTGTGTATGTGTCTCTGTGTGTATGTGTCTATGTGTGTATGTGTCTATGTGTGTCTATGTGTGTCTATGTGTGTGTGTCTGTGTGTGTGTCTGTGTCTCTATGTGTGTCTGTGTATGTGTGTGTCTGTGTGTGTCTGTGTCTGTGTGTGTATGTGTCTGTGGTGGTGTGTGTGTCTGTGTCTCTGTGTGTGCCTCACTCTCACTCTCAGTCTGACTCTGACTCTCACTCTCACTCTCAGTCTGACTCTCACTCTCACTCTCAGTCTGACTCTCACTCTGTTTCTGTGTGTCTGTGTGTGTGTCTGTGTGTGTCTCTGTGTGTGTCTCTGTGTTTCTGTGTGTCTCTGTGTCTCTGAGAGTGAGAGTCAGAGTGAGAGTGAGAGTGAGACTGAGAGTCAGAGTGAGAGTCAGAGTGAGACTGAGAGTCAGACTGAGAGTCAGAGTGAGAGTCAGAGTGAGAGTGAGAGTCAGACTGAGAGTGAGAGTGAGAGTCAGACTGAGAGTGAGAGTCAGACTGAGAGTCAGAGTCAGAGTCAGACTCAGAGTCAGAGTCAGAGTCAGACTCAGAGTCAGAGTCAGACTGAGAGTCAGACTGAGAGTGAGAGTGAGAGTCAGACTGAGAGTGAGAGTCAGACTGAGAGTGAGAGTCAAAGTCAGACTGAGAGTGAGAGTGAGAGTAAGACTGAGAGTCAGAGTCAGAGTCAGAGTCAGAGTCAGACTGAGAGTGAGAGTGAGGCACACACAGAGACACAGACACACACAGACACAGACACACACAGAGACACAGACACACACACACAGACACACACATAGACACACATATACACACACAGACACACACATATACACACACATACACACATATACACACACATACACACACATAGACACATACACACACATAGACACAGAGACACAGACACACACAGACACACACACAGACACAGACACACACACATACACACATAGACACACATAGACACACATAGACACACATAGACACATACACACACATAGACACAGACACAGAGACACACAGAGACACATACATGAAGAGAGAAGCAACTACAGCTTAACGACAAGACGACAGTGCCGCGACAGTGCTGCGGCAGTGCCGTGGCAGTGCGACAGTGCCGCGACAGTGCCGCGACAGTGCTGCGACAGTGCTGCGACAGTGCTGCGACAGTGCCGCAACCTCGGCTGTCGTCGGCTGTCGTAGAAGTTTTTCAACATGTCCAAAATCCCCACGACAACCCGGCGACAGTCGAGAAAGAGTGGAGAAACTGGAGGTGTCGCGCAGGTGTCGCGGCAACACCTGCGCGACACCTGCGTGACACCGTAAGTCGCTGTCGCAGAGCTGTCATCGCCGCTTGTCGTCGTAGTGTGACTGCTACATAAAGCAACCACCAATCAATCAATCAATCGGGACGTTAAACTGACGGATAGTAGTAAATTGAACCACCAGATGTCAGCACCTGCACAAGCAAACTAACGCAGAGTGTGCTCAGTAGCGACACTTGCATAATAGATGTGTTCAGTGTTGTTGTTTATGTCATAGAATTCCCACACATGCGCATTGCGTGGTTGGTACCACACGCTATGGCCGAATCAATAGAGTGCAGGCCTCCCCTGCGGAAGGTCGGGAGTTCGAATCCCAGTCGAGTCAAACCAATGACTTATAAAATTGATACTGGTCTGGCGCTCAGCTCAGCAAGGACTGGTTATCGCAGTATCACGATAATGTGACTGGGATATTGGGTCATGCTGCCGGTGGCCTGGTGTCCTGGTGGGGCAGCACTATAAAGTCGCCATGAGTGTACACTGTCATAAGTGATCACCCATCCTGATTTGACCTTAGATGTTGCCAGGATGTAAACCCCCAACAAACAAAGCATTGCTTGGTTGGCAGAAGCAACCGCGAGACCTAAGCATAGCTAACAGTATTAATAATTACGAGCTGGGTTTTTGTATTGGATATATATATATATATCATTCTGCATCCATTTATTTTCATCTAAATTTTATTTTATACTACTCAAAAAAATTGATAACATTTGAAAGTTAGACATTTACCAAAACCAGTATGAATTTTGTAAGGTTATTATTTTGATTCGGACAGGATTTCGAAATAATTCCGACCTTCCGCACTGGAAGCCTGCGCTCTACCGAATCGGCCAGCGCGCCCGGTGCTACCTGTAGTGTCGTCCTAGATGTGATCATGTTGCATCATCTACCATCTATTATACTTGATGTTCTCTAAATTAAAGCTGCATAGTTTTCTAAATTAAAGCTGCGAAATTGTCAAAACCAAAACAATTATCTAGATTTGATTGTACATATCTAATTTAGATTCTGCTGCACTTATTAAGCATTTGTCGTCACATATATGGGGATACTGAGTTAATTAATAGAACCTGTTACTGCAGAAGCCTATGGTGTTAGAGTTTTGGCAAGCTTGCCAAAATTAATTTAGCATGTTTCCATTTCAAATATCTCAAAAGTTCACGATTTAAAATAAAAGTTACTTCAAACTAAAGTAAGGTAGATTATAATGAACAACCTAATATGTTTATCTCAGAAAATGAGAGAAACTCAAAACCATCGGACGATGCAACTTTAACTCCATATCTAGCTTGTATTTGCATAATATATCTCTGTGTTTGTTGTGGTTTTACATCCTAGCAACATATAAGGTCATATCAGGATGGTTGCCAACTTGTGACAGGGTGCACTCATGACAACTTTATAGTGTTGCCCCACTGGGCTGCATCCACCATGACCTTGATATCCCGCTCAGTCACATTATCCTGATACTGAGCTAACCAGTCCTTGTCCTATCCTAGTCATGCTGAATGCCAGGCTAGGTAGCGACAAGTATCAATTTTGCAAGTCATTGGTTTGACTCGACTGGGATTCGAGCTCCTGACCTTCCGCACGGGAAGCCTGCGCTCTATCAATTTGGCTACAACGTCCGGTATGTGCATAATATAATAGACCGGCAAGGTAAAATGGCTGGAGCACAACGACCTCAGCCTCTGAGAAGAAAATTATTCAGATGAATAAATTATTGATTAAGGGCACAAATACAGTGGTGATCCTACATAGCTAAATTAGGTGCTGGTGCCCTTATTAAATGTGTACCGTTGTATAGAAGAGACTACCCTCCCACACCACATAGACATGGTATGAGAGCAACTGGCCTTTGATGTCGCTCTAAGTTTTACACAGCGATGGAAATCCAAATTGGCAGAGATGGGGGCACAGGGAATCGAACCACCGACCTTCAGGTTAGGAGTCCACCTAGAAAAAAGTCAAACACTCTAACCACTCCGCCACAGAGACTCGGGCTTTCTATCGACAAACTGTCTAATGGTGAAAACAAGCCTATTCAGGCTTATCCATGATAGGCAGTATAAATCTTCAACAACCTACATCACTTGATTAGAATCTTCCACTACTGAAGCATATGGTGTAATTTTGTACCTTTCAACTTCAGATATCTCCAAAGTTAGCTATTTATAATTAAAAAAATACACTTCAATTTTGCTAGTCCAGCCAATCTAATGTATGCTGAGGCCTGAACCATAACAAATGGCAATAGATAGGTTGCTGACTGGAATTCATTGGAGGAACATTCCACAAACAACATTTCAAAAATTGACATCCATGAATTTTGTGGAAAGGATCCAATTAATTTAATGTATGTCAATTACCTTTTGGGATCATGGTGAGTTCTATGAAGGTCTTCCCATGTTTTTATCGCTAAGGAACACAAATAAGCCATGTATAGTGTTGGTACTGCTTGTGACCAGCTAAGACCACTTTGCGACCACAACAAAAGGTTGTTCGCAAAGAGGTCGCAAAATGGTCACAAAATGGTGACACAATGGTCGCATATGGTCGCAAAATGGTCCTCAGTGGTTAGCGACCTCCTTGCGACCACTTTGGTCACAAGGAGGTCACCGACCATTGCTTTGGTCATAAGGAGGTTGTCAGTCACTGTGGGTTCTTTGGTCTAAAGTGGTCGCAAAGTGGTCGCAACCGGTCGCGAGCCGTAGTGCGACTGGTTGCGACCAATCAGAATATGCTAATTATCAGAATATTGATAATCAGAATAATTAATCAGAATATGCTAATTATCCTTCAATAGTTGATTACAACACGAACAAACTAATATATTGAGCTTATACGTATGGCAGAAACCCTAAAACCATCGGACTATGCAAATGTATTAACTATTTAATCCATTTCGAGTTACCTAATGCTGTGATATATTCTATGACAAGGCATTCCTCTTCCTGCATTTTTTCCTAACTCCGCCATCTTGACTTTCATTCGAATCAGTGTTTAAAAGGGACAAAGAAAATGTGGTTGTTGAATCTAGTAAAGACGCCAAATATAATATTATATTTTAAATCAGCGTGAAACATTAGCCACAGGTTTATGTATTTATCTCAAAATATAACAGAAATTGAAAGCCAGCAGACTGTGAGACTTTAAACTAGAGCCTCGCAATGAACGCATGTCATTTTGAACCCGGTGTTGCAGTTTCCGCGGCACACCAGTTTGCGAGGGACACATCACTTCTGCACATGCATCAAAATCGAACAGCATCGTCACTAACCTTATATTTTTAATATAATGTTTTTGGTAAAGATGTTTTCTATATGTGTACCAAGCGATTTGTTTCTATGTGGTGTGGTTTTAGAGATATTTCACTTTTTCTGTATTTTCTGTATGAAGATTTCTCACGACCATTAACAATGCCTTGAGTTTGACAGTAGGGGCAGTGCAAAACATTAATTTTTTTCAAAATTAATAGAAGTGCAGAAGCCTAACCCTCTCAATTTAATATAATCTATTCATTGAATATGTGTTCTGTATGTGTTCAAGTGGGTTGCTTCTAGGTGGTGTAATTTGAGAGATATTTGACTTTTTCTGTATGAAGATTTGCTCACAGCCATTGACAATGCATTTGAATGTATGTGTCCCTCACAAACTGGTGTGCTGCGGAAACTGCAACACCGGCTTGAACCGGTACTCCGTGATCAGGTGACCTTATGCGATGTACTGTGCGCATGCGCCGAATGTGCATCCGGGATGGCATGTTCTCTGATCATTCGGAGCATGTGTGTGTGTGTGTCTGTCTGGTGAAAGTGTGCATTTGTGTGCGCGTGTGTATATGTATGTGTATGTGAGTAAGCGTGTAAGTGGGTAACTGTGTAAGTGTGTGCGCGAGTGTATATGTAGCACTGCTCATGCGCTAGGGAATATCTGCAGCAACGCTACAAGACCACTAGATAAAAGATTCACCCAGATCCAGAGTTAAAGATCCACCCTGATCCTGAGTAGAGGTGAATGACAACACTTCTTAAACCCGAGTGAAAAAATACTTCAGTAGAAAGTAAGCGTGGATATGGTAGTTCCAGTATGCAGTGTTTATCTGTATTGGCTTAATGTTGATAAATTGAGAGAGAATGACAAAAGAAATTAAAAATAGAAAAATTGTTAAAAGATAGCAGTCACTAGATCCTCTCGATTCAACTTTTAATGCCTATTAATCTACATGAATTAATCAATTCTTCACTCAAAAATAGTGGATAAGCACTGGATATATGTATTTAGCAATTCAATTTAAATGCATATAGTTATTTCCATATCCCAGCCTTCCGAAGCTTTTTCTAATGGGTTGTTCAGCAGCCCTGTCACAGAAACACGAGTGATCGCCAACTGATTGCCGATTAATCACTAATTGATCGCCAACCTATTAAAAAAGGGATTGGCGATCTCCCTGGGACCATTTTGGAGGGTTTTGGTGCAACACCTACAAACAAAATCATCGCCAGGAGGTCGGCGCCCAGTGAGGACCAAATAGAAACCTTTTTTCGACCACTTGCAACCATCTGTGACCACCAGGTGTCTTTTTTTTAGTCACAAATGGTTGCAAAGTGGCCACAAACCTAGTGTGACTGGGCATTTGACCAGACGTAATGGCCGAATGAGTTGAGCGTCCATCTCCCGCTTTGGTAGATAAAGCGATTCGAACCCATGGGTACGAACCCTGGTCAAGTCAATGCAATGACTTAAAAATGTATACTTGTTGCTTCGTAACCAGACACTCAGCATTATTAGGATAGGGCAAGGACTGGTTGGCTCAGTGTCAGGATAATGTGACTGAGTGAGAAATCAGGTCATGGTGATGGTGCCCTTGTCTCACAATGGGGCGGCACTATAAATTCGCCATGAGTGCGCACTGTCACAAGTCGGTACCCATCCTGATTTGACCTTAGATGTTGCCAGGACATAAAACTCCAACAACCAACCAACCGACTGCGGATTTGACGGGCTGCGCGAGCTTTAGCTGGCAGACGTCATGTGTGCGCCGAGTTAGGTCAGCCACTTCCACAACATTAACCCGCCTTTTCCTATTCATCCTATTTGTAAGTGACGTCACAGATCACGTGTCTTTATTTTGGCATCCATCTTGGATGGTGCACGCTGATGCTTGTGTAGTGAGGTGTGCTCATCTCCCCAGGTAAAACGCCACATGCCGAGATGAGGGTGATGGAGGGTGATTGCATCATGGTGCCTAGGTAATCTAATGGCTACAATGCTAGTCTCGGAATGGTAGAAGTGCGGGATTGAGTCCGTAGCAATTGCATACATCTTTATATTTTTAGGTGATTGTCTTTGACATCCCTTTTATATTCCAATTTATGAAATATTTTAATTGGAATAGCAAGCCTGCAATGAGCTATTCATCGACATAGACATAATTAGAGTTGCACCGTCCGATAGAATTCAGTTTCTACCTTATTTTTCAGATTAATATTTTGAATTTATTATTATAATCCGCCTTGCTTTTATTTGAAATAACGTCTGTGTATGGCGTTACTTTTAAATATATTTGAAGGAAAAATATGCTAAATGAATGTTGGTAATCAAATTGAAAAGCTGGACATTTATAGACTTCAGTAGTGATGGGTTCGGTTAAAATTGCATTGTCCAATAAATCCATAACATTTTCACAAGCAAAGTACTTATCTGGATTTTATCCTACATATCGAAATTAGCTATTTATGGATTATTAAGCATGTGTTGCTACATAGAAGGAAACACAGTCTATTTGAAGTTGCATAGTCCGATGGTCTTAAATTTCTGTATTTTTTCTGAGATAAATATATTAGATCAATCACTAGTATCTACTTTACATTAGTTCAAAGATACTTTTATTTTAAATGGTAAACTTCTGAGATATTTTGAGTGCAAACATGGAAAATTAGTTTTGGTAAGCTTGCCAAAACTCTGACACCATAGACTTATGCAGTAACAGGTTCTGTTAAATTGACTCAGTAGTGCCTTCTATGTAGAAACAAATGTTTAATAAGTGCATCAGTATCTAAGTTAGATATGTCAAATCAAATCTAGATAATTGGTTTGGTTTTGAAAATTTGATATTTCATCGGACTATGCAGTTTTAATAGAGTCTGTTGCTGCTGCTCCCTCTATGATCAGAATTATGACACGGATGCCCAAAATAAAGTGTGGTAGATAATAAGAAGGAACTTATTGTAGTGTTCTCTCTGGCAGAGTGGTTAGTGTCTGATTTTGTTTAGGTCGGACTCCTAATCTGAAGGTCGGTGGTTCGATTCCCTTTGCCCCCCACCTCTGCCAATATGGATATTCACCGCTGTGTATAATTTACAGCGTCATCAAAGGCCAGTTGCTCTCATACCATGTCTATGTGGTGTGTGGGAGGTTAAAAATCCCTTGGGTCGGTAAAAGTGTAGGCTTGGGCTTTCTTTCGACAAACTGTCTAATGGTGAAAACAAGTCTATTCAGACTTATCCATTATACATAGTATAAATCTTCAACAACAAAAAAAGCTTAATATATTTATCTAAAAAAAATGGCAGAAACTCAAATCCATCGGACTAATCAACTTTAAATTGATTTAAGCCCTGGTCACATATATGCTAGTGAATGTAGTTGAACGTAGGATAGATTAACGTGGGTCAAACGTGGTGTAAGTACTTTAAACTACAGTGAAAAACATTACGGTCCGGCAGGTTTTGGTATGGATAAATACATTACGGCACTGATGCTGGTACGTTCAACTATGTTCAACTAAGTTCAACTACGTTCAACACATGTTAGCCTCCACTACGCTCAACTACGTCCAAGTACGTTAGATTATGCTAGAGTATGCTAGAGTATGCTAGAGTACATTAAGAGTATGGAGACTTCACCACAGTATGTTAGTCTCTACCATAACACTCTTTCGAACATGTCCAAAGATTAAATCGGAACTCACAGCCCACCCACATTATTACCAAGTTAGCATGACGGAGAAGTATCGATTCCCGGTACATTCAACTATGTTCAACTATGTTCAACTACCTTCAACTATGTTAGTGTCCACTACGTTCAACTACCTCCACTAACGTGTATATGACCGGGCCTTTTGTCTTCTTTGAATTCAGCAAGGGATGTTTGCTGAGCGTATTAATATCTAAATTGAATATATCAGATCAAATTTAGATAAATGCTTTCATTCTTTTAATATTATGCTTGTATTGGATTATGCAGCTTTAAAAGAATTCTCTCCACACAACTAACATAAAACCTACAAGAAGGGCAGAAACAGCATGCTTTGTTTGTTGTTTTACGTCCTAGCAACATCTAAGATCATATCAGGATGGGTACCGACCTGTGACAGCGCACACTCATGGAGAAATTTATAGTGCTGCCCCACTCGGAAACCAGGCCGCCAGCACCATGACCTGATATCCCACTCAGTCACATTATTCTGACACCGAGCCAACCAGTCCTTGCCCTATCCTAATAATGCCGAGTGCCTGGCAAGAAAGCGACAAGTATCAAATTTTATGTCAGGACCAGGATTCGAATCCATGAACTGATGATTTTGGATCTCCCGATCTCCCAAAACAGGAGACGGACACTCTACTCATTCGGCCACCCCGTCTGGTCTGAAACAGTATGGTGATACATTCATAAGTCCTGTCCCTCTCCAAGCATATGCTTAGCTCTAAAAGCAGGCATGGTATGGAAGGAACTATGTGCTGGGAGTACAGAAGTGGCGATTCCAGTTCATTTGGTGTTGAGCATAAATCTGCCAGAACTCAGGTTGATTGCATGGACCTGAGGATATAGCTGAATCGCTAAGAGTAAGGGCGCTGGCTGGCTTCCAATGTCGAAAGTCATGGCCAGTTCGCACCCCGGCAGAGTTAAACCAATTTGGCGGGGGGTATTAATATGACGGGTTCAGGCCCAAAAATCGACAAATCCATTTTATTTGTTTTCTGTAAAAATAGAATTTATTGTTGTGCTTTCCAGTTAAAGTCTATCAATTTTGTATGAGTAGGGCATTATATAGGGGATGTGGCAGCTTCTGTGAAAATACAGATTTGACTATCGAAATGTTAATATTCATGAATACATATTCACGAAGTTATATTTTATTGAAGTATTGAAGTATTTGCCAGGATAACCCCAACAATGCTTGGTCCGGAAAGATAGAAGTGGCCATTCCCGCTAGGTGGCACCCGAGGTTATGACTCTTTCCCACTCGTCACCCATGTTGTCGGCTGTACTGCCACAAGGGCTATACTGCCCCTATATCCACTTAGGGCCAAAGTTCATACCTCCCCTTCTCTTCCCCCTACCTTATATGGAGCCTAAATTAAGAGCTTGCCCCACAACAAACACAACACACGAAACGAGCTCAGCACCAGCCAGAAGAAGACTGAATACCTGGTTTTATTCACCTATATAATGTTTACTAGACACATACAATGGTGGATGGTACCGACATTCTTATTGGCCAATTCACCCATGCACAGCAGTCATTCCTAGCCCGCATGATCCCTCCCTGACATAGCTCCTCATTGGCTGCCTTCATGACCCGCCACCCTCCCACCCAGACCTGATTACCACGGATCACAGCAGTGACGTGTGGTTGGGCGAGATAAGGGGGGATCATGATTAAAGGTGCACCTCTTCCCTCCCCCGGTGAGAAACATTTTAAAGGGAGGACTGTTTCTCACCCAGCTATCTCGATACCCACTACATATTTCATCAGAGAATTGTACATAGTGGTTGAGGAGGCACCAACCAAAAATGCCACCAGTAAGTTGAAGGAAGCTGTGACCCCCTATATGTCGGGTGGCATCTTCAGTCCTTCCTGAGGGAACAGCAGCGGACGCGGTGGCGAATCGGTACCAGGGGGGATGGCCGAATGAGTTAGAGCGTCTGGCTCCCATGTTGGTAGATCGTGGGATTGTGGGTTCGAACCCTGGTTGAGTCAAACCAATGACTTAAAAATATATACTTGTCGCTTCCTAGCCTTGTGCTCGGCATTATTAGGATAGGGCAAGGAGCAGTGGAATGAGGAAGACCAATCGTCCGTTATTGAAATTTCCCCTGCTTAAATAACTAATGTACAACAACAAAAAGAGTGTTGGCTTCTCGTGCGGAAGATCCTGCGTTCATATCCCGCCCGAGTCAAACCAACAACCCGTGTCAAACAAAAATTGATACCTCTTACTACCTAGACTGGCGCTCTACATTATTAGGATTGGGATAGGGTAACGGCTGGTTAGCTCAATATCATGATAATGTGATTGATGCTCATGGTGCTATCGTCATGAACTTGCATTGTCATAAGTCGGCACCCGTCCTGATATTACCTTAGATGTTGCTAGAACATTATAACCCCCAACAAAAAAACAGTTCAATTTATTAACTGGGGTTTATTTGTGCTTCGTTTAACTGTCCCTCCCAAAACTGGGCACATGCTATGTAGAACACCATTGGTCTAGATGAAGAGGTGTCCTTTGAAGACAGGTACTAGTAGAAGTACTACTCGAAACAGATAGTAAATACAGTATATATTGATAGTAGACAGGAGACGGACTCTCCACCCCTAAACTGACACTCAGATAATATAGGACCGGACGTGGTGGTCGAATCAGTAGAGTGCATGCCTCCCGTGAGGAAGGTAGGGAGTTCGATTCCCGGCCGAATCAAATCAATGACTTACTAAATTGATAATTGTCGCAACCTAGCCTGGCACTCGGAATGCATAGGATAGGGCTAGGACTGGTTAGCTCAGTAATCAGGATAATGTGACTGTGGGGGATATCAGCTCATGATGCCAGTGGCTTGATCTCCCTTTGGGGCATCACTATAAAGGTGCCATGAGTGCGCACAATCACAAGTCGGTACATGTTATGATATGACCATAGATGTTGCTAGGACGTAAACCCCCAAGAAACAAACAATAATATGAAAACGTGGATATAATAGTATGCTGAATACCCACCTACTTCTACTAGAAGTAGGTGGGTATTCAGCATTAGACAAGATGGTCTAAGCTGGTTTACCATTTACACTGGCAAGTGTTGCAGCGGCCAGTAGGGTCTCAAAGCTGCCGGATGAATGCCAGACCTCGTCTGTATACTATACGTGGAGTTGGCGCAGGGGTCAAGGTCACCCGCAGGTATCAATACGCCACTAGCCAAAGGTCAGCCCTTAAGCTAAGATTCCTTCTACACAGTATGCGGTATGCGGCATGTGGTATGCGGTATGCGATTGGGAGGATTCCTTCTATGCGGTATGCGGCATGCGGCATGCGGCACACGACTGGCTATATTTAAAAAATAAAAATAAACAAGTATACTATATACTACACTGTATATGACCTAATCAATCAATCAATGGGTGTGGTCTTCTCGAAGAAGGTTGGCTGCAATGGACCTCCATCGTTTCCTGTCATTTGTTCCTCTCACGCATTCCGCATAGCTCATTGCTGTCCACTCAGTGATGTTGTCCATCCATGTTGTTCTCCTTCTCCCTCTTGGTCTTTTCCCTTCTATCTTCCCTTCCAGTATTCTTCTCTGTGATTCCTGGTGTCGTATCATGTGGCCAAAGTATTTAATTTTTTAGTTTTTGATCGTTTTTATTATCTGTCTCTTTATTTTCATTCTTGTTAGGACCTCCACGTTGCTTATCATTGCTGTCCATGGAATTTTTAACATTCTTCTGTATTGCCACATTTCAAATGCCTCGAGCTTTGTTGTTATTGCTTTCTTCAAAGTCCATGTCTCGCAGCAATATAAAAGTGTAGACCACACATAGGATTTTAGCAGTCGGAGTCTTGTTTTTATATTTATGTCTCTAGATGTTAGTACTTTCTGCATCTTTAGAAATGTTGTTTTGGCAATGTTTATTCTCCGTTTAATCTCTCTCTCACATCCGCCATCACTAGTTATTAAATGGCCCAGATACACAAATGACTCTACCTGCTCCAAGATTACACCATTAACTTTTATCTCTGCTCTTGGTTTGTATTCCTTTCTGCTGACAACCATGGATTTTGTCTTCTTTACATTCATTTTGAGGCCACCTCTCTCACTTTTTTCTTTTACTTCATCCACTATATCTTGTAGTCGATTTGCCGTTAAGGCTAGCAGTGCTGTATCGTCTGCGTATCTTGTGTTATTGATATTTCCACCTCCAACATTTATTCCTATGATGTCATCTATTTCTCTGAAAATCATTTCCGTATAAATGTTGAAAAGACTAGGTGATAGAACACATCCTTGTCGCACTCCACATTTGATCTTCACTTATGGTGTCAATGAGTCTCCAATTCTTACAGCAGCATACTGTTCCCAGTAGAGGTTGGCCACAAGCCGAACGTCCTTACCATCTAGACCGATTTTTTGTAGAGCTTCTATGAGCTTCTTGTGATGTACTTTGTCAAATGCTTTAGCGTAGTCTATATAACATATGTATATATCCTTATCTACTTCTAGGTGTCTCTCAATTATTGTTCTCATGTTAAAAATGGCTTCCCTTGTTCCACTGTTTGGTCTGAATCCAAATTGCTCTTCTGATACCTCTCGATTATTTTTTGTTTTAATCCTTTCTAGTAGTATTTTGAGTAAAGCTTTAATAACATGGCTCATGAGGCTTATTGTTCTGAAATCCGAGCATTCCACCGCTTTTGGTTTCTTAGGAAGGGCAATAAATATAGATTTTCTTAAGTCTGATGGAATATATCCGGTGTTATATATGTCATTAAAAAGAGCAGTTATCCTTGTGATGCTAGCTCCCTCCAAAGCTTTTAACATTTCAGAAGAGATATCGTCTGTTCCTACTGCTTTCCCATTCCGAAGTTGCCCAATGGCTCTTATTACTTCGCTCTCCAGAATAGGAAGCCCATCAGTATTCCTCATCTCAGGTATTTCCTCTCTCTGCCCAGCAAAAAGTTCTTCGATATATTCAGACCATCTATGAGAGACTTCCTCTTCATCATGGTCCATTGCAAACTATGGGAAAATACGTGGTGATTTTTTGCCGCTTTCGCATTCGCATACCTCATACCGCATACCGCATACCGCGTGTAAGGAATCTTAGCTTTATTGTCCATGCAGACCATGGGAGTGAGGAGGCACACTGCACACACACCGCACCCACACCACACACACTACACCACACATCACACCACACATCACACCACACCAGACACCCCACAACCCACACCACACACCGCACAACCCACACCACACACCGCACCACACATCACACACCCACCACACCACACATCACACGCCACACACCACACCACACAACCCACACCACACAACACAACACACACAACAGCCCACACACTACACCCCACACCCCAACCCCTACAACCCAGACCTCACACCCCACACCCCACACCCCACACCCCACTCACCCACACTCACCCACACCCACACACCCAAACTCCACACATCCACTCTCCACACACACACATGCAAACCCCACGACACAACCCCACACTCCCACACACCCACACCCCACACCCACACCCCACACCCACACCCCACACCCCACCATGGGCTCTCTGCACAGCCTGGGTCCAGCTTCTAAATGGAACCACCAAATACTATTTGGTCCCAGGGGCCGTCACTTCCGCCTCACACCTACCACCTATTGAGCCCTAAGCAAAGGCAACTACCCGCCACCTGGTGGAGGAATTTCTCAACCGCACAGCGCCGCACTCTGGTGATATCTACGAGAACTAACCGACCGTCACCACACGTCCAGGGGGAGTTGCGGCTGGGAGTGCATGTCCAATCGCAATGCACCAGCAGAGTGATGTTGGCGTTTGAATTAGAAGCATGACCTTGACCTTTACCTTGAAGCTTAACTTTGGCCTTGCTAGGTTTATGCTGAAAGTGAACGGGCGTGTTAACCTGGGACCAGCAAGGATGTTTTAGTTTGTAGGTGGTGTTCCATATGCTGTATATACATATACATATATATGTATATATATCTATATATATATATATGTATATAAAGGACACCAGTACCGGGATGTCGGATAAGGAGTGAATACATCGAGAATAGTGGTTGGTAGATAATGAATAGAACAATTAAAAATAATAAGTCCCTTCCACGCCTTTATACTCGCATAATGCTTATACATCACATATATATGAGACTGTCTCAAAAGGTGCTAAGCAATATGAGACAAAACCTTGTCCATTGAAATGATCAACATGCTATCTGCTTATGCATTTGCTCAGGATAAACTGATTTGTTTTTTACATGGTGTTTCATAATCCCAATAGAATACATATTGATTTGAAGTAAATGTCATTGTTTCTGTGCTGTTTTGTCTCAATCGTTACAATGGATAAACAAATGAAGAGTTATCACCTTTTGAGACAGGCCCATATATATATATATATATATATATATATATATATATATATATATACATATATATATATACATAATTGTATATATATATATATATATATATATATATATATATATATGAATGTTCAGGCCACTGCCATCCTGAGCATTCCCAGTATAATGCGTTATACATCATATATATATATATATTTATATATCTATATACTTATGAGTGTGTATATAGATATAGATATAGATATATATGTGATGTATAACGCATTATACAAGTATAAATGCTAAGGGAACATATATACTTTGCTACTTCCTCCATTGGTGCATTGGTGGAGTGCCCCCCACCCCGCTGTCGGGAGCTGTGTACGGGTGCCCCCCCCCCCCTCGCGCCACACACACTGGAGGAATTTTATATACAGATCCACAAGACCTGATCCGAAATCGTTGGGTGCAGCTGCGTGTCAGGAATGACACTTGTCTCTGTTTTCTGAATAAAGGCAGTAATCAAACATTATGTCTTTTAAGAAAAAGTAGTTAAAATGTATTGAATACTCACAGTATATGGGATAAACAGCGATTACAAATACTATTAGAGTTTATTCATAATCATAGCATACTATGCTAACACATTAAATAAAGGGATAATTACGGACCATAGATATATTTTCATATCCAATAAAAAACATTTGGTAAAACTTAAAGATATACAGCTTCAAACATACCATAATCAAACGCATTAATATTTCTCCAGGGAAATATATGAATATTCAAACTAAATGGATAAATACAGGATATAAGTAGTACTGCAGTTCATTGGTTTGCTGTATGTAAAAAGAAATTTGTTATCGCAGTTGTTTGGATTGTAAAATTTCGGAACCATTTATTTGGTTTCCATGTTACATTGTCATTATTTTGGGGGCTAGTCAATCAAATAGTGTTTCCACACCGGATTAAGTATGTCAGCAATACTACATGTATTCAATCTGCCCCATAAGATGTATGTAAAATATGCTTATATGATTTTGTACTAAAATGAAAGTGTGAAAATTCTGCATATCGACACCATTCATCTACCCAAACTTTTTTTCAACTTTTTTCCTATAAGATATAATCATTTTTGCTTAACACTATAATTTATAACAGTAATCAATCAAATCTTGTTTGATTGTGTGGTACATGTTACAATGGTGTTATGGATGTGTGTTGAACTGGTGTTATGGATGTATATTACACAGTTAATTTTAACGTTTTAGTCAATTTGTATCAAATCTAAATCAAAAAGTGAAATTTTATTTTTTCAACTCTGACAAATACACAACATGTAAATCTTCATAATCCTGAACATGGATTCTGGTATTATTTGGAATGTTTTATTTTGCTATTATTTCGGAATGTTTTCACTCTTCGCTTCCATGTCACAAATGTGGTAGGGCCTACACAATTTCTGAGGGCGGCCCATTTCTATATATATATATATATATATATATATATATATATATGTATATATATATATATATATATATATATGTATATATATATAACCCTAATGGCTGTGTTGGTATCCAAGAGTGCAAGTCAGCATGCAATGGATGCACGCTTGTTGCTGGAAATGCCCGCTGCATTCTGCGGCTGCGTGACAGCGCAAATTATATAGTTATATATATATAGATAGTGTACAGGTATTGCAGGTATAGCAATACCTCAGCAGTATGCAGGTATTGCAGGTATAGCAATACCTCAGGGAGTTTGATGCCCCTGCCTTGCAGAGTTGTAAACCACTGCCTTGTGGAACAGGTTCTTGACAGAACCGAAGGCTAAGGGAGCAAACCCTAAACAGAAAACCATGTCACTGTGGCAACATTAAGGGCGGTTGATGTATGGAACTCCCAACATCTCCCGACCAGCCACTGCAGGGACAAATAGTTTTGCGCCTGTCTTGACATGTTCTTGCCGGTGTGAAACCTCTATTTGCTCCCCGAGAGAGTGCCGCTGGTAACTTGCAAAAGCCAGCAGCACTTCAACACTTTTGCAGGCAGCTTTCATGAAAGGAGTTTGGCAGTCAAGTAATGAAAGCAGTCTTTGTCGCATCGCGACCGACAGCATGATGATGATGATGATAGATATAGATATACCTCGGTTGTCATCCTTAGGCTTAGGCTTGACTTGAAATATGCATGAGAAGTAATAAGTTCATAGTTGGCGAGGTGTATTTTAATATCCTCTGTGGAGTTATCATGTATCATATGTTTCCTGACAATAGCAGCACTAATTATTTCCTGGGAACCTTACACCTAGGTATACAAACTGAAAATATATTGCTAGGTTGAATACTATTCGGCAGAGCCAATTTAGTGGATCGGGACGTCACAGTATGGCGCCATATTTGATTAGTCAATAAATAATTAACTAAAAGTAATTTCACTGATTAAATCGAATATCTTGAGCCCTAAATCCCAGGGTTGGGCACCAAAACCACCTGTCTATGTTGAATAGTAATTGAGATATAGCCATTTTAAGCTCCTGGCAGCCATCTTGGACGCAATCTTGAAAATGACCCCTTTCTGGAAGTCAGACTTTCCCAGATTTATAGTAAGTTATTAAGCATACCCAAAGGCAACAGAATCAATTGAAAAACCTTTTGTTGCAATTGTTTTGGGGTTAGATTTTTTTTTAAATCGTATAATTACCCCTCTAATAGGCGTTCTGATGAATAAACTTGGTGGAGTTGTTGCCCTACATTATGCAGCATGGCAGTGATGCAGTGTGCTTCACCCACACCCACCCACCCACACACACACACTCCCCGCCATGGCCAGTGTCGCAGTTTCAGCGCCCGGTCAGTTTCAGCGCCCGGTCAGTTTCATGCGCATGCGTCAAAATCTAACATCATTGTCACTAACCGTATAAATTTAATATAATGTTTTTGGTAAAGATGTTTTCTACATGTGTACAAAGCGATTTGTTTCTAGATTGTGTGGTTTTAGAGATATATCACTTTTCCTGTATTTTCTGTATGAAGATTGCTAGCGACCATTGACACTGCCTTGAGTTTGACGGTATGCGCAGTGCAAAACCTTAGTTTTATTCAAAATTAATACAAACCAAGAACCCTAACCTTATAAATTTAATACAGTCTTTTTGGTAAAGATGTTTTCTATAAGTGTACCAAGCGATTTGTTAATAGGTGGTGTGGTTTTAGAGATATTTCACTTTTGCTGTATTTTCTGTATGAAGATTGCTCACGACCATTGACAATGCCTTGAGTTTGAGTCTATACGGGCCGTGGAAACTGACCGGGCGCTGAAACTGCGACACCGGTAGACTGACTAGTGGCTGGGGTTGAGCACCAACATTAAACCAGAAGTGACGTTTTTAAGGTCATGGCTGCGGTACGCGGCCCACTGACCCTTTGTCACAATTGGACTGGTGTCCTCTGTAATATACAGGGAGCGGGACATAGCTCAGGCAGTAGAGTGTCCACCTGTGATGGTGTGGGTCATCCTATCGATCCTGCTCAGTGGACACATTTGCAGTTTGGGCTATTTTCGGTTCCAACCAGTGGTCCTCAACTTGTTAATCAAAGGCTGTGGTATGTGATGTCCTGTCTGTGGGAAAGAATATATAAAAGACCATTTGCAGATTATCGGAAGGAGTAGCCTATGTGGCGGCACCAGGTTTTCTCCAAAGAAATATGTCAGAATGACCATATGTTTGACGTCCAAGAGCTGATGATGAAAATTAATGTGCTCTCGAGGCTTCATTAAATAAAACAAACTTTCTGGAATAGACAGACAGAAAGCTACCAAAGAGCAGTCGATATCCAACACCTCTCTTAAGGCCCAGTCAGACCTTACCGGACTGAGTACCGGACACCACCGGACAAAGAATTGTCTAGTCTGGTGGTGTTCGGTGTCAAACTGTTGCAACGGACGCCAGACGAAATGGATGCTAAACGGACAAGGAATGTACACTAATGAATAGCCACCGGACGAGAACCAGACAAAAACCGAATGTCAAACAGACATACAGGATTATTCACGGATGTACCGAAAACATATACTGACCGAATTCCTGAAATTAAAAAATACTAAACAAAAAAAAACACCGTCAACTGACTTATCAGGAAGCAAACCAGAGACTTAACAGATGGGTACCGGATGTGAAACAGACTAAACGGACGTAAACCGGACACCAACCATACACGTCAGTCTGGCGGTGTCCGTTACAAGTTTTGTGCATGTTCAAAACTTCTACCGGACACCGCCGGACACCACCGGAGATAGAACGGACACGCCGGATGCCAACCATATATAAACCATACATTGCCGTATTTCACCGGACAGTGTCCGGTTTTTGTCCAGTTCCTCAATTCGGTGAGCTCTGACTGGGGCTTAACCCTTCGGTAGTAGCTAGGATAACTTGAACCGCCAGGTGGCAGCACTATTCCAACCAGTAGGCCTACTAGAAATAATCAATATACTGTAGTGGTAGATTTAATGAATAGAGGGCAGTTTTGGAGCAAATGAATGAAAATAATTAAGCATTAGGGCTAATGAATGAACAGAAGGCACTACTAAATGTAATTCATGAGCAGAAGACAATACTAGATGTCATGAATAGAAGGCAGTACTAGAGCTAATGAATAAACAGAAGGCAGTATTACACTAATGAATGAACACGCTGACTGAATCGGTAAGCCTAAGTGTGCAGGCTTCCCGTGCCGAAGGTCGGGCGTTCGAATCTCAGTCAAGTCAAACTCGTTACTTACCAAATTTATCCTTGTCGCTACCTACCCTGGCACTCGGAATTACTACGATAAAGCAACGACTGGTCAGCTCAGTATCAGGATAATGTGACTGACTGGGAAATCAGGTCATGATGCCAGCGGTCTGAACTCCCAGTGGGACAGCACTATAAAAGTTGCTATGAGTGCACACAGTCACAAGTCAGTAGCCATTCTTATAAAACCTTAGTTTGTTGGTTGTTTTGGTTTCACATCCTGGCACCATTTAAGGATATTGTTCGGATGTAAGGGTCAGAAAACAAACATGGGAATTAATAAATTGGCAGTTTTCAGCCAGCACCTTACCTCGTTGTCTCAGGGGAGATATGATAGAGACTTATAAGATTATTACTGGAGTCCATGACAGTGATGTCAGAACAGGTTTGTTCAACCTCAGAACAACCAGTAACACCAGAGGCCAGCGGTATAAGATCTTCAAGGAGAGGCCCAGACTTGAGGTCAGGAAGCACTCATTTTTCTTTCGAGTGACAGATCCATGGAACAATCTCCCAAGTGGTTGAAGCACCAATGTTAGAAGCATTTGGGAGAAGGCTGGAAAGACATTGGAGAAGACACCCACAATTATATGACTTCAGCGCACCATCGACCACATGTGTGTGCAAAAAAAGGTTCCATTTTGCCATAACGAGCTGGCATTAGAGGCCCATTAGGGCCTAGATTAACCAGAAGAGGGTCTGTAAGTATGTAAGTCTGTAAGTCATCTACGAGCAACTGTAACTGTAAGTGTGAGTCCATTGAGGTGAAATGACAGATACACTTAGGGTAGTTGTCTCACATTTGTAAGTCGAGATAGTCTAATGATTTGAACACTTATATGTAGCATGAAATGGCAGACATACGGGTTCATTTCCATCTCTAGATAGATTATTTGTGGGGGAGATGAATTTTTTTTCCCCTGCTCATAACGGATAAGTTTGTTAACACTTGTTTTCACCGCTGGGCAGCATTAATTTTGTTTTAATAATAGAATTTGTCTCGGGTTTGTTTACGTTTGGGGGGGGGGGGTTATTGGGGGTGTGGGGGGTGTATATTTAAGGAATACCTCCCATGTCAACAAATAAACGTCTAGGAGGCTTATGTGTCGATTGGATATGGCTGACGAGTAGTGTCACAGTTTGACACCAGGTGGCGACAATGACCATCGTGTATCACGGTGGAGGCATGGAACGACGGCGGTAGGTTGATTTCTGAATTTCACTTCAGAGGTAAGCCACTCATTAAGTGGTTCACCATGCAACGTATTGAGTGGCTTTCCATGCTACTCATTGACGGGGTCGCCATTCATTCATTGAGTGGTCTTCCATGCCACTCATTGAGTGGCTTGCCATGCCACTCATTAAGTGGGTCAGCATGCAACTCATTGAGTGGTTTACCATGCCAATCATTTAGTGGTTCACCATTCATTCATTGAGTGGCTTACCATGCTACTCATTGACGGGGTCGCCATTCATTCATTGAGTGGTCTTCCATGCCACTCATTGAGTGGCTTGCCATGCCACTCATTAAGTGGGTCAGCATGCAACTCATTGAGTGGTTTACCATGCCAATCATTTAGTGGTTCACCATTCATTCATTGAGTGGCTTACCATGCAACTCATTGAGTGGTGTACCATGCCACTCATTGACTGGTTTGCCATGTCACTCATTGAGTGGCTTACCATGCCACTCATTAAGTGGTTCACCATGCCACTTATTTAATGGTTCACCATGCCACTCATTAAGTGGGTCACCATGCCACTCATTAAGTAGTTCACCATACCACTCATTGAATGGTTCACAATGCCACTCATTGAGTGGTGTACCATGCCACTCATTGAGTGGCTTACCATGCCACTTGTTAAGTTGTTCGCCATGCCATTCATTATGTGGTGTACCAGGCCACTCATTGAGTGGCTCACCATGCCACTCATTGACTGGTTCACCATGACAGTCATTGACTGGTTTACCAGGCGACTCATTGAGTGGCTCACCATGTCACTCATTGGGCGCTTCACCATGCCACTCCTGGCTCTCGATGCCATTCAATGAGTGACTTACCATGCCACTCATTGAGTGGCGCAACATGCCACTCATTGAGTAGCTGACCATGCCACTCACCATGGCTCGATATCCCACTCAGTCAAAATATCCGTATGCTGAGCTAACCAGTCCTTGCTCTATCCTAGTAATATTGAGCGCCAGGCTAGGTAGCAACAAGTATCAATTTTGTAAATATTTTGTTTGACTCGGCTGGAAATCGAACACCCGACCTTTCACATTGGAAGCCTGCGCTCTGCCGATTGGGCACTGTCATGCGACCTGGCGTGGTGGTCGTATCGGTAGAGCGCAGGCCTCGCATGCGGGAAATCGGGAGTTCGGTTCCCGGTTGAGTCAAACCAAAGACTTATCAAATTGATACTTGTCGCTTCCTAGCTCGGTACTCGGCATTAATAGGATAGGGCAAGGACTGGTTAGCTCAGTGTCAGGATAATGTGACTGAATGGGATATCGGGTCATGCTGCCGGCGGCCAATTTCCCAGTGGGGCAGGATTTTAAAGTTGGCATGAGTGTGCACTGTAACAAGTCGTACCCATCCTGATATGACCTTAAATGTTGCAAGGATGTAAAACTCCAACAACCAATGGCACTCTCATGTGCATTCACGTACACTCACACACACAAACACACACACACTCACACACAAACTCACACACACTCACATGCACTCACACACTCACACACGCTCATACACTCATACACACTCACATGCACTCTCACACTCACACTCACACTCACACCCGCCTATACACTCATACACATTCACGCACTCACATACACTCACATACACTCACATACACTCAAATGCACTCACATACACTCACACACGTTCACACACACTCACACACGCACACACTCACACACTCACACACACTCACATACACTCACATACAATCACATACACTCACATGCACTCACATACACTCACACACGTTCACCCACACACACATGCACACACTCACACATACATACTCACATACACTCACATACATTCACACACACTCACACACTCACACACTCACACACACACTCACACACACACACTCACACACTCACACACATGCACACACTCACACACACTCACACACACACACTCACACACACTCACACACACTCACACTCACACACACTCACACACAGTCACACACACCCACACTCACACACACACTCACACACACTCACAAACACTCACACACACTCACACTCTCACTCACACACACTCACTCACACTCACAAACACTCACACTCACACACACTCACTCACACACACACTCACACACACACTCACACACTCACACACACTCACACACACTCACACACACTCACACACACTCACACACATACACACACACTCACACACACACTCACACTCACACACACTCACACACACTCACACACATTCACAAACACCCACACACACTCTCACACACACTCATACCCACACACACTCACACTCACTCACACACACTCACACACACTCACCCACACCCACACACACCCACACTCACTCACACAGACACTCACACACACCCACATCCACACACACACTCACACACACTCACACACACTCACACACACACTCACACCCACACACACCCACACACACTCACACACACTCACACACACACTCACACATACAGGTCCGCACTGCCTCCCACCACCGACTCGCCCTGACAGACCCTTCGACCTCACAATTGTTAAGAAAAAAAAGTACTCTGACATTTCGAGAAGACAATTATTTGATAGATTGACATTTTGCGATTCCCCGCGATTCCAATTATCAAAGTTTTGTGGCGCCAGAGGAACCTTTTAAAGGAATAGATTCTTCAAAATGTTGTTTATTTGCTGAGAAAAACTTTCGATCTTTTTGGTATTTTTTAAATGTTATAGTATTTTTATGCAGTTTGGTTTTAACAGATCACTTCCACGGAGCATGCGCAGCGAGTGCCTGTCCACGCCATTACATCTTGCCACTGCCATCAGAGGGCGGATTTGTGGTGGAAATCCTCTATAATATATTTCTATAGAGCATGTTCCTAACACCACCCTTAATCCTGGTAAGGAGTGGTGTTAGCGTAGCCGACCTTAAACTCGCGGTGTTTCCGTAACACTGCTCCATACATAGCGACTGGGGTAAAAGTTACACATTATGAGTTGGCTTGCCGTACAGAGCACACGTATCGGCAGGTTTTGTAAATATCACTGTTTTCATCAGGTCGATTCTACGAGATCTTGGCATCATTAGTAATTTAAGTAACAGTTGACCCCGGGCCCATATGTATGTGTCCGGTTTAGCGCTGCGAAGCTGGTTTTCGGCGGGTTTACCGGGTTAGCGGCGAAAACTGTGTATGTATGTGTTGGGGTTAGACAAACTCGGCGAGGTTTAAGTCGCCTGCACTAACCCCAAGCGAAAGGACGGTTAAAGGTGTGGTTAGGCACCGATTATGCCCAAATCTATTCAATGCGATCATATTTAACAGAATTACATACGCAATAAGTGAAATTTAATCAAATTAACCCTAAAATCGAACCGTTATTAACGCAGAACGCCGCATTGGCAGCGTTATTCATATTGTCGAATCGATGAATGTAAAGTAAACAAATCGCCGCCGCCGCAGCGACGTCGATATCCATTCTGTCCAACGTCAACTAAACATGGCCGCCGCCGTCGCCACCGAATCGGCGGGAATATATTATGCCCAAATCTATTCAGTACGATCATATTTAACAGAATTACATATGCAATAAGTGAAATTTTATGAAGTTAACCCTAAATTCGAACCGTTATTAACGCTCCCGCCGCATTGGCGGAGATATTAATAGTGTCGAATCGACGAATGTAAATACGCACACAGGGGTTCCCCAAATCTATAAATAACTGAAACGCTAACTAACCCGGGCCCGCTTTGGACACATACATCCGCTGTGACACATCTGGAACACGGTGTTAGATAACCCAGGACCCGCCTTTAACCCCGGTGTGGTTAAAAATTGGCTCATACATATGGGCCCTGTTCTTAGTGAAGGAGTAAGTTCGGGATCGGTTTGTGAAATGAATATCTATATACATGAAGTCATGTCTCTTGGAAACATGTGGTATATATATGTACATATATATATATGTATACAGAAAACCTCTCTAAATCGACCGACCTTGGAACCGACTTTAACTGGTCCATTTAGGGAGGTGGTCGGTTTAGGGAGTTAGAATATGGTTACAATGGTATTGTTGGGACCCACCTAAAGCGGTCGATATAGGGGAGTGGTCGATCTGTGGAGGTGGTCGGTTAGAGAGGTTTTACTGTAACAAGTCGTACCCATCCTGATATGACCTTAAAATGTTGCAAGGATGTAAAACTCCAACAACCAATGGCACTCTCATGTGCATTCACGCGCACTCACACACACTCACACACGCTCACCCACACCCACTCACACACGCTCACACCCACCCACTCACACACTCTCATATATATACAATAAAACCTCACTAAATCGACCGACCATGGGACCGAATTTAATTGGTATATTTAGGGAGGTGGTCGGCTTAAGGAGTTTTTTTATCACTACAAATACAATGGCATTGTATGGGCATTCGTTTTGGACCCAAATTAAGTGATTGATATAGGGGAGTGCTCGATCTGTGGAGGAGGTCAGTTAAAGAGGTTATATTATATATATATATATATGTAGTAGTCTGCACTGACCTCTCAGGCAAGGAGCCACATAGACAGGTAGGCGTGGGTAGTATGGTGATATCAGGGAGTCTAGGTGGTGTAATGGTTAGCACACTGGCCCGGAATGCAAAGAGATGTGGGTTCGAGTCCCGCTCTAGGCGTAATATTTCCCATTTTCATCACCCCCCATGACACTGGTTGCCGTGACCATGATCCTATACATGCTATGTGCTGTATGGTTGTTGAACCTACCCTGTGTATGTATGTGTAAGTGCATTGCCTGTATGTAATTGTAAGCATTAAAAGACTTACAATTCCAGGGGGACGAGTGTAGTAGTCTTCACTGACCTCTCAGGCAAGTAACCACATAGACAGGTAGGCGTGGGTAGTATGGTGATATCAGGGAGTCTAGGTGGTGTAATGGTTAGCACACTGGCCCGGAATGCAAAGAGATGTGGGTTCGAGTCCCGCTCTAGGCGTAATATTTCCCATTTTCATCACCCCCCATGCCATATATATATAATATATATATAATATATATATAGCTAGTTAATGTATTCACCAATTTAATCTATAATCATTTATATGCAGGATGATCCCACCCCACCTCACCCCCAGCCCCCACCCTTTGGTACATGGTTAAACCAGAGAGCGTGTATACAGATGAGAGAGACAACTCCCGCGAAAATCGGTAACACAGGCTACAGTGGCGTTCCTGGCGGTTAGTGTTGAACAGGCTTTGAGTTTGCCATACGTGTAGTGCAAAACATTTGTTTTTATTCAAAATTAATAGAAATGCAGAAGCCTAACCTTATCGATTTAATATAATCCTTTTGGTAAACATGTTTTCTATATGTGTACTAAGCGGCTTGTTTCTATTTGGTGTATTTTTAGAGATATTTCACTTTTTCTGTAGGAAGATTGCACACGACCATTGACAATGCCTTGAGTTTGCCGTACGCGTAGTGAAAAAACGTCAGTTTTATTCCAAATTAATAGAAATCCACAACCCTAACCATATCAATTTAATATAATCTTGTTGGTAAACATGTTTCCTATGTGTATTCCAATCAGTTTGTTTCTAGGTGTTGTATTTTTAGAGATATTTAACGTTTTCTGTAGGAAGATTGCTCACCGCCATTGACAATGCCTTGAGTTTGCCGTACGCGTAGTGGAAAACGTCAGTTTTATTCCAAATTAATAGAAATCCAGAACCCTAACCATATCTCTTTAATATAATCTTGTTGGTAAACATGTTTCCTATGTGTATTCCAATCAGTTTGTTTCTAGGTGTTGTAGTTTTAGAGATATTTAACGTTTTCTGTAGGAAGATTGCACACGACCATTGACAATGCCTTGAGTTTGACAGCTGTGTCATATACTGTTCAACAACCACCACTTGGAGCGCCACAGTCGGCATCTGTTACATGGTGTAGTATGGGAGTTGTCCCTCTCATCTGTATACACGCTCTCTGGTTAAACTTAGCTAGCTTTTTTCTACTTTTGATTGAATGGAGGAATGTGGGGGGGGGTGGGGGGGAGCAAATTACTAACTTTCGTCACTGATCTGTGGAAATGAAAGTTGATTTATTAGTATGACAGTTCCTAGCAGTCCATTGTCGCAACGTCCACTAAAGCATGTTTTACAGAGGGTTCGTTGAAATCTTTTTGTACAAAAGAAGTCCGTGTGAATAGGGAATATGCATTCATTTCGCAGCCCATAGAATATTGAATGAGACACTTCACCTTATCAGTTAAAGTGCCACTACTACTATAGACTGGCAGGTTTGTGTAGGTTGTTGTTGGCGCTTGATTGTTGAAGGGTTTTATTCATCTTACGAATATATTGTCAGTACTCTAGGTGCATGAGGGTGAATGAACCCTTTGTGCGCTTATATATATATGTATATATATATATGAACATATTCATATTATATACATATAATATACATATACATAATACATATAAATATTATAAGCCAGCAGCAGCACTTCAACACTTTTGCAGGCAGTTTTCATGAAATGCACAAGCGCACAAAACACCAGACCGGCTCGGTCGTCGCCCGGGTCGCCAAGGACCGCGCTGCTCGAGCTCATCTTCCGTCAACAGCGGAAAATCAGCTAGGAGGAACACAACTCAACCCAAACCTGAAGCTGAGAGACATTAAGACCAACTCATCGATGCAACTCTCACAGCAGAGAGCTAAATGGAGAGCGGCAGTCAAGTAATGAAAGAAGTCTTTGTCGCATCGTGACCGACAGCATGATGATGATGATGATGATGATGATATGCATATATACGCATTATATACATTTATCTATATATATATGCTTACTATAATACATATATACACACATATATACATCTGCATACATATATATACATATGTGAAGAGTTCATGAGCAAATCTCCGTAAATGCCAATCCAAATATTAAGGTAAACATTCGAGTCAAACGTTCAAAAGGTTAGTTTTTTGCATTCATATTTTTTGTTCATTGCTCCATAACCATTTCTTCACAACCAACGTGGGATTAGCGAGGATTAAAATTACCTTCAGGTAAATTACAAAAGATTTAAGTCAATTTTTGAATTGTGATTTACGGGAATTTGTGCCTGAACTATTCATATATATATATATATATATATATATATATATATATACATATATATGGTGTATATATATATATATATATGGTACAATGACTGGGTGTTTATAATATAATGGAAAGAATGTGGGTTTTAATCCCACTTTAGACATAGTATGCTTGCAACACCTTGTTACATTGGTGCTGTGACCAGGGCCCAAATGTATGAGACCGGGTTAGTGGTCGTAACCCACGCGTCATGCGGATTTCCCGGGTTAGCGGCGAAAGTGTCAATGTATGTGCCCCGGTTAGGCAAACGCCTCGAGAGCTAAGGTCGCCTACACTAACCCCAACATATAGCAGGTTTAACGTCCGTGTTAGGTACCGATTCGGCCCAAATCTATCCAATGCGACCATATTTAACAGAATTACATAAGCAATAAGTGAAATTTGATTAAATTAACCCTAAAATCGAAGCGAGATTAACGTAGCAGCTGCATTGGTGGCATTATTCAGCGACGTCGATATCCATACTGTCCAACGTTAACTAAACATCGCCGCCGCTGCCGCGACATCGATATCCATACTGGCAGAACGCCGGCTGCAATATTTTAGGCCCAAATCTATTCAATGCTATCATATTTAACAGAATTACATACGCAATAAGTGAAATTTTATCAATTTAACCCTAAATTCGAACCGCTATTAACGCCGCCGCCGCATTGCCGGCGTTATTCATATTGTCGAATCGACGAATGTAAACTAAACAAATCGCCACCGCCACCGCGACGGGTACAGGCCCAGAGGGTTTCCCCAAATCTATAAATAACGCATTTGTTAGCTAACTACGCCGCGCTTTGGTCACATACATTTCCCATGACACATATACCAACACCGACGATAGCTACCCTGTCGGCCGCCCTTAACACCGGCGCAGATAACCCGTTGCTCATACATTTAGCCCTGGCAGGCTCTTGCAATGCTCAGTATTCTATGATTAGTGAATTAACCTTGTGTTCTATGCATGTATGTATGAATAAAGCCTGTAGCAATTGTAATCATTACCTCAAATCGAGTCGTCGACGTAATCTATCCCATGATTCCAGAGTTATGTTGACTGCTATCACCTAACCAGTTAAAGCACCACGTACACACACAGGCTTGGGTAAATCACTTGCACCCAGGACATCATATAGCCTATCGCGAGGACAATTACCCTAGAGTGTTGGTTCCTTGTTTGAGTGTTACGTCCTGACAATATCTAAGGTCATATCAGTACGGCTACCGACTTGTGACAATGCACACTCATGGCAACTTTATAGTGCTGCCCCATTGGGAGACCAGGCTGTCAGGACCATGACCTGATTTCCCACTCAGTCACATTATCCTGATTCTGAGATAACCAGTCCATGCCCTATCCTAGCAATGCCGAGCGCCAGAATAGAAAGTAGCGACAAGTGTCAATTGTGGCGTTCTCTGTGGCAGAGTGGTTAGAGTGTCTGACTTTTTTCTAGGTCAGACTCCTAATCTGAAGGTCAGTGGTTCGATTCCCTGTGCCCCCCACCTCTGCCAATTTGGATTTCTACCACTGTGTATAACTTACAGCATCAGCAAAGGCCAGTTGCTCTCATACCATGTCTATGTGGTGTGGGAGGTTAAAAATCCCTTGGGTCGGTAAAAGTGTAGGTTTGGGATTTCTGTTGACAAACTGTCTAATGGTGAAAACAAGATCTATTCAGACTTATCCATGATAGGCAGTATACATCTTCAAGAAAAGAAAATCAATTGTGTAAGTCATTGCTTTGACTCCCGACCTTCCACGCGGGAAGCCTGTACTCTATCAGATTTGGCCCTAGAGTGACAGAGGCATGGGTTCGAATCCCACTCTAACCATAGTGCCACCAATGTTGGCAACGCATCACGTCAACATACACCGATGTCAGTGATTGCATTTCGTGACATAAATAATCTGTTCTTTGAATTATTAATTAGTCGGAACCACACACACACACAAATAATCTGGATTTTGATCAAATTAATTCCAATGTTTTGCTGAACTATTTGGACGGAGCTCTGTGTGTGAACAGGACGCCGCCCAGCCAGGAATAGAATCAGGTCATAGGCTGTCAGCCTAAGAAAGGGAGACCTCTTCAACATTGACAAACAAGTGGCTGACACTGGAGTTTCTTAAATAACCACCCTATATATAGAGAGAGAGGGTGACTACTAATCGACCATATACCCGAGTATATACTCCTATATATATATATATATATATATATATATATATATATATATGTAAGAACGCATTAAAAGAAGCCGTAATGGTGGATACAATGTCCATTGAATCAGTGTAAATAAAATATATATAAATCACAAAGTATAAAAATAAAAGGCAGTAGTAGTATGCCGATGTGGAGAATGACGAATGCCGCAATCGGCACGGCTCAGCAGTGTATATGTCGCAACAGCGCCGACTAGCGGAGCAAGCGGCAACCCCCCCCCCCCCCCCATGGCCACGGAAACAAAAGCTGCGGGTGGGGTGGGGGTGGGGGGTCGGGGGGGCAGCACCATGCAGTTTCTTACATCGGCATATATATATATATATATATCTACATGTATAATGTATTGAGTGACTACTATTCGATAACTAGTTGATGAGCTACTATTTGATTGATTATTTGAGGGAATATTATTCAATAACTCGTGATGGGACTACTATTTAATATATATAGAAATGCTTCCGACCGAGTGGTGAAAGCAGCCCCGAGAAGAGCGGGGGGTCGAGGTGCATGCTGGTCAGCCACCCCCAACCCCACCCCATGGGAGGGGGGAAGGAACCACTACAGAGCTTATTACACACGATAACGGGTTTATCACTATCCATATATATTATATGTATTTATATATAAATTTGTCTTGCTGCAAAGTGTGTAAATCAAGGACAAAGTCAATGACTAGTGTGGTGGAAACCCTCATTTATTTGTTCAGGGCTTATGGCCGAGCAAAAAAGCTGTACCGTACATCAATATAAAGTTAAAAAAGGTTCAACCGAATGGCGATTTGGGGCGGCTCAGCACCGGAAGTGACGATGGCGCCAGCAGACCCGGAGAAAATTGTATATCATGGAAGCGAATAAATAAATAATAATAATAATAAATAATAAAGGCAGCACCACCAATCTATATATACATATAATGCTTATATTTCACATAAATATGTGTCTGTGTGTGTGAAGAGTTCAGGCATTAAAATCGACAAATCCAATTTAGCTGTTTTCTGTCAAATGGAATTTGTTGTTCTGTTTTCCAGTTAAAGTCTGGCAATTTCACATTGGGAAGTGAATTAAATAGTTATCCAATTGTAGTCTGTCAAATAGTTACTAAATAACAGTCCCTCAAATACTTATCAAATACTAGTCCCTTAAATATAGTCATCGAATGGTTCTTGAATTACAGATCCTCCCGGCTGGTGGTAGTGGGAATACGGTGCATCGCAGTACACTAGTTTTTTTTTCTTGAAGATTTATACTGCCTATCATGGATAAGTCTAAATAGACTTGTTTTCACCATTAGACAGTTTGTCAATAGAAAGCCCGAGCCTACACTTTTACCGACCCAAGGGATTTTTAACCTCCCACACCACATAGACATGGTATGAGAGCAACTAGCCTTTGATGACGCTGTAAGTTATACACAGCGGTGGAAATCCAAATTGGCAGAGGTGGGTGCACTGGGAATCGAACCACCGACCTTCAGATTAGGAGTCCGACCTAGAAAAATGTCAGACACTCTAACTACTCCGCCACAGAGAACGCCACTAGTGACGTGGTGACCTAAATGTTCTTGTCATTAATCCAATTAGCTGCTGCTGAGCCAATTAGTGGACTATAAGGAGCCCAGGGAACCTCAATCTCGCCAGTAAGGTGGCCCTGTTCCTGCTGCCTTGCTTCTGCCCTCATTGCTGCTGTTTCTGTCAGCTTTCTCACCTGGGTGTTCACATATACTGGAAAAGGTTGGATTTTGGATTGTTTGCAACCCACAAAGAGTTACAATAAATAAGAAATCCAAAATTATTACAATTGGACTAGTGCTGGCCAACAGTGAAAACAAATGTTAACACATTTATCCGTTGTGGGCATGGTAAATGAATTCATCACCCACAAAAATATATATAATATATATACAGCAGCCAAAAGGTATGAGAATTTGTCTTTTTTTGTATTATTAAATATCTTTATTCTGCGAAATAACACGAGGTACTAGTTTTCCGACTGTAAGCACTGGTGGTTTGTTTAAACAAACCATTTTATTTTAATAAGCTATTGTAGTGGTCTGCACTGACCTCTCAGGCAAGGAGCCACATAGACAGGTAGGTGTGGGTAGTGTGTTGATATCAGGGAGCCTAGGTGGTGTAATGGTTAGCACACTGGCCCGGAATGCAAAGAGATGTGGGTTCGAGTCCCGCTCTAGGCACAATAATTCCCATTTTCATCACCCCCATGACACTGGTTGCCGTGACCATGATTATGTACAAGCTACGTGCTGTATGGTTGTTGAACCTACCCTGTGTATGTGAGTGCGTTGCCTTGCCTGTGTGTATGTAATTGTAAGCATTACAAGACTTACAATTCCAGGGGGACGAGTGTAGTGGTCTGCACTGACCTCTCAGGCAAGGAGCCACATAGACAGGTAGGCGTGGGTAGTGTGTTGATATCAGGGAGCCTAGGTGGTGTAATGGTTAGCACACTGGCCCGGAATGCAAAGAGATGTGGGTTCGAGTCCCGCTCTAGGCACAATAATTCCCATTTTCATCACCCCCATGACACTATTGTATGGTTAGTGTTATAATTATTTACAAGAACTTTTTCTTTTCTTTTTTTGTTGGTGGTAAATATGATTATTCTGGTGAATAAGTCTTTTGTCGGTGCTGAAGCACTGGTCTTCCAGCCATTTTTCAATTCAGGGTTATTTACACAAAAGGTATATAGAATAAGGTGTATAATACCTGTTGAATACACAATTTGCACCATGTAACACAATGAAATTCTAAAACCCAAACATTCCATAACAATATGGTACAGTAGTGTCATATAACTAGATCAATATTAGTCAGATCAATCTGAGTATTTACATAGTATTTAGAATGTAAGCAGAAGTTATCTTCTGTATTCAGTTGGTAAACTTGTAGTAAGTTTCAATGTTCAGTTGCAGTTAGGCAAGCGGTATATAAATGTTGGTTTGTTGGGAAAATTCTAGTGTAACTCTAATGTAGCTAGTTATGTGAGTTTATGAATTATGTTGTTGGGGTGGGGTTGTTAATAATACACTGGACCAGCTGTGACCAGTGAAGCAGTGGGACCAATCCCAGTGCATTTAGGTCTTAAATTTTATATTTTTACCTGGAGTGTCTCTGTCATCGTATATATGGTTAATGAGTTATTTCCCCAAAGCATTTCATGTTTAGTTTAATAGTTATTTATATTAGCCTTTTATTTGTCTAATATGATGAATATACCAGAGAATTAGGAACTGATGAGTCATGGAAAATATGTTGAGTGATAGACTATGGTACAAGTTATCTGATGATAGGTGAACCAGACGGGATGGCCGAATGAGTTAGAGCGTCAGTCTCCCCATGTTGGTAGATCGTGGGATCGTGGATTCGAAACCTGGTCTAGTCAAACCGATGACTTAAAATTGTATATATATCACTTCCTAGCCTGGCGCTCGACATTCTTAGGATAGGGAAAGGAGCAGTGGAATGAGGAAGACCAATTGTCTGCAATTAAAATTTCCCCTGCTTAATCAACTAATGTACCAAACAACAACAATGGATTGCTTGGTGGAGGTAGAATTTCAAAGTTAGGTGTGATTGTTAGATTTGATTGTTAGATTTAATTGTTTCACTGAGGGGTGCATGAGGATAGGTTGTAGTTACTCCTGCAGCACTGTCTCTGTGACAGGGCTGCTAAGCAAACCATTAGAAAAAGGCTTGTGACAGTGCACACTCATGAAAACTTTATAATGCTGCCCCACTGGGAGAAAAGCCAGGCCAGCACCATGACCCTATATCACACTCAGTCAAATTATCCTGATACTGAGCTAGCCAGTCCTTGCCCTATTCTACTAGTAATGCTGAGCCCCAGGTTAGGTAGTGACAAGTATCAATTTTGTAAGTCATTCATTTGACTCGGACTGGTTTTCGAAGTCCCGACCTTCCACATAGAAACCCTTCATTGTAAGGATTGGGGCATCATGTCTGGTCATCAAGCTTGGAGAATAGTGATCTTTACCTTGCAACTTATTTCCTTTACACTTTAGATTTGCTTCTCTGGATTATTTTTATAATTAATATACAATCAATATTTATGTAGTCGCAATATTGTCTGAATGACACGTCTTGATGTGGAGGATGGTCAGGTCAATGTATACATACATATGACCAAAAGACCATGATTAGGTTTAACTGGAATTTTATCGTTGTTGTAAATGTCGTTTTTTCATTAAATCAAATATATTGTATAAGAATTGTCTGGAATGAGCGTGAGTGCTCATTCGGGTTCATTGCTGGTCACGGGAGACTCGAGGCTGACACCATCCAAACTCCCACCCCCATCCCAGGGGGGGGGGGGGCGAGAAAGCCTCCCCCCCCCCCCGACCCACTGGAACTGGGGCTCCCCTTCGCCTCGATACTCTCTCCACCCACCAATCACTCACTGCCAATCCTCAGCCAATCAAAATACAACAAATCCGGGTGCCCCGACACCACACCTCAGCTGGTCAGCCCGCCTCAACCTCCCGCACTGACCACTTTCAAACAATTACCCAACTGACAACCAAGCAGTTGACCTTAATGATTTATGATAGAATTAATTATCATATTATCATCTCTCATGCTATTAACATTTATTGTACAGTTATACCTATCGATTGTGTATATGTTAACTCTGTTTGCTCATTCAATGTTACCTCACTCATATGTTCCATCTCCCCTCATCACATTCTCATTCCCCCTCCCATTAATAGCATGACCTTTGCTCGACCGCTTCCTGCCCGACACCCAATCATGATCAATGTACATGCCACTTGGTGGGCTGCGCCCGACTAAAAGTCCTGTTTTACCCATCTCAGCCTCTCTGTCTACTGTGTCCGTGAGCAATGATAAGCTATAACTGTACACACCACAAAGAAATACGTCAAATGAAATCTCCATTTTGCTGAACCACCAATGTCAAAAATCAAGCACATACACTCATAATTCTGCACTCTCAAATATTTCTGGAAATGATCCGCCCATAACATTTCCCTTTGTTATAAGAGTGTCAAGACTGACATAAACGCCTTTCTGTCTGTACTTCTAAGAGGAATATCCAGCACTTTCTTTAATTGTTTAATTAAAGTTGCAAACTTGAATTGGTTTTGAGTTTATGTCACATTTTAAAGATCAGTATTAAGTTGATCGGTAGTGTAGTTTCCTTTAGTTTGAAGACACTTCTATTTTAAAGGTTAACTTTGAAGATATTTGAAGTGAAATAAATTAATTTCCACGTGGACGTTGAAATCCAGGTCATAAGTTTCAACTGGGACAGATTCTATTAAATTGACTTAATATTCCTGTATCCGACAATAAATGTTCACCAAATGCACCAGTATCTAAGTTAGATATGTGCGATCAAATCTAGGGCACTGCTTTGGTTTATGAATGTGACGCTTTCAGTGGGTTGTGCAGCTTTAATCAGTTTGTTGTTGTTTGTTGTTGTTCTACGGCCTAAAAAACATCTAAGGTCATAGCAGGATAGGTGTAAACTTGTGACAGTCGCACTCGTGGTGACTTTATAGTGCTGCTTCACTGGCAGACCATGCTGCTGTCAGCATGACCCAATTTCCCACTCAGTCACATTATCCTGATACTGAGCTGACCAGTCCTTGCCCTGTGCTAGTAACGTCCTGTGCCAGGATAGGTAGAGACAAGTATCAATTTATTAAGTCATCACTTTGACGCGGCCACGACTGAAAATCCCAACCTTCCGCATGGGAGGCCTGCACTCTACCGATTCAGCCAGCGCATACTGTGCAGCTTTAAGTAGATAACATCTCAATTCAGGATAATTTGTCTTTATAATTCACTCACTTCGGCTGACCAAACAAAGGTCAAGGACAAGTCTAAGAGAGATACAAAAAAATAAAATAAAACATTTTTTTTCTTTTTTTAAATCTTATACTAATTGAGCAATATGTTTATATGACTTGTGTAAGATGGAAATCAAACACACATCCAGAACATCATATTAACACAGACCACAAATTCAAACCAGATGTATTTGATTGATTACAGTTAAGCAGACAAGATTATGTCTTATAAGAAAAGAGTTGAAAACGTGTGTATAAAATGTCGAATAAAAGGTTTGGGTAAATGCATGGTGTTGATACCTACATTTTCACATTTTACTTTAGACCAAAATCTTAGAAGCATAATTTTGATAAATGTTTGTGGGATAGATTAAATAGATGTAGTATTGCTAACATACTTAAAACACAGACACAACAATACCTATTTGACTTGCTACCAAAAAAAAGAAATATTTAATAATCACCATCATAAAGTGGAAATCAAATATATGTGGTACCCAATTTCAGAGAGTGGCCCACATACCAGAGCATGAGATGGATCTAAGCAACCGCCAGTCCTTGTGTTCATCAGACGCGGACACCCCCCCCCCCCCAACCCCCCGCCCTCCTTCTCCCCATCACCCTTTTCTACGCCAGCTAAAAATAGCAGCAGGGATGCTGAACTAGTGGCTGAGACAACATCTCTTTTTTTTTGGTAAATATTTTATTCATCTGAATACATATTTTGTCAGCACCGGGGCACTGGTCTTCCAGCCGTTGGAGTGATCGCATTTGATCTGTACATAGTGGAAGTGGAATGTGTTGCATTGTGTGCAGAACAACCCATTCTGAAGATAGACTCTTTGGTTGTGGTTTCTCTGTGCCTCTCCGGCTATCTGTGTGGAAACAAGCACCAAGTTAGTAACCGTGACAAGAGCAGCTCATTATGCAGCATGTTCTGTCGAGGTAGTCTAATAAAGGAATTACACCACATACCTGTCCCCTGGTGGCAGTTGACAAGAACTATTGTTGCGGAGAGCAACTCACCATGCACCACGTTTTGTGGCAATTGTCTAATAGAGGATTTCCACCCCCTACTCGCCCTCTGTTGGTAATGCCAAGAACTAATGTTGCGGAGAGCAGCTAAATGTGCACTGGTTACGTTTTGTGGGAATTGTATAATAGAGGATTTCCACACCACAACTCGCCCTCTGATGGCAAGTGACAAGAACTAATGTTGCAGAGAGCAGCTCACTATGCGCCACATTTTGTGGGAATTGTCTAATACTAGTAATATAGGATTTCCAACCCCAACTCACCCTCTGGTGGTAATGCCAAGAACTAATGTTGCGATAACAGCTCACTCTGCAGTATGCTCCGTGGAAATGGTCTTAAAAAAGATTTACGCCAACAACCTGTCCTCTGATGGCAGGAACAAGAACTAATCTTGCATATGGCAGCTCAACTTCCATTTTACTGCATTCAGACACTAAATTGTGTTTGCTCGTTGAGGTTATACATGCCAGCAACAGTTGAGGTAATATCAGGATGTGTACTGAATATGACAGTACAGACTTATGGCAATGTTATATTGGGAGACCAGGATACTGAAACTATGACTCGTTATCCCACTCAGTCACAATATGCTGATGCTGACTGTGTAAAACTAGTTCTTACCCAATCCTATTAACACCAAGAATTAAGCTGCAACAGATGTAAGTAGCAACAAATGTAAACGTTATAAATCATTGGTTTGACTCGGTCGGGGTTAGAACTCACTATCTCCGCGATGGGAAGCCAGCCAATGAACGACCTGCCTGATTCGGCCACCCCGTCCAATCGAACATTTCTTGAAGATTTAGAAGATTTATACTGCCTATCATGGATAAGTCTGAATAGACTTGTTTTCACCATTAGACAGTTTGTCGATAGAAAGCTCGAGCCTACACTTTTACCGACCCAAGGGATTTTTAACCTACCATACCACATAGACATAGTATGAGAGCAACCAGCCTTTGATGACGCTGTAAGTTATACACAGCGGTGGAAATCCAAATTGGCAGAGGTGGGGGGGGGGGGGGCAGGGGAGGGGGAATCGAACCATCGACCTTCAGATTAGAAGTCGGACCTAGAAAAAAGTCAGACACTCTAACCACTCTGCCAGAACACCACATGAAGTACACAGAAATATGTTGGATCAGGTTTTAACCCAAGGTCATGCTTGGAACCCGATGCAACGCATTTCCAAATGAATAACGAGATCGGGAGTTGAGTTTCCGGTTGAGCCAAACCAATGACTTATCATATTGATGCTTGTTACTTCCTAGCCTTGCACGCTGCATTAATAGGATAGGACAAGGACTGGGAGCACCGCTCATTGTCAGGATAATGTGACTGAGTGGGATATCGGGTCATGGTGCCAGTAGCCTGATTTCCCAGTGGGGCAGCACTATAAAGTCACCATGAGTGCGCATTGTCACAAGTCAGTGTCCATCCTGATATTATCTTAAATGTTGCCAGGATGTAAAACTCCAACAACCAATCGATTAAAACAGCAGACGACATTTAAGTGCATCAGATGACAGCGTAAACGCGGTTCTTTCTGATGCGCATGCGCTACTCAATAATGGCTATTTATAAACACCCTTGACTTAAACAGAGCTGAATGGATTTGGCGCCGAAAGTAATTGTCATTTCCATGGATAATGGGATCCTGCCTTTGCAGACATGCGCTTCCTAGAACCTCAGAGGTAGCTCTTAAACATTGCGACATTTTATTTGTTGGTTTAAAATTGCATTATCCGATGGTTTTCAGTCTCTGCCATAGTTTTGAGATGAATGTTGCTTAGTATAATCTACTCTGCTTTGGTTTGAAGCAAATTTTATTTTAAAGCAACGTTTGTTTTAAAAGAATTTTTATTTTAAAGAGACTTTTATTTTAAGAGAACTTTTATTTTTAAACAACTTTAAAAAAAACTAGTTATGAAACTTTTTCTTTTTTTAAGCAACTTTTATTTTAAAACCATTTTCTTTTTTTCTTTTTTGTATTTTAATGCAACTATTATTTATAAATGGCTAACCCATTGGAGATAATTGAAGTGGAGAAAAGGCTAAATTTATTGTTGGTATGCACATCAAATTGCTGGGCATCATAAGCTTCTGCAGTGACAGGTTATGCTTAATTAACTTACTCCTTCTATCTAACAATACATGTTTACTTGGGGTATCAGTATCTAAGTTGAGTATATAGAATCAAATCTAGGTAAGTGTTTTAGTTTTGAAAATTATTTACTTTCATCGGACTATGCAGCTTTAGTTATTGACTAATCCATATATGTAGACACAAAATTGTTCGCTCCTGCTTACAGGAAATTAAAATAGCGCATTCTATCAAAGATTTACTAGTTTAGTATGAAAAAGATATGGCGCTGAGAGAAATTGTTCGCAATGTGCTTACAGTGCGACACTCTATGTACACCCCTGTCAACATATCTGTATCGATGGAATCAAAATGTTGGGTCCTCCTAACATTTGAGTCTTTCGTGCTATATGGTGGTGTTTGGCATTTGATCCTGTTCAAATATGTGCCGGCGTCTGTGCGTGGGGACAGCCGACAACATGGGGAAGCTTGCTCTGCTCACGTTGTTAGCAGGGTCAAAAACACGCCATGACTTTCTGAGAAATCTGAGCATTTAAGCGAAAATCTATTATTCATGTGCGTGATGGTGGCAGGCCTGCCCGTGTGAGCATGGTTACCGGGAGTCAAGGCCCCGCTACCCGGCATTCCAACACACACACACACACCTCCCACCACAGACTACACCATCCACCTCACCACACATTATCCCACCCAACTACCTCACCACACTCTACACCACTCACCCACCTCACCACACACTACACAACTCATCTCACCACACACTACACCACTCACCTCAACACACACTACCCCACCCACCCACCTCACCACACACTACACCACCCACCCACCTCACCACACACTACACCACCCACCCACCTCAGCGCACTCTACACCACCCACCCACCTCACCACACACTACACGACTCATCTCACCACACACTACAGCCCTCACCTCAACACACACAAGCCCACCCACCCACCCACCACACACTACAGCCCTCACCTCAACACACACAACCCCACCCATCTCACCACACACTACACCACCCACCCACCTCACCACACACTACACCACTCACCTCACCACACACTACACCACCCACCTCAACACACACTACCCCACCCCACCCACCTCACCACACACTACACCACCCACCCCACCTCACCACACACTACACCACCCACCCACCTCACCACACACTACACACCCACCCACCTCACCACACACTACACCACCCACCCACCTCACCACACACTACACGACTCACCTCAACACACACTTACACCACCCACCTCAACACACACTAACCCCACCCACCCACCTCACCACACACTACACCACTCACCCACCTCACCACACACTACACCACTCACCTCAACACACCACTACCCCACCCACACCCACCTCACCACACACTACACCACCCACCCACCTCACCACACCACTACACCACTCACCTCAACACACACTACCCCACCCACCCACCTCACCACACACTACACCACCCACCCACCTCACCACACACTACACCACCCACCCACCTCAGTGCACACTACACCACCCACCCACCCACCTCACCACACACTCCCCCACCCACCCACCTCACCACACACTACACCACTCACCTCAACACACACTACAGCCCTCACCTCAACACACACAACCCCACCCACCCCACCACACATTACAGCCCTCACCTCAACACACACAACCCCACCCATCTCACCACACACTACACCACCCACCCACCTCAGTGCACACTACACCACCCACCCACCTCACCACACACTACACCACACACCCACCTCACCACACACTAACCCACCCACCCACCTCACCACACACTACACCACTCACCCACCTCACCACACACTACACGACTCACCTCAACACACACTACAGCCCTCACCTCAACACACACAACCCCACCCACCCACCTCACCACACATTACACAGCCCTCACCTCAACACACACAACCCCACCCATCTCACCACACACTACACCACCCACCCACCTCAGTGCACACTACACCACCCCACCCACCTCACCACACACTACACCACCCAACCACCTCACCACACACTAGACCACCCACCCACCTCACCACACACTACACCACCCACCCACCTCAGTGCACACTACACCACCCACCCAGTTCACCACACACTACACCACCCACCCACCTCACCACACACTACACCACTCACCTCACCACACACTACAGCCCTCACCTCACCACACACTACACCACCCACCTCACCACACACTACACCACTCACCTCAACACACACTACCCCACCCACCCACCTCACCACACACTACACCACCCACCTCAGGGTGTGGTGTGCGTGCATATACATCTGTTTGTGTATTTATACATATTATTTCTCTATGTATGCATACATTTTGCTGTTGTGTACATGCATATTTAATGTTTGTCTTACTTGTTGGAGTTTTAAGTCCTGGCAACTTCTAAGGTCATATTAGGGCGGGTACCAACTTGTGACAGCGCGCACTCATGGCGACTTTATAGTGCTGTCCAACTGGGAAATCAGGCCCCCAGGAGCATGATGGTGCCAGTGGCATGGTCTCCAAGTGGGACAGCACTATAAGCTGAATGGGTGGGGTAATGTGTGGTGAGGTGGGTGGGCAGTGAGTGTAGTGTGTGGTGATAACACATTGTCCCTCCTGATATGCATTACAATGCCCGATCCCTGCCACATCAGATACAATTGGTATCGGGCTGACACGCCTGCGACTTTTGACACTGGGCATTCATGGTGTCTTTATAGTGCTTCTTAACTGGGCTACCATTCTACAAGCACTATGTTGGCCTGATATCCCACTCAGCCAAATTATCTTTTTGCACTGAGCCCACTGCTCCTTCTCCCACGCTATTAACACTGAACGGCATAGCGACAAGTGTCCATTTTGTAAGTACAGTATAACCCCATTAAACCAAACTTGAAGGGACCCTAGAAATTTGGTTGGATTAACTGATCATTGGTTTAACCAAGCTTTGACTTCAACTTTGACTTGGCTTTGGCAAAAACGTGGGTGCATTATAAATGTAATATACAATGTATGTGGACACTTTGATTATTGTTTTTTATGTACATACAGTATAACCCCGTTAAACCAAGCTTGGTTAAACCAAACAATCGGTTAATCCAAACCTTTTCGGCGGCCCAGAACAATACTCCCATTAATGATATAAAAAAGTCGGTATGGTCTCAGATGACCATATAATCACATGAAAGTTTGGTTTAACCATACCAGAAGTGGCCTTGGGCCCGACAATTTTGTTTGAATTAACCGATAGTTTGGATTAACCGACTTTGGTTTAACCAACTTTTTTATATGATAAATGGTAGTAGTTTGCCGGGCCGCCGAAAAAAGTTTGGATTAACCGATCGTTTGGTTTAACCAAGCTTGGTTTAACGGGGTTGTACTGTATTTTATTTTGCTTGGCTTGGGATTGATCCCACTACCTTCCACATGCGAAGAGAGCTCTCTACCCAGTCTACCATCCCGTCCGGTCATCATGGCTTGTTTGTGGTTTGTTGGGGGTTTTCCTGATTCGAGCACCGTGTCCGGTGGTTACCATGGCCAGGTGCAACATACAGGAAACGTGACATACACCAGGCCTCTCCGTGGCTGGCGTCAGGTGGTCACTGGTTTACAAACAGTTCACCTGTTACTTGTTTGTTTGTTGTTTTACGTCGTAGCAACATCTAAGGTCATATCAGGATGGGTACCGACTTGTGACAGTGCGCACTCATGGTGACTTTATAGTGCTGCCCACTGGAAGACCAGGGCACCAGCACCATGACCTGATATCCCACTCAGTCACATTATCCTGACACTGAGCCACCAGTCCTTGCCCTGTCCTAATAATGCCTAATGTCAGGCTAGGTAGCAACAAGTATCAATTTTTAAGACATTGCTTTGACTCGACCAGGGTTTGAACCCACGACCCCACGATCTACCAACACGGGGTAGATCATGGGCTCGTGGGTTCGAACCCTGCTACTTCCCCCTCTCCCAGTTAAGTCCTGCTCCCATTCCCCGTTCCCCATCGATACCTCCCGCACCTATTCTACTCCTTCTCGTTATCCTCCTCTTGGCTCCTACCTTATCCTCATTCTCCTCATTATCATGTGTTCCTTTCTCTTCACTCCTCCTTCCTCAACACATTCGGCATTCCCTCCTAAACTCCTCCCAATTTCCCCACCTTCCTTCCACGTCACCGGTCGTGGTGGCTCAATCGGTTGAGCGCGGGCTTTCCATGCGGAAGATCCAGAGTTCGAATCCCAGTCTAGTCAAGCCAATGGATCACAACATTGATAATTATCACTATCTAGCCTGGGGCTCGGCATTACTAGGGTAGGGAAAGGATTGATTAGCTCAGTACCAGGATAATATGACTGAATGGGATATCGGATCATGGTGCCGACGGCCTGATCTCCCAGTGGGGCAGCACTATAAAGTCGCGATGAGTGTACACTGTCACATTTGTTTGTTGTTGTTTTTATGTCCTAGCAGCATCTAAGGTCATATCAGGACTTGTGACAGTGCACACTCATGGTGACTTTATAGTGCTGCCCTACTGGGAAATCAGGCTGCTGGCACCATGACCTGATATCACATTATCCTGACATTGATCCAACCCGTCCTTGGCCTATCCTATTAATGCCGAGTGCCAGGCCAGGAAGCGACAAGTATCAATTTTAAAGTCATTAATTTGACTCGACTGTGAACCGAACTCCCAACCTTCCGCACGCGACGCCCGTGCTCTACCGATTAGGCCACCGCGCCCGGTACACACTACACTGTCACAAGTCGGTTCCCGTCCTAATGTGACTATAAATATTGCCAGTATATAAAACCCAAACAAACAAATATCCCTGCATGTCTCCTTCCTCTATCCCCCTCTTCACCTGCTCCTTCTCCAATTGCTCTCCACCCCATCTTGCCCTTCGCCCAACTCATCCACACCTTCCCTCCTCGTCTCTCCACTACCCCCTCTTCTTCCGGTGGTCCTTCTGCCCCTGTTCTCTACTCAAAGTTGCATAGTCCGCTGGTTTTGAGATGTTGTCATTTTCTGAGATAAATACATATCAGGTTGATTGTTATGATATTTCTTACTTCAGTTTGAAGTACCTTTTATTATTTTAAATGGCTAACTTTTGAGATATTTGAAATGCAAACATGACAAATTAATTCGCATCCCTTGGACAAAGTAAAGAGGAAACATGTTTAGAGACAATATTTTATTCAAGAATATATATAGATAATTATATATATGGTTATATAAATCATCAATATATATCATCAATTAAGTAATCATTTAAAGCGTCAATCAAGTAATCAGCAGTTATGTTATCAACAATTGTATGTTCATCAAACATGTAATTAGCGTATATGTAATCATGACCTCGGGTGAGATCGGCATGAGTCAGCCTCAGCAATTCGTGCGCAGGGCACGGGTAAAGGGCGCATTCCATATACGCGTAATGCGTAATGCGAATGCGAATGCGAATGCGACAACAAATCGAAATGCCTTGAAACCTATGAGGTACATTCCATACACGCGTAATGCGTAATGCGAATGCGAATGCATCAGAAATTCATTATCCCGATCGCTCCATGTAGCGATCGGTGCGTAATGCGTTATGCGTCAAGCTGGATGTGAATAGAAACCTGAGTCTGATGTGTCCATTAGTTTAACACCAGGAGAGGCGACTGAGCATTATGGAACAGTCTCACAGAGGGGTGCTAATTGGAAACACATGGTGAGCTGGGCACCAGGGAGACATACGGTTAGGGGAAAGCTAAAAATGCTACCATATGCACAGAAATATGAATACTTAGCTATAATTTGGTTATAATAAAGGTAGGAACCCCCATGTGACATACAAAAAGTTACATAGATATACATGCAATATTTGGTCACATACAGAGCAGTATGGAGAATAATTGTTTATTTTTATTTTTTAAATATAGCCAGTCGTGCACCACATAACGCATTACGCATTAAGCTAGGATTCCTTACACGCGGTATGCGGTAGGCGAATGCGAATGCGAATGCGGCAAAAAATCGAAAAGCATCTAAGTCAATGGGGGTGATTCCTTACACGCGGTATGCGGGATGCGGCATGCGGCATGCGAATACTGAATCGGTCCATGTAGCGATCGGTGCGGCATGCGAATGCGAATGCTGCTGCGTTTGCCATAGAGAACAGTGGTGAGGAAACCTGACACTGTGTGTGGGTGTGTGGGTGGGTGTGGGTGAAAGGACCCATCCCGTAATCACGCCGCACGCCGCATGCCACATGCCGCATGCCGCATACCATGTGTAAGGAATCCTAGCTTAACGCGTATATGGAATGCTGGCATTCGCATAACGCATAACGCATAACGCATAACGCATTACGCATTACGCGTATATGGAATGCGCCCTTAATTGAGGAAGGCTGGCTTCCGAACATAGTAAGCAGTGAAGGATGAGTGGGTGGGTGTCAAGAGGATGCCGATAGTTCTGTACAAGTAGATAAGGAGATAAGTACAATGTGATAATGGAGAGATAGAGAAGGAAAAGAGCATCAGCACTTAACCCCTTAGAAAAAAGGGTGGGTGGGTGGGAGAGAAGTGCGCAGAGCTAGCGTCAGGCGAGAAGTGAGGGCGGGGAGGGTGTCGGGTCACGTGCTGCGCGGGTTCACTTTGCCTCATTCGCGAATTAACCATGTTGCCTCCGCAACATACGTAATTTTGGTAGGCATGCCAAAACTCTTGGCACCACAGGCTTCTGCAGTAACAGATTCTATTAAATTGACTTGGTATGCCATTCTATGTGGCAAAAAATATTTAATAAATACATTGGTATTTAAGTTAGGTATATAGAATCAAATCTAGGTAAGTGTTTTGGTTTTAAAACATTGGTGTTTTCATCGGACTGTACAGCTTTAATTCACCACTTCCCCCACCTCCTCATATTTTTTTCCGTCACCTTCCCTTCTTCCTTCTCTCCTACTCCTCACATCCATCCTCTTCTTTCCATTCCCTCTTTTCCCCACCTCCCATCCTCTCCTCTCCTTTTCTCTTCCTCTCAGCCAGCCGCTCGTTAAGTCAAGTAGACTAATTAGCGCAGACCAAAGGTCAGGAGATGACAGAGGAGATGAAAAGAAGGGGTGGAGAATAATAGAAAGAAGCGAAACAAACGGGCACCCAAGACAGGCTGTTAGGAGCGCATTAAGTAGGTCAAGTTGTGAGCGAAAACGAGGCGAGCAACTCAGCATCTGGAGCAGTTAGGGATAACGGTGGAGGGGCCGGGGTAGGGCGGATAATTTGATTCATTAAACAAGGTTATTTTTTGGCACCAGGGACTTGTCTTCCATCTATGCACAATTTTAATTATTTATGTAATTTAAATTGCCTGATGCATATGATTATCAGGGGGGATGAAAATTGGTAAATATTGTGCTTAGAGCAGGATTCGAACCTACACCTCTTGCCATTCCATCGCTAGCATGATAAGCAGGACATTACTAAGGCTTCCTGTTGCAATCATCCTACCCACGCCTACCTGTCTATATGGCTCTTTGCATGGCCATAGGAAAAGTGATGTAAAAGGTACCGACTGGGTGATGATATATATAACTAGGCTTAGTTTGACTACATTGTCCTTGGTCATGTGTGTAAGTGATGTGAGAGAGTGAATGGTTCGGGGTTGAGGGATCGGCTGGGCAGGTACAATGAGTACAATTAAGTAATATACATCTGATATAATCTTAGCATATGTTCCTAGTGATTTCAACTTTAGGCACTTTGCTACTGGTAATTATTTCAAATACATTCAAATTTATTTAAAACCCTCTGTATATCAGGGCTCATGATTTTGCATGACATATTATTTCTTTATAAGGGGCAGTGGGAAGACAACCTTTAATGTCGACACTGTTATTTCTATTGTCAACAGCTTACTTTATGTGTGTATACTATATAGGGGAATTTTGAATAATAAATATATATATGTGGTAGCCCACAGTCTTCACACTGCCACACACTCACGGAATAATGCCAAGATTGAGTAACAGTACACTTCAACTGGTTTATTCAAAAACCTATCCGCTCTCCGCGGCATCAACAGTCAACCGACATGCCCCCTAACTCGCTGGGGTGGGTGTGCTAGCCACATGCTGTAGATGGCAGCAAAGTTAGGGCCCTCCTGCCCATTGGCTAGCGTGCCACCACCTAGCGCACCACCTAGCGCAGTTCAGTGCAACTGAGTAGGTGTGCGGCATAGTGTCTGCTGCTACCGCGTGGTAGGGGAGCTCATGTACAGACTACTACATATATATCTAATATTCTATATTCATTTTATTAATGCTTTATTCTGTGTCAATCAGTCCTTTCGGCCTTCAAACCATGCATTTGCCTCGACATCAAGTCGATCAATGCGCCTCCCACAGTTCCTCGGGCATTTAACTTATATCGAGTAATAACAGTTTAATATATACCTACAGTGGGTAAGAAGACAGCATCGCTTATCCCATAAATCTGTATTAGTGTGTGGCTACTATACATAATTTAGCGAACCATAGTGACTGATATAGCATGTACATATAATAGGATAGGACAAGGACCCGCTAACACACTATCAGGTTAATTTAAATGTCTCGGAGATTGGGTCATGATGCTCTTTAACACAGTTTCAGGATAATGTGACTGTGTGGGAGATCGGGTCATGGTACCGGCGGCTAGGTCTCCCAGTGGGGCAGCACTATACAACTCACCATGGGTGCACACTGTCAGCGAAAACACTTACCTAGATTTGATTCCTGTTCATCTAACTTTGATACTAGTGCACACAGTGAGAATGTATTGCCACCTCGAAAGGAACACTAAGTCAATTTAATTGGTTCGTTGTTGGAGTTTTACTTCCTCGTTTACATCCTGGTAAGTGTTAACTATTGGGCCGTGTGGGATTACCGTAAATGTCCCAATAGAAGCACACTACCCAATAGAAGCACACCCCCCATCTCAGGATTGAAAGCACGCACAAATTTACAATCATATTCAGACTGAATGCACATCAAATAAGACAATCCCACTTTATTTCAGAGGCACAACAAACACAAATAGAAATTTATGCTCATATTTAGACTGAATGCACATAAAATAAGACAATCCCACTTTATTTTAGAGGCACGGCAAAAACAAAACCATGAAATTCTTTAACTATGAATAGACACGCATCCATGTGTCTGCACTCGCGCAGTGTGTGTCTATTGGGACATATACGGTAGATAGCGATGTCAAATTATGCACTTTAGAGAGTCCGTTTTGCACTAGAAATCTTCTCCTCTGGATGAATGATTTAAAAGGGGGACTTGTAGTTTCAGACCTTGGAACAGCCATTGCGGGTGGAAGGTAGTGGCAGTTGGAGGAGGGAGTGGGAGAGTGGTGGTGGAGAGAGTAGTGGGGAATGGTGGGGAGTATGGAGAGGGGGTTGAGGAGGCAGTGGAAGGATGAGAAGGTGGAGAAATGGAGAGGATGGGTTGAGAAGTGGAGTGTGGGAGAGTGTTGGGAGGGTGTCGATGCAATGATGAAGATGGAGAGGAAGGAGAGAGAAGGGGTGGTGTGGGGACGATGGGGAGGGGGGAGCGACCTGTGGAGGGATAGAGAGGATGGGAGAGGAGGAGAGAAGAGGAGGAGGGGAGGTGGGTGGAGGACGGAGCGGGAGGAAGATGTGGTCGAGAAAGCGATGGATAGAGGAATTTGGGGGAGGGGAAGGGGAGGAGGAACAGGGGGAGGGAGCGGGAGCAAAAGCTGGTTGAGGAAGCGATTGATAGAGGAATGGAGACGAGTGGAGGGAAGAGGGGAGAGGGGAAGGGGAGGGGGAGAGGATCGGGTGGGAGAAGGCGCTGAGGAAGCAAAATAAGGAGGGGTGAAGAGGATGGGAGAGGAGGGGGAAGAGGAGGGGAAAGAGGAGGGGGAAGAGGAGGGGGAAGAGGAAGGGGGAAGAGGGGAGGGGTGGAGAGGAGCATGGGAGGGGGTGGGGAGGAGGGAGCGGTGGACGAACGGGTTGAGGAGGCGATGGAGGGAGAAATGGATGGAGTGACGAAGGAGGATGTAAAGGATGCTGAGGAGGAAGACCAGGTGTTGGGAGCAATGGAGGACAGTGGGAGGAGGAGGAGGTTGAATGGGAGATGGATGAGAAAGGATAATAAGGAAAAGAGGAAAGAGAGAGGTATGAGTATAAGGAGGACAGCATAAAGGAGCGGGAGGAGTGGGAGGCAGTGAAAGAGCCTGTGGAGAAACGCGAAGTGTCAGGAAGTGGAGGAGGAGGATGCCGGTGAAGACAAGGAAGGGGAGGAAGAGGAGGAGGACAAGAAAAGAAGAAGAAAAAAGGAGGAACAGGATGATTGATTGATTGATTGGTGGTTGCTTTACGCCGTGTCGGCAGCATAGGCCATATTCACGGTGAGAAATGTTTGGTTTTTGTTCAAACCATCGCTTTTACATGTAAAAGCAGACAATCAATTATGTGCCAATAGAGACTCATTAAATTGGAACAGGATGATGAGAGCGAAGAGGACGAAGAGGAGGAACAGGATGAATAGGGGAAACAGGAGGAACTATGAGATCAGGAGGAGCAGGAGGAAGAGGAGGAACTCGATGAACAGGAGGAACAGAAGGAACGGGAGGAACGGTAGGAACAGGGGGGACGGGGGGAACAGGAGGGACAGTTGGAAGAGGGGAACCGGAAGAATAGTAGGAGCAGGTGGAACAGGGGGAACAGGAAGAACAGGAGGAACAGGAGGAACAGGAGGAAAGGAAGAATAGTGGGAACAGGAGGAATAGGAGGAACGGAAGGAACATGAGGAACAGGAGGAACAGCAGGAACAGCAGGAACGGAAGGAGCAGGTGGAACAGGAGGAACTGGAAGAGGGGAAACAAGGGGATAGCATGGAGGATATGGAAAGGAGGAAGGTGAGGTGGGAGGGAGGTGGGGAGGCGGGGGAGGAGGAGGCTGTAAAGGGGGCGGCATGGAGAGGAAGCAGAGGTGTGGCGAGGAGGAGGAGGAGGAGGAGGAGGAGGAGGAGGGAGGAGGAGGGAGGAGTGGCAGGGTATTGGTGGAGGAAGGGCAACGTCAGGTACTGTCAAGGCTTTACTTATTTACAGATGTCGCAGGTGGTTCGACCGCAGCTGCTAGAGTTAAGTTTCCTCAGTGGCCACTCGGGGCGGCGCTAAGCGGAAGGTGGGAATGTACTAAAAGCATCAATGAGAGGAGTGAATTATTGTCCTCCCGCAGCCCGCCTTGAACCGCCTAGCAAGAGTTGCTACAACCATACACACGGCACAGCTACTCTGAGGCCTTGTGGCTGGTGATTAAAGTGGCATAGTTCATTGACAGCATCAAATCTTCTTAGCAAAAACACTTACCTATATTTAATTCCTGTTCATCTGACTTAGATACTAGTGCACACAGTGAGAATGTATTGCCACATTAAAAGGAACACTGAGTCAATTTAATTAGTTGTATTTTGGAGTTGTACATCCCGGTAACATCTAAGGTCATATCAGGACCGGTACCGACTTGTGACAGTTTGCACTTACGGCGACTTTTATAGCACCGCCCCACTGGGAGACCTGGCTGCTGGTACCATGACCCGATATCCCACACAGTCACATTATCCTGATCCTATTCTAACCAGTCCTTGTCCTATCCTTGGTTTGACTCAACCGGGAACCGAACTCCCGACCTTCCGCACACGAGGCCCACGCTCTACCGATTAGTCCAGTGCACCCGTAGCAAGATTTTATACAACCATAAACATGGCACAGCTGCTCTGAGGCATCGACGTCGCTGGTGATTAAAGTGGCGTAGTTCATTGACAGTATCAAATTTTCTTAGCAAAAACACTTACCTAAATTTAATTCCTGCTCATCTAACTAAAGGCGCCGGTCACATAGCCGTTAGTGGACGCAGTGATCCGTAGGATAGATTAATGTGGGTCAAACATGACGTAAGTATGTTCAACTACGTTGAAATATGTTAAGGTATGGCAGGTTTTGGTACGGATAAATATGTTACGGTACAGATAAATACGTTACGGTATGAATGCCGGTACGTTCAACTACGTTCAACTAGTGTTCAACTATGTTAGCCTCCACTACCGTCACCTATGTCCACTAAGGGCTCTGTGACCAGGGCTTCGTCCAAGTATGCTAGAGTATGCTAGAGCATGCTAGAGTATGCTAGAGTATGCTAACGTATGCTAGAGTACATTAGCATCATGGATGCAAATTCAGCCTCTAACGTAGTGCTCTTTTGAACATGTCCAAAAATGTAATCAGTGATCACGGCTCACCCACATTATTACCAAGTTAACATCACAGACAAGTATGGATGCTGGTATGTTCAACTACGTTCAACTACTTTCAACTACGTTAGCCTCCACTACGTTCAACTACGTCCACCAGGGCTTTAGATACTAGTGCACACAGTGAGAATGTATTGCCACATCGAAGGAAAATTTAAGTCAATGTAATAGAACCTGTCACTGTTGATATAAGGACCAGTGAGATGAATAGAACATTTCACTGTTGCCTATAAGGTACAGCATTTTGACGCACATGGCGAAATTATTCTCTATGTTTTCATTTCAAACATCTCCAAAGTTAACCGTTATAAATAAAGCGCATTCCAAAATAAATTGTACTAGATTATAAACATAAGCATACTATAATTATCTAAACGATATGCCGAAAACTCAAAAACCATCAGACAAAAAAAAACCGTTGAGGGCCTCTAGATTAAAGCAATAGGGGGATGCTCAAAGACCCCTCCCCAGCCCCTCTAGTAGTAGTTAGTACCTTGCGCCTTCGGCACTCGTCCGTTCCATGAATTTATCTGCCTTCTCCCAAAAAAAAATTCCTAGCTATGGCTATGGACCGGCCGTGGTTCCAGAACATCCGTACAGTCGTTACATTCCACGCCACGATTGGTGTCACGAAAACAGTTGACGCCCAAACCGACATGAACGCTACCACTTTAGTTGGTTGGTCTGGTCTTGGGGCAACCAACATGGCGCGACACAAAAAGAAAAGAAAAATATATATACCATTTAATTAATGGGATGTAATGCTCTGCAGTGGGTAAGGAGAAGTGGGAGGTTTCACACATACATAGACACACATGCACACAGGCACACACATAGACACAGATTTTTATTTTTTAAATTTTTTTATTGAGGCTGTATTTATACTGTCCATAGCATATAAGCCTGGGTATTCAGGCTTGTTTTCAATGCTGGCCAGCTGTACTGTTTGTGTTGTCTTATCACACAGTAGCTGCTGATAAGGTATTTGATTGCCTGTATTTCAGTAGCAGATATATATAGTTGGTTGGTCTGGTTAGTAGTCTATGTTAATTTTTTTGGATTTTCTTGGCATATATGTGCTTTATTTTTTCTACTCTTATTTCTAGACTAGCCTACTCCTATTTACATATCATAGGCTTGTACGTAGCTGTGTGGTGTGCTATCTGGGTGCTTTTGGTATGGTTACCTTCCATTGGGCGTCTCGCTGGTGGGCCGTGACATATCACCTGCCCCTTTGCGGTGCAGCTTAGTTGGGGGTTCCTAGCCTTATTTTGCACAGATACACACAGATACACACATAGACACAGGGGTACACACATAGACACACATACACACATAGACACACATATACACACAGGCACACACATAGACACACAGGCACACACATAGACACAGAGGCACACACATAGACACACCTGCACACACAGACACACAGGCACACCCATAATCACACATACAAACATATACACACATATACACACATAGTCACACATAGACACACATATACACACATAGACACACATAGACATACATAGACACACATAGATACACATATACACACATAGACACACATAGACACATAGACACACACATACACATATAGACACACACAGTCACACATAGACACACACACAAAAACACACGTACACACATATACACACATAGATGCACATGCATAGACACACATAGAAACACATACACACATGCACACACATAGACACATATACTAACACAGTCACACATGCACACCCATATACACATATATACACACATAGACACACATGTACACACATATACACACTTGCACACATAGACACACATTCACACACATAAAAATACACATGCACATACATATACACACATAGACACACATGCACACACATAGACACACATATTAACACATAGGCACACATATGTATACATGGACATACACATAGACACACATACTAACACATACACATACATGCACTCACATATACACACAGACACACATGTAGACACACATTCACACGCATAGACACATAATCACAGACATCGACACACATGCACACACATAGACACACATACTAACACATATACACACAGGCACACACACATAGACACACATACTAACACATATACACACATGCACACCCATAGACACACATACTAACACATATACATATAATCACACACATAGACACACCGGCACACACCTAGACACACATACTAACACATAGACACACAGGCACACACACATCAGGGGCATAGCTTCCATCTTTGCAAGTATGCAGCTGCATACCACCAGAGATTACTTCATTTTTTGGTATTAATAAATTACATGACGTAAATGTGTGCAAGCTCCATGCACTATAGCGTGTTATTCCATCGCCGAAAAGGGATATATACCACCTGAAAATGCCATGCTATGAGTCTGCACACACATCCTCCAGCTGATGGTGTGATGGTGTCATAGCCAACAGTGTGACAAGACATTAAACGCTGTGACAGTGTCATATAACACAGTATGACAGATCACTTGTGCCATGTCACACTGTGACAGCCTGACACGACGCTGAATCTGTGAGTGTGACAGAACACAGGGCCGGTGATGGTGTCACAACAGACACTGTAGCATAATGCCTAGTACACACCTATCGTTTGTGCGCACCCACCTACCGTATACGATCTAAAACTGCCCATTTCGCGCACAAAAATCGCTAGGTGTGCACTCCCCACGCACACCTCATAAAACCTCAGTTTTAGGGCTAAAACCGGCCGATTACGATTGCGATTTGCGATTCGAAAACTGAATCGGCCCGTTTTCAGTTTTAAGCGGGTCGGGTCGAGTTGCGAGTTTTAGTGTGCGAATCCTATACGGTAGGTGTGTACCAGGCATTACACTGAATACATCAACGGTTACTGTCACAAACCACTACCCGTCCTGATAAGACCTGAGATGTTGCTATGACGTAAAGTCCCGACAAACAGACAGCCTCCGATATAGGACACACAGAGTGAGTGATGCTATCGGCTGCGGGGTACCAAAGACCCTATAAGACTAAGACGGCTCACTCAGCCTGTATTGTGTAATCAAAATGATCAAACCCACCACTTGGTGCGCTGGCTGTTCTCTTGGTTAAACAGTTGCTATGTTATATGTATAAATATATATATGAATGTGAAAGATGTGTGATGATGGCGATGATGATGATGATGCTGATGATGATGTGTATTTGTTCATAGCAATTTCATATTGATGTGTATTTATACTTACCTGTCTCATGTATAATATAATTGTATGTGTTTACATGTGAAACACCAACCAGCAGCTGGGCTGATGAAACCCACCACAAGGTGGCACTGCGAAATTTACATTACCATGGGAGAGATAGGGAGTGAGCCATCTTAGTATTATAGGGTCTTTGGGGGTACCTAGCGTTTGAGGATATAAGCAGTCAGTCAGTGTTAGACGCATAGGCAACCACGGACTGCCAACCTTTGTGTGTGTATGTGTTGACACACTATCCCCCCTGGAGGTGAGAATCAGTGATGGATGAAGCTATGGATGAAGTCTACACAATGGATCCGATGGACGTTACCATGGAGAGTCCAGATCTGGATAACCAGTTTGAGGAGAGCAACTTATTTCCTGATGCTAACGGTGGGTTTTGACCAGTGCCGGATTTCCCTTCAAGTTTGGTAAGCTGTAGGCCCGGGCTTCAATATCTATGGGGGTTCCGCCCAAGATGTCGGCCAAGGCCTATAATATATTGAAATCTATTGGAACGGGTCTCATAAGTGGAATAACCTGGGGCCTCTCTTCAATACAGGACTGATTTTGAAGGTCTAGTTTGAAACATTCACATATTGACTCATTGTGAGACAGGGTTGTGGTTGTATTCTCAAGACGGGAGATCGGGAGTTTGGTTCCTGGTCGAGTCAAACCATTGACTTATAAAAATTGATACTTGTCGCTTCATATAGCCTGGTGCTCAGCATTAATAGAATAAGGCAAGGACTGGTTAGCTGTGTGTCAGGATAATGTGACTGAGTGGGATAGCAGGTCATGGTGCTGGCAGCCTGGTCTCCCAGTGGGGCAGCACTATAAAGTCGCCATGAGTGCACACTGTGACAATTCGGTACCCTACCTGATATGACCTTAGATGTTGCCAGGACGTATAGCTCCAACAACCAACCAACCATGTATTCTCGAGTGGGGAACTAATAATTAGTGGTCAGTATAAACCGATTAAAGTGAACAGGTATAGGCTGCTGAGCCAGGAACTATACTTCGACAAATGCTCTCCAATCACAACTTTGTTTAGTTTTTATGTTTGTAGAACCAAATATGTGTGGGGAAAGTAGTGGACCCACTGCACCAGAAGTGGGTCAGTGCTGAGGTCAGGGCAAGGGGTAGGGGGAGGGGGGGGGGGGGGGGGGGGGGATGTCTGAGGCTGGGACTGTAGCTGGCAGCTGTTGTTTTGAAAATAGATGGGTGAGTGGAGAGAAGGGACAGTAAAACTCGGGTATTTTCAATTTTCTTTAGAGTAGGTCAATCAGGAAATATATTTGCTTTAGTGTAAAATATATGTTAGTATAATTACATTGCATAATTCAATCAGAGACACATATAGAAGGAAAACATTTTGTTGTTGTTGAATGTAAAACAGTTTTGGACTGTATGGGGGGTTTGAACCCACAACACCAAACAACTTCAGATTACAAGTTCAACACCCTAACCACTAGGCCACAGAGGCCACATTTAACTGGCTGTCTCAGTTCAGGCTATTTGTATATACGACGTCATATATACAAGATGTATGTATTTATGTATGTATCTATTTATGTATGTACATTGTATAATTCAATCAGAAACACATATAGAAGGAAAAAGAATTGTTTTTGTTGAATGTAAAGAGCAGTGAACTACATGGGGTTTGAACCCACAACACCAAGCAACTTCAGATTACAAGTTCAACACCTTAAACATTAGGCCACAGAGACCACACATAGTTACTTTTCTCAGTTCAGGATATTTGTATATACGACATCATATATACAAGGTGTGTGATTGTGTATGTGTGTGTATATATACTATGTGTACATCATATGTATGATGTATATACTAGTCATATATAAAATGTATGTATTGCGAGGGCATCATACGATGCCCATGGAGTAAATACATTTGATATATGCACTAGTAATAGTATATATGTCATATATATATGATGTTTATACAAGGTATGTATATATATACATGTATATGGACCAACAAATATATTTTATATTGATCTGCCAATACTAATATATATATAGGCTCGGGGTAGTAGAACCATATCAGTTTCTACACTCACCTATGACAAACTGCACATTCTATGATTCAGCTGGGCCTGAGCATATAATTGTTTGATGGGATCCGCCGCAATTGTGCAGGTTTCTGGGTTTAATGCTATGATGGCATCAGCCGTTCTGGTCACGCCTATGTGTTATCGTTTAGATGGGATCCATCGCAAATGTGCCGTTCCACTGCACGTTCTGCGATCCCGAGTCGTCTGCCGACACATACACTGCAGAACGGCTGCTGTCGTCATATCGTTAAGCCCAGAACCCGGTGCATTTGCGATGGATCCCGTCCAACCGATAATGCATGACCAGAACAGTCACTGGCATCATAGCATTAAACCTGAAAATATGCGCATTTGCGGCAGATCCCGTCAAGCCATTAATGCTCAGGTCCGGCTGGATCATAGAATATGGCTGCTGCCATCATAGCATTAAGCGCAGAACCCAGTGTATTTGCGATGGATCCCGTCCAAATAATAACGCATAGGCACAACCAGAAGCGCTGCTGCCATCATAGCATTAAAACCAGAAACCTGTATATTTGTGGCAGATCCCATCAAACTATTAATGCTCAGGCTTGGTTGATCTGGCCAGCATGGAACGGCTGCTGCATTAGCTAATACAAAAGATCTGAAAGTCAACAACTTTCAAATGCACATATCTCACTCCATATGGTTCACTCCTTTTTACAATCAATAACCAAAAGAAACGTGTTCCTTTTCTATACGGTGTATGTACGCATGCATGCATGTATATATCTTGGATATACCTTGTATATATATTTGGCATATATACTATTGCATATATAAACAATTTTAATATCGTGCGGTGGCCATGCAGTGACTTTAAGGTTGCCGTATGATGGCCACACAGCACATACATGTTGATATATGCACTAGTTACTAGTCTAGTTTATATATATGATACATACAAGGCATACATACAAACATACATACACACACACATACATACACCTTGTATATATAACGTCCTATTCACAAATAGCCGGAACTGAGACAACCAGCAACATGTGGCCTCTGCATTCTAGTGGTTAGGGTGTTGAACTTGTAATCTGAAGTTGTTTAGTGTTGTGGGTTCAAAGCCCATACAGTCCAAATCCTTTGTACATTCAACAACAACAAAAACGTTTTCCTTCTATGTGTTTCTGATTAAATTATGCAATGTAATTGTACTGACATATATTTTACATTAAAGCAAATATAAAATCCTGTTTGAACTATTCTAAATAAAATTGAAAATACCTCAATTTTACTCTCCCTTCTCTACACTCACCCAGCCATCTTCACAACAACAGCTGTGACATGACCAATCTAGGTCCCTCTACACCACCAGTCGAAAAGTTCAGTACTAAGCATGCACTACCCTGTGGCACAAATTAGAACTATTCCGAGTTTGTTTGTTTTCCCGGCCACCTATACCTGTTCCCTTTAAGCCACTAGAAGTTAATTATTCCACCTTATCCAATGACAAGCCTTTGTTTGTTGTTTGTTGGCGTTTTACATCCTGGCAACATCTAAAGTCATAGTCCTGATATGACCTTGGATGTTTCCAGGACGTAAAACTCCAGCAACCATCTAATGTCATATCAGGATGGGCACTCACTTGTGACAGTGCACACTTGTGGCGACTTTATAGTCCTGCCCCACTAGGGAAACTGGCTGCTGGCACCATGACCCGGTTGCCCACGTAATTACATTATCCTAATATTGAGCTAACCTATCCTAGTAATGTCGAGCACCAAGCTAGGTAGCGACAAGTAACAATTTTGTATGTCATTGGTTTTCCTCGGCCGGGTTTCAAACTCCCGACCTCCAGAACGGAAAGCCTGCGCTCTACCGATTAGGCCACCACATCCTGTTCCAACGACAAAGCACTGGGCATCCTGTGTTCCTTCCCAAATCCGCCTTCTTTGTTATCACTCTAATCGCAATTTAAACTGTACAGCAATATAAGTATAACTAATAAAAACATCAAATATAATAATATATCTAAAAGCAGCAGTGAAAAGATTTGTTTTCCCGGTAACTGTCAAAAGTACTTCATATAGTGTCGGCTTACTAAAAAAAAAAAGAAGCCGAAATCTAGAATAGACAATTTCCACCACCAACCTGCCCCCTGATGGCAGTGCCAAGAACTAATGTGTGACATTAAAACTAACTAACAGACCCTCTCCACACCTTCCTGTCTATGTGGCTCCTTGCCTAAAGCTTAGATTCCTTACACGCGGTATGCGGCATGCGGCATGCGGCATGCGGCATGCGGCATGCGGTATGCGAACACATTGGGTCCTTTCACCCACACCCACACACATAGTGTCAGGTTTCTCTAACACTGTTGTCTATGGGCATTCGCATTCGCATGCCGCACCGATCGCTACATGGACCGATTCAGTATTCACATGCTGCATGCTGCATGCCGCATACCGCGTGTAAGGAATCACCCCCATTGACTTAGATGCTTTTAGATTTTTTGCCGCATTCGCATTCGCATTCGCATACCGCATACTGCGTGTAAGGAATGTAGGCTAAAGCTAAGATTCCTTGCATGCGGTATGTGGCATGCGGCATGTGGTATGCGGCATTCGGTATGCGGTATGCGAATGGGAGGATTCCTTCTACACGGTAATCGGCAAGCGTCTACCCCCCAGCACCACTACCAGATGTTTCCACTCAGCACCCCTGTGTGTGACCGTTCCGTAATGACCAGTCGCCTCTCCTAGTCTAAACCTAATGGACAAGTGCGAATGACGTTTCTATTCGCACACTGCGCGCCGCATGCCGCATGCCACACCAATCGCTACAGGGACCGATCGAGTTGTCGCATTCGCATTCGCATTCGCATACCACATGTAAGGGATGTAGTCCATTGACTTCAAGGCGTTTCGAGTTTTTGTCGCGTTCGCATTCGCATACCACATACCGCATACCGCGCGTAAGGAATCTTAGCTTTAAGAGGTCAGTGCAGGTTACTACACTTGTCCCCCCTGGAATTGTAAGTCTTTTTAAATGATGTGTACACCGTCGCAGGTTCAGTTGTATATATATATATATATATCTATATATATATATATATATATATATATATATTATAATTATATATATTGCCTTTGAATTCCAAATGTACATAAATTATATTCCAGGAAAAGGTGTGCATTATATTTTAGCCTGATCAGCATACCCGTATGCCTATATTGTATTCGATCTCTCCCGTTTTGTTACTTCAATTCATACCAATCCGTTGTTCCGTATCTCCTTATAGCTGCCCTTCTAAGTTCTATAGTGTCATATCCTTGTTTATTGTGTAGCGGCATTTGTTATTAAGGCCGGAAAACCAGTGCCTCTGATGCTGTGGCTAACATGTTATTCAAAGGAATAAAACCACATAAAGAACAGCAACAAAATGGGGGGCGGGGGGCGGGGGGGGGGGGGGGTCTTTGACCTAAAAAAAAAAGAGAAGCAAAGTCAGAAGAAAGAAGAGAATTGTGTACTGCAGCCTACATATATCTGTGATATCCAGCACACAGATATAAACACACATACACTACTATCAGTTGAGGTAGCGTGCATAATGTATGCCACGTAAATGCTGGGTGAGTTTAATAGTAATATTAGATTGGTTGGAGTCTTACATAACAGCCATATTACAGGTAATAATCAAGATGGATATAAACTTGTGACAGCATGCATTGATTTTTACTCCATTGATAATGTAATCTCAGTTTTTAAATAGATCTATTCTTCTTTAAAATGACAGTCCAAGGAAAGCACTAAGTTTTCTAAATCAAACCACTTATCTAGATTTCGACCTACATATCCAACTTAAGGGGTTGTCACACTACGACGTATCGCCTCAATGTGTGCCAACGTATGTGATTTTCGACCAACACGTCCATATATGTCGTTGTATGTTATGTGTACATTGGGCATACAGCGTATACGTTCTGGATATGTCATCCAACGTCGACGCGCGTCAAGGCTCCGAAAAAATTGTGTGCATGCTAAAGTTTTTCAACGTGTGTCAATGTATGGCTCATAGGTTGAACGTACACTGCATGTACATTCGGGATATGTCGGCGTACACTGGGAGTACGTTAGGGATACATACATTCAGGCGGCGGGAACGTGCAGTCCGCGTACAGTCTGCGTACTGCCAATGGATGCATTACCTACTCTTAATGTACTTCGAATGTATGCCTGGTGTATTTCCAGCGTATTTAACATATATGACGTACTTCTAGCGATGGAGTAATGTTTGTAACATTGGTCAGCATTCCGTGAGTGTATGCGAGCATTTTGCAAAAGTTTTGCAAATGTTTTATGAACGTTTTGTGAACGTTTTGCAGACGTTTTGCGAGGCACATGAACGCTCTCATATGCTAGCAATATGACAGAGATACGTTCTGCATACGTTACGTATGTTTTGTGTATGTTGTGTATACGGCCATTTTTACCCCTGCTGCTGAAAAGTTTGATGAATGCCGACGTACTGGCAAATTTGTTAACTTTGAGCACGCGCTGACACTGTACGTCATAGTGTGACAGGGCCTTTAGATACTGGCGCACTTATTAAGTATTTGTTGCTACATAGAAGGGAATACTAAGTCAATTTAATATAATATATTACTGCTGAAGCCTATGGGATCAGTATTTTGAAAATCATTGGAAACCACAAGGCATAGTTAGCTCAGTGTCAGGATAATATGAGTGAGTGGGATATTAGATCATGGTGCCAGTGGCCAGATCTCCCGGTCGTATATCACTATAAATCGCCATGAGTGTGCACTGTCAGAATTCGGTACTTGTCCTGATATGACCTTAGATGTTGCTAGGACGTAAAATCCCAACAAACACATATTACAAAACTGGGGGAATAACGGTATGCATCGTGATCTACTTTATGAGCGTCCCCTCCCACCGCCTCCACCCCCACCCCCACCCCCACCCCTACCTCCACACACACGCGACACTCGCCGGGATGGTTGGAGCATGCGCACACGACCCGGCTGACTTCCGCTCAGAGCCGACATGGTGGACCAGGGGTGTGTGTGCCTGCCTGTATTCAGCATCCGTTGTGATGCCCGGATGTGGCTGCACACATGCTGTTTGTCTACGTGTGTGTTGAGGTTCTACGGACTAGCAACATTTAAGGTCATATGAGGGCGGGCACCGACTTGTGACAGTGCATAGACTACTGTACTACTAGTAGTAGGTAGTTTTTGGGGGTGTTCCCACGGTTACTAAAGGCCCTGTCACATTAAGGCGTATGGCGGGAGCGTATTGAAAACCTATGTCGAAAATGGGAAAAAGCTGCGCATGCCGGCCTATCATGACCTTTGGTGACCTATCGGGTGTTTTTGAGCGTATGCGTAACCTATGAGGAGCGTACGAGGAGCGTACGAGGAGCGTATGAGCGCGTACTGTGACATTTTTTGATGGTTTTGATTGGTATATGGAACCTATGCGTAGCGTATGTGTAGCGTATGCGGAGCGTACTCCTAGCGTATGCATAGCATATGCATAGCATATGCATAGCGTATGAGTAGCGTATGAGTCAAGATCGATGTCGAGACCTATGGCATAGCTTGGAATATGCTGTGCATATGCTGTGCATATGCTGTGCATACGCTAGGAGTATGCTCCCATACGTAACTCGTAGGTTATGCATACGCTACATACGTTAGAGATACGCCGGTGACGCAAGTTGAGCGTATGCGTAACCTATGCCGGCGCACCCCTGGCGTACGAGGAGCGTACACCAGCGTACGAGGAGCGTACACCGGCGTATGAGTAGCGTATGAATAGCGTATGAACCATACGCTCCCATAGGTCAAGATTTTTTTAGCATCCACAAAAGAATTTGGACAGACGGACGAGAGAAAGCGTATGGCGGCGTAAAATGGCATAGGCCGGCATAGGCCGGCACATGATGGCCTATGCATAGCATATGCATAGCGTATGCGTAGCATATGGCGGTGTATGCCGACGTATATGACGTAACGCGCCTACAATTCTCGGGGGGTGGGGGGGGGGTCTTTGACCTAAAAAAAAAAGAGAAGCAAAGTCAGAAGAAAGAAGAGAATTGTGTACTGCAGCCTACATATATCTGTGATATCCAGCACACAGATATAAACACACATACACTACTATCAGTTGAGGTAGCGTGCATAATGTATGCCACGTAAATGCTGGGTGAGTTTAATAGTAATATTAGATTGGTTGGAGTCTTACATAACAGCCATATTACAGGTAATAATCAAGATGGATATAAACTTGTGACAGCATGCATTGATTTTTACTCCATTGATAATGTAATCTCAGTTTTTAAATAGATCTATTCTTCTTTAAAATGACAGTCCAAGGAAAGCACTAAGTTTTCTAAATCAAACCACTTATCTAGATTTCGACCTACATATCCAACTTAAGGGGTTGTCACACTACGACGTATCGCCTCAATGTGTGCCAACGTATGTGATTTTCGACCAACACGTCCATATATGTCGTTGTATGTTATGTGTACATTGAGCATACAGCGTATACGTTCTGGATATGTCATCCAACGTCGACGCGCGTCAAGGCTCCGAAAAAATTGTGTGCATGCTAAAGTTTTTCAACGTGTGTCAATGTATGGCTCATAGGTTGAACGTACACTGCATGTACATTCGGGATATGTCGGCGTACACTGGGAGTACGTTAGGGATACATACATTCAGGCGGCGGGAACGTGCAGTCCGCGTACAGTCTGCGTACTGCCAATGGATGCATTACCTACTCTTAATGTACTTCGAATGTATGCCTGGTGTATTTCCAGCGTATTTAACATATATGACGTACTTCTAGCGATGGAGTAATGTTTGTAACATTGGTCAGCATTCCGTGAGTGTATGCGAGCATTTTGCAAAAGTTTTGCAAATGTTTTATGAACGTTTTGTGAACGTTTTGCAGACGTTTTGCGAGGCACATGAACGCTCTCATATGCTAGCAATATGACAGAGATACGTTCTGCATACGTTACGTATGTTTTGTGTATGTTGTGTATACGGCCATTTTTACCCCCTGCTGCTGAAAAGTTTGATGAATGCCGACGTACTGGCAAATTTGTTAACTTTGAGCACGCGCTGACACTGTACGTCATAGTGTGACAGGGCCTTTAGATACTGGCGCACTTATTAAGTATTTGTTGCTACATAGAAGGGAATACTAAGTCAATTTAATATAATATATTACTGCTGAAGCCTATGGGATCAGTATTTTGAAAATCATTGGAAACCACAAGGCATAGTTAGCTCAGTGTCAGGATAATATGAGTGAGTGGGATATTAGATCATGGTGCCAGTGGCCAGATCTCCCGGTCGTATATCACTATAAATCGCCATGAGTGTGCACTGTCAGAATTCGGTACTTGTCCTGATATGACCTTAGATGTTGCTAGGACGTAAAATCCCAACAAACACATATTACAAAACTGGGGGAATAACGGTATGCATCGTGATCTACTTTATGAGCGTCCCCTCCCACCGCCTCCACCCCCACCCCCACCCCCACCCCTACCTCCACACACACGCGACACTCGCCGGGATGGTTGGAGCATGCGCACACGACCCGGCTGACTTCCGCTCAGAGCCGACATGGTGGACCAGGGGTGTGTGTGCCTGCCTGTATTCAGCATCCGTTGTGATGCCCGGATGTGGCTGCACACATGCTGTTTGTCTACGTGTGTGTTGAGGTTCTACGGACTAGCAACATTTAAGGTCATATGAGGGCGGGCACCGACTTGTGACAGTGCATAGACTACTGTACTACTAGTAGTAGGTAGTTTTTGGGGGTGTTCCCACGGTTACTAAAGGCCCTGTCACATTAAGGCGTATGGCGGGAGCGTATTGAAAACCTATGTCGAAAATGGGAAAAAGCTGCGCATGCCGGCCTATCATGACCTTTGGTGACCTATCGGGTGTTTTTGAGCGTATGCGTAACCTATGAGGAGCGTACGAGGAGCGTACGAGGAGCGTATGAGAGCGTACTGTGACATTTTTTGACGGTTTTGATTGGTATATGGAACCTATGCGTAGCGTATGTGTAGCGTATGCGGAGCGTACTCCTAGCGTATGCATAGCATATGCATAGCATATGCATAGCGTATGAGTAGCGTATGAGTCAAGATCGATGTCGAGACCTATGGCATAGCTTGGAATATGCTGTGCATATGCTGTGCATATGCTGTGCATACGCTAGGAGTATGCTCCCATACGTAACTCGTAGGTTATGCATACGCTACATACGTTAGAGATACGCCGGTGACGCAAGTTGAGCGTATGCGTAACCTATGCCGGCGCACCCCTGGCGTACGAGGAGCGTACACCAGCATACGAGGAGCATACACCGGCGTATGAGTAGCGTATGAATAGCGTATGAACCATACGCTCCCATAGGTCAAGATTTGTTTAGCATCCACAAAAGAATTTGGACAGACGGACGAGAGAAAGCGTATGGCGGCGTAAAATGGCATAGGCCGGCATAGGCCGGCACATGATGGCCTATGCATAGCATATGCATAGCGTATGCGTAGCATATGGCGGTGTATGCCGACGTATATGACGTAACGCGCCTACACTGCCGTAAATTTCGCAGTGCCACCTTGTGGTGGGTTTGATCAGCCGGCTGCTGGTTGGTGTTTCACATGTAAACATGAGATAGGTAAGTATGAATACACATCAATATGAAATTGCTATGAACAAATACCCATCATCATCAGTATCATCATCAGCATCGCCATCATCACACATCTTTCACATTCATATATACATTTATACATATAATATAGCACCTGTTTAACCAAGAGAACAGCCAGCGCACCAAGTGGTGGGTTTGATCATTTTGATTACACACTACAGGCTGAGTGAGCCGTCTTAGTATTATAGGGTCTTTGTTGAGGTGTAGGTGTGTGGCGGTGGTGTTGGTGTGGTGTGTGTGGTGGGAGTGCAGGTGTGTGGTGGTGGGGATTTAGGGATATGGTGGTGGTATAGGCGTGTGGTGGGGGGTTTAAGTGTGTGTGGTGGAGGCTTATGGCTGTGGTGAGGGTGTAGGTGTGTGGTGGGGTTTAGGGATGCTAAAGATTGTGAGATGCCGCTCTGCAAGACCCCTACAACTCCACCCAAACCACCTACACCCCAACCACACACACCATCAACCCCCACCACACAGAATGTGTGTATGGTGACGGGGGTCGATGGGGTGGAGTGGTGGAGGGGCGGGGTGGGGGTAGCAGTGGTGGTGGGAGTTCTTTAGTAGCAACACACAACCAGTGGGGACCTCCCTATCCCCGCTTACATCAGGGAGGGGGAGGTGGTCGTGAGGTGTGGGGGAGGAGGAGGGAGGGGGAAGGGAGGGGGAGGGAGGTGTGGTGTGAGAGCGCCAAGTGAGGCCGGGGGAAGGTAGGACGGAGGGGGAGGAGAGGGGGATGGAAGGGGAGTGAGGGAAGGGGAGGGCGGGGGAAGGCCGGTGAAGCCCGGAGGGTCAGAGTGAGCGGAGATGGGGAAGGGGATGGGGGGAGGGAGGGGGGAGGGGAGGGGGGAGGGGGGAGGGGATGGGGGAGGGGGAGGGGGCGGGGTGAGGGGTGGAGGGAGGGGGAGAGAGCGGAGGAATGAGAGAGGGTGGGGCAGAGCGAGGTGGGGACCAGGCAGTAGGAGCAACGTGTCCAAATTACAGGCAATCTCTCTTTTTTTAATTTTAAATTCAGCATCTCGCCTTGTAAGCATATGTGTTTACATGTGAAACACCAGCGAGCAGCTGGGTTGATCAAACCCACCACAAGATGGCACTGCAAAATTTACATTAACATGGGAGAGATAGGGAGTGAGCCATCTTAGTGTTATAGGGTATTTGGCTACATTAAATGTCCGATTACATGATTTTACCACGTGTTCCTTCCATGACTATTTTATGTGTCTTAATGCAAGATCACACTTAGAATCGGCTATTTGAGCTCAAACTCAATAGGTGGGGATTGGTCTTCCAAACACTATGAGACTCTAGGTAGGCCTATTCTTTGTTATTGGTAGGTTTTATTGGTAGCAGTTTTGTAATGTAATGTCTACGCGTGGTTATAGTAGGTTTTATTGATAGCAGTTCTGTAATGTAATGCCTAGATCGTGGTCATTAGTAGTATGTTTTATTGGTAGCAGTTCTGTAATGTCACACAGGGAAAGGAATATGGTTTACATAGGTTATAAAGGCCCTGTCACATTACGGCATATGGCGGGAGCGTATTGAAAACCTACATAGGTCCTGCGCGTGCCGGCCTATGATGACATTTTGTGACCTTTCGGGTGGTTTTGAGCATATGTGGAACCTACGAGGAGCATACGAGGAGCGTACGAGGAGCGTGCTGTGACATTTTTTGACGGTATGGGCCATACGCCCTCATAGGTTGAGATTTTTTTAGCATGCACAACAAAATTTGGACGGACGGATTTATGAAAGCGTATGGCGGCGTATGCCTCATACGCTTCACATAAGCCATCACCTGGCGGCGTATGAGAAGCGTATGAGTAGCGTATGTGTAGCATATGAGTAGCGTATACTGCGTATGCCGACGTATATGACATAACGCGCCTACGCCGCCATACGCTCCCGCAAAAAACCCTAATGTGACAGCCCCTTAAGGTATAATCAAACGGCTTCAGATTTACGTCAAGTGCTGGTATATTTTGTGCTACTTTCCAACTATGTAATATTCCCTTGCCTATGCCACTCAGGAAAAGCACTAGGGATGAATAACACTAATGGTCCACAACTTGACTACAGAGACCCTCGGACAATGGTTGGGCCCTAAATAACTCCCAGATAATAGCTTGTTTCAAGCTATGCAAATTATGACTAGTCATATTCGATCATAATAATTGTGAATTAAGTAAAGTTGTGCTGAGTCATAACTCTACTGTCCATTGAAGCCGCCATCCTGACAACTATGGCATCAACCGTGCGATATGGCTCAGTGGGTATGGCGCCCATCTTCACGTGGAAGGTCATGGAATCCATATCAAGCCAAGTCAACCCAAAGACTTACCATTGTCACTATGTAGCGCCTTGCTTGGAGCTTAGTGTTTTTTTTCTTCTTAGAAATAATTTATTCACAAAGAAAACAATTTCATCAGCACAAAAGGGTAAATTAGCTTTGGGTAAAATTCTTTTATTTTAAGTAATTTTTTTGGATTGGCATTTCCGGGGTATTGCACCTGAACTCTTCATATATATATATATATATATATATATATATATATATATATATATATATATATACATATTTACATGGCAATATACAATCAAACGGGATACAGTTGTAATGAAGCAGATGAGGTCGTGGTATGATATATCGGTGGGAACATTTGTGAACAGAATGGGAGAGGGGCTAACCAGTAGCAGAGGGTTAATATATGAGGGAAATGGTCCGAAGGAATAATATTGTTATAAATGAATGAAAAGGAAGAACGAATGGGAGAATGGGAAAATTGGCTGACCATGACAGTGAAATAGGTGGAGTTACTGATCATTAAGATAATACACTAACACTAGTAATAGTGGCTTGAATAATATATGAGGGAAATGGTCCGAAGGATAATATTGTTATAAATGAATGAAAAGGAAGAAAGAATGTGAGAATAGGAAACTTGGCTGACCATGACAGTGAAATGGGTGGAGTCACTGATCATTAAAGTTGCATAGTCCGATGGTTTTGAGTTTCTGACATTTTTCTGAGATAAATACATTAAATTAATCATTATAATCTACCTTACTTTAGTTTGAAGTAACTGTTAATTGAAATGGCTACCTTTTGAGATATTTGAAATTCAAACAGTTGAAAATAATGTTGTCAAGCACGCCAAAACTCTGATACCATAGGCTTCTGCAGTAATAGGTTCTATTAAATTGACTCAGTGTTCCCTTCTATGTGACAACACATACTTAATAAGCGCACCAGTATCTAAGTTAGATATGTAGAATCAAATCTAGATAATTGTTTGGTTTTGAAAATTTGATGTTTTCAACGGACTGTGCAGCTTTAAGATAATAAATACACTAACTGTGGCTTGAATAAGACAGGACACTGTTGATATCTTATATAAGCTACAGTGTTAAGCGACTTCACAAAGCACCTCCCATATAAACTTGATATGTCTTTAATTGGGAGAGTGCAATGACATGTTGGCTCAAGCCTCGCGATAATGTGACTGAGTGGATTACCGGGTTCCGATGCTAGCCCCTCAATGGCCGATGTTTACTTTTTGTGCCGGTGTTGCGGATTCCGAGGGACACCAGTTTGCCAGGGACACTTCCATTCAAATGCATTGTCAACGGCCGTGAGCAAATCTTCTTACAGAAAAAAATCAAATATCTCTAAAATTACACCACCTAGAAACAAATCGCTTAACTACACATATATTAGAAAACATCTTTACCATTAAGATTATATTAAATTGATAAGGTTAGGTTTCTTGATTTCTATTAATTTTGAATAAAACTAATGTTTTTCACTGCGCATACCGTCCAACTCAAGGCATTGTCAATGGCCGTGAGCAATCTTCATATAGAAAATACCGGAAAAGTTAAATATCTCTAAAACGACACCACCTAGAAACAAATCGTTTGGTACACATATAGAAAACATCTTTACCAAAAACATTTTATTAAATTTATAAGGTTAGTGATGATGCTGTTCGATTTTGACGCATGCGGAGAAGCAATGTGTCCCAGGCAAACTGGTGCCCCTGGGAAACCGCAACATCGGGGAAGGCCGGGGAGGGGCTCGTTAAACAAACACACTGATGCTAGTAACTTGGCATTCGAGAGGGGCAAGAACTTTATGTAAGGATACTATCAGTGCAAACTACTACAGTTCTAATGTGATTTGAGGTGTTCTGAAGATGTAGAACCACAATAAACCGAACCAAAACGGTGACATCAGCCGAAGAGGAAATGCAAAATGTCGCACCTATCCAGTGAAAAAAAAAGAAGGAAAGAGTCAGCTAGGTAGAGGGGCTGAAACGAGGAAACATCAAACAAAAGGAACTAAATATGAAAATATGGCTGGGAATCAGGCTAAATTTGTCCAATTCAAAACATATCACCCATCCAATGATATACGAGAAGAAGAAGAAATGTGAAAGAACAAAAATAGGAGCCAACGAGAGAGAACGAGAGAAAGAGAGAGAGAGAGAGAGAGGGAGAGAGAGAGTGTGTGTGTGTGTGTGTGCGTGCGTGTGTGTGTGTGTGTGTGTCTCAACGCAGAAACAAATTATAATAAATAAAAACGATTTCACAGACAGAAAAAAGAAAAAAGATGGAACACCACTTCCTTCTGTGTGGTGTTCGATGTTCTACTTCTGTTACTACTTCTGCTAGTGACCAGTGCATTGCTGAAACATGTTAGTATGCGCTTGTAAATTGTATAGAGCCCCATCATAAATAGGATTTAAAGTCATGTGTCTAAGCACACATTACGAATGGTGGGGATCAATCTGACGGATAAAGTGAAATAAGTAGGCCTATATATTAAGAGTTTGGGTGCAAGAATCGATCAATCCATTTGAGTCGTTCTCTGTACAAATAGAATTTGTTGTGCTTTACAGGTAATGTCTATCAATTTCATATTGGGTAATGCATTGTATGGGGGGATGTGCTGGTTTCTGTGAGAATAAAACAACAACAAAGAACGGGTTTGATTATTGGAATGATAGCAGCTTCAGCTCAAATATGGTAGTCATGGCTTCATTTTAGGCTGGATGGAGTTTGTCAGTTTTTGCACCTGAACTCTTCATATCATTTTCTAACTATTGCTACTATTATTAGTAGTATTAGGCCTGGTAATACTACTAGAATACCACCACATTGCTCAAACCATTTGGAAACATGTGGGGTGCAAACCCTGCCTGAGTCAACCGAATGACTTTAAAATGTATGCTTGTCATTACCTCGCCTGGTGCTCAGCATTACTAGGATAGGACAAGGGACATTGGAATGAGGAAGACCAATTGTCCACAATTGGAATTTACCCTGCTGTGAATGTAATAAAAATATATATTTGAAATATGAATTGAAATAGGAGTGATGGTTCTGATATTGTGTGGCCATACAAATAAATAATATTGGCCAACTTTTGTATCTCGAAACTGACGTCTTGGTGAGTAAATGATAACAATGACACAACGCCATAGCCTCGCTTTCAGTGAGTCACGTGAACAGAGGGTGGGAGGGTGGGGGTGTGGGGGGGGGGGGCTTCAGCGTTCTTGCACGCAGTCTGCGTTCCTGTGACTGATGTGGCCCTACTCCGGGGATTCCCCTAATCAATAATTACATCGCCCCTAGAATAGTGCGTGGGAGACAGAAATAGTAGGCGTTCAAAATAAAGCTGGCAGGTATTAATGAGTAGAGGTTGGTAACTTGGAGGGGGGTGGGGGGGGGGGGGTCGCCTTAAAATACTAATATAATTTTTTTAATTTACAAATAGAGCCTCTGTTGACCAATACTCTCTCTCCCTACCGCCAATTGATTATTTCTGCCACCAACCCGCCCTCTGACGGCAGTTGCAAGAATTTGTATTCTGGGTAGGATTTCAGAATTAATGCATTGGATTGTACTCAAAACTACAGAAGCCATGGGACTAGCTTCCATATACGAAGAGCTCTGAGATTACACTTTAGAAAATATATTAAAATATATGATTGTATAGTTTTATTCCAATCGATTTTACTCCATCACGTTTTATTCCAATAGTGTTTTATTTGATATGTGTACCACCTGAAAATCCCAAGCTAGGCCCCGAGAAGCAATACCCAATTAGCGACAAAATTGAATAGAAATACAAAATGTTTAAAGCACATTTTTTAAATGAACTCTTCCATTCAGTTCCAACTTAATGAATGCAGTACTGTGAGCCAAGTTTCGCACACCACATGCAGCAAACATCTAGCTGCATTTACACCTTGAAAAGCCTAGAATTAAATCTAGAATATTGTTTACTTTGATTATCATTTTTCTTCTTATTTTATTCATGTTTTCAATTTATTACGGTTCATAGCAAGTGCAGATAATTACTATTGTCTAGTAGCTAGACATTGTGTCTTCTTGTTCACAAATTGGACAATTTCTGCATTCAGGTCTAGATAATTTAAAAACGAAATCTATCTAGAATAATACAAACTATAGGTGGGCTCTACTAGTTGCCAACTCTGTTCATGTTTCAAATCAAGAAGCTGGCACAATGTCATGACACACTGATGGTCACAATGTTTTGCTTTAAAGAAAATGTTTACATTTATTGATTTAGCAGTGAAAATTGTAATTGTGGACAATTGGTGCATTGGTCTTCCCCATTCCATTGCTCCTTACCCTGCCCTAGTAAATGAACACCAGGCTATGTAGAGACAAGTATAAAGTGTTATGTTTCAGTGGTTGGACTCAGCCGGATTTGAACCCCACAAGTTCGAATCCTATTAGCCTATACATGTCATACGGGAAGCGGGCGTTCAACTCATTTGGCCATCATGTTATTCCTATTTTAAAACACAGACGCCTAACCATAAATAACCCAGCTACTAATAAAGTTATATCACCTAGTATGGTTAGTTTACTGGTTACTTCTGTTAACCAGCGTGTCCGGAAAATATATGATGTAATTACGTACAGAGAGAGGGGCAAAGGGTGCGACAGCCCCGGGCATCCACATCGGGACATTTAAATGTCTTCCTTGCTCACATTTCTCAGTACTGGACCCTATACTTGAGGTTTGGGGGCATACAATCAAGGAGTTGGTCCCCGGCATCACAGAAGCTCTGCACGCCCCAGATGTAAGCATAAACATAATAAAATGTGTCTACAGTTATGCAAACTGAGTAGGCTACTCGCTCCCAGAGTTGACCCTCAACTTGAGTTTCTTCGGCCGAATACGCATGCATGACGGGGGAGGGGGGGGGGGCACTAATGTTATTATGCAAGGTAGCATTAAATCGTCACTGGAAGTGCTGGCCATAGTAGCCTATAATACAACTGCCAAATCACTTTTGAAATTGCTAATTAGTGACAAGCCTTCTGATTGTGGAGGTGTTGATTGGCAGGTCTAAGTTCACCCCACCCCCGTACATAACAAGCATTTTGTTCACACCAAAGCGCGGCGAGTCACAGTTCCCGCGAAAATTGTCCCAGCATGCAAACTCTCCGTGACGTCAGTGGTACATCGCCGCTGCCACCATTGTACGCCATCTTGGATTTTGGGAGCTTTGCCGAACGGTGTCCAAAATCGGACGCCATCGCAGTGATAACCTTGAGATATTATCCCAGAAAGGTGTTGGATCTGTGGAAAAATATTCGGCGAGGCCTTTGCGCCGAATAGTGTCCATGGCCATGGCTGGTATGCATCAGTTTAGCCCACTTGTTTTGATACCTGTCGACTCACATCTCCATGCCGGTTCCATTGAAACGGGCTTGTCAAACGATTGACAGTTGTGGAGATGGCATTGGTTTTCTAACGTTGCTGCTTTGTTTTTTCCAGGCAATGGTGGAGAGATTCAGTGGTGCTTTTCCCAAGTGAAGGGAACCATCGAGGAAGATGTCACAGAAGGTGAGTGCTTTAATTCCATGTTTTAAACACCGGCTTATTATGTTTAGGAAATGGAATTCGCGACGTCTACAACAGATTCAGTGTTGGAGCTTATCATCATGTATCGACAGACCGGCGAATAAACCAGTCATGTCTGAGCGATAAGTACCTGCTATCTAATCAGTTGACAGCTAAATATTCTCAACACCTGCACCACAGTGGATTAAGAAGCACACTTGTGAATCGTCACATATCGTGATTATTCATCAGAATCCGCGAATTAAGTGTACATTCTGAAGGGTTCCTGAGCAATCGGAGGAAAGAGTACTAACTCGGTAGGAGGAGGAATATGGCTTCCCTCCTCCTATCCGCTTTCTACACTGACACTAGCCAAATAAATACAAATTCACCTTCTTCATTAATAGGCAGGGTCTTTTAATTCACAACCAGTGGAGGTGATGTTTGTGCGGGGTTGGATGTAAACATGGGAGGGGTTTTGGGGTGGGGGTTGCAGTGGTTGTGTGTGCAGCAATCGGTAACCAACACAACCTGGAGATCTCTCTACCAAGATCTCTGATAGCGTTCCACCGGCATACTGTCACTGTCACAAGTAGACAACAAGGAAGTGACACAAGTTGCAAACTCTTTATTTTATGCATATTTCCAATTAATATTTGCATTGCCATCTTGCGTGGTGGCTCCAGGGTCCAGGGAGAATGGAATGGAGCTCAACGCAAAGGACGTGTACTATAATCATAGTATATGTCATTATGTGTGTCGGCAAACAAAAGCCTGAAAATGGCGCCACACTGAATCGTGAATGTGACTGATGATTGATGGATACATATTTTGTTCAGTCCTTACCTTTATTAGTTTATATTATGACCTGATGATTTTTGTTGATTTTTTTTTTTTACAAACTTAGATCGTATCTATATCTAAATTTGAATTATGCCAGGTTCTAGTGCATTCAAATTCATTACCGTGATTACGAAAAATGTAACTTCGTGATATCGGATGTACCTAGCCTAGTCCTAGCTAAATCGGGCAATACATTATAATTTTTACATTATTATTATATTATTGACAATGTTACATTGTATTATTAGTATTAGAAATAATAGAGTAGTGATACTTTATGTACGTCATTGACATTGTGATTGTATGATCATTGGATGATTGGAAAATATGCAGTATATTTATAGGTTTAAGCCGTTAGTTTTGTATGTGTACAATATTTGATAGAGAATTTATATATAGAGATTATATAAAAGTAGTTGATTAAATTTAATTACATGAGAATAACCTGTCACTAATGCAACTTGCAAGGCATACGAAACATTTGTGTTGCTAATTGTGTCCCAACATTTTGGTATGCGCTTCACTTCAAATATCACCATAGGGATATCAATTAAGAGTAAAGTAAATTTATAACGATTAACCTAATATATTGATTTATAAAGATGGCAGAAACTCAAAACTACGAATTATGGAACTTAAATTAAAGCTTAACATAATAGAAGGGGTGTAATGATGTCAATAGGCAACTTTCAATGGCCATGTTGGATGACATACAGAAGGCTTGCAACTGCCTACATTGTGGTTATTTACTGATTTGTTGGTTTATTTGTCACTGTTTTGAGCGGTTTGGCCTCATAAGTTGTTGCTAAAGTGCTGTAAGTAAACACACTGGTAGGTACCCCAGTACAATTTTCAAATTATTCCAAACATTCAAATTATAATTTCATTGGAAGCTCCAATGAATCAAAAGCAATATGCTTTTTGAATTTTTAAGATATTCCAAAAATTGAATGAGATATGTGCATTTGAATTTAAGATTTTTTGTATTAGCTAATGCACTAGAGAAGTGCCTTATTTAGGGCTGTTAAATAGACTAATTATAACAACATTTCCTTGTAGTTTCTTTATTAATGATCCTATCTTGATCAAACTTCATACCAAGGTTCTTCTTCGTATACCAAATCACCCCAGCTTATCAAAACTGATATACAAAAATTAGATCACTGGAAAATGTAGGTTTCCATGGCAACCATAATGCAATCACTCCCACCTACAATATGAGTCAACTGTAGCTATTTTTAAATAATGGTCAGATCCTGATGAAATTTCACATCAAGGTTCTTCTTGGTCTGTCAAATCACCTCAGCTTATCAAAACTGATATAAAAAAATTAGATCACAGAGAAATGTTGGTTTCCATGGCAACCGTAATACAATCATGCCTACAACTGCAGTTTCTTTATTAATGGTTTGATCCTGATCAAACTTGACATCAAGGTTCTTCTTCTTATACCAAATCACCCCAGCTTATCAAAACGGATATACGGATATACAAAAATTAGATCACAGGAAAATGTAGGTTTCCATGGCAACCGTAATACAACCACTCCCGCCTACAATATCAGTCACTGTAGCTCTTTTTTAATAATGGTCAGATCCCGATGAAATGTCACATCAAGGTTCTTCTTGGTCTGGCAAATCACCTCAGCTTATCAAAACTGATATAAATAAATTAGATCACAGAGAAATGTAGGTTTCCGTGGCAACCATAAAAATGTTGGTTTCCATGGCAACCGTAATACAATCATGCCCATAACTGCAGTTTCTTTATTAATGGTTTGATCCTGATCAAAACTGACATCAAGGTGATTCTTGGTATGGCAAATCATCTCAGCTTATCAAAGCTGATATATAAACAAATTAGATCACAGAAAAATGTTGGTTTCCATGGCAACCATAAATCCAAACATTAAACAACAAACAACCACCACCAACAACAAACCACCAACAACCAAACCACCAACAACAAACAACCAACAACCAAACCAACAACAACCCAACCAAACACCACCAAACACAACAAAACACCGTTGATCTAACGACTAACGTAGCCGACACATCCCTCGACCCTCCCGCAGGGGCCGCGTGTGAGTCACTCAACTAGAGAATACAGTTAAAACAACCAAACCACCAACAACCAAACAACCACCAACATCAAACAACCAACAACCAAACCAACAACCAAACCAACAACAACACCACCAAACACCGTTGATTTAACGACTAATGTAGCCGACGCATCCCTCGGGCCGCGGGGGCCGCGCGTGAGTCACTCAACTCCAGAATCCAGTCAAAACACCAACTTTTGGCCATCAAATTGTAGAGTTGCGATTCCAGTTAGAGTCAATGTAAGACCAGTTTTAGGAAGATAAAATGCTAAAGTTTCCCATTATGATAGTTAACATACACATTCAAGTCAGTCTTACCTCTGATTTCTGCATCTGAAGACTTGAATGGCTTGGTAAAATGCCTTTCAAATGTCACACAGCACTGGAAATGGTCTCTATCTGTGCCCCAGTCTGTTGTGCTTCAAACCCAGATGTAGCAGTCAATGCAGTGTGCATGTGTTGCCCATGTGGGCAACAACCAAACCAACAACAACCAAACCAACAACAACCAAACAAACAACAACCAAACAAACAACAACCAAACCAAACACCACCAAACATAACTCCAGTTTCTTTATTAATGGTTTGATCCTGATCAAACTTGACATCAAGGTGATTCAAACAACCAACAATCAAACCCAGATGTAGCAGTCAATGCAGTGTGCCTGTGTGCAGTGTGCCGTGAGTCACTCAACTAGAGAATCCAGTCAAAACAACTAAACCACCAACCAAACCAACAACAACCAACATCAAACCAACAACCAAACCAACAACAACCAAACCAACAACAACCAAACCAACAACAACCAAACCAAACACAACAAGACACCGTTGATCTAACGACTAACGTAGCCGACGCATCCCTCGACCCTCCAGCGGGGGCCGCGTGTGAGTCACTCAACTAGAGAATCCAGTCAAAACCACCAAACCACCAACAACCAAAATCAAACCAACAACCAAACCAACAACAACCAAACCAAACACCACCAAACACAACAAAACACCGTAGATCTAACGACTAACGTAGCCGACGCATCCCTCGACCCTCCCGCGGGGGCCGCGCGTGAGTCACTCAACTAGAGAATCCAGTCAAAACAACCAAACCAACAACCACCAACATCAAACCAACAACAACCAAACCAACAACAACCAAACCAAACACAACAAAACACCGTTGATCTAACGACTAACGTCAAGACAACCAAACCACCAACAACAAACCAACAACAACCAAACCAACAACAACCCAACCAACAACAACCAAACCAAACACCATCAAACACCACCAAACACCGTTGATTTAATAACTACTGGACCCGACGCATCCCTCGACCCTCGCGGGGGCCGCGCGTGAGTCAGAATCCAGTCAAAACACCAACTTTTGGCCATCAAATTGTAGAGTTGCGATTCCAGTTAGAGTCAATGTAAGACCAGTTTTAGGAAGATAAAATGCTAAAGTTTCCCATTATGATAGTTAACATGCACTTTCCCGGCAGTCTTAGCTCTGATTTCTGCATCTGAAGACTTGAATGGCTTTGTAAAATGCCTTTCAAATGTCACACAGCACTGAAAATGGTCTCTATCTGTGCCCCAGTCTGTTGTGGTTCAAACCCAGATGTAGCAGTCAATGCAGTGTGCATGTGTTGCACATGTGGTGCCGTTTTCCGACATGACTGGGCTGCTCAGAAAGTCGCTAGAAGTTGTACGAGTTTTATCGCACCGCGACAGTGGCGCTCCCGGCGGATTCCGGGGTACCTAACACTGGATGTAAACTGCCCAGAACCTCACATAACACAAGAAAACTCTGTTTTACTGCATCTGCATGCATTGACAACATGGCTAGGGAGGGTGCTCGTAATCCAAGATGGCAGCCCGCTGATTGCTAAGTAATGACGTCACGTGCACTCCCTCTATTGTATATTTGTATTCGTATCCACTTCTGAAAAGATATGACCTTAGGCTTAGCTGTTGCCAGGATGTAAAACAACCAACCAACGTCATTGTAAATTAGTCAAATTATTTCCTCATTTTATTGTTTTTTAATAAGGCTGATATTATTTGCCCGACCGTTAGATCTACAGTAAAGGAAATTGGTCTTGTAGACCCAGCAGTCGTGGCTCGTGAATGAATTCGGTGCTGTTTACCCGACCTTCGGGGAAACGGTGACTGTTAGTGTTTACCCGACTGTAGGGTTAACAAGATCACATTTCTTCACTCGAGACCTGGGAGCGGAACATTTATGGGGTTTGACAACTGGGGTACAAGGTTTTAACAGGGGGGGGGGGGATTTCTCGGTATAAATCCCACTTGGCAGGGAATTGTCAATCTTACACTACTGCCATCGTCCCCCGCCATTATTTTTATACTTTTACCGGTCTAATTGGTTGGCAAACCAATGTCGCCATCGGGTCTCTAGTGCTTGAAATGTTCACTGCAGACATGATGGTCGGGTGAATAATAACTTTGTATTAATTAATAAACATGTACGTCTGTATAGCTGTTATTCTGGCTAAGAATTAAAGTAGTTATAAATGAAAATTGGTGAAATTGTTAGCGTACCCTTTCAATTGGTACGTGGCCAGGGATGGATGGAATACTAGGTCATGATACTGACAGTGTTTGGCACTGGGCCCACTTGAAAAAGCACACCGAATGGTACCCTGGATTACTTGTAAGCAACCCCATAATTAATGTTTGTTCTGAAAACTCGGAATTGGTTATGGAAATAAATCATTTGTAGAACAAGTTTCTACTACTATAATCATAGGTGTTTTTTCTGAGTATTTTGGAAGTTATATATACTTTTTCCTATGTGAAAATTAAATTATTTTCAGTTAAATTAAGCATACTATTGGGTTAAAAGGGATGCAAAATGTTACTGTGCAAACATTGATCTACCTGGCCATTTACACTTAGCGTGTGGTCTACCTGTACTTTAAGTTTAACCATAACCTCTGACCGTTGGGGGCGGGGGGGGGGGGTCAATACATATACACCATGGTGCAGGAAATGGCAGGGGAGTCGCTACATATCGGAAGGGATGGCAGGCTCCAGTAAGCTAGTCATCCGTTGACAGGATCAGTTGCACAACGTCCTGTACGAACCTTGGTCGAGTCCAACCAATGACTTAAAAATTAATGCTTCATAGCTATGTGCTCGGCATTATTAGGATAGGACAAGGACTGGTTGGCTCAGTGTCAGGATAATGTGACTGAGTGGGATATCAGGTCATGGTGCTAGCTGCCTGGTCTCCCAGTGGGGCAGCACTATAAAGTAGCCATGAGTGCGTAATGTCAAAAGTGGCTACCCATCCTGATATGACCTCAGATTTTGTCTCAATGTGAAACTCCACACAAACAAACCTTATTCCTTGTTCCTACCACCAAAGACAATGTGTGACAAGATGTGTCACTCAGCGCTTTCATTTATGTATTTCTGAAATAATTGTGCAGTGGCACCATCCCATTGAAAACGAGGTGCATTGTCTTTGATCAGGTGTAGTTGTAGTTTTCTTAATGAGACATCACACATTTTATTTATGTGTGGCACAGATTAAAAGTGCTTAAAATATGTTTGAAATTACTATTCTATAATGTTGTTTTTATTATTGATATTAGGAGATAATATACTATAATTGTCATACATTGTCTTTGAATGTACATCAGTCATGGTGGGCATGGGGACCTGTCCAGTCATGGTGGGCATGGGGACCTGTCCAATTATCTTGTTTGCTGTATTTCATGAGAAAGCGCTGAGTGGCGTGTCTTGTCTTTCATTGTCTTTGCTACCACCAGGGTGTGTCTGGGTTCAGAAGAGTAATGTAAGGCCCTGTATGGCGTAGCAGTATTGGCTCGCATGGCGCTTGATGTATTGACAAGGACCGCGTGCCTGGATATAGCCATAGGCAAGGGTGGGTGGCGGTAGGGGAGGGGAGGTTGTGAGGCGGTACTGGATGACGGGGCGAGGGGGGGGGGTGCTACCAAACCAGTTCTACTTTCAAGTTGGCATAGTCTGATGTTGAGTTTGTACCTTCTTTTTTTTAAAGTTTAATGTATTTGGTGTGATCCTTTTTAGTTAGGGCAAGGACTAGTAACTTTTTAAAATTATAAATAGCTAACTTAGCCTTTTGGGACACTTGCAATGAAAACATGCAATTTTGGTGTGAATGTCGAATTGCTGATACAACAGTCTTCAGCAGTAACAGGTTCTGTTAAAGTTGCATAGTCCAGTGATTTTGAGTTTCTGAAATTTTCTGAGATAAATACATTAGGTTGATTATTATTATGTACCTTACTTTAGCTTGAAGTAACTTTTATTTTAAGTGGCTAACTTTTGAGATATTTGAAGTGGAACCATGCAAAATTAATTTTGGCAAGCTTGCAGTAACGGGTTCTATTCAATGGGGGACATGTGGCGTAGTTCATTTTCCGACACTTGGTGGCGCATCGGTACTAGTGGGCCTACACTTTCATTGACAATGCTTTGAGTTTGCCGGTACGCGCAGTGCAATACATATATTTTATTCAAAATTAATAGAAATACAGAACCCTAACCTTATAAATTTAATATAATCTATTCATTGTATGTTTTCTATATGTATACCAAGCGGTTTGTCTCTAGGTCTTGTGGTTTTAGAGATATTTGACTTCTTCTGTATGAAGATTGCTCACGGCCATTGACAATGCACTGAGTTTGGTGGTACGCCCAGTGCAAAACGTTTACTTTATTCAAAATTAATAGAAATAGAGAACCCTAACCTTAGAAATTTAATATAATGTATTCGTTGTATGTTTTCTATATATATACCAAGTGGTTTGTCTGTAGGTCTTGGGTTTTAGAGTATTGACTTCTTCTGTATGAAGTTGCTCACGGCATTGACAATGCACTGAGTTTGGCGGTACGCCAGTGCAAAACGTTTCTTATCAAAATTAATAGAAATAGAGAACCCTAACCTTAGAAATTTAATATAATGTATTCGTTGTATGTTTTCTATATGTATACCAAGTGGTTTGTCTGTAGGTCTTGTGGTTTTAGAGATATTTGACTTCTTCTGTATGAAGATTGCTCACGGCCATTGACAATGCACTGAGTTTGGCGGTACGCCAGTGCAAAACGTTTACTTTATTCAAAATTAATAGAAATACAGAACCCTAACCTTAGAAATTTAATATAATGTATTCGTTGTATGTTTTCTATATGTATACCAAGTGGTTTGTCTGTAGGTCTTGTGGTTTTAGAGATATTTGACTTCTTCTGTATGAAGATTGCTCATAGTCATTGGGTTTGCAGTGTGACAGTTTGCCGAATAGGCCCACTCGTTCAGTGGAGACGCGAACGGCAGGAATTTGAACTAAAAAGTCGGAGGTCCCCCATTGCCTCGGTATTCCCCTCTGTGTGGTGACAAATGTTTTAATAAGTGCACCAGTATCTAAGTTACATATGTAGAATCAAATTGAGATACTTGTTTTGGTTTTGAAAATTTGATGCTTCATCGGTCTATGCAGCTTTAAATTGACATCCATTCCCTTCTATGCAGCAGGAACTGCTTAATAAGTACATCTGTATCTGAGTGGCATGTCTACAATAAAATCTAGGTTATCACTTTGGTTTAGAAAAATTGGAATAAGCAGCTTTAGTTCAAGGGTGGGTGTTACTGGTAATGTTAGGATTAAAGCCGGTATCTGGAATGCACTAGAACTAGTTATATGGGTCGTTCTCAGAAGTTGTGTACCAATAGTGTGACATCAGTATAACAAAATCAAAATGCTGCCAAAGTCCTATAAACAAGTGTCCTCAATGTGTATGTCCTTTTGCATCTGAATAATTGAAAATAAACATATTCTGGAATTTTTAAGTAGGTCAAATGATGCTCACATCCAATAAATAGCAGTATAGCATGGAAACCAATCTGACTCCAAAATCAAATATTTTCCACACAAAAGTTGATATTTTTAGGACATTTCACATGCCACTTGCTTTATAAACAGTAGTAATAATAATTTGAAACCTCATTGCTATGGTTTGGTCTTATTTGTGAATATTAAAGAGAAAAACAAAAAAATATTAGCAAGGTAACAGTCAAAGTGGAAACAACAATTTTACACACATGTTCGGCTCAAATTTCAATGTTTAGGGGCAATTTCAGGATTTATCTTTTACTATACCATAACTGGGTCCATGCATAGAGTGTCAAATGGTGAAAATAGTTCTTGTACTGTATCTGTACTCAGTGTTTGATACAGAGTTTCATAGTACTTGCAAGTGGAAACGAAATGTTACGATGTTAATGAAAAGGTTAACTATTTCATAATTTAAATTTATTTTTTAGAAATAAATGTCTTCAACTTAATGAAGACATTGTATATGACCATTTGAAGTGAAATGAGCTGTTGTTCAGAGGTTTTCATTAAGTTTGTGACACTTTATTTTCAATGCTGTTGACAATGTCACAAATTAGTGATGTAATTTACTATGTATTTAGCTACATCCATCCCAATAAGATACATAATATACAATATTAACATTTACTTTTGATCTAAAATATCTCCCACATTACTGGGCTAAATGATGAAATCTAAATATTGACACCCCAATAATGGGTTTCTTTGAAATATGCATTTCAAGTAGACTACCTCAAGTGGTACACAGTTTCTGAGAACGACCCATATATGTATTTCTCGCCTAGATAGTTTGCACAACCAGACGGGATGGCCGAATGAGTTAGAGCATCCGTCTCCCGTGTTGGTGGATCATGGGTTCGAACCCTGGTTGAGTCAAACCAATGACTTAAAAATCTGCATTATTTACGATATGGCAAGGACTGGTTGGCTCAGTGTCAGGATAAGGTGACTGAGTGGGATATCAGGTCATGGTGCTGGTGGCCTGGTCTCCCAGTGAGGCAGCACTGTAAAGTCGCCATGAGTGCGCACTGTCACAATTTGGTACACGTCCTGATATGACCTTAGATGTTGCTAGGACGTAAAACAAGCAAACAGCTAGTTTGCCTCGATGTTGTCTGTTCACAGGATCACCAAATGGGATGGTCGTGCAGGAAATTATTGGTTCGATTCCCGACAGAGTCATAGCTAGTCCAAATTTATACTTGTTGCTACCTACCCTGGCACTTCACATTAATAAGATAGGGCAATGACTAGTTATATCAGTAATAGAATAGTGTGACTGAGTGGGGTATTGGGTCACGGTGGCAGCAGTGGCCTGATCTCCCAATGGAGCAGCACTATAAAGTTGCCATGATGTGTGCACTGTCCCAAGACGGTACCCGTCCTTATATGACCAAAGATGTTTCTAGGACGTAAAACAACAAAGAAACATAAAAACCTGCCCCGGTCTCACAGTGGAGTAGGACTATGAAGTGGCCACGCGTGTGCACCGTCACAACTTGCTACCAGTCCTGATATGACCATAGATGTTAGGACATAGAGCCCCAACAAACAAGCGGTTCATGATCGGCTCTTATTCAGACTATTCCCTCCCCCTCCCCTCCAAAAAAAAAGAACTAGCTGTCTATTTGGTGTCACAAATCTAGGTCAAATCTCCGTAAACACGAAACAGCTGTAACCTAAATAACCAGATAGATGGGCTAGTTTGAGTTCCAACTAGTGTGTCGTGCATTGACCCATATACTGTATGGTTCACCTGACCGGGCTTTGCTGCGCATTGTGTTTGGTTTGTCAGACCTGTCGCCACCAGCGGAACATGTGCCAAAATTGTTTTTAATTTTAAAATAAAAAATGTTAATAGCATGCGATAATCTTTTGGTAATGTAAAATGTGGACAACTATTTCGACAGATATTTTAATTCCTAAGGACGCCTGGACTGTATCACATTTGATCATTTTGTTGATTTCTTATGAGATCAATTTTTTATCGTCTATCTGATATGTAACTATTTCAGATAGATGATGCTTTTGGTTTTCAACCATATTCTTTTATAAGTTCTACTTTATAGCCCAGTCACACTACTGTTTGCGACCACAAAAAAGGGGTGGTCCTCAGTGGTCGCTAACCTCCTTGCGACAACAATTAGGGTGCAGTTATACCCCAGTCACACGAGGCCTGCATTCGCTTACAATCGATCCGTAAGCATTTTGCAATTAAATTATGACCACCTTACGACTGATCGCCACTGCGGGTGATCGCCAACCATTTCGGCCCTGTTTGGTCGCGATGAGGTTGTTGCTGCAGCACCAACAATCTCCATGCGACCTCTGGCATCTCCACCGATCTCTGCTCTCAGAACCACAGAAATCCCCGGCCGGCGATGACGTCGCAATGTTGCCTTATGCATCATTGTCAACCTGGTGACGTATTAAAATAGTTTGTAACAAATTGTTTCATTTTTGGTGCAAGGAGCTCACAGACTTGGTCGCCAAGTGAACACAAGCGAACGCCGACTGGCGTGTGATTGGGGCATTACGGCAATAAAAACCTCCTTGCGACGACAATGGTTGTCCAGAGGTCGGCCGTCGTTTCTTTGGTCCAAAGTGGTTGGAAAGTGGTCACAAACTGTAGTGTTATTGGGGCTTTAGCGTGTGGTCTGAGACATTAACCCTAACCCTGATCATAGAACTTTAGAAGACCCCATCTGACCTGACTTGACATGTCTATTTTTAGTAACTAATAAATATATGAAGTTGATCATTACACTCTATTCTACTTTACTTTAGTTTGAAGTAATATTTTTGTTGAAGGGGTAACTTTGTAGATATTTGAATTAAAAATATGAAGAAAAATTGGCATGCAAATACTGGATTCCATGGGCTTCCAACATTACCAGTTACATTAAAATTTTTTTTTTTTTAAATGACTTTCTTTTATGCAGCAATACATGTTATTGTTAACTGTATAGGATCAAATCTAATTAAGTGTTTTGAGGAAATTTGAATCCTTTGTGAGACTGCAGTTTTTTACATTAAAGTGTGAGAAATGGGTTTCGTTTCGGGAAAATAGAAGTGACCGAATAAATTCTACTCATGTTTTGCTGGGAATATGGAGAATGGTGTGTTATGGCGTAAAACCAATAAATCTCTGTTACTAGCGGTTCGTTGTAAACACGTTATGTATAGCACGCGGGGAGGGTGTGTGAGGGGGGGGGGGGGTTTAGTCATTAAGCCATCGTTGTCGCAATGTATAAACGGTCCACACAAATTTGGGGATTTATTGGTAAAATGTTGGGAAGGCTGTAAAAAGTTGGCAGCAGCTGCGTGAGAAAGGCGTCGAACTCCCTGAGTTTTATCTACGCAGCCAGTTGTGTTGTGCTAGTTATCCAATTAGCAGTAAATCCAAGCATCAGCTGTGCTTAGCTTTGTTTATTTGTTTGTTTGATGCCCTAGCAACATCTACGGTCATATCAGTCGGGTACCAAGTTGTTACTGTGCACTCATGGTGACTTTATAGTGCTGCCCCCTTGGGAGACCAGGCTGCAAGCACCAACACCTGATATCCCACTCACATTATCCTGACACTGAGTCAGCCAGTCCTAGATCTCTAGAGGACGTCTTGAATACAGTAAAACCTCTCTATACCGACCTCTCCACAGATCGAATACTCCCCTATATCGATCACTTTATTTGGGTCCCAACAATTCCATTGTAGGGATATTCTAACTCTAAACCGACCACCTCCCCAAATGGACGACTTAATGTCGGTCCCAAGGTCGGTCGATTTAGAGAGGTTTTACTATATTTATATAATACGGTAACCTCGTTCTGGCATTTCAATTTTCATATCCAATAGGGATGGCTTGATGCACCAGTGAGTTAACTAAATATAAAAACTTAAAATCTAAGGTCATTAGGACGGGTACTGACTACAGTGGGTCAGTTGGAATCCTGTCCAGATATGCCCGTATATGTTGTAAAACCCCAACAAACAAAATCGACCTGATTTCCCAGTGGGGCAGCACTATAAAGTCGCCGGAATGCGCAGTCACAAGCCACCCTTCCTGATATGACCTTCGATGTTGCCAGGACGTGAAACTCCAACAACTAACCAAACTAGTTTTTGCAACATGCCTATGATCAATTATTACAGACTGGTCAAAGAGTGTTCTGAGGTCATTATTGTGACCGTATTTATGTATTTCTCTCCCATCTCACCGTCGATTTACACCCCAAACCCCCAACCCCCAAAAGACCACTTCGCCACTGAGTTTAGCAATACATGTCACAATAACGGTGGTTTGTGTAGAGACAGTGTTATTCCGGGGTACTGCTTAGCTTATGGGGCTGTCACACTATGGCATATGGCGTAAGCGTATGCCGGCGCATCCGTCCGAAAATTGTTGTGCATGCTAAAAAAAATTCCAGTGTATGGCGATGTAAGGCTCATACACATTGCGTACGCTGGCATATGTTACGCATACGCTAAAACCGCGCCTTCGGCGTATCTATAGCATATGTAGCGTATGCCTAGCCTACGTGTAACATATTTGAGCGTACTCCTAGCATACATAAATCATATACAAAGCTTATGCAAAGTGTATGCCCAACTTATGGTCTAGGTATATAAAGGCGCCATGTTGCTAGGACGTAAAACAACAACAAACAAACATCGATCTGAGCCGGTTTAACTGACATGTTTGGACTGTCCTATATGTTTGCACTGTCCCATTTTTTCATATATCATATCTATAGACTGCTTCCTAACAGGTAGTTGCTTTTGATAGTGGTTGGAGCACATGTTAGGACCGTCCTACTCTTCCCATCTGATATGTTGTTTGCATGTATGTACATGTGGATGTATGTGTGGTGTGTGGATGTATACTATGTGTGGATACACATCCTGATATGACCTTAGATATTGCTGGGATGTAAAACAACAACAAACAAACATCGATCTGAGCCGGTTTAACTGACATGTTTGGGCTGTCCTATATGTTTGCACCATCCCATTTTTGCTGCTCTCCGTGATAGCATACGCTACGCATAGGTTGTGCATACGCTTCTCATACGCCGTCATATTCGAGGGTTACGTTACGCATGCGCTCCAAAAGACACGGCAGTGCACAATGGTCACCATACGTCGAACTGCAACTGTTTTCGCTTTTTTTGCGGTACGTTTTCTATACGCTGCCGCCATACGCCGTAGTGTGAAAGCCCCTAGTACATGCATTCATGTAGGTTTCTATTATGGTGTGTTTGTACGGCGTAGCAAGTTGTGCAACTTGTTGAGCGCAGCTCGGGGCTGTGTGGGTGTGTCTGCCAGTTAGAATCTCACCATCTATGAAAAGATCCAGGGAACCAGGTCACATGATCAGAGAAGTCCGTTTTTCATTGGTTCTCACACTTAGCATTTCAACATCTCAACAAAATAGAGGAAATTATATTTTGAGTTATTTGTTCAGGCTTGTTGTGCTCAAAGAAAAATATTCATGTTTCCGGTTGAAGGGGGGGGGGGGGACAAATTTGGGTAATAGGTAGGGTTTTTAATATTTGTTAGTTTTCAATTGTTACTATTATCATTTCAGTACTATTAGTTGATTGATTGGTGGTTGCTTTACGCCGTGTCGGCAGCATAGGCCATATTCACGGCGAGAAATGTTTTTTTGTTCAAACCATCGCTTTTACATGTAAAGGCAGACAATCAATTATGTGCCAATAGACTTAAATTAGAAAGCTCACAATCATATATTTGTGGTCAAGGGAATCAAATTCCCATAGAAAAAGAAAAGTTTTATTAATAATTGATAGAATCTATTTAGTAAACTATAAGGTGGTACAGTCCAGCTGCCCTCAAAAAGGCTAAAATGTTTTCCTGTTTTACCTTAGTAAAAAGTTCACGCATACTGTCTGCAGTGTAGAACTGTTGGCGCAGGGCCAAAAAATCAACGCAACTTAGTTAAATGTGTTTGAGTGATAGCGGGGACTGACACCCAATACATTCAGGGGGAGGTTCCCCCTTGAGCAGAAAAGCATGTGTAAGACACGAGTGGCCAATACGGCAGCGGCTAAGGACCACTTGGTCCAGCCGACCTCCCGCACGAGTCTGTGGTGGCTTTCCCACAGATGGTTCAATTTCTTTAAGTTTATTAATGTTTTCATCCCACTCATGTTGGCATTTGGATTTTATGTGGGTGGCTATTAGTGGTTTCGGATCAGAGTGAGGGATCAGACACGGTTCAAGATCACAGTTCAGGGCCTTCTTCGCAGCCCGATCAGCTCGTTCGTTTCCTTGTATGCCGGCATGGCCAGGCACCCAGCACAGGTGGATGTCATACCCATCCGGTGTCAGTTAGTTCATTTTATAAATGATGTACTATTAGTATTACTACGCCATGTTGGCATATTAAACCAAATAGGACACTATTCAGCTCAGTGTTCAAACGATAGGCGTGCCCTGTCAAAACTGTATTGATATTACTATCAGGTCTGAGTTCAATAGGACTGTAAAGAGTCTGATTTAAAAAAATTCTTTCTAAGGCAAATTGATTAAGGGGGATCGGCAAAGTAGGAAACATCAATATATTTCTTTAGGCCTTACTGCGTTGCACACTGGTTAAATATGAGTGTTCTATTAACTGTTTCCTGAGAAACGACGCCAAATTACGGTCCAATGAGTTTACACCACTGGGAGTGTGATAGAAGTCCCTCCAGTCATCATTGTCCATCACTATAGTATATGCTGTATACTTTAAACTCACTTTAAACTGATAAACATGTCCTTCATTAAAACAATTTCACAAATTTATCTAGTATTTTAACTGGCTTTCAAATTTGTTGTCGTTATAATTGTGAGCCTTTGACTTCAAAAGTATCTCTGGACACATAGTTGACTGATTGATTGATTGATTGATTTATTCTGTGTAGGCAGTATAGGCCATATTCACGGCCACTGGACACATAGTTGGCTATATGCTTTTACATTCTCTGAAAGTGACTACCTGATATTAATATGACAGAATAAGATCTGAACAATTCTCGCTGTGATTATGGCCTTTGCTGCTGGCACGGCGTTAAGCAATCACCACTAACTAACCTGATCACCTAACACAGTGCGCTTTTTACACTACATTTGCTTTAAGTTGCAGTAAAATTGTGCTAATTCTAATAGTAGGTAGTGGCAGCCAAAATGTTATTGTCATTTTTAAACTAGGAGTTTGGAACTTTTTTAAAGAACTAATCAACACAAACAGAATTTAAAAAGAATTATGTTAATATCTCAAATAGTTTTTGAGTTATGGCCTTCTAAAGGTAGAAATTGTAGTATCCCTAAAAAATCATGTAAAAATCAATTACATGAGCCAAATTTGACACCCAACTACACCATGAAATATCAAAGGAAAATCTTCATAAACAAGGATCATCTTTATGACAAATTTCCTAAGCCATCATCCAATAAATATGAGAGAGTGCTCTCTCAAAAAAGGGAAATTACACAAAAGTGTATTTGTCCAATTACATGGTAATACCAACTTTGAGTCAACAAAACTTCATTCCAAAATATCCAGTAAGTGTCATTTTCAATAATTTACAATGACCTGTACACAGAGAGCATAAATGTTTTTTTCACGGTGATCAAATTATATTCAACGATGATATGGTGCCTTAAAAATGGGGGAAAGGCCATTTTGGCAGTTGCGGACTTATTCTTATCAACTAAATACTTTTTCGACATTCAAACAAGAAGTACAATGGAGGACTCATTTAAAAGATGAATGAATGTACTTTATTTCAGTATAAAAATGCTAAAGATCCATGCAGTGGTTCTGGTGAAATTCTAGTGTAAAAGTAAGGCAAAATCTGAGCATTTTTCAGATGGATGGGCAGAAATATGACAGGCTGCCACTACCTACTAAAATAAAAAAAACTGACTCTACACCCTACATTACATAAAATACCACTTCATGTGTACCGGACATTGTGGCCGAATCATTAGAACGCAGGCTCCCTGTGTGGAAGGTCGGGAGTTGGAATCGCAGTCGAGTCAAACTAATGATTACAAAATTTATACTTGTTGCTACCTAGCCTGTCACTTGGCATTACTAGATCAGGGCAAGGACTGATTAGCTCGGTACCATGCTGCTCATCAGAAAGAGTAGCCTATGTGGCAGCAGTGGGTTTCCTCCAAAGAAATATGTCAGAATGACCTTATGTTTGGCGGCCAATAGCCAAAAATCACTGTGCTCTAGAGGCGTCGTTAAATAAAGCAAGCTTTACTTTGTGTACCAGTGTAGTGCATATAATTGCCATGGACCTAATGAGGGCTGCATGCACAGCAACGTTGCTATCTTGGAAGTAACTATTTTTGTGAACCAAACGGCTAATATTTCTCTTCTCTTCCCTTCAGCGGACATCATCTCCTGCGTGGAGTTCAGCCAGGATGGCGAACTCTTGGCTACTGGGGACAAGGGTGGACGAGTTGTCATTTTCCAGCGCGACCAGACAGTAAGCATGCATTTATTATATACATTTTTTGGGTTTAAATTTTTTTTATTATTATTATTACTTTGTATCTCGGTCTGTAGCCTCGAGGTTACTCCCGACCCTGGGAGAGATGAAGCAGCATCTGGACAAAACAAACATTGCCGAAAACAAAGCACTTATCTAGATTTGATCCTGCATATCTAACTTGGATACACTGGATGCAATGATTGAATCGGCAGAGCGCAGTCGTCTTGTGCGAAAGGTCGGGAGTTTGATTCCCAGTCGAGTCAAACCAACGACTTACAGCATTGATAATTGTTGCTACCTAACCTCGCGTTCTGCATTACTAGGATAGGGCAAGGACTAGTTAGCTCAGTATTAGGACAATGTGACAGTGGGAAATATTGCCGAGGACATAAAACTCTTAACAAGCAAACTTAGATACTGGTGCATCTATGAAGAATTTGTTGCTGTATAGAACTTAGAAAGGAATAGTAAGTCAATTTAATTGAACCTGTTTTTTGCTTAAATATAAATACCTTTTGTGTCATTTATTTTGTCATGCACATCTGTGTATGTTTTCACCTAATCTTTATTTAAAAAAAGAAGAAATAAAGCCATTTTAGCATTTTTATAATGGAAGTTAGTTCGAGCTAAAGTAGGTTAAATTATAACGGATTACCCTAATATATTAATCTTTAAAAAAAGAAAAAGTTTAAATTAAAAACCATTCTGATCTAGGTTGAACTAGTGTCATTCTTTCGATATCTCATGGAATGCATTCTGATCTAGCTTGAACGGTGTCATTCTTTCGATATCTTATGGAATGCATTCTGATCTAGCTTGCAGGGATGAAAGATCTCTGTGATTTCGCGGATTTCCGGGATTTTTCCTGTAGCTATAAGTGTATACTAATACGTTTCGCCCTTCCTGATATGACCTTAGATGTTGCCAGAATGTAAAACTCCCAACAACCAACCAACCAATATGTTATTTCACGCTGCAGCACCATCAGCGTATACTAATATGTGGTGCAAACACCGCAGCACTAGCAGCGTATACTACTAATGCCTTCAAACGCCGCAGCACTAACAGCGTATACTACCTAACACATGCTTTTAACGCCGCAACACTATCAGCATATACCGATATGTGGTGCAAACGCCGCAGCATTATCAGCGTATACCAATATGTATGAAATCCGACTTCCGGGAATTTTCAGTGATTCCCTGACAATGCCAAGCAGAATATCAGCATTTCCGCTTTTTTTCCCCAGAGACCACTTTCATCCCTGACCTTGAACTGGTGTCATTCTTTTGATATCTTATGGAATGCATTCTGATCTAGCTTGAACTGGTGTCATACTTTTGATATCTTATGGAATGCATTCTGATCTAGCTTGAACTGGTGTCATTCTTTCGATATCTTATGGAATGCATTCTGATCTAGCTTGAACTGGTGTCATTCTTTCGATATCTTATGGAATGCATTCTGATCTAGCTTGAACTGGTGTCATTCTTTATCTTATGGAATGCATTCTGATCTAGCTTGAACTGGTGTTATTCTTTTAATATCTTATGGAATGCATTCAGATCTAGCTTGAACTGGTGTCATTCTTTCGATATCTTATGGAATGCATTCTGATCTAGCTTGAACTGGTGTCATACTTTTGATATCTTATGGAATGCATTCTGATCTAGCTTGAACTGGTGTCATTCTTTTAATATCTTATGGAATGCATTCAGATCTAGCTTGAACTGGTGTCATTCTTTCGATATCTTAATAAATGCATTCTGGTCTAGCTTGAACTGGTGTCATTTTGACACAGCAGTGTCATTTTTTCTGAGCGTTCGCTGTCGGTTCCATGGCCTATGTCACACTACACCTACTGTTCCACAGCTGAGAAGGGTCACCAGGGTTACATCATGCTAGTAGTCACGGCCAAGTGGTTCTTGGTCTTGATTGGGCCCTAAATAACTCAGAGAATTGGTAGTTTTAAGATATGCAAGTTATGATTAATCATGTACGATCCTGATAATTACGAGTGCAGCTATGTTGGTCATGTTACTGCCTCTATGGGGACCATATAAATTGGGGAGTGGTCATGTCAGTCAGTGGTTAGCTTTGTATTCTGTTGACATACAATCGATGAACCAGCTAGCTTGTTTGTAGATAGAACTATTTTGATCAGATTGTGAGCTGCAACCCAATAAGTGAAGACCTTGTTAAAAGCGATACACCTGATGGAGCGATCTAAAGCTAGAGAGCTTCCTGTTAGTGGTTAGAGTGCCTGCTTTCTGTGCTTGTTATGAGATCAACCCTCGGCTGAGTCAAACACAAGACACTGCTTAATGTTGTTAGTTGGAGAGCGCGAGTATTGCTTGGCAGGTCAGGGTAATGCAAACATGGAAGATCTTAATGATTTTGTGGATAACCGCGATTTAAAGTAATTAATAATTTTGTTTATTTTAAAATTCAGTACTATATTTTCTACAATATTTTATTTTCTAAAATATTTGACATATTCTATAATGATCTACGCATTCTAAAAGTAGTCTACCGAGTCCAACCAGTGATTCGATTTGATTGGCTTTCGATGTCATAATTTGATCTGATTGTATTTATGTTGCAACTCGATCTGATCGACTTTTGCTGTTCCAATTCGATCAGGGTCAAGGTGAACAGAACAACCTGCCCCGTCGTGGGGAATACAACGTCTACAGCACGTTCCAAAGTCACGAGCCCGAGTTTGACTACCTCAAAAGTCTGGAGATTGAGGAGAAGATCAACAAGATCCGGTGGTTACGAAGGGCCAACCCCGCCCACTTTCTCCTCTCTACGAATGGTAAGTCGCGTCTTCACTATCTCAGGAACAAAGATCTTGATTTTGAATATTTCCATAATTGTTTACAAGTCTAACATTCAAAATTTTCTTTTGTGTATTTTAATATGCCAATATTATTATTGTCATGGTTCCTCACTTTCCGAAACTGCTGTCCCCTCACCTGAAGTTCTTTCTTTAATATTTGAGCGAAGGGTAGGCACCCTCAACTTGGAGGCCTCCCCACATGTATTGCCACATTAGTTAAAACAATGAACGTGGTGGCTGAATCAGTAGAGCGCATGCTTTCCGTGCTGAAGGTAGGGAATTCGAATGTCCCCTCACCTGAAGTTCTTTCTTCAATATTTGAGCGAAGGGTAAGCACCCTCAACTTGGTGGCCTCGCCACATTAGTTAAACAATGAACGTGGTGGCTAAATCAGTAGAGCGCATGCTTTCTGTGCTGAAGGTAGGGAATTCGAATTTTAACTGCATCAAACCAATCCCTACTTGTCGCTACCTAGTCTGGCACACATCATTAATATACTAGGACTGGTTAGCTCAGTATCAGGATAATGTGACTATGTTATTCGGTCATTGCGGACGGCCTGGTCTCTGAGTGGAGCAGCAGTATAAAGTCGCCATGAGTGTGCAGTCACAAGTCGCTACCCATCTTGATATGACTATATGTTTCTACGATTGAAACAACAAACTATGTAAGTTTTGTGGGAGGGGGTGGTTGTTTACTGGAAAATCATGAGCAAGTTCTCGTCTTGCCTGATACATTCTAGTATCAATAGACTACATCACGGTTCCAGCGGCGCGGTGCATTGTGGGATGCATCAGAGCAAAACAAACCCGTGAGAAGCACATGGCACATGCTAATACACTGTGTGCAGCTATGAAATGTGCTAGTTTCAGCTCATCTCAGCTCTTGTTTGAAACATAGAATACCAACTAAAAAATATATATAATAAATTAAGATATTAATGTTTTATCCAGCATTGCATTTACATCAATATAATCAGTACATCTTATGCCATGTGCATTTAGATTTAGACAAATCTAGGCACTCAGACTAAGTGTTAGAGCCATAGCCAGAGTCAGTTTTTTTAATTTTATTCATGTTTTTATTTATATTCTATGGTTAATGACATGTAGAAATGGAAAATGAGTAGGGTTAATCAGATATTGGTTATATATTTATTTGAAACAAGTTTTTGTTGACACATTTGACATTTTAATATTTAGAACAAGAATTACTTCTGACTAATCAATGGTGATGTATGTTTCTTAGATCAAAATGCTTAATTATGGAGAGTTGTATCTTAAACATTTTCATTATATTATTATATTGCATCCTTCCATCCATGTTTCTGCCAAATTGTTATATTTTTCTATTTATTTTGAATAAAATGCCAGTTTTGCCCTACGCATATCGGCAAACTCAATGGCCGTACACCTTTGCTTTGCTCCCAGCCCCCTTTTCAGCGCATGTGCAGTCGGAACCGTGATGTAGTCTAGTCTATAGACATTTTATGATAGGTATTTGAAGAGTTCAGGCCAAATCCCCTAGGTAGTTTAAATACCAGATTACCTGAAAGTAATTTTAGTTGTCACTAATTCCACTTTTCTATAATTATGATCATGTGGTTATGGAGCAATGAACAAAGAAAGGAATAAAAAAAAAAAACTCTTAGAGTGTTTGATTCCAATGTTTATCTCAACTTTTGGATTGGCATTTACAGGGTTTTGCACTTGACCTCTTCATTTGGACAATTTCACGTGTTCTCTCAGCCCCCATCTAAAGAGTTTTGAAAAACCCGGAAAGTTTTCGGAAATAAAAATAGTTTTTCAGGCCCTTGAAAGTTTTTGGAAAATGAAATTTGAATTAAGGGTTTGGAAAGTTATGAAGAATCCGTCAACAACGTTCCGTTTGGTTCATTTGGTGTACTTATGAGTTGCATATTTTATGGCAATAACGTTTGTGTTTTGAAGTTACCCTGTCTCAGACATTTGTGAGGTGTGTTATCGGAGGCACATCGCACTGATAATGACAGGAAGAGAAAACCTGTTGGCTACGTGCCCCTTTGTGCTGAACATCATTGGTGGCCCCGTTACCAGCAAACAGTCCTTGGTTTAAATATCACAGGTGAAAGCTCTGTGATTTGTGTTGTTTCTAAAATATCTACATAGATTAGAATCTTCTGATAATTTGGATTTTCCCCCCGGATATGGTCAAAATTGTCGACCATTCCAGCATTTCTCATCACTTTAGAAGTTCCAAAAATCCATCAAATATTTTCCTATTTTTTTTGGTGGGGTTGGGGGTTGGGGGTTGGGGGGCATTCTCATGTATCTAGGAGGTAAAACCGCGATAAACAAACAAGCATTTTACCCTGCCCCAGGCTCTGGGTGATAGTCAGTGACCAGACAGTGTTCTGGTGGAAGCTAGCCAGTGTTGGACCGCCCCTGTACTGAGTGTGGCTGGATATCCAAGGAAATTCTCTCATGGGCTTATAATAAACACAGTCAGCGAATTGGGGGGAAAAGTGGGGTTTCATCCAGTATTGTACTCTCTTATCACTTTTCTCTCCATTCCACCGATCAGTTAGTACAGACTATCCTTGGAGAGCGTTCCACGGTCATTGTTCATACTGTGTTATCGCTCAGTCGTAAATTGACCCCAATAGACTTTTCCACAGAGCCTGATTTCAGACAGTAGAGGGATAGATGGTTAAGTGACGTCATGAACGTATGATAAATTGACCATTTTGAAAGCGTGATAATTGTTCACTATCGGTGTTTGCACTAACAAATGCTACATCCATAGCCAGGACAACAATGCCCATACTCTTGTGTCTAGTCAACACAGTGACAACGGCATTGAATCTTGTTGAGGGCCTCGAGGTTGCCCCTATCATCGCTCATTATCATGCTTCCAATATGGCAGCCGTATTTTTGGATTGCATGCTGGGAGATCCTCAAATAACCTCGCTTTGCCATCCTTATATATAAAATCCTTGGTCTGATGCCCTGTGAGCTGCTGCCTGCATTAGTTCTTACCACTGCCGTCAGAGGGGGGTTGGTGGGTGGGGTGGTTCAGAATGCCTGATCAGTTTTTGTGAAAACGCTAACGACGGCTTCAATGTGAGTGTCAGGTGAGTGCGGTTGTGAGTGCACTGCAGCACGTGTGAGGAATGGTGTGATGATCGAGTTCATTCAGGCTAGAGTACTGAATTGTTTTTGTGGAAAAACCTGTGATCCACCGACTGAACACCTTGCCACAACTTTCTAATACAAACGTCTGGATGGAATGTGGTAAAGTATATGGGGGACTGGTCTTAGCTGGAGTAGCGGGTTGCGCCCTGTGGCCTACCGAATTGATCAGAGGGTTTCGGATAGTCTTGACTCCCATTATTGGCCATTTTGAAAGCATGATAATTGTTAACTATCTGTGGTTGCACTAACAAGTGCTACATCCATAGATAAGTCATGACAACAATGACCATACTCACGTGTTTACAGATACTGCCTTGAGCAAGTATCTCACTGATTTGTGTGCAGTTTTTGTGGCTGCCATCGACGTCTCTAGTCAACACAACGACAATGACCTTGAATCTTGTTGAGAGCCTCAAGGTTGCCACTATCATCGCTCATTATCATGCTTCCAATATGGTAGCAATATCAGATAACCTCGCTTTGCCATCCTTATATATAAAATCCTTGGTCTGATGCCCTGTGAGCTGCTGCCTGCATTAGTTCTTACCACTGCCGTCAGAGGGTGGGTTGGTGGTGAAAATTGACTATTTCAGAATGCCTGATCAGTTTGTGTGAAAACGCTAACGACAGCTTCAATGTGAGTGTCAGGTGGGTGCGGTTGTGAGTGCACTGCAGCACGTGTGAGTAATGGTGTGATGATGAGTTCATTCAGGCTAGAGTACTGAATTGTTTTTGTGGAAAAACCTGTGATCCACCGACTGAACACCTTGCCACAACTTTCTAATGCAAACGTCTGGATGGAATGTGGTAATGTATATGGGGGACTGGTCGTAGCTGGAGTGGCGGGTTCCACCCTGTGGCCTACCGAATCGATCAGAGGGTTTCGGATAGTCTTGACTCACATTATTGGCCATTTTGAAAGCATGATAATTGTTAACTATCTGTGGTTGCACTAACAAGTGCTACATCCATAGGTAAGTCATGACAACAATGACCATACTCACATGTTTACAGATACTGCCTTGAGCAAGTATATCTCACTGATTTGTGTGCAGTTTTTGTGGCTGCCATCGACGTCTCTAGTCAACACAACGACAATGACCTTGAATCTTGTTGAGAGCCTCGAGGTTGCCACTATCATCGCTCATTATCATGCTTCCAATATGGTAGCCATATCAGATAACCTCGCTTTGCCATCCTTATATATAAAATCTTGGTCTGATGCCCTGTGAGCTGCTGCCTGCATTAGTTCTTACCACTGCCGTCAGAGGGTGGGTTGGTGGTGAAAATTGACTATTTCAGAATGCCTGATCAGTTTTTGTGAAAATGCTAATGACAGCTTCAATGTGAGTGTCAGGTGAGTGTGGTTGTGAGTGCACTGCAGTACGTGTGAGTAATGGTGTGATGATGAGTTCATTCAGGCTAGAGTACTGAATTGTTTTTGTGGAAAAACCTGTGATCCACCGACTGAACACCTTACCACAACTTTGTAATGCAGACATCTGGAATGTGGTAAAGTACATGGGGGACTGGTCGCAGCTGGAGTGGCGGGTTGCGCCCCGTGGCCTACCGAATCGATCAGAGGGTTTCGGATAGTGTTAACTCACATTACACTATCTAAGCTCCCTGAAACACAACATCGCTGTGAATACGGCCTATGCTGCCGAAACATCGTAAAGCAACCACCAATCAATCAATCGATTCACACCCAACTATCTATGTGGCTACTTGCCTGAGACAGTGAGTGCACACAAGTCGGTACCTTTCCTGATATGACTAGCTGTAGCTGGGACTTTAAACCCCAATTGCTGAGCAGACCAATATTATACTGCATTCATTTATTCTATATCCATCCATTTATTTATTCGTTATTCTATGTCCATTTATTTAGTTATCGATTGTTTAAGTTATTTATTTATTCTTCCATTTTATCATTTTATTTACTCATTTTATATACTCATTTATTTATTATTTAAAAAAAAAACCCATTTATGTATGTATTTACTGATCAATTGATCTGTGCATTGACTCTCCATGAACAGACAAGACGATCAAGCTGTGGAAGGTGTCTGAGCGGGACAAGCGGCCTGAGGGCTACAACCTGAAGGATGACGTGGGCATGATGCGCGACCCATCCTCCATCACCGGGTTGCGCGTGCCCACCTTCAAGCCGATGGAGCTGATGGTGGAGGCGAGCCCCAGGCGCACCTTCGCCAACGCGCACACATACCACATCAACTCCATATCAATCAACAGTGACCAGGAAACTTACATGTCCGCCGACGACCTCAGGATCAACCTATGGCACCTCGAGATCACCGATCAAAGCTTTAGTATCCTTTTTAATTCAACACGAAAGTTACTTCAAATTTAATCCGGGGTGTGCCTGCAGGTTTCGCGCACTTACATTTTGGCTGCGTATGAATGCACCTGCAATTGGGTAGCACAGTGTTTCTGATATGATCTACAAATTATCAGGAAAAAGTATCTAGAAAAGCAATTCAACTGTAAGCACATGGAACTTGCAGGGGCCCCTGGGCGCTCTCAGATTTAAAGGGTTACAATTGTGTAATTCAGTGGAAGCGTAAAATTTGCCAATTCGAAGTGATGGGCCTAGATTTAAACCTACATATCCAATCTATCGCAGCCGTTAAAACGTATTAGGTGAGCCGGCAAATAAGTCAATTTTAGACTGGTTACTGGCGAGCTGATCGCAAAAAGGTAGGAAATAGGGACGCGTGTTTAAGTCAAGGTACTTCACAAAACGTCCATTGTCTCTTTTAAAAAAAAAATTGATGTAACTGGGAGTTTTTACGGTAGATACTGGTGGGTGGCATCATAGGTTGGCGGGTTGTTCGTTTTTATCATTATAATTTATATTACGTGCATATTTTCTCTTTTTTAGTCAAAAGTAGTAGATAACCCTTAAAACGGGAACCATAAATCGGTTTTAAAATATTGGACAATGATGGCTCATGCCATGGAATATGGCGACTTAAAGATGCCTAGTCTGAAGGCATTAACATTTATTTTAAAAAGAAATCGGGACTTAAATTTGAGCCTACATAGCCAACATAGGAGCTGATGCAATTATTACTATATGGGATGAATGTCTTATATTCGATCACTTTCTAACCTAATTAGTCCATACTCATGTAAATTGTACTAATCTATTGTTTAACGCAAATTATTATTCGTTGTTAATGTTGCCCATATAGGTAATATTCGAATATACAGCTTGCAGTTCCGTCCATTTAATATATATATTTTAAAAACCAAACCAGGCCTACCGTGTCGAAGATCGGGAGTTTTTAATTTTTTTTTATTGAGGCTGTATTTATACTGTCCATAGCATATAAATATAAGGCCTGGTGTACCCAGGCTTGTTTTCAATGCTGGCCAGTTGTAGTGTTGGTGTTATCTTACCACACAGTGGCTGCTGATAAGGTATTTGATTGCCTGCATTTCAGTAGCAGATAGATAATTGGTTGGTATGGTTAGTAGCCTATGTTAGTTTTTTTTGGATTTTCTTGGTATATATGTATTTATTTTTCTACTCTTATTACTAGACTAGCCTACTCCTATTTACATATCATAGGCTTGTACGTAGCTGTGTGGTGTGTTATCTGGCTACTTTTGGCATGGTTACCTTCCATTGGGCGTCCCGCTGGTGAGCCGTGACATATCACATGCCCCTTTGCAGTGCAGCTTACTGGGGGTTTCCTAGCCTTATTTTGCACAGATATTTTTTTGTAAGTTTTTAGGTCAGGAATTTGTCGTTCCTTTACTGTTTGGGCATTCCACACCTTGGCAGCCATTTCCAGCGTGCTTCTCTCATGAGCTTTTATTTGGCTTCTGGTCTGCTTTAGTAGTGGCGCATTATTTGCTCTAGTAGCCCTTTGTGGTTTTGTTAGAAGTTTAATGTTTTGAATATAGCTATATGCTAATGTTTTCAAACGAATTATTCTCCTATTTTCTAGTAGTTTCACTTTGGTTCTTTTGTGTATGTCATAGGTTGGGTGCAGCTTGTCTACTCTTAGACAGATTTTTAGGGCTCTGTTCTGCAGTGTTTGCAGTTTTTTTAGTAGTTCTTTTCTCGCACCCATGTAGTTTACATCTCCATAGTCAAAATATCCCGTTCTGATATGACCTTAGATGTTGCTAGGACGTAAAACAACAAACAAACAAACATCAAAATAGGGGAGCACCATGCCATTGAAGATTTTTATTGACATTTCTTGTGTCATGTAGTCTCTTAGCTTTGCAAATAGCCACAGTATGTGTTTACTTTTTGTATAATTTTATTTATACATAGGTTGTAGTTTAGTTTGCTGTCCAACTCAAGGCCTAGGTATTTGTAATGGTCTACATTTTCTAGTGTTTGGTTTCCTAACTTACAGTGTAGTTTTCTTTCTGGCATTTGTTTATGCGAGAAGAGTACTGTTTTTGATTTGCTTGTGTTGATGGTTATTTTGTTGGACTCACACCACTCATCTAGTTTTAGTAGGAGTTTATTTAGTTTAGTTTTTTTTGGAATCCCAGCAGTCAAACCAATGACAAAAATTGAGACTTGTCCATATCTAGCCTAGCACTCGGGATTAATAGGGTAGACTTGTTAGCACAGTATCAGGAAAAATTCACAGTGGGGCATCAAGTCATGGTCGCTATTTGTCCTGGTATGGCCGTAGATGTTGCTAGGATGTAAAACTACAACACACAAACATGGCCATAAATATGGCCTTGGCTTGTGATATGGTGTAAACCTTCAATCGATTGATCAATCAAGCTGTGTGCTGACGGCCCTTAACCGTTCACCAGACATTGTAGATATTAAGCCGGCCAACATGGAGGAGCTGACCGAGGTGATAACGGCCGCCGAGTTTCACCCGACAGAATGTAATATATTTGTATATAGCAGTAGTAAAGGCACCATCCGGTTATGTGATATGCGCTCACAAGCACTTTGTGACCAACACGCCAAGTGTAAGTATGCCTTTCGCATGTCCCTCTCCAACCGAAAGAAATATATTTGTGTGTTTTTATTGATTTATTACACTCTGTGTAAAAGCGATGGTTGAACGAAAAGGGACAGAATACAAGTTAAACACTTCTCACCGTGAATATGACCTTTTGCTGCAGACACGGCATGGCGTAAAACAACCACCAATCAATCAATCATGTTATTCTCTCCAAGATTTTGCAATAATTTGCGATTGTGTTAGATCTAATATATTCTAAAATATTCTTAGCGTTTTCAAAATTGTTTGTCTAATATATTCTGCGATATTGTAGTACCAGTGTTTTCAAAATTGTGTTATTCTAAGATGTTATCAGCCATTTCAAAATTGTGTCCTAATATATTCTGCGATATTCTGAAATATTCTCAGTACTTTCAAAACGAGCCGACACGTGCTGCTAGCGTCGTCTACATGCTTACCTGCGACCTGTACTTTTTCCATAACATGTTGAAAACACAGATCCTATCGTATTTTCTTCAGCTATTACTTAAATATAGACACAAAATGCTATGAATATTTGAAGCATTTCGGTGATGGCTGATTTCAGTTCAGTGGCATTGGGGAAGCAACTGATTGATTGATTGATTGATTAGTGGTTGCTTTACGCCATGTCGGCAGCATAGGCCATATTCACGGCGAGAAATGTTTGTTTTTTGTTCAAACCATCGCTTTTACATGTAAAGGCAGACAATCAATTATGTGCCAATAGACACTCATTAAATTAGAAAGCTCACAATCATATATTTGTGGTCAAGGGAAACAAATTCCCATAGAAAAAGACCAGTTTTATTAATAATTGATAGAATCTATTTAGTAAACTATATGAGGTGCTACAGTCCAGCTGCCCTCAAAAAGGCTAATATGTTTTCCTGTTTTACCTTCATAAAAAGGTCACGCATACTGTCTGCAGTGTAGAACTGTTGGCGCAGGGCCAAAAAAATCAACGCAACTTAGTTAAATGTGTTTGAGTGTCAGTGGGGACTGACACCAAATACATTCAGGGGGAGGTTCCCCCTTGAGCAGAAAAGCATGTGGAAGCCACGAGTGGCCAATACGGCAGTGGCTAAGGACCACTTGGTCCCGCCGACCTCCCGCATGAGTCTGGTGGCTTTCCCACAGATGGTTCAATTTCTTTAAGTTTATTAATGTTTTCATCCCACTCATGTTGGCATTTGGATTTTATGTGGGTGGCTATTAGTGGTTTCAGATCAGAGTGAGGGACCAGAAGCAACTAAACTAGCCAGTACTGGGGTGTGTGGTCTTCACCCCCATACTGGGTGAGATTTGATTTCCGTAAAAAAAAGGAAAAAAAGATGGGAGTTGCTCTAGGAAAATTATTTCCATTTTCATTATCCCATTTTCATTATCCCCACGACATTAACTAAGCCATGTCGTAAACAGCGAGTTTTGGTGTTCATATTGGATGGATGGGTGGGTTTGAAGGATTCCAAAGAAATTATGGTTTAGTGTGCTGCTAGTGTGTAAATTGGGTCAAATCTAAGTCAACCTTTTGGTGTTATCCACTGTGTTTGAAGAGCCCGAGGACCCAACAAATCGTAGTTTCTTCTGAGATTATCTCTTGTATATAGGCGTAACTAACCTAGCCAGTGTTGGGGTGTGGTCCATCGCCTCCCTCTCCCAGCCCCATACTGAGTGAGGTTTGATTTCCTTTCCTTTTTTTTTTTTTTTAAACCGACGGAATTGCACAATAGTTTCCATTATCGTTTTTCCCACGACATTAACTAGGCCATGTCCCAACCAGCAAGTTTTGATGTTCATATTTGAGGGCAGGAGGCGGGTTTGAAGGATCCCAAAGAAATTGTGATTTAGTGTGCTGCTAGTATGTAAGTTGGGTCATGTTTAGTTTGACCTTTTTGTTTTTGAAAATAGGATCTGATTATGCAACTGCAATTGATGTGAACTATACAGCTTTATCTGCTGCTGAGCTCACCACTTTTTTCCACTGCTTCTGTTCCCGACAGTGTTTGAAGAGCCCGAGGACCCAACGAATCGTAGTTTCTTCTCTGAGATTATCTCTAGTATATCCGACGTGAAGTTCTCGCACAACGGTCGCTACCTCATCACGCGCGACTACCTCTCGGTGAAGGTGTGGGACCTCCACATGGACACAAAACCAATAGAGACCTACCAGGTTCACGAGTACCTGCGCTCCAAGCTCTGCGCCCTCTATGAGAACGACTGCATATTTGACAAGTTCGAGTGCGCGTGGAGTGGAAAAGACAGGTCAGTTGGAAGGTGGTTTTCGTAGAAATCTGTCGTTGGTGCCATGGTCTCGGCCTGATATTTGTGCGTTGTTTTTCCCTATGTTTATAGAGTGGTTGCTAAGTGTTTTATTTGACAGAATAAAGGTTTTTTTTTTTTTTTTAATGCGTTCTGGTAGGAGGTTAAATTGGCTTCATTCATTCGAAAAGGAAATGTATGAAGAGTTCAGGCCTCAGAACTACAAATATATTTAAGTTGTTCTCTGTCAAATAGAATTTGTTTGTACTTAACATGTAAAGTCTATCAATTTCATATTGGGTAATGCATTATAATAATGCCTTTGTCATGTCTTATATTTTTTTCATTTACTATTAAACGATGCAATCTGATTTGATTTCTGCGATAAAACTATTCCCAAACTTAGTGCTCTATAGCTTTCAAAATAATGGCGGACCCCCCACCCCCACCCCCACCCCCCCATCGCCGTCCATAGGATATCCTAACATAGCACAATAATATTGAGTTATTCCTAGTGCAACATTAATTTTGGTGTGTTTGTCAAAACTGTAACCATATAGGCTTGAGCAGTAACAGATCCTATTTGAATGTGCTTTGGTTTAGAAGATTTTATGTTTTCGTCAGGCTATGCAGCTTTAAGGGATAGTGGATCTAACGTTTAACATAGAACACCGCATTCGCAAACTGAACGTATGTGGTTATTGAATAATATTCACTAACTGAACGTATGTGGTTATTGAATACTTTTCACTAAAAGATTGCAATATGTGGTTATTCCTTTTCACTCACACAGTGCTGTTATTCTCTTCAAACAAGTGACCAGTTCTTAAGTGACTGATGATTCCCTTTCAAACACATGACGAGTTCTTATACCCTTTCAGACACACGACTAGTTACTATAATGGCTTGTTATTTCCTTTCAGACACAGTATGACTGGTTCCTATTACGACTGGTTATTCCGTTTTAGACACATTGGTTCCTATAACAATTATGTTATGGTTATTCCCTTACACATTATGGCTGCTTCCTAACAATAGGTACTCCAAACTGAATTTGTTTCATTATGAAGTTAATCTTATCAATCTGATTACAAATATATATAATAATGGAAAATTGGTAAATATTAGTCCCTGAGTTATGAATTTTTTTAATATTTAATTTTCGCCCATAATTTCACACACTTTTCATGATTCTGCAAATGCTTAAATCCTGATATTTGAAGCTGCCTACTGAAGGCAAATTACATTTTAATCACATTATTCTTTTAACTTATTATTTCTAGTACAAATTCTAATCTCAATTTTTTTTCAGACCTTGAAAATAAATATTTGTTGAGCAATTTGACATCAAATATGGCAAATCATGTGATTTTCACTAACTGTCCATGATCAAATCATTAGAAAATTAATATATCTGGTTCTATTTGAGATATTGACTTGATTTTTGTATCAAAATGATCAGAATGCAAATATCTATGTGATTACATTGGCTTTAAGCTATATCCATATTTAAAAAATGTAAACAAATTTGATTGCTCTATTTAGCATACCCATTCTATGGTTAAGTCCAAACTGCTGAGAGTGAGTGCTAAATGGTGGTTAACAATCTGCACAGATTTCTACTGAAAGAATTTATCTATGTAATATATTTTTCATGAAAAGTATTTAATGAAATCATGTTTTATGATCATTCCAAAGTTTTCAAACTTCAATTTGTCAAATTTCCCCACCTGAAGTTGTCCGTAATGGATACAAAACTAAAGCTAGTGATCTCTAGTTTACTGTGAAAGTAGTTATTTTTAGCTCTGATGCACTCGCTCAAAGTGCACAACGTTCAAAGACGGGTAGTGTGCTGAGAGCAAGTCTCCTATTTTTCCCAATGGCCAGTCAGCATCACCACCCAGTCCTATGTTTGGAGTACCTACTAACAACTGATTATTCCCTTTCGGACACATTATGACTGGTGCCCATGACAACTACGATTATTCACTTTTTGACACATTATGACTGGTTCCTATAACAATATGATTATTCCCTTTCAGACACATTATTATGACTGGTTCCTATGACAACTACGATTATTCCCTTTCAGACACATTATTATGACTGGTTCCTATGACAACTATGATTATTCCCTTTCAGACACATTATTATGACTGGTTCCTATGACAACTACGATTATTCCCTTTCAGACACATTATTATGAGTGGTTCCTATGACAACTACGATTATTCCCTTTCAGACACATTATTATGACTGGTTCCTATGACTAACTACGATTTTTCCCTTTCAGACACATTATTATGACTGGTTCCTATAACGACTGTGGTCTTTTCAGAAACATAAACCGGTTCCTATAACAAATGTGGTTCTTGCGTTTCAGACACATCATGACTGGTTCCTATAACAACTTCTTCCGAATGTTCGACCGGGAAACAAAGCGTGACGTAACTCTGGAGGCGTCTCGTGAAAACATGAAGCCGAAAACTGTGCTGAAGCCACGCAAGGTGTGCACGGGGGGCAAAAGGAAAAAGGACGAAATTAGCGTAGATTGTTTGGATTTCAACAAGAAAATACTACACACAGCATGGCATCCGCAAGAGAACATCATTGCTGTAGCCGCCACCAACAACCTCTATCTCTTTCAAAGCAAGGACTAGCATATGCCCCCCCCCCCCGCCCTTAAAGCCCTCCCCCTCCCCAGGTAGTTTACTTAGGAAATTAACCAATTGCATTTTTTTCGGTTATTTTTTTTTCTGTTTTGTACTGGCAGTATATTACTATGATAAGGATAGGATGATGGAGATGAAGAAGATGATGGAAGTACCTATAACAGTATGAGGACGAGTGTTGGCTGGCGCGCTGTGTATTAGGTGTGAGGAGAGGTTCGGGTTGTGGGTGGGATGAGGGGCGGAAGGATGCGTGGTCCTGACGTGAGTGTTCGGAGTCCGGCGGTGCAATGTGGAGGTGGGTGCTTTGCAGTGGATGAATTTAACTACATAAGAAAGAATCCACCCCACCACTTGCGACACCCGCCACAAAACTGAACTGTGCACTTCCGGCTCCGCACTTCTGGTCACTGCACTTCCAGTCACCACACTTAGTCACCACAGTCATATATATGATAACAGTAATTTGTTAAGCGACGCACAGGCAATAATAGAATAAATCTTATCGACAATAAAGTTAGTGACACTTGACCGATCCCACATTCACAGCATTTAAAAAAAAAGTTATTTGAACAACTGATTTTAGCAAAGCGCTAGAAATGCCGTGGTTTACTCTTGTGTGTCTGGATGCAGAAGTGGAGTAGGTAGTTGTTCTAATATACGCTTTCATCTATTTCCCCCCGAAAAGGATAGAAAGATTCCTGACATGGAATGCGAAAATTAGAGCAATCGCAGATCTCCCTGCACGGTGTGTGGGGAAAGTTTGCCAGTAATTCCAGCTGTGCTTGTGTCTCTGCACCTCCAGTAGTTCACTGGGCATTTAGTGCATTCACAGATCTCTCAGCAACTGATGTTGATGGCATTGAAAGCTTGGCATTCAAAAGCATGGCTATCGATGGCATTGGAAAGTTTAGCTATATGCCTTTGATAATGGGCGCCCGACAAGTGCAAGATCGGTCATTGATGGTTAGGGCCAAAGCAAAAATACAACCCACCAATTCCCTCTCTCCCCTTCCACTCCATCCCCACTTCCTCAAGCTCCCACTTCCCCATTCTTACCACATTCCCCTACCCCATCCTTACCACATTCCCCTACCCCTCCCCTTCCCTCCCCTCCCCATTACCCCCTACCATACAATCTGTCCAGTAGGGTTCCCTAAGTCCCTCATTTCCAGTTGCCACCGCTCCCCGCCAGGTGGCGTGTGCTGATTGCGAAGTAGGAGGCGCCCAGCAGGTGGCGTTAGTGAGTGGCTGGGTGACTGCTGTGGACTTGGCGTGTTGTGCCCCTTTTTCCCTGTGATGTGCTGTGCTGTTCCGCAGTTACGTACTATTGCAGTCGCAAGCAGGCTAATGATGAGAGGCTACATCACTTCGTATCAGCCATAGCTGCCACCGACACCAAAATAAAACTGCGTAAAACAAAACCGGGATGACCATTACTACTATTACTACTACTACTATTATTACTCCTGCAAACCTAACAAACTACACATCGATTGTGAAGCTGCCAAGAAATCCATCAACTGGATGTGATCGCTCACCCCCTCCCCCACCCCGACCCCATTCCACCATCTCCCCAGCGCTGCTGCTGCTACTACAACTACTACTACTCTGCAACTACTACAACCGTCTACAATCACTACTGTACAACCAATCACTACTACTCTACAACCACTACTACTCTACAACCGGGAGCGCACCTATCCTAACTTGCGCAGCCGAAGCCGGTGGGCAATGCTAATGCCTGTGTTATGCTGCAGCCATTTCTGCGTCAGGACCTGCGCTGCCAGGCCTGCCAGTTGGTGCCTCCCGTCATGTGATCTGATTTTACTGTCTCCTCCTGCTGCAGCGGGTCGTCGTTAGTGTCTTGTGAGGGCTGCATTATGTGTGGTTGGGGACAGTTCGGCCAACCCGGTTAATTGAGTGGAGCGGCTTCGCGTTGTTTGTGATGAACAAAAGGGGACCACAAGCATAAGATAAGAGTGACGTCTAGACTTGTGGTATTATTACTCCTTTTTTTTTTTAATGTGGAAATATGGGGTGGGGGGGAAGGAACAAATTTTACCTCTTCAATTATTACTATTATTTAGGCTTTATCACCCATTGATCGGGGTTGGAGTAAGTACCAAGTATGCATTCATTGTAAATAAAGCACAGAATTGTCTCTGAGCGCTATCTATACCTATTAAGAGTACCGCCGCACCAGCTCCTTCCTTCCGCCCTCACCTCCCACCATCCTCTGCAAGGTCTGGGTCAATATGAAACATCGCTGATGGTTAATTGGAAGAAGAAGAGTTCTCTCCTTCCACGTTAGGCCCAATGGTTGGTACCGGTCGGCCTGTGCCTGTAAGTAATGAAATAATGGGAGAATAAGTGGGGTGTAAAATTGTGACTGTTAATCAGTTCAATAATAGCCACTACCACTGTGTTGGGTATTTGTACCAAACGGAGAGCTGGCGTAGCATAGAGGGGATCGAAGTGGTGTGATTGAACAACGCGTAAAAAGAAATGACTGTTTTGGTGAAAATGGCTGGGTTTAAAACTTTTTAATTTAAATTTTATGGGGATGTGTATTTGTAGTGATGAGATAATGTGATGGGTTAGCAAAATGCAAACCAGACTCTTGAAAATTATAGAAAAAAAAGTAACCGAGCAATCTCTTTTGACCGAAAGCTGACTTAACCTTCAGTTAACAAATGACTTTCAAAGCGTGCTGCTGCTTGCTGTAATTATTAGTGACACCTGTGTATTGGTTTTGTGTAAGTGAGGTGAATGATTGGGGAGACGACAGTAAAGTGTGAATGCGGTGCTCTGACATTGTGTTTGATACTAAGGCTTATTGAGAGATGGCGCATACTGTACTAATATTTATTACACATTCGCCATCTGCCCCGTTGGCTCTATGCGAAGCAGGGTTTCTGTAATGCAGAGTTCTACACAGCATTTCTGCTGTTATAAGCTCTTGCCTTTTTTTCTCTTTTTGTTTGCCCTTGGTTTTACATTCAGGTATGTGGGTGGGTAAATTTAAAAAAAAGAGACCAGCCATATTCTTGAGCCATGTTCTTTAATAGCATCACTCGAGCCATGGGGTGTGGGGATGGGACAGGCGGATTGGGTTGTAAGTAACCACACATTTTGGTGTTAACTAGAACTCACTGACTAGGTTATAAGGCGCATGATGATAAGCGATGCGCAAATTGATTTATATCGGCTACTAGTGATAATAAGATTATTCTGGTCACGAAATGTTGGTGAGTGAAAGCGCGTACTACCCACTGCGGCTAGCAAGCAAACTTCGCACCTCCTACCGTGCCATGTCTTCCAGTCCTAACTAAACTGGGAACATGGCACTGGTGTGAAAATTTAAGTTTGAAAATGTGGTTACCTGAATGGATAATTGCATTTTTTATCTCTCTTCCCCCCCCCCCCCACCCCCACCCCCACCCCCACCCCCATTGACGGAACAATGGTTTTAGTTGCTCAATTTCCCCTTGTAAATATAGGCATTTCATTTTAATGACGAAATATTTCATGCGTTTACAAAAGCGAACCAAATACTTTGCCAGTTCCAGGAAAAGTTAGATCTTGCATTGTTTTACGATTTTCCCCATCTGAATTTTGGTCTGTTTGCATGGATCTGTTCTAATTTCTCATGAATTTTTGTTAGCACTATATTTTGGTTAAAATGTCTGGTTTATAAAAAAAATTGTTTATGTTTAAAGGGCTTTGCCGGGTTGGGATGGGGGGTTTGTATGATGAGATAATGTAACCAGTTAGTTCTAGCCAGACCAGACCACTTGGGATGGGAGTAACCGAGCGATCCCTGCCAATCGAAAGCCGACTTATCCTGAGGATTTTGTTACAAATGACTTAAACCACATCACTACACTAAATGAACGAGAGAACAATCAATGTCTATACAGTTCCTAGATTACATTGATGTATGTCCACAAACGATTAGGAAGCAACATCATTTCTTACAGTTAAAGCTTCCGCAACATGTCGGTAAATGTGCAAGCAAAAGAGGCATATTTCCTCCTGTAGAATTGCTCTAATTTAACTTGGTTTTAAAGCTGGCTTCAGTTGTTAGGTCTGGCATCAGAGGCAGTGTTGATATTAGTAAATTAAAAAGGTCTTATTTAGGCTGCATAGTCCGATGTTAACATAACAGTTTTCTAAGCTATGAAATACTAGATTTAATTCCACATGTTCAACTTACATACTGGTGCGCTTGTTAAGGGGAGACACGGGTGATTGGAACATGAATTTGGGTCAAACTGGGGATTTCTGGTTTTTGGTGTATTCATATAGAAAAACTTTTTTTTTGGACAGCTAATTACTTGAATATGGAATTCTAGATGATGATACTGGACTTTAACATTTGAAAGAAACACTTTGTGAACTTTGAAGCTCGTTTTCTCAGAACTGCTTTTTCCAGAGTTTTTCCAATTTGCCCCCTCTAAAAATGTAAGTTATAATTGTAGCAGAAAGTTGAAACTTGGCAGTCTTATGTAAAAGTTGCTGCTGAGTGCAATAAGATGGTTAAAAACACTATCTTTCATAGTTCAAGAGCTAGGGATGGAGACACAAAAATTGACCATTGAATTTTTTTTATCTCTGGTTCATCATGTAGGGACATGTTGGTAATGACATATATAAATTCACAAACCACCTTATTGCGCTCAACTGGACCAGTTCTTCATATAATGACTTGATCCAGGCAAATCTAGGCACATTCAGTATACTTCCTGGAGGGGGTAACATTTTGATATTTTTGTGTGCAAGATCCTTCATATGACCCCTACTCAAGATAGAGCTTTGAAACTCTGCAGATATGCTTCTCTTGATACAAAGAATGTGTGCTCCGATTTTCAAAGCTCTCTCTAATAGTTTTTTAGATACGGAAATCACGTGTCTCCCCTTAAGCATACATTACTGTATAGAAGAAATACCAAGTCACTGCTGCAAACATGGTGTCCAGCATTTTGATGTGCACGCTAAAATAGCATGTTGCATTTCTTTCTTTCATTCATTCCTTTCTTTCTCATACTGACTTGAGTTAATCGATCTAAATTGACTCTGGCCTGTGTTGGTCTTTCTTTCCTTTCTATTACTGACTTGATTTAATCGATCTGAATTGGCTGTGATCTGCATGATCATTATACTGTCAAATGCATGGTTTGTTGGTGAGTGCTTGTCTGGACAAATTCGTGCTTTGGTCTGTGGCAGTTAATACTATTTGCACGCTTTGTTTTTCGACCATAGCCACTTGTTTTCTGTCAACGCGATGGTTATTTTCCTCTTGATGTCATCGAATGGTGAGGGTTTGGGTGGGGCAGGGGTGGCGATGACTGTTAATGTCTGAACCACCAAATTTCACCCTCCACTCACACTACATACTGCTAATTCAGAAATGCTGCTGCTTGTTCTAGCAGTTGCGTTCAATGGTTGATGGTGTCTATTGGAGTTGTTGTGCTGTATGCAGGATCCAATATATATATATTGTTCTCTTTAATAGAATTAAACGCCAAGCATATCTATTTAAAAATGAATAATTAAAATAATATATTATCACCTGGAAACATTCCGTGTGAATAATGGTTAGGGTTTGTGATGTGAAAGAAGGATGCCTAAAACAGCATCATGCACTTTGTGTAAAGGAAAAATGTCGCCATTTGTATCCATGTCTTTAAACTTTGTGTCTTTTCCGGTACAGACTTAAATTAACTAGCTTTGCGTAAAGTGCAAACTGCCAGATGTGGAGTTTTTTGTTTGATTTGCTTTAAAATCAATGTTTTAAGGTAAAATCAGCGTCTCCCCATGTCAATCACAATATTCCCTCCCACCTCTCTCTGGACCTTATGTATTTTTATTTAAATCAGTAATTACTGGCTGGCAAGTAGGTGATTACAAATAAAAAGTTATCTTTCTGTTTGGCAATGTGGGAGTTGCTTGTTTCAAACTTGGGCCGGAGAAGTTTTCAAAATGTATAATGAAGTTTAGTATTTGCATTACAGCTGTATAATTCGATAAAAAAAAAAATTAATTTACCGAACCACAGCGCATCCAGCTTAGATATTGGTGCATTTACTGAAGCTGTTGGTGCACTGGAAAGAATTAATACAATGTAAAGTTATTTGAATTGTTCCTGTATTGCAGCGATGCCAGTCTTCCACTAATTAATGGGATTCCAATAATTTCCAAATTTCTCCTTTTTTAAATTTAGCAATTTAAAAAAAATATATTTTAGACAATTTGGGATGATTTAGATTTTTAAAATTGTCAACTTTCCATGCATATCCATGATGATTTTTCTATACGTTTTAGATAATTTGGGACGCTAACACAAATTCTTTTTTGGTGGTCGGGGGGGGAGGGGGGAGATTTATACTGCAAAATCTTTAATGGGACGCTAACACAAATTCTTTTTTGGTGGTCGGGGGGGGAGGGGGGAGATTTATACTGCAAAATCTTTAATGGAACGGGCAAAATATGAAAAACACTGGTGGTGCCTCCTGTTGTATTACGAGAACACTACGGTCAATACTGGGCTGCGTTCAGGGTCCGTCTCGGAGGTGCCTCGACGATGCTTTTTGGTCTATTTGCGTTCAGGGTCCGTCTCGGCGACGCCTCCCTTTTCAGGCAGGAGACAAAAAGCGCCTCGAAAATGGCTGCTGCATGCAGTGGTTTCATCCAATCAGAGTAGCATTTCTATTGCAAATGGCCGCCGCCTATCGGGGCGGCATTTTCGAGACAAGAAACTGCCTTTGTCGTTCAGACTAGCCTGACATCACGGGCGCCTCTGAACGCGGCCCAGGTCAGCGGCGACCGAAATGGGTGGCCCCCGCCTACCCGGTGCTGCCCGAACTAAACTTGACATTTGTTTTCCACTAAATTCATCAACCCCAACTGGTATTGCAACTATGGTGTCCAGGCATTTCGATGTATGCTTCACAATTTATTCAGAATGTTTTATATATAATGTCCCCCAACTTAACCATCTATAAGAAATGTGTTTACTTTAAGGTAAGGTTAATTTTAACCGGTTAGCCTAACATGTATTTCAAAACTATGGCAGAAATTCTAAACCATCGGGCTGTGCAACTTTAAACCATATGTGGTTAGCACCTCTGTGCTTAATTAAATTTGAGGACATGGGTTGTGTGTGTGGTGGGGGTGGGGGGTGGGGGGTTAAGAACCAATTCCCCCAAGAAAGTAAAAAGAAATGGCATAGTCCATTCAAGGTGAACCAGTATGGAAGGAAGGGTTTTCTATTTATAAACTAATTATGACGGCGTTTATGGTGTGATCTGACTATCTGATATGACCATGACCGTATATGTTGCCGGGACGTAAAACTCCAACAACCAACCTCTGATAACACCTCTACTGTTAGATACATCAAGTTGTGGGAGTGTGGGGAAGTGTGGGGTCGATTTAAGTTAAGGCTTTACATTCCAGTATTGTCAGTATATTGGGTTCGTTCACCACGTGGGGTGGGAGGTTGCGGGTGAGTGGGGAGGCTTGTATTTCCTTGTCCAAGTGAGTAAATCTGAAGTTTTACTTGAGTGATGTCATTGAAATAAACTGCTGCTATTTGCCAAACAAACAAAAAATGGGAAGAAAAAGTAAGAAACTTAACTGACAGTAAAACCTTAATTTGTTGGTACAAGATGGTGTCTGTTGCGTGGCATGTAATGCTATTTTTTTCCCCTTTTCTTTTTCAATCAATGTCCTTGAGGGTTTAGAGTGCGTGTTTGTTGCAAAATAATTCTGAAATAACTGCGCAGATATGTTTTGTACAAAACGCAGAAAGAAATTGGTTTTAGAAAAAGGAAGAGAAAATAATGGAGCAAGTTGATTGTTTGTTAGACTGGCAGGTGTTGCGAAAGTCCCATAGAGATACAAACTATTACTTTAAAAAACCCAATATTAATAACACCCGGTATGTGATTCTGACATTCCAGTGTTTGTATGAAGATGGCTTAAAATGTGCCATCTGGCGAGTTTTGCTGCTGCTACTACTGCCCCCCCCCCTCCATCCCTCACCCACCCCAGGTTCTCCTTGCCACTTGTTCCTGCACTGGTCGCCATGAGTGCGCACTGTCACAATATAGACCCGTCCTGATATGACCTTAGATGTTGTCAGGACGTAAAACTGAACCAACCGACCTACACAATTTGATTTTTCTATTTTTTTAAACTGCACCCCAAAACAACCCACCCCAATAGTAACCATTGGATATATGTGTATTCCTCCTCTATTTTAAATTTTGCAATTCTCCGTCATGTTAGTATATCATGGGATATTTAATTGACAATTTTAGTGCGATTAATCTAGTCTTTTGGGGTTTTAAGAGAAAAACAGATGGGGAAAGTAAATTTGTATTTATGATGTAATGGAGGGGGGGGGGGATAATTAACCCACTAAGGTGTTACGTGGTGTACTAAATGTATTGTCTGGAAAGTCCCATTGCCTAGGTATCCCCCCCCCCCCTTCCTCCGCCCCCTTAGCCCCCTCAGCCCCACATGAAATATTACACAGGAGTGTTGCCATCTGTACAGTTTTAAGCACTCCACTACTGGCTGTCGTTAAGAAGTATTCTTAATGAGTGATACAATAAAAGAATGGGTCTGAATGGACTAGCCTTATGAGCTGTGTATTAGCCTGTAAACGCGGTTGCCAATGGCAACCACACTGTAAAGCAGCGATACAGAGCAGGTCTCAAGTGAAAATGTGACCAGGGAACTGCCTATGGTCAGAGCCAACAATTCTAGAGAAGAAATAAAAAAAATATAAAAAAACTATACAAAAAGGTTGTTTTCTTTGTTTCAACTAATATTGTATAGACTACATCACGGTTCCAGCGGTGTGGTGCATTGTGGGATGCATCAGAGCAAAACAAAGCTGCGAGAAGCACATGGCACATGCTAATACACTGGGTGCAGCTATGAAATGGGCTAGTTTCAGCTCATATCCGCTCTTGTTTGAAACATAGAATATCAACTAAAAAAATATATATAATAAATTAAGATCTTAATCTTTTATCCAGCATTGCATTTACATCAATAAAATCAGTGCATCTTATGCCATTTAGATTTAGAGAAATTTGGGCACTCAGACTAGTGTTAGAGCCAGAGTCAGTTTTACTTATTTTATTCATGTTTTTATTTATATCCTATGGTTAATGACATGTAGAAATAGGAAACGAGTAGGGTTAATCAGATATTGGTTATATATTTCTTTGAAACAAGTTTTTGTTGACACATTTGACATTTTAATATTTAGAACAAGAATTCTTATGGCTAATCAATCGTGATGTAAACATCAGCCTGTGATGCGCGAGAAGGAAGAACAGAGGCGGATGTGGGAAACTGAGGCGTTTATTGTGACGCCTCGGGCAACATACAGAGAAACAGTGAGAAAAACAAGCAATGACAAAGTAAGGTACAAACAGGGTAACTGAGGGGGTAAACAGGCTGAGGAGGCACAGAGCAATACAAGGGGCTCACGAGGAGCAAAGAGTCAGGGGCTCATGAGGAGCAGAGGATAAGATAGTGAGGGGCTCATAAGGAGCAGTGTCAGAGTTGGTAGCGGGGGGGCCGAGGAGGGAGAGTTGGGTGGTTGGGTGGAGAAGAAGGGGGGCAGAGAGCTGGAAGGCGGCTGGAGGCTGAGTGCCTGAGGGAGGCCGGCGGGCGGCCTTATAAGGGGGGAAGTGAGCAGAGGCAGCAGGGGGGGGGGGGGAGTCGCTCAGGGCCGGGGGGGAGTGAGCAGTGGCGGGGGGAGTCGCTCAGGGCCGGGGGAGGGCGAGGTGAGCAGCGGGAGTCGCGGTGAGTGGAGCAGCGGGGAGTCGTTCTCCCTCCCCTCGCATCAAAGGAAATGTCGCTCAGGGCCGGGGGGGGGGGAAGGGGGAGTGGCAGGAGGGGGGGGGGGGAGTCGCTCAAGGCCGGGGGAGGGCGAGGTGAGCAGCGGGAGTCGGGGTGAGTGGGAGCAGCGGGGAGTCGTTCTCCCTCCCCTCGCATCAAACGAAATGCTTCGCATTACGACCGATGCGCGAGAAGGAAGAACAGAGGCGGATGTGGGAAACTGAGGCGTTTATTGTGACGCCTCGGGCAACATACAGAGAAACAGTGAGAAAAACAAGCAATGACAAAGTAAGGTACAAACAGGGTAACTGAGGGGGTAAACAGGCTGAGGAGGCACAGAGCAATACAAGGGGCTCATGAGGAGCAGGGGGCTCACGAGGAGCAAAGAGTCAGGGGCTCATGAGGAGCAGAGGATAAGATAGTGAGGGGCTCATAAGGAGCAGTGTCAGAGTTGGTAGCGGGGGGGCCGAGGAGCCCTCCGCCGCAGAGGGGGGAGGGTAGAGGAGGGAGAGTTGGGTGGTTGGGTGGAGAAGAAGGGGGGCAGAGAGCTGGAAGGCGGCTGGAGGCTGAGTGCCTGAGGGAGGCCGGCGGGCGGCCTTATAAGGGGGGAAGTGAGCAGAGGCAGCAGGGGGGGGGGGGAGTCGCTCAGGGCCGGGGGGGAGTGAGCAGTGGCGGGGGGAGTCGCTCAGGGCCGGGGGAGGGCGAGGTGAGCAGCGGGAGTCGCGGTGAGTGGAGCAGCGGGGAGTCGTTCTCCCTCCCCTCGCATCAAAGGAAATGTCGCTCAGGGCCGGGGGGGGGGAAGGGGGAGTGGCAGGAGGGGGGGGGGGGGAGTCGCTCAAGGCCGGGGGAGGGCGAGGTGAGCAGCGGGAGTCGGGGTGAGTGGAGCAGCGGGGAGTCGTTCTCCCTCCCCTCGCATCAAACGAAATGCTTCGCATTACGACCGATGCGCGAGAAGGAAGAACAGAGGCGGATGTGGGAAACTGAGGCGTTTATTGTGACGCCTCGGGCAACATACAGAGAAACAGTGAGAAAAACAAGCAATGACAAAGTAAGGTACAAACAGGGTAACTGAGGGGGTAAACAGGCTGAGGAGGCACAGAGCAATACAAGGGGCTCATGAGGAGCAGGGGGCTCACGAGGAGCAAAGAGTCAGGGGCTCATGAGGAGCAGAGGATAAGATAGTGAGGGGCTCATAAGGAGCAGTGTCAGAGTTGGTAGCGGGGGGGGCCGAGGAGCCCTCCGCCAAAAAGAAGGAGAGGGCTCGAGGCAAGCCCGAGGCGGGGGGCGCGGGGCGCCCGAGGCGGGCCCGGAGAGGCAGGCCTGGATGAGAGGAGGGTCCGGGGTCTAGGTGGAAGGGGAGCGGGCGGCCAAAAAAGGGTAGGCCCGCTCCTGAAGGCTGGGGGAGGAAGTCCGGCGAGGGTCGAGCAGGGGGGCAGCGAGCTCCTCAGGGCTGGGCTGGGTGGGGTCGGGCGGCTTCATGAAGGCGGTGTCGTGAAGGTCGGTGCCGTGGAGGCCGGTGGCTGGGCTGTCTGGGGGGGGTCTCCCGTGAGGCTGGGCTGAGTCGTCTGAGGTGTGAGGTGCGAGGTGATGATCCTCGGCTTCGTCTGGGCGGCGTTTCGATCGGTGTTCGCTGGGGGACCGTCGGTGGGCGTTGCGGGGCTGTCGGGAATGGTGGGGGTGAGGCGCCGGGCTATGCCCCCCGGGCCAGCCGGGGGGAGGCCGGCGGATCAAAAATCCGCCGAGGTGGCGGGGGTCTGGCGCTCACGGGCTTGCTTGGTGCGGCATGCGGCCTCGCTGTGCATTGTTAATATGCGCCGGACGTTGGCGCAATAGGCACAGACGTGCCGGCGCCTGTCTCCCACCTCGCCGTGAGCCTCTCCGAGGGGTGCCTGATCGCACGAGGTGGGATCGCGGTTCCAAGCAGAGCAGGGAGGCCCGTGAGCGTGCCTATCGTAGGCGGTGCGGGTGTCGACTTGCTGCCGGGGCAGGTGTTCGCCTCGGGCCCCCTCGTCGCCTCGGGGAGCTGGTGTTGGCCGGGTGGTGGGCGTGGTGAGGGAGTCGAGCCTGACCGCGTTGAGGGCCACAGGGTCATGCCACCCCTGGGGGAGCCTTCCGTCCGCGATCCAGGAAAATATGGTCTCTGAGTACTGGCGGACGGTCGGCCAGGGGTGGATGAGGATGTCCCTCATGACGGTGAGGTGGTGGTGGTGTAGGCCCTGGAGGGAGTGGGCCGGGAAGGAGGGATGGTTAACCAGGGTGAGGAGGGCGAGGCTATACTCGTCCCTAGTGGCCTCCCCGAGTTTTACCGCCTTGCGCCCCGGCCCCCTCTCCACGAGGTCGCAGGGGAAGACGTAGTCGGCGGGGATACCTCGGCGGCGCACGGTGTGTTGCGCCTCGGCGGATGCGAGGATGTCTCGGACTGCGTCGGCCGCGGATGTTGGGGTGTGCTCCGCGGGGTCCTGACGGTAGGCGAGCGACGGTGTCGAGCTGGCGTGGACACGGCTGTACAGCTCGTACTGCGGGTGGAGGCCTCCGGGCTGAGTCGCGTGAGGTGGAGGCGGCGGCCGGCTCCCGGCGTGCGCCCGAGACGCCGGGACGGGCGGCAGGCTGTAGGCAGGCTCCTGCCGCGGCGCGGGTGCAGGCCGGTCCGAAGCTCCTCGGGCAATCCCCGTCTCAACGGCCTCGACGCGGCTGGTGAGGCGGGTGATGGCCTGGATGAGGAGGGCGATCTCGCTGCTGGCGTGGCCCGAGGGTGCTGCGGGCGACGTGGGGGCCGTAGAGGGGAGGGACCCCCCCGGGGAGCCCGAGGAGGGCCCCGGGGTAGCCATGCCGGGGAACTTGGAGGTCTTCCGGCTCTTTCCCTTTCCGCGCCCGGGCATGATGAGGAGAAGTAGAGCCAAAGAAGAAGAAGGGGGGCAGAGAGCTGGAAGGCGGCTGGAGGCTGAGTGCCTGAGGGAGGCCGGCGGGCGGCCTTATAAGGGGGGAAGTGAGCAGAGGCAGCAGGGGGGGGGGGAGTCGCTCAGGGCCGGGGGGGGAGTGAGCAGTGGCGGGGGGAGTCGCTCAGGGCCGGGGGAGGGCGAGGTGAGCAGCGGGAGTCGCGGTGAGTGGAGCAGCGGGGAGTCGTTCTCCCTCCCCTCGCATCAAAGGAAATGTCGCTCAGGGCCGGGGGGGGGGAAGGGGAGTGGCAGGAGGGGGGGGGGGGGGGGAGTCGCTCAAGGCCGGGGGAGGGCGAGGTGAGCAGCGGGAGTCGGGGTGAGTGGAGCAGCGGGGAGTCGTTCTCCCTCCCCTCGCATCAAACGAAATGCTTCGCATTACGACCAATGCGGCTATTTCACAGTTGGTGGCAGGCGCCACCTGCAGGATACTTCCGCCAACATCAGGCGAGGTTGGACACTGCAGCGAACGCAGCCCCAACCTACCCTCTCCGCGAGAACTTGATGACCCTCTCGCAAGTTCACCCTTTAGTTTTAACAAAGAACCGATAATATGGTGTTTGGTTTTATGTAATTCATTAAAAAAGAAAATGAAGTTACTTTAAAATAAAATAGATAATAATTATCAACATAACTAACTATATCTATCTAAAATTAATAATGGTAGAAACAAAACAGCATTGGACTATGCAACTTTGATGACATCCCACAGTAAGACTAAATAGAGCTTAACGTTGCATAGTACGATGCTTTTGAGCGTCGGCCATTTTTCTCAGATAAATATATTAAATTAATTGTTATAATCTATATTACTTTAGTTTGCAGTAACTTTATTTTAAATGGCTAACCTTGGAGATATTTGAGGTGCAAATATGCAAGATTAATTTTGGCAAGCATGCCAAAACTCTGACACCATAGGCTTATACAGAAACACGTTCTATTAGATTGACTCAGCATGCCCTTCTAAGTTCTGCATGAGAAGCCAATGGTCTTACCAAATCGGCCATAGCGTGTATCTGAATAGGCCATTGAAAGCATCAAATTTTCTAAACCAGAACACTTACCGAGATTTGATCCTACATTTATCCAACTAAGATAGCCTACTTGCACTAAGCAGTTGGTTGTTGCGTAGAAGGCAGATACTATGTAAATAGATCCTGTTGCAAGGGCCGACGAAATATATATTTTTCAAAAACAAAACACTTATCTACATTTGATTACATATACCCAGCTTAGATATTACTGCATTAATTAGTGATTTTGGACAGCATACACAGAATAATCAGTGAATTTACTACCTCATCCCTGGGGACACCTACTTTGAGAAAGCCATCAGACAGGGAAACCACTGATGGTCAATTAGGTCACTCTCGTGACCTGACTAGTCTTGCCCGCATTACTCATTACCAGGGTGCACTAAATCAATATAATAGAACATTATGCTAGGTACACACCTACCGTTTTTCCGCACTTACCTATCATATACGATCAAAAACTCCCCAAAAGTCGTGAGGTGTGCACTCCCCTAGCACACCTACCGATTGCGAGTCACGACTTAAAACTCACTTTTAGGGCTAAAACTGCTTCCTTACGATTGCGATTCGCGATTCGAAAAATTAATCGGCCCGTTTTAAGTGGGTCGGGTCGCGAGTTTTAGTGCGCGAATCGTATAGGGTAGGTGTGTACCTAGCATTACCGATGAAGCCTGTTGGCTTAGAGTTTTGACAAGCACGCCAAACACTTCAAATATCTTCAAAATTGGCCCTTTTAAATCAAAGTTACTTCAAGCCAATGAACCTAATATATTTATCTCAGAAAATGTTAGAAACTCAAAACCATCGGACTATAAAACTTTAACATTACTAAAAACGTGCACATGCTGCGATTAGTTGAAAATATTCTGTGTACATGGGCATGTTTCTTTTTGGTAATGGGTGTGGCATGAGTTCCATTGTTCTGTTTACTCTTTGTGAACAGTCTTTTACCGCGTGCTCTTTTTAAGGCCAGGTCTCACCCACAAAAGGCTATCTGTGCGACCGGACACCAGGGACCAGGCCTCCTACCACCTGCAGCTCGGACATGTGGGCAGCAGGTGATTGCTTGTTTACAGGCGAGGGGGATAGTTTTACCATTTGTTTTCTTACCCTTTGTACTAAGCCACCTGAGAACAGAATGCGCGAAAGCAGGGGGAAAGGCACCGATATTGGACTTCCAAAAGATTATGCCAAATAAATTACATTCAGAAAGTTATAACAAAACATTTATTTCATCGTTTGATATGTAGTAATGAACTTTAATGTGATTCACAATTACAAATATATATTAGGAAACTTCAATCATTTAACAATTATTACTAGATTAGACATAGTGCAATGGTTCGTTGCATACCAATTATATATATAATATATATATATATATATATATATATATATATACATATACATATATATATATATATATATATATATATATATATATATATATATATATATATATATGGTACAATAAAATCTCTCTAACCGACCACCTGCATAGATCGACTACTCCCCTATATCGATCGGTTTATTTGGGTCCCAACAATACCATTGGGTCCCAACAATACCATTTTAACCATATTCTAAATCCCTAAACAGACCACCTCCTAAATGGACCACTTAAAGTGGGTCCCAAGGTCGGTCGATTTAAAGAGGTTTTACTCTATGTGTATTATATTTATATTATATAGTGTATGTATATGCTATATTATATATGGCTAAAAATGGTGAAGCGAATGGGGATTTGGGGGCGGATCGACACCGGAAGTGACGGTGGCGCCAATAGCCCCAGAGCAAATCATATACGTATTAATAAATAAATACGAAAAAGCAGCACTGCCAATTTATATACACACAATGCTTATATTTCACATAATATATATATATATTATAGGTAATATATTACAAGTATTACATTACATAGAGTGAGGTGGGGTGGTTACATATAGTACTCAACCCACCTCACTCCTCACCACACCTCACGGCCAAACCAACACTGTACAGCACACACACCCTCACTCCACCCCTCACCACATCACACCTCACCACATATTACGCCACACGTCACCCCCCCCCCCCCGTATCGCCCCCCCCCCCATCACCGCCCACTCCCCGCCCACCGTCACACCCGGCCACCCACTCACCTGGCCCACACCCAGTCTGAGCTCCAGCAGACTGGGCAGAACATACAGGTAACCAGCGTAAAGCTCGGTCTCTGTCACTCAGACTGGTACCCGGCCGGCACCTCAATACACAGACAGCCACGGGGACCAGGCTACACAAGGGTCCACAGGCTGACACCACTGGTACAGTGGTAGGTAGGTATGGACGAGTGGTGCATGGGATGTATACCATTAGTATACGATATCTGCTTCATGTGTTGTAGAATGCATCGGTTCTGACATAGACAGCAGCATATGGAATTTATGCTATTGAATTTAATTCAATTCAATTACTTTCATTCATGAATATTGCATCAATATATATACATATATGCCTAGACCGTTATCTCTAGATATACATATACATATAAATATATATATATATATATATATATACATTATATACATATATATATATATATACAAATATATATGCATTTATATAAATACCAATTATAACATTGTAGAAGTGAGTCCGTTTCAGTGATATTTCCGCGCGACATAGGTTGCGCCCCATACTCGCGCGCATAACAAGGTAGGTGCGCGACTCTTAATACTAGATATCGAAAGGACAATTAGAATAATAATAATATATTAACCTTGGATTCAGCTTCGTTCTTTATATTATTATAATATACATTATATACATATATATATATATACAAATATATATGCATTTATATAAATACCAATTATAACATAACGGATAAAAAGGTGCATTCATACAGCATATTTCTCCGGTTTGTACAGAGGTGATGTGTATAATGCATAACTTATATTTGGGGGGGGGGGGTGATGAAAAAGGGAAATATTACACCTCGTGAAGGATTAGAACCCACACTGTTTCACCTCTTGCCATTCCGAGGCTAGCGTGCTAACCATTACACTAGCAATTTCTCTTGCATTCCGAGCTGGAGTGATAATCATTACACCATCTAGGGTCCCTGTTATCATCACCCTATCCACACTCACCTGTCTATGTGGTTCCTTGTCTGAGAGGTCAGTGCAGTCTACTACACTATTCACAGCACACTGCAAGAATGCATTGGCTGATTTAGTTATGCATATCATAAAAGGATAAACATTTATCCTGAGCCGGATATTGCATGAGTGCACACCGTGTGCTAGTTTTCCAGACTTCCAATCCTTACAAATCAATATACTTTAACATTGATCACAGAACATAACAGTTGTTTATGTAATTTCAACATTTTCTAAAACCATAAAAGCTAAATCGACCGACCATGGGAATGACTTTACATGGTCCATTTTGGGAGGTGGTTGTGTTTCGGGAGTTTTTCTATCGTTACAATGGTATTGTATGGGCGATTGTTTAGGACCCAAATAAAGCGATCGATATAGGAGAGTGATCGATATGTGGAGGTGGTCAGTTAGAGAGGCTTTACTGTACCTTATTAACAGCCCCCCCCCTGACATCCACTTTGTATGCCCATGACAATATTGAACAATTTGGATGGGCCCTTCATAATATATTGGAGTTGTGGTGTAGTTAGTTACTGTAGTATATTGGAGTTGTGGTATAGCCATTAGTATATTGGAGGTGTGATATAGCTATTAGTATATTGGAGTTGTGGTATAGCTATTAGTATATTGGAGGTGTGGTATAGCTATGAGTATATTGGAGTTGTGGTATAGCTATTAGTATATTGGAGTTGTGGTATATCTATTAGTTTATTGGAGTTGTGGTATAGCTATTAGTATATTGGATTTGTTGTTAGTTAGTGGTGATTGCTTAATGCCGTGTCGGCAGCGAAGGCCATAATCCCGGCGAGAATTGTTCAGATCTTATTCTGTCATTTCCGTCAGGTCGTCACTTTCACAGAGAATGTAAAATCACATAATCAACTATGTGTCCAGAGATACTTTTGAAGTCAAATGCTCACAATTATAATGATAACAAATTTGAAGCCAGGTAAAATACTAGATAAATTGGTGAAGTTGTTTTCATGAACTATACAAGTATATTGCATTTGTGGTGTAACTAGTTGTAGACCAGACGTAGTGGTCTAATCAGCAAGAGCGCAGACATAACTTGTGGAGTGTCGGGAATTTGATTCCTCGTCGATGACTTAAAAAATTGATATTTGTTGCTACCTAGCCTTGTGCTCAGCATTACTAGCATTGGACAAGGACTGGTTAGCTCAGTATCAGGATAATGTGATTGAGAGGGAAATTGGGTCATAGTGCCAGTTGCCTGGTCTCCCAATTAGGCAGCACTATGAAGTCACCATGAGTGCACATTGTCTCAAGTCCGTACTACCAGTCCTGATATGACCTTAGATGTTGCCAGGATATAAAACTTCAACAAACCAACTTTCGCCTAGACTGGTCAAACAGTTTCTCATAGGTTCAGCACCAATTACCACTTACACATTCAGTAATATGTAGCGCCTACATAAAACCGAATTATGCATTATCTTATTCACTATGGAACTATTATTCCAGTGACTTCATACGGGACTAGTGCCATTCGGCCAAGCAGAAGGCATCTCCTGTATAAAAAATAGCACCTCCGTGCAATACACACTCACAGTGACACGATGGTTAGGTGCTGGATTGGAACACCGGCATTCCTCTTGCACCTGTTCTTCCTCTTCCTCCTGAGCATGTGCATTGAGGCGGTGCAAGATGACCGCCCCCTGGAGTTCACCTGGAGGCTGGATGCCAGCCTGGTGAAGCGGGGGCACCGCCTTGTCCATCAGGGGCTGGAGAGGCAGGAGTCGGGGCAGCAGGGGCAGGAGAAGCAGGGATTGGAACTGCAGGGTAGGGTACTGGAGAAGCAGGGAGTGGATCAGCAGGGATTGGAACAACAGGGTAGGATACTGGAGAAGCAGCGAGTGCAGCTGGAGCAGCAGGGGCTGGATCAGCAGGGGCTGGATCAGCAGGGAGTGGTTCAGCAGGGATTGGAACAGCAGGGTAGGGTACTGGAGAAGCAGGGAGTGGGGCAGCAGGGGCTGGAACAGCAGGCTTGGTTACTGGAGGAACTTGAAGTGGCACTACCAACACAGTGTGCCGAACACTGCCTCAGAACATCACTGTGCGACGCCTACAACCTCCGTCACCAGGAAGATGGTGGAGGGATGCAGGGTGGAACTAGAGGTGGTGGTGGTGGTGTCCTCATCCTCACCTGTCAGCTGCTGCGGCATCACCCGGGCATCACAGGAGGAGGGGTGCTGGTGAAGGATGCCCTCAGTGACTACTACCAGGATGCCGCTTTCACCATTGCTCAGGTAAGTATCTCCCCATGGATTATTGGGAGGGTCTACCTGTTGATTATCGGGGATGGATTATTCAGTTAGAGCCAATGAGAATATCAGATTCTATATAAAAGAAATTAAAAAAACAACTATCAATTGCTGATTTTTTGTTAACAATGTATCTTGTATAAGTATGAAAATTACAGCAATGGGTGTCTCCTAAAATGGGAACAAATTGGGGAAGTGCTATTCATGGAGTCATTATTGCATAACTTTGACATCACTTGTCACCTGTCCCGTGGGTATATGTGTATATGCATGTGAATTGCTTACATAATGTATACACACAAGGATATATCTGATTGTAGGTAAATATTTCAAATGCAGATTTGTTGTAACAATATATTTGGCATAACTTGGAACCTTATGTCAATGTAACGTTGGTTGGTCGGCAGGAAGATCATTCCTTGGGGAAGCCATGAAGTGATCTTACTGCATGTTTGTGATTAAATCAAACTCAACTCAACTCAATGTAAATCAACACTGTGCACTTGAAGCACTAGAGTTAGTTAAGACCTATCAAGTAGTGCTTGCTCGGATTTAAGCAGGGTTGGCATTCACCTCCTACTTTAGATAGGGGTGAATCTTTAACTAATTGTTTACATGAAAGTGGGTGATAATAGCAGAAAGATCATGCTCCTCTGTGCCTGGCCTTTGAAACAACCACAGTGGCGCCACCTGTGAAAACAAAGGCCAGAGGACCAGGCTAACCAACATAGTTTTCTATTGAATGCATCCGTACAGGGGGGGGGGGGGGGGTAACCATAATAAGCGCATCAATGAGGAAGACCAATCAGTGAGCACTCGTTCGGTCTGCACTTGTTAGGTTGACTGAGTGAGCTCAACTTCCAGAAACAACCCAGTGAGCCCTTTTCAGTTGAAATCAGATGTAGTAGTAGTAATTTTGCATTCAGACATAATCACATATAAATTTACGTAGGCATATATATATAGCACATATTTAAGCGTTTGAAGTATGGTTAGAATTTATTATGCCGTTTAAATCACACATATCAGTAGTGTAAAGAATGCGATAATTACTGAAAATGTATGCCTAATGAGGGGCTTGTTAATTCGACCCTGTGGGCATGTAAGAGCTGGTTCGGTCTCCTCCTTTCGTCACTGTTCACTCTTCTTTACAGGAAGCATTTGGGCCCTGCTACTCAAACCCGTGTGTGAATGATGGCACATGCCTAACGCTAAGCGAGCTGCGGTACCTGTGCACATGCGCAAAGGGGTGGCATGGTGAGGACTGCAAGCAGAAAGGTGAAGGTCATTCCCACCCAGCTATTAAAGTAGTGCTACCTAAATGCTTCAGTAGCGTCTTTTCATATACTGATGTAGTAAATACACTTACCGACATCTTTCCATCATTAGGGTTAGGCTTGCCGGCTGTTGTGTAGTACTGTGGGAACGCATGGGAACAGCGTTCCTTTACTTTGATTGGGAGGGTTGCTGGCATTCCCTTGTTTTGTTTAGGGGAGGGCACATCGCTCCCTCATTATTTCGGATAAATCCACACTGGCATTCACTCACTTCGTTTATTTAGCACGACACCACTGGTTATAGGCAGAGCCAGATGAAGATACTGGCAACTCGGGCAGTCGCCAGGGGCGCCACATGATAGGGGCCACCAAGTCTGTATTAAGGTGTTTATTGTAAATTAAAGTATTATGCTTGTATTAGGGTGCTGATGTTAAGCTTGCCTGGGGCGCCAGCAATCATACGGCCGGTTATGGTTAGAGTACACAGTTATTACAAATTGATTTCAAACTAGATAAGGCTGTGTAAGAGCAAAGTTTTGTTTTATATCAATATGCGATAGCTAAGTCCTGTAATCTTAAAGGTGGAAAGATATAATTATATGTTAATTATTTATTACTCTACACTAATATATTATTTATTGTTAGGTGGAAACACCAAGTTTGAAATAATTTACTTTGGATTGAATTTGTATAATGAAAGAAGTTGGGAGGTTGTTGGGAGTTTTATGTCCTGGCAACATCTAAGGTCATATCTGGACGGGGAATAGGAACTACTTGATGCTGTTTTAGCGTGCGGTCTACCTGGCCATTTACACTCAAGTATGCGGTCTCGTCACACTTTTACACTTCAGTGTGCAGTGTTCCTAATCCTAACCTTAATCCTAATCCATACCAAACCAGCTGAGGTCTTGGTAGACAACTCAGGTTATTTGATAATGTAGAGAGTCATAAAAGGCTGTGGTATGTGATGTCCTGTCTGTGGGAAAGTGCATATTATAAAAGACCCCTTGCTGCTTATCGGAAATAGTAGCCTATGTGGCGGCAGCAGGTATCCTCTAAAGAACTATGTCAGAATGACCATATGTTTGATGTCCAATAACCGGCGATAAAAATCAATGTGCTCTAGAGACGCTGTAAAATGAAACAAGCTTTGATAATGTAGACTGCAGATACTGTGGTAGACCGCATGCTAGTGGTAGACCACACGCTAAAGTAGCACTAACTACTTTTATTCTCTATTTTTGTTATTGTTTCTTGTCCCAAATGGGCTAAATTGAAAGTACTATGGGCAAATGGTGTGAGTGGACCTACCATTAGGCGAGGATGATTGATTTCCTCCTACAGCATTGAAGACAGCCGCATTCAGCATTGGTGGGTAACTACAGCTGCGTTTACACGGGCAAAAAGTAAAACGATCTAGACAAAGCGTTTTACCTGAGGCGTTTTAGTGGCGCGTTTACACGGACTGAATTTGAAAGTGTTTCAGCTGCCGGGAACCAGCCTTAATGGTGAGTCTGTAGCCGGCGAGCACTGCTATTTGTTTAGTTTACATTCGTCGATTCACAATATGAATAAGGACGCCAATGTAGCGGCTACGTTAATATCGCTTGGAATTTAGGGTTAATTTAATTAAATTTAATTATTAGAGTATGTGATTCTGTTAAATATGATCGCATTCAATAGATTTCGGCCTAATCGGTCCCTAACACTGCTGGGCACCAGTGAATAGTTACACCTGAGCCTGTATCCGGCGAGCACTGCTATTGTACACAATCGCCGCCCGGGAACCATCTGAAACGTTTCCTGTAAACCACCTCCCGAGGTGGTATACGTGGAACGTTCCAGCTGGACCGTTTCAGCCCTAAAACGCCTCAGCGGCGCGTTTACACGGGCAAATGTAAACCGATCTAGGCAAGTGGTTCCAGCTGGGGCGTTTTAACTCGCCCGTGTAAACGCAGCTAAAGAACACATGCGTGTCTAAGTTCTCTAATCAAGTGTTTGGCACGGTTTAAAGTTGCATAGTGCGATAAAAGAATACAACTTTGTTTTAAAGAAAAACACTTATTTAGATTTAAACCTATATATCCAACTTAGATACAGCTGCACTTGTTAAAGCTGCATACTCGATGAAGATATCCAATTTTAAAAACCAAAACACTTTCCTAGATTTGATCCTACATATCCAACTTAGAATAGTTAGAATTGAAGACTTCAGGTCCAAAACCCTGTAAATGCCAATTCAAAATGCTGTTTAAGTCAAAGATTTTGACCTGAAGCTAATTTGAATTCTGACTAATTCCACACTTATTGTGATGAACTGATTATGGAACAAGGAACAAAAAAATAGGAAGGTACAAAAGGAACATTTTGAGGCTTAGATCTCAGTGTTGACCTCAATTTTTGGATTGGCATCTATGTGGTTTGGCGCCTGAACGCTTCAGATATTGATGCACTTATTAAAGCTGCATAGTCCGATGAAATATCAAATTTTCAAAACCAAACCAATTATCTAGATTTGATTTCACATATCTAACTTAGATACTGATGCACTTATTAAGCCTTTGTTTCTGCGTAGAAGGCAATACCGAGTCAATATAACAAAACCTGTTACTGCAGAAGTCTATGGTGTCAGAGTTTTGGCAAGCATACCAAAACTAATTTTCCATGTTTGCACTCAAAATATCTCAAAAGTTTACCATTTAACATAAAAGTAACTTTGAACTAATGTAAAGTAGATACTAATGATCGATCTAATATATTTATCTCAGAAAAATTACAAAAATTCAAAACCATCGGACTATGCAACTTTAAGCATGTATTGGTACATAGAAAGGGATGCTAAGTCAATTTAATAGAACCTGTTTTTCCTGAAGCCTTTGATGTCAGAATTTTGACATGCTTCCCTAAATTAATTTGGCATGTTTTCCCTTCAAATTTCTCCAAAATTTAACCTTGAAACTAAAAGTTACTTCAAACTATTCGAAAGTAGATCAAAATGATCAATCCACTGTATTTATCTCAGAAAATTGCAGAAACTCAAAACCATCGGACTATGCAACTCTATGCTAAGTATGTTTTGTGACATAAAAGGGCATAATAAGTCAATTCAATAGAACATTGTACTGCTGAATCCCATGGAGTCAGTTTTGAGAAGCACGATAACATTAATGTGGCGTGTTTACACTTCAAGGGGCCATATGCATAGAGCGGTTTTAGTGAGCCAAAACTGGTTTAGGACGGGATTTCTGGTTTAGCGGCGAAAAGTCACTATGCATGGAGCAGTGTTAGGCAAACACCATGAGTTTAAGGTCAGAGATTCTAACACCAGCCCATAGCAGGTTTACTGGTGGTGTTACGTACCGATTAGGGCCAATCCTATTCAATGCTATCATATTTAACAGAATTACATACTCTAAAAGTGAAATTTTATCAAATTAACCGCAAAATTGAACCGATATTAACGCCGCAGCAACATCGGCGGCGATATATTATAGCCAAATCTGTTCAATGCTATCATATTTGCATGGCGTGGCGTTCTCTGTGGCGGAGTGGTTAGAGTGTCTGACTTTTTTCTAGGTCAGACTCCTAATCTGAGGGTCGGCGGTTCGATTCCCCGTGCCCCCAGCTCTGCCAATTTGGATTTCCACCGCTGTGTATAACTTACAGCGTCATCAAAGGCCGGTTGCTCTCATACCATGTCTATGTGGTGTGGGAGGTTAAAAATCCCTTGGGTCGGTAAAAGTGTAGGCTCGGGCTTTCTATCGACCAGCAGTGGAGAGGGGAAGACCAGTCGTCTGTGACTGGGATTTCCCCTGCTTGGGACAACAAATGTACCCCCAAAAAATGAGAGACAAATAAGTGTTCACACTTCCTGTCTACCATTCGCTATATCGCTATATTAACAGAATTTCATACATAATAAGTGAAATTTCATCAAATTAACCCTAAAATCGAAGCGATATTAATGCGCCGCTAAATCGGCGGCGATATTAATATTGTCAAATCGACGAATGTAAGCAAAACAAATTGCTGCCGCCGCCGAATCGGCTGCGATATTGGAAAATAGCGGTGCTCGCCGGCAACAGGCTCAGAGGGATTTCCCAAATCTATAAATAACTTCACGTTTAGCTAACACAAACCGTTTAGGCGCCCATGCATACGGCGCGAAATACTTCGCGATGCCGGTGACAGCTACACGGTGTTAGATGGTTAACACCACACAACACTAACACTGCTTCATGCATACAGCCCCAGATATCTTCTAAGTTAGTCATTTTAAAACAAAGTTACTTCAAAGTAAAGGAAAGTAGATTATAGCGATTAACTTCAAATACAACTCTTCAATTTAAAATCAACATAAAACCATCACCATCACCACCACCACCACCACCACCAACAACAACAACCAACAAGCAGCCACAACACCAGAGTGGTCCGAATGGGGTGAGTGGAGCGTCTGTTCCGCGTCCTGCGCAGCTTCCTGGCAGTCGTGCATGCGCAACTGCATAGTGCTTCCCGCCACTTCCGGTTCGCGGTGCTTTGGCGCTGCTGTCGACTACAGGGAATGCCCGCACCGGGACTGCCCAGGTGAGCCTGGCAGCACAGGAGCCAAGTCTCCCGCTTTGGAGGGAGATCTCCCTAAAATAGGCCAAGTTAATCCCAATATCCCGCTTTTAATTTGTAATCTTCTGCTAAGGAATTGTTTGGGAAATTATAGCAAATTAACCCCAATGTTCCGATTTCCTGCTTTTAATTTGTAATCGGCCACCAAAGAATCGTTCGGGTGATCTCTTTCAAATATAGCAAATTAACCTCAATATCAAGATTTCCCGCTTTTAATTTGTAATCTTCCACCAAAGAATCGTTCGGCAGATCTCCTTAAAAATATAGCAAATTAACCCCAATATTCTGATTTCCCGCTTTTATACAAAAGAATCATTTGGGAGGTTTTCCTAAGATATAGCAAATTAACCCCAACATTCTGATTTCTTGGTTTTAATTTGTAATCTCCCGCCAAAGAATGGCTTTACCTAGTTATTAATATTTCTTTCCTCAGAATTTGTACAGATATCTTTCATCAAGATGCACTTTTTGGGGGGGGGGGGCAAATTACCTTATTGTAAGGTAGCGTTTCTACACTGGTTTGATTCCATAGATGAAACATTGCTAACTCAAGTGCTACTTGATTGTAATTGAAATAATTTCTGTGTGGTACTAGAACCTCTAGCTATTATTAGAAGAAACTGTTATTCTACCACGTTATCTAATCTAACATTGGGTACATAAATGAGGCTGCATAAGAAGATGACAACTAATCTCTTTGTCCACGTAACGATCGACATAAAACAGCAAAGAAAATGTTACTCCTAATATACAAGACAAAAACAGTTGCTTCAAATCAATATGTATTCTATTGGGAGTATAGCACACTGTTAAAAAACTCACAAAACAAATCATCTAAGCCTGAGCAAATACATATTTGTGCCATAAACAGACAGTATGTTGATCGTTACAATCAACAAAGTTTTGTCTCATATTACTTATCGCCTTTTTGGGGGAGTGGGATGTAGCTCAGGTGCTAGCGTGTCCACCTGTGAAGGTATCGATCATGCGATCGATCCTTCTCTTTGGCCCCATTGATAGTTTGGGCTATTAGCAGCCTATGGGGTCAGAGCTTTGACCAGCAAACCAACATTAATTTGGTTTGGTTACACTTTCAAATATCTCCCAAGTTATTCATTTTAAATCAAAGTTACTTCAAACTAAAATAAGGTAAATTATAACGATAAATCTAGTATATTTTTCTCAGAAAATGACAAAAACTCAAAACCCATCGGACTAAAGGTCGCATTCCTTACATGCGTAATGCGGAATGCGAATGCGAATGTGACAAAAAATTGAAACGCCTTGAAACCTATGAGCTACATTCCTTACACGCGTAATGCGAATGCGAATGCAAATCCATTTTCCCGATCGGTCCATGTAGCGATCGGTGCGTAATGCGTAATGCGTCAAGGTGGTGCGAATAGAAAATCACCAGTCACATTTGTCCATTGATATAAGGCTGGAGGAGGCGACTGATAATTACGGACAGCCGGGACAAGGTGGTGCGAATAGAAAATCATCAGTCGCATTTGTCCATTGATATAAGGCTGGAGGAGTCGACTGATAATTACGGACAGCCGGGACAAGGTGGTGCGAATAGAAAAGCATCAGTCGCATTTGTCCATTGATATAAGGCTGGAGGAGGCTGTTAGGAAGCAGTCTTCATGAGAAATATGAAGAATTGGACGGTGCAAACATGTAGGTTTATGCGGCGGACCTGTTAGGAAGCAGTCTTCATGAGAAATATGAAGAATGTACTTTTTATATACTTCACTGCATAACGCATAACGCATAACGCAACACGCGTGTAAGGAATGATGGCATTCGCATAACGCATAACGCATAACGCATAACGCATTACGCATGTAAGGAATGCCACCTTTAGTAACTTTAATTTTTCCTTGCAGTCTGGTCTCCGTGGAGCGAGTGGACTGCGTGTTCCACCGCCAGGTGGTGTGGCCCTGGGGCCGCCTCCAGGGAGAGGCGCTGTACTGGAGGAACCACCTGCCTGGGCACCGGAAACACTACAACACCATGCATGGCACCGTCCTGCGAAGGTAAGGCCTGATATATATGCATGATTTTTCAGCTAATGTAAAACAAGAAGCGATCCTAGCTTTCTTGAGGGTGGCAGGACTATACCGCCTTGTATAGTTCTTTAAAACAATTTCACCAATTTATGTAGTATTTTACCTGGCTTCAAATTTGTTGTCATTATAATTGTGAGCATTTGACTTCAAAAGTATCTCTGAACACATAGTTGATTGTGTGCTTTTACATTCTCTGTAAAAGCGATGACCTGATAATAATAATAATATGACAGAATAAGATTTGAACAATTCTCGCTGTTATTATGGCTTTTGCTTCTGACATGGCGTTAAGTAATCACTACTAACTAACTATCATCAATTGTACCTTTTCAGCATTAGTTCTTACCACTGCCATTCCATATATTCCATTTAACTGACTTAACATCCCTCTTCTATGAAGCAACAAATGTTTAATACGTGCGCCGGTACAATACATGAGTTAGTATATTATTTAGAACTATATAGAATTATTTTTAAAATGTTGTCTTTATTGCTCAGTATTAGTTCATAATTCACATATTATGCTCATGTAATCTTCCCTTTATGGACAAAGGACAATGAGTTTAATTTTTGTTGACAATGATTTTATTTTTATTCTATCGACCCCTCATATGGTATGAGAGCAACAAAATAACAATATAGAATCTAAATCAAATAGCAACTCTAAATGGCAGGGATGAAAGTGGTCTCCGAGAAAAAAACTGGAAATGCTGATATTCTCCCTTAGGCTTAGCATTGTCAGGGAATCGCGGAAAATTCCCGGAAGTCGGGTTTCATATATATTGGTATATGCTGATAGTGCTGCGCCATTTGAAGCATTTATTGGTACTGTATGCTGATAGTGCTGCAGCGTTTGGAGCATTTATTAGTAGTATCCGCTGATAGTGATGCATAGCCTGCATCACATATTAGTTTTCGCTGATGGTGCTGCGGGATTTAAAAATCCCGCAATTTCGCGGTATCGCGGAGATCTTTCATCCCTGAAATGGGAAGGATGGACCGAGTAATACCAGCTCAGGTTACTGGTGCTTGGCGCCACCTGTAGGGAAGGGTTGAACTAACCCCCCACCCCCACCCCCACCCCCACCCCCACCCCTCTACTCCCCCTCTCCCCCCGATTAGTAGGCCAGACAAGAACCCCTTTCCTATACACCTATTTCATATGACGTCAGCATGGGTAGTTAGCTCAGTGCGCGCACAGTTTGGCTGCAGGATGACACACTGTCACACTGCAAACTCAATGGCTATGAGCAATCGTCATACAGAAAAAGTGAAATATCTCTAAAACCCACACCACCTAGACACAAACCGCTTGGAACACATATAGAAAACATATTTAACGAATAGATTATATTAAATTTATAAGGTTAGAGTTCTGCATTTTTTTAAATTAATTTTGAATAAAATAAACGTTTTGCACTGTGCGTACCAGTAAACTCAGTGCATTGTCAATGGCCGTGAGCAATCTTCTTACAGAAAAAGTTAAATATCTCTAAAAGCACATGACCTAGACACAAACCGCTTGGAACTCATATAGAAAACATATTCAATGAATAGATTATATTAAATTCATAAGGTTAGGGTTCTGCATTTCTATTAATTTTGACTAAAATAAACGTTTTGCACTGCGCTACCGGCAAACTCAGTGCATTGTCAATGGCCGTGAGCAATCCTTCTTACAGAAAAAGTGAAATATCTCTAAAACCACACCTAGACACAGACCGCTTGGAACACATATAGAAAACATATTCAACGAATAGATTATATTAAATTCATATGGTTAGGCTTCTGCATTTCTATTAATTTTGAATAAAATAAACGTTTTGCACTGCCCGTACGGCAAACTCAATGCATTGTCAATGGCGGTGATCAATGTTCATACAGTAAAAGTGAAATATCTCTAAAACCACACCTAGACACAGACCGCTTGGAACACATATAGAAAACATATTCAACGAATAGATTATATTAAATTTATATGGTTAGGCTTCTGCATTTCTATTAATTTTGAATAAAATTAATGTTTTGCACTACGCGTACTGGCAAACTCAGTGGCAGTGTGCATTCGTTCTGCAGCCAAGCTGTGCGCACATACGCGATGTTAATAAACATTGAAATAGGTATATGGAAATGAGGTGGGGCGGGGGCGGGGGGGAGGTGGGCACTATGGTCGCCCATCCTTACCACTTCTCCTTCCTTTCTCGGGCTTAGTTAATAAATTAGAGAATAACTTACAGGTCCTCTTCTGGCTGATCTAAGCCCTATTGGGTCTCTAATGCTAGCTCGTTAACAGCAAAAAGGACTATTTCTTTTGCAAATGTATGGGGAGGGGGTGGATAGCTCCCTGGGCCCGTATTCATGGGCTTAGGTTAGGGCTCTAACTGCGGCTAGTGGTATCCCACCTGGCTAATGTTAGAAAATCCGCATTCATGAGCCGGTGCCAGCACTAACCGTGGAGCGTAACCTAGGCTACGCTACCCCGTTTTCGAATCAGGGTTAACTGCAAGCCCCGTAGGTTAGTGTGCGTGTATGGGTGTAAATCTATTCAATGCGATCATATTTAACACATTTACATACTCAATAAGTGAAATTTAATCAAATTAACCCTAAAATCGAACCGTTATTAAGGCTCCCGCCGCATTGGCGGCGTTAGTCATATTGTCGAATCGACGAATGTAAAGTAAACAAATCGCCACCGCTGCAGCGACGTCGATATCCATACTGTCCAACATCAAATAAACATGGCCGTCGCCGCCGAATCGTCGGCAATATATTATACCCAAATCTATTCAATGCGATCATATTTGACAGAATTACATATGCAATAAGTGAAATCTTATCAATTTAACCCTAAATTCGAACCGATATTAACGCCGACGCCGCATTGGTGGCGTTATTCATATTGTCGACTGGAGGGAATTCCCAAATCTATAAATAAACTCATGGTTAGCTATCCGTGGCGGATTGGACATTGGTGAATACGACTTGACCTATTTCTCCAACCCGCACATAGCTACCCCAGAGCTAGCGTGTAGCCCACGGCCAGCCTGGCACCAGCCCATAAATACGGGCCCTGAAGTCATATATTTGTGGGCGTCTTCCCCAAATGTCTATCCAGCCTTCTCTCAAAGGTTTCTGCTGTCGGTGCTTCAACCACTTACCCCATTAATGAACTCTTTGATTCTTTATTTGTGGCTGTGCGTTTTTGTTGTTATTGTCTTGTTGCTGTAAAAAAACTTCACCGCCATTCCTGTGTTCCTGGTCCTCGATTGTACTTGTAGCGCCTGTTCGCCTCGCCGGGAGTCCCGTTTACGGCGAGGGTCTCGTGGAGATGTACGATGACGTCACTGGACTCTGGGGTCCGGTGTGTGGGGACGGCTTTGCGCGGGAAACGGGCAAAGTCGTCTGCTTGCAGCTCGGACTTGGAATGGTGCAGTCAGGTGAGGTGATCTTCGATGAATTTGCGCCACCAATCTGCCTTCTGGCGGCAATAGGAGTTTGTTTCTTTGTTGGAGCTTTACATCCTGGCAACATCTAAGGTCATATAGTGATGGATACCAACCTGTTGCACTCATGGCGACTTAATAGTGCTGTCCCACTGGGAGACCCGGCTGCCAGTACCATAACACAGTTTCCCATTCTGTCACATTATCCTGATACAGTACAGCCCCATTAAACCAAGCTCGGTTAAAGTTGCAAAGTCCGATGGTTTTGAATTTTTGAATTTTGTCTGAGATAAATATATTAGATCGATCACCAGTATCTACTTTACATTAGTTTAAAGTTACTTTTACTTTAAATGGTAAACTTTTGAGATATTTTGAGTGCAAACATGGACAACACTCTGACACCATAGACTTCTGCAGTAACAGGTTCTGTTAAATTGACTCAATATTGCCTTCTACGCAGAAACAAATGCTTAATAAGTGCATCAGTATTTAAGTTAAATATGTAAAATCAAATCTAGATAATTGGTTTGGTTGTGAAAATTTGATATTTCATCGGACTAGGCAGCTTTAAACCAAACGATCGGTTAATCCAAACTTTTTTTGGTGGCCCGGCAAAATACTACCATTTATCATATACAAAAGTTGGTTAAACCAAAGTCGGTTAATCCAAAGTATCGGTTAATCCAAACAAAATTGTCGGGCCCCAGGCCACTTTTGGTATGGTTAAAACAAACTTTCATGTGGTTATAAGGTCATCTGAGACTTTTTTATATATGATAAATGGTAGTATTTTGCCGGGCCGCTGAAAAAAGTTTGGATTAACCGATTGTTTGGTTTAACTGAGTGTGGTTTAACAGGGTTATACTTTATATACATAAAAAAACGTATGTATATACGCATTGAGCAGGACCAACGACTGTACATGGTATTTGTTGATTTCACTAAGGCGTGTGATACAGTCTGGAGGACCGGGCTATGGCAGCTACTGAGGAAGTGTGGATGCCCAGAGAAGTTCACAACTATGATTGAGGCTCTACATACAGGGATGATGGCGAACGTTAGTGTTGGAGGGGAAGTCTCGGAATCGTTCGGGGTTACCAATGGGGTCAAGCAAGGTTGTGTACTGGCCCCCACGCTCTTCTCCATCTTCCTATCAGCAATGCTCAATGAGGCTTTCCAAGACATGGGGGATGGCATCTATATACAGTCCAGACAGAGGCTGACCTATTCAATGTCGCACACTTCAGAGCGAAGACCAAGACTACTCGGATACTGGTGAGAGAGCTGCTATTCGCAGATGACAGTGCACTGGTTGCCCACTCTGCTGAAGAGATCCAGAAAATAGTGGACGCTTTCTCCGATGCATCAAAGAAGGTTGGCCTGAAGATTAATATCAAGAAGATGGAGGTGCTGTACCAACCCAACTCTACAAGAACCCGAGAGGAGGATATCATGGTTGACGGAAACAAGCTGAACTCTGTTCCGGAATTCACCTACCTCGGAAGCACTATATCAAGTGATGGACGCATTGATGCTGAAATACAGAGGAGGATGGCCAAGGCTAGCGCATCTTTTGGCCGACTACGCCAGAGACTCTGGAACAACCACCATGTGTCCATTTGGGTCAAAGGCAAGATCTACCGTGCAATTGTGCTATCCACCCTACTATACGGAGGCGAGGCCTGGACAGTGTACAGACAACAGATGAAAAAGCTGCATGCCTTCATGATGCGACATTTGTATTCAATCATGATGCTATCCTGGAAGGACAAAGTGACAAATAAAGAAATACTCGAACGGACGGGGCTCCCCTCTATGGAAGATCTTCTGATCAAAAAGAATCTCCGGTGGACTGGACACCTCATGAGGATGTCATCAGACAGGCTACCAAAGCAGATCCTCTATTCTCAACTGTCTTCTGGTTACAGAAAGAGAGGGCACCCTCGTCTCCGGTTCAAGGATACCATCAAGAGAAACCTGAAGCTGAGAGACATTAAGACCAACTCATGGACATCACTCTCACAGCAGAGAGCCAAATGGAGAGCGGCAGTCAAGTAATGAAAGCAGTCTTTGTTGCTTCATGACCGACAGCATGATGATGATGATGACTTTATATACATAAAAAAACAATAATCAAAGTGTCCACATACATTGTATATTATATTCATAATGCACCAGCGTTTTTGCCAAAGCCAAGTCAAAGTTAAAGCCAAAGCTCTGTTAAACCAATGATTAGTTAATCCAAACACATTTCTAGGGTCCCTTCAAGTATGGGATTATACTGTACTAAGCTAACCAGTCCTTACTTTATCCTAGTATTTCCGAGCACCAGACTAGGTAGCGACAAGTATCAACTTTGAAAGTCATTGGTTTGACTCGACTGGGAATTAAACTCCTAACCTTCCACATGGGAGGTATGTGCTCTTACCGATTCAGCCACCGCGTCCAGTGACGGTGATGGGAAGAAATTGAGTTCTGGATAGGATTTCAGAACTAATGCCTGGAAATACCAACGTTAATGGCACATTTAGGAAAAGCTTCCATTTGTATGCTAGTTTAAAGTTGCATCGTCCAATGGTTTAGAATTTCTGCCATTTTTGTTGGTACCCATCCTGATGAAACTCTAGATGTTGCCAAGATGCAAAACCCAACAAAGAAACAGGTAAGTTGTCGATGCTTTCGTCGGATTATGCAGCTTTACCACGGTACACAAGGTGTTCATTTTTCTCCAGTGTTTGAGGACGGCTCGGCGAACTTCGGGGCCCCGTCGGCCCCCTACGTCCTGAAGGCAGTCATGTGTGACGGGTCGGAGCGGCACCTGGCGGAATGTCTCCACGCGCCCTGGGGGGCTCAGGGCGCATGCGCAGCCCCAGCAGCTGTCAGCTGTCAGGGTGAGGAACAGCCACGCACTTCCATCTAGTTTTTGTGAAAATAATTATGCATATAATATATAAATATATATTTGTTTATTTATTATTTTTTATTCTTATACAAATATAGTTATATATAGTTACATATATAACTTCTTTGTTATATATATAACGTTTTTTTTATATATATGAGTCAGCCTCACGAAAATGGACCAATTGGTGGTTTATTTAAGATGTCGGCGTCACAATTCTTAAAGTGTAGTGCATTTCTTTGTTTTATATTAAATTATCCTAGAAACAAATAAGGTTGTTGTATTTTCTCTACCTTTACATTCAGGATAAATTTAAGGACTTTGCAACACCTCTGTCAATGCTAAACTATAATTATGCCGTTCGACGCCGACATCCAATGCTCGATGCCGACAGCTTTAACAAATGTCGTCGTCGCAATTCATAACGTGTAGTGCATTTCTTTGTTTTATATTAAATTATCCTAGAAACAAATACGGTTGTTGAATTTCCTCTCCCTTTACATTCAGGATAAATCTAAGGACTTTCCAATACCTCTGTCAATGCTAAACTATAATTATGCTGTTCGATGCCGACATCCAATGCTCGACGCCGACAACTTTCCCCAATTGGCCTCTTTTCGTGATCCTGACTCATATATATATATATATTGTACAAGAATTTTACGACTATACAAGTGTAATAGCCCGGAATTACCTCCCCCTGCCACAGCTCCTCAGCTCCCCCCCCCCCACCCCAGTCATCGGGTGCTGGAGCCTGGGCTATTCATCTACTGCTCCAACCAACTCAACCTCAGCTCCCACAGTGGTGTCACCTTCCGCTCCTCTCTGTAATGGCCGCCTAACCTCATTCACTGTACCACTGAAATTATAAATGAATGGATTAATACAAAGAATGGTAAAAGCCGGATTTTGGATTGTTTGCAATCTACAAACAGCTACAAAGAAAACCTAAATTATTACTAAAACTAAATTCAAAAGATTTTTAATCAAAATTGACTAGTGCTGCCCAGCGGTGAGAACAAATCTTATCACATTTATCCGCTGTGGGCAGGCTAAATAAATTCATGACACAAAAAATAAATATATATATAAATATACATATAAATATTAAAAAATATATATAAATATATAAATATATATGGGTCAGGATCACGAAAAGAGGCCAATTGGGGAAAGTTGTCGGCATCGAGCATGGATGTCGGCGTCGATCGGTATAATTATAATTGAACATTGACAGAGGTTTTGGAAAGTCCTTAAAATTATCCTGAATGTAAAGGTCGAGAAAATACAACAACCTTATTTGTTTCTAGGATAATTTAATATAAAACAAAGAAATGCATGAGACTTTAAGAATTGTGATGCCGACATCTGTTAAAGTTGTTGGCATCGATCATTGGATGTCGGCGTCGATCGGTATAATTATAGTTTAGCATTGAGAGAGGTGTTGGAAAGTCCTTAAATTTATCCTGAATGTAAAGGTCGAGAAAATACAACAACCTTATTTGTTTCTAGGATAATTTAATATGAGACAAAGAAATGCACTACACTTTTAAGAATTGCGACACCAACATCTTCAATTGACCACCGATTGGCCCGTTTTCATGAGGCTGACTCATATATACATATAACAAAAAATAAATAAAGTTAATGAAAGAAAGAGCTATTGTCTACTGGCAGAGTAGAGTGTCACAAATTCCTTGTTTGTCAATTTCTAACAAACGGATACTGTCTTTGTGTTGGAAGATCCTCTCTCTAGGCTTTGTTTCTTTGTTGAGGTTTTACATCCTAGCCAGATCTAAGGTCCTATCAGGACTTCAGATGTCGTAAGTAGGCGATGAACACGAATGTGTCATTGTGCTGTGCCTGCCACGAAGTGTAGTATTCTGCACTGAACTAACAGGCAACGAGCCAGATAGACAGGCGGCCGTGGATATGGTTATTGCATCAGGGATCATAGATAGTATAATGGTTGGTAGATTAGTCCTGGAATAGCAAGAACTGAATAAGTGTGGGTTCAATACCTACTCTACTTGATGCAATAGTATCCAGCTTCATTAGCCCCACACTACTGGTTCTGTGACCGGGATCCCTTGCAAGCTGCACTTTGTATCTACCAGAGCCGTTACTTATCCTCTAAAAATCCCTTAAATATCTCACCAAGACCAGAGCCAACTATTCATTTCTTATCCTCTAAATATCCATTAAACACCTCGCTAAGACCAGAGCCAACTATTCATTCCTTATCCTCTAAATATCCCTTAAGCACCTCACTAAGACCAGAGCCAACTATTCATTCCTTATCCTCTAAATATCCCCCAAGCACCTCGCTAAGACCAGTGCTAACTATTCATTCCTTATCCTCTAAATATCCCTTAGACACCTTACTAAGACCAGAGCCAACTATTCATTCCTTATCCTCTAAATATCCCTTAAGCACCTCACTAAGACCAGTGCCAACTATTCATTCCTTATCCTCTAAATATCCCTTAAACACCTCACTAAGACCAGAGCCAAGTAGCCCTTCTTTATCCTCTAAGTATCCATTAAATATCCTACCAAGTCCAGAGCTAGTTTCGTGCCCTCAAAATATCCCTTAAGTACCTTAACAAGACCAGAACCAACTATCGTTTCCTTATCCTCCAAGTATCCCTTAAACACCTAAGCAAGACCAGAGCCTTATCCTCTAAATATCCCTTAATCATCTCACTAAGACCGGAGCCAACCGTCCATTCCTTATTCTCTATGCATTGCTTAAACACCGCCCCAAGAACAGCCAACTATCCATTCCTTATCCTCTAATTGTCCCCTAAACTCCTCACCAAGACCTGACTCAACTATCTGTTCCCTATCCTCTAAATGTCCATTAAACACCTAACCAATACCCCATTCCTTATCCTCTAAATAGCCCTTAAGTACCTCATCAAGATCAGTGCCAACTATCTGTTCCTTATCCGATAACTATCCCTTAAACACTGCACCAAGACCAGTGCCAACTACCCATTCCTTATCCTCTAAATGTCGCTTAACAATAACAGTTGACGGTGCCTGGACGACCTGGGGAAGCTGGGGCGATTGCAGCGCAACATGCGGAAGTAGCGGCAGAACGCGGAACAGGGAGTGCGCAGCACCACCGCCACTAGGGGGCGGGGCGCGGTGTGACGGACTGGAAGCAGAAGTGCAGGTGTGCACTGTCGACCCTTGTCCACGTGAGTGAGTCAGCACTTACTTGACTGAGATTCAAACCTTTGACCTTCCCCATGGCCACCGCGTCCGGTTAGAGGAGTGTCAGCAGGTAGGCCTACTGTGGTCTCTGACCAGTCAGTGACAAACTGTAGGCTTTGTGGATTGACATTTATAATAACAGTTACTCCAAGCACCAGCGCAATATTTATAATAATCAACCTAATAACATTGTAAGTTCAGAGACATGGATGACTGAATGGAGGACATAGTGTTCATTAGCGATTAACTTGATACTGTTAGAGTCAGCATAAATGGCAATGACAATAATGACACAGTTTCTAAATACATATTACTGCATCTGGCTGAGCGTTGCTCTGCCCAAAGTAGAGGGATAAAAGGTCAGTAGGAGATCAGCTGAGATCCGCTAAACCTGGGATCCAGAATAGCTATGGCGGTCTCTGCATGCATCACGTGGTGCCTCATCCAGAGAGATGCGCCAACTGTCAGATTGAGCCCGAACCTGTAGTTAACTATAGATATCTAGGGATGAATCTTGATAGGAAACTAAACTACAATGATAAAATAAAAGAAGTTATCAAGAAGGCAAACCACAAAATCTGGATATTAGCGAATACCAGAAAATACCTAACTACAAATATGGCTATTAAAATCTATAAAGGTCTGATACTACCATACTTTAACTATGGTGATGTAATATATATGGGGGTAACAATGATATGTTGGATAAACTACAAAGGCTACAAAATAGAGCACTTAAGATATGTCTGAAGGTGGAACATAGACACCCAACTGATGATCTCCATAGGAAAGCAAGAGTCAACACACTAAATGACAGGAGAAAAGCACATCTCAAAATAGCAGCATTCAGGGAGACACGGAAGCCTGGGAGGGTGCAGGTAACAAAAAAGGTAACAAGAGGTAGTGATGGCCCCAGACTGATAATAAACAGAGCCAAAAACAGATCATATGCGAGGAGTGGCGAGTGCATGAAGGCAAGGGAATGAAATACCCTGGGAGTAGAAGAAAGAAGTACAGCCACAATAGAGACATATAAAAGATTAATCAAAAGAGAGCTAAATGCGCTGCTAGAATGAATGAATAAATGCTTAATGGCATACCAGCACACTAAGGGTTATACAATGCCATCAAAATGTCCTAAAACCAGTGAAACAGTCCAATGTGCTTTAAAAATGATAAAACCAAGGCAGTACTAACCATATCAAATAAATGTTTCATAATTGCTACATTCAAATACTGTGCTCGAACATTTGCAAAGTCAATGCATTCAATCAAAATTTGTTGAGGCAGTCAACATGGTATACATTCTGGCTGGTCTTCTACTTTAAAAAGGTAACTATGAGTCAAATAGCTATGTCCAATTCGGATACATGCAACAACGGCCTCTTTGCGTCAACTTCTATGAGAAGCACCTGAAAATTTGCCAAGGGTGGGCTGAATTGCATGAAGCTTATTCATGGCAGCTTCATCCCATTGTAATTGCCACTTTTCTCTCAGTACACTGATGTGCCTTTTGAGGTCCATGTGAGGAATAGGAAGAGGTGTAATGCATTTGTCAAGAGCTTCTTTGGCAGCCATATCTGCAGCCTCATTTCCTCGAATGCCAACATGACCTGGTACAATGCACTGCTAGACTAATGACAACAAATAAAATGAATTAAAAAAGAAAAAAAGCTAGATAAATAAATAAATAAATAGAAAATACACTGATAATTCAAGCAAAGTTTTAGAGAGTATAGATGCTAGATATGATACATTCAAAAGGTAAACTTTAAACTTAAAATCAAAAGCTAATGACCACTAACAGATCAAGGTGAAGACATTCAAAAGAAATTAACTATTGGTAACCAAACAATTATCCGATTGTAGAACGAACAAACTCACAGAGCTTTGGGGGATGTGGGAGAATGATTACAAACAGAGAAAGAATGCATGAGGTAGTTAGTTACACAACAACTGAAAGTGATAAAAAGAAGGGGAGTCACAAGACTATTACTGTCTAGTGGCGAAAACAAGTCATTAGAGACTTAACTGTTATGGGCAGCATAAATACACCCATCACAAAAAAAACACCCAACAAACAAACTATGTGTCCAAAGCAGAGGAAGTGATCCGTTCACCTTACACCGGAATACGTGACACACACAGAGACCGCCATAGCTATTCTGGATCCTATATATATATATATACATATACCTATAATGTTGGCTACGAATAACGGGGGCAAAGAAAGAGAGGCAAGACGAGGAGTGGTGGAAGCCTACCTTTATTTTCGGAGGGCCAATGGCCGAGCAATAAACAGCCCTACCTACAAAATTATTTTTAAATCGGAACTCATGTGATTCTGATGCACTGTGGCTGGCCTATGCCTAAACGGTGGTGGCGCCAGAGGCGGGCAGCGGGTTCCGGCCCGCAGCAAATAGGACAGTAATAATAATAATAGATAGATACTCAATAGCAAGCAATTAAAAACAAAGTTCCATAAAACCATATAGAATAGATGCTCCGCCCATTTATACTCATATAATAAATTATATATCAGATATTATGGATATACCCATATATATACCTATATACCTATATATATATATACATAACCCATAGAAATCCAAAGCCATCGGATCATGAATCCTAATTTCTTTGTGAAGAAATGTGTAAGGAATGGATGCCAAAATTAGATTACCTGCTCTTTGAAGTCTAAGTGTGTTGCACAAATCTCTTGCAGTGTTTGGCGACTGGTCGAGTTGGACTGAGTGCTCACTGACTTGTGACAATGGAACCCGGACTCGAACCCGGGTCTGTGCCACTGACTCATGCAGTGGGCGGACGGCTGAACAGGAGGACTGCCTCATGGTCATGTGTCCAGGTAAAGTGTCACTGCTGTGTCAGCAACATTCTGCATGACCTTTACCACAGCACTGCCACCTACATGCACGTTACAGTGAGCATAGGTGGCGCCCTGTGTATGTTCATTTTAACCCTACCGTAACCCAACATCATCGATCCCTTAAATCTGCATAGTCCGATAGTTTTGAGTTTCTGTCATTTTCTGAGATAAACATATTAGGTTGATCATTATAATCTACTGGATATTAGCTTGAGATATTTGAAGTACAAATATGCAAAAATTAGTTTTGGCAAGCATGCCAAAACTGACACCACAGGCTTCTGCAGTGCAGGTTAGTAAAAATTGCCTCAGCCTTCCCTTCTATATGGTGACAAATGTTTAATAAGTGTATCAGTATTTTGGTTAGATATGTAGAATCAAATCTAAATATTTGTTTTGGATTTGAAAATTTGATGTTTTCATCGGATTATGCAGCTTTAACTGCGAGGGTCGTTATAGAACCACATGTGAATTTGCAACCAGTTTTCTCCACTTTTCTCTTTTCTCCACTGCCTCTGGGACTTACGAAGCTCTAGGCCTGCTCATGCCCTGATGTTATCTTCCCACCTCTACTTTGTCCACCTTGTGTTCTTCCCCTTTTCACCATGCCTTGTGAGATGAGTTTAGCCAGACCTGATGGACTGGAAATATGGCCAGACCACTGCAGCTTGCGTCTCATTATGGTTGTAAAGAGATCTTCATGTGGTTCAATTGCCTGCTGGATCTTGGCATGGGACTTCCTCATTTGTGACATGTTTTTTTGTATGAGATGTGTAGTATCTGGCAGTGGCACCTGATTACATACTTTGTATTCTTCCTTTAAGACCCTCACACATCCATATACACCATTTAATCTTTTCCTGCACATCAACATTAGTTAAATACACTCTTCGTTCTCATTACTCTGACATGACTAAGCATGGTTCAGGTAAAGAGGTCCGGCGCAAAAACTGACAAATTCATCCTGATTGTTTTCTGTCAAATATAATTTGTTGTTGTGCTTTTCATGTGAAGTCTATCAATTTCATATAAGGCAATGCATTATATAAGGGATGTGTTGAGTTCTGTAAAAAAAACAACCAAACTGACATGATTTTCAGAATGATGGCAGCTTCAGTTCAAGCCTGGTAGTCATGGTTTCATTTCTACCTGAATGCTGTGTGTTTCTTTCTTTTGCACCCAAACTCTTCAATTGAGGAGTACATGTACAAAACCTTGTAAATACCGATCCAAAAATTAAGATAAACATTGGAGTCAAACCTTGAAAAGGTTATTCTTTTTATATTCATGTTTTTGTTCATTGCTCCATAACCATTTTATCACAAGAAAAGTGGAATTAGTGAGAACTAAGATTACCTTCAGGTAGAAACCTTTTATTGGAATTCCATTTTTGGATTGACGCTTACAGGGTTTTTCGCCTGAACTCTTCAACAATTTTCGCCTACATGTTGCTTGCAGTGGATGGAGTGTACGGAAAATGGGGTAACTGGACTGAATGCACCACCAGTTGTGGCGAAGGTTCCCAAACCAGGGACAGAACCTGTGTGGCTCCATTGCATGGCGGACTGCCTTGTGTCGGACCAGCCAATGAAACACGTGTCTGCGCCCCACAGCCATGTCCAAGTAGGTCAACCTGATTACTGACCCCCTTTTCTCATCTCTGATTGGCTGATTTCTTATGGGTACCTCGTCCGATTTGACCACCGTGCCCCGTTCCTGTGTATGTATATTTCATCTGGAGAAGTCAGTGCAACTCACTAACAATATGCTACACAATTTTGTTTTGTTTTGATACATTAATTGATTGAGCAGGCACAATTTCAATCGTGAACAATTGTCCATATTGCTCCGGTAATATGGGTAATTCGGGACCGAGTCAGAGCTGACTCAACCCTATCCCGCCCACTTCCCTACGTCGCCCCCACCTCCCCTCCTATTCTTCATAGGCCTCCCCCGCCTCCCTACAGGCGGCGCCACCGAGCGCGCCGACCGTTGCCAGGAACCAGCGACACCCGTGACGTCACTTCCCCCCTCCCTGTCCACCGACCCAGCGGCACTTCACCTCCAGACACCGGACCGACACGACCTCCCCACCCTATTCTCACCATCCCAACCGACCCCACTTACACAGCAGACAACACTAAGGGTTGAGGCCCGGGTCACAAACAGACTCCACACCTATATCGTTATTGACCCTATGGCAACCGGACTATTGTCCCCATTGACTTCCCCCTCCAAGACTTATACCCTGATCCGACCTACCTGACCCGCCCCACATGGACTCATTATGCACCTGTCATTATACCTTACTGTTCTACAATTGCCTAACCTGTACTACTCTGATTACCTATTGTTCCACACTGATTACTTATTATCCTTATGATCCCCAATAAATTCCATACTTTTGCTCCGTCTCGTGTCATGAATTAGTCCTCCTCACTCCACAGCTCCTTGCCCTATCCCAATATAATGCTGAATGCCAGTCTAGGTAGCGACAGGTGTAAATTTGTAAGTTATTGACTTTGACTCGACCAGGGTTCTAAACGCACAACCTACCAAAACAGGAGGCGGGTGCTCAAGTTATGGCTGGCTCACACCTCCCGTTTACGATTCGCGCGCTAAAACTGACTGCGAATCACCACCCATTTACGACTTAAAACTGGCCGATTCATTTTTCGAATCTTATAAGATTCCAGTTTTAAGCCCTAAAACTGAGTTGTAAGTCGTGAATCGCAAGGCTCTGGTGTGTGCGGGGGTCGCACACCTAATGACTAAAACCCAGTTTTATGCGCGAAACGGCCAGTTTTAGGTCGTAAACGGGAGGTGTGCGCCAGCTATTATTCTACCATCCTTTCTGGTACATTCACACTGGTGTGTTGTATTTTTCAGTTGACGGGCAGTTCTCGGAGTGGGGTGAGTGGGCTGCCTGTAGTGTCACCTGTGGGAACGGCACCACAAATCGAACCCGAGCCTGCCAGCCTCCCCTTCATGGGGGTCTCCCCTGCCATCTCCAGGGGCCTGACGCTCACACTCAGGATTGCTCCCCCGGAGCCTGCGCAGGTATCTCCTTCTTTTTTTTTTTTAAATTACGATTTAATTTTTGTTTTTAAATGTACATTTTTTGTTTATTTTATTTTTGTGTGTGATGTTCTTTTTTCCCCCCCGTAAATGATGAACAAAAGAATCACCTGGGTGTATCATGCCTGGCATTTATACCCTCCAAGAGTTTGCTTTAACCATCACACAACATTTTTATTTTTTAGTTTGATTTTTAATTTAGACACCACAACAGAAGATCAATGCCCCACTGCTGAAGAAGAATTCTTTTGTTGTAGTTTATCTGATTTAGTTTAGCTTAATTTAGTTTGTTGCATTTGTTGATTATGCAGGGTCAATTTCAATCACAGACATTGCGTCTTCCTCATTTTATTACCCCTTGCCCTATCCTAGTAATAGCAAGTGCCAGGCTATATATCGACCATAGAGCGACAGGCAACAAATTTGGGAGTCATCGCTCTGGCTCAACCAGGGTCCATACCACATGACGCGCCAGATGTAAAGCTTAGTAAATAATAGTCTATTTCGATGCCGTGATTTCCACCAGGAGCGCTGTCCTTTAGATGTTGTGACCTGTTTTCAATTTGCTCGCCTGAATTTTGTTTGTGCCCAAATTGTTAAAAACGTGTATGAATCCATGCAGAACCAAGCACCTGGTTGTCGTGGCAACCATGGACGCACTGTGACGTCACGTGTGGGGGCGGGCTACGTCGGCGCATGCGCAACTGCAGCCAGGAGTCTGCACTTGGCGCCCCCTGTGAGGGGATCGGGGAGGAGACAGAGGGATGCCACACATTCCCCTGCATCCCCTGTGAGCCTTTATGTACTATATCATTTATTATGTGGATATAATTAACAGCAGCCCCCTTAATGTTTTTCTCTGTCCATCTTAACCTCCATGATTTTTGTTGCGGATCGGTCATTCTCTCCTTCCCGTCTCCTCTGCACCGTGAGCCTACGGTCATCCTGCTCACATTCAACCTTTTATAGGTAGGACATATATTCTCTTACCAGAGGATAAACTCAACCCAAACCAAGTGCTAATATTTCTTCTCATTTCACGAATGAACTATCTATGGGATATATAACAAATTATTCGAGTATAAAGATACATAACGGAATTATTATCATACTCCGTAAGATCCAACACTGTACCTGTGGCACCACCTATGGCCTGCTCACCTCCACCGGATGTAGACCAGTATCACTCGCACCGAGGGATCTATATATTATTATTATTATGTGAGTGTAAAAATACGAAGGGATTTTCCTATTATTCTATATTATTATTATTACTTCATACCATTGTTATTCTCCGTAAGACTCTGCACTTGACGGGTGGCGCCACCTGCGCTCACCCCCACCCTCCACCTGGCCGACATTCTCAGTCGTGCCGGAGGATTTTATATATATGTGTGTGTGTATATGTATATATGTGCTATATAAGCCATTATACAAGTATAATAAGGCCGGAAGATTCCATTGACTTCCCAGCCTCTCCTATTTCCTCAGTCCTCGGCTGGCGAAGCCTATATAATAAGTCATCTACTGATACAACTGTAGCTCTGCACGTGGCACCACCTACCTGCCCACGTCTCAGTGACAGTTACACACACTCACTGTACTGCTGAAATATCTTTATTTTAGGCTAGATGCGTTGAACAGTAGGAAAGGGATGGTGGAAATCGGTACAGCTGGTAGGAATGGGATGGTGGGCATCGGTAGAACTGGTAGGAAAGGGATGGTGGGGATCGGTAGAGCTGGTAGGAAAGGGATGGTGGGAATCGGTAGAGCTGGTAGGAAAGGGATGGTGGGAATCGGTAGAGCTGGTAGGAAAGGGATGGTGGGAATTGGTAGAGCTGGTAGGAAGGGGATGGCTGGAATCGGTAGAGCTGGTAGGAAGGGGATGGTGGGAATTGGTAGAGCTGGTAGGAAGGGGATGGCTGGAATCGGTAGAGCTGGTAGGAAGGGGATGGTGGGAATCGGTAGAGCTGGTAGGAAAGGGATGGGAATGGTAGAGCTGTAGGAAGGGATGGTGGAATGGTAGAGCTGGTAGGAAGGGGATGGCTGGAATCGGTAGAGCTGGTAGGAAGGGATGGTGGGAATCGTAGAGCTGGTAGGAAAGGGATGGTGGGAATTGGTAGAGCTGGTAGGAAGGGGATGGCTGGAATCGGTAGAGCTGGTAGGAAAGTGATGGTGGGAATCGGTAGAGCTGGTAGGAAGGGGATGGCTGGAATCGGTAGAGCTGGTAGGAAGGGGATGGTGGGAATTGGTAGAGCTGGTAGGAAAGGGATGGTGGGAATCAGTAGAGCTGGTAGGAAAGGGATGGTGGGAATCGGTAGAGCTGGTAGGAAAGGGATGGTGGGAATCGGCAGAGCTGGTAGGAAGGGGATGGTGGGAATCGGCAGAGCTGGTAAGAAACTTAGTTATAGACAGTTGTGGAACTGATGCTGCATATGGATGGCGGGATAAACAGCTTACCAGCTTATTCAACTGGGAAAAAAAGGCTTTTTATTGAATTAATACAAAAAACATTGATTGATTGATCGGTGGCTTTTTTATGCCGTGTCGGCAGCATAGGGCATATTCATTGGGAGAATTGTTTGTTTTTTTATTCAATTATCGCTTTTACAGAATGCAAAAACACAGAATCAATGTTGTGTCAGTAGAAACTGTTGATTTAAATAGTTCACAGTTACATAATTTGTGGCTAAGGGAAATAGAATTTAGATAAAAGCTAAAGGTTGTTAATTTACCTAATGGGTTTAATGGACTATATGAGATGGTATAGGCTAAAATGTTTTCTTGTAAAAAATCAAACAGTTTTGACTCGGTCAGAGATCAAAGCACATGATCTGCCACATGTGAAGCAAACACTGACCTCAACTTATTTGGCAACTTGGAATTATTCTTTTGGCACTCTGTAGCGGTGCGGTTAGAGTGTCTGACTTTCGTCTAGGTCAGACTCCTAATCTGAAGGTCGGTGGTTCGATTCCCTATGCTATCACCTCTGCCAATTTGGATTTCCACCACTATGTATAACTTACAGCATCATCAAAGGCCAGTTGCTCTCATATATGTCTATGTGGTGTGGGAGGTTACAAATCCCTTGGGTCGGTAAACATGTAGGCTCGGGCCTTCTATCGACCAACTGTCTAATGGTGAAAACAAGGTTATTCAGACTTATCCATGATAGACAGCATAAATCTTCAAGAAATGTTTTCCCCATTCTCTTTAAGACAAGAAGACCTGCTCCGAGCTGCTCGAGGCGGGGATGGTGGACTCGGTGTTGGTGGAGGTCGACCCTCTGGGTATCGGCGTGACCTTCTGGGTGAGGTGTGACATGGAAGGCATGGACGGGGCCGGTATCACGGAGATAGGTATGTGGGTCATTCTCTGAAACGTGTTTCCTGGTTGGAGTTTTACGTCCTGGCAACACATAAGGTCATATCAGGATGGGTACCGACTTGTGATAGTGCTCACTCATGGCGACTTTATAGTGCTGCCCCATTGGGAAATCAGGCCACCGGCACCATGACCCAATATCTCACTCAGTCACATTATCCTTACACTGAGCTGACCAGTCTTGCTGAGCACCAGGCTAGAAAGTGACAAGTATCAATTTTATAAGTCATTGGTTTGACTCGACCGGAAACCGAACTCCCGATCTCCCGCACTCGAGGTTCGCGCTCTACCGAGTGGGCCACCGCGCCCGGTCCTTTCTGAAACTGGGCATCACGTATTTCCCTTTCACATTCCCATGGTGATAATTAATTCTTTCTCTTTTTAGGTAGAAAGTCAAATAGTTATTGTCGCCTTGGTGTCTGGTCCGATGAAAACACCGAATTTTCAAAATCAACACAATTATCTAAATTTGATTCTACATATCTAACTTAGATACTGTTGCATTTCTTAAACATCTGTCATCACACAAAATGGAATACGAGCCAAGTTAATAGAACCTGTTACTGCAGAAGCCAATTTAATTTTTGTTGTTGTTGATGGAATGTTTATGCTGTCCATAGCATATAAGCTCGGATGATCGAGCTTGTTTTCAATGCTGGGCAGTTATCGGTCTATGTTTCTTAAGATTATGGTTGTTGGTTAGTGATCTATGTTAGTTTATTTTTTATTTTCTTGGTAAGAGTCTTTCTCTTTTTATTTGTTCCTACAATTAATTCTAGACTAGCCTACTCTATTTACATATTATAGGGTTGCACGTAATAGGTAGTTGGTTTTTGTTTGGATTTTGGGTTATCTGGCTGTTTTCTGACAATGGTGTCAGAGTTCTAGCATGCCTGCAAAAACTCATTTTAGATGGTTACACTTCAAATATCTCAAAAGGTATACATTTAAAATAAAAGTTACTTCAATCTAGAGTAAGGTAGATCATACCAATCAATTTAATATATTTATCTACAAAAAAGACAGAAACTCAAAAACATCGGACTATGTAACTTTATGTATGCTAGTTTAACCGTTTCACACATGTTCTCCACTCGCAGCCTAATGCCAGCCTAGTTGTTTTGTTTCTATGATATTTCCGTTTGTATTTCCTGGCCTGACGCAGGCCGCTGCCGCCTCTCGTCCCGCCGCCGGTTGACCGCCTTCATGCTAAGGGCAGAAAGCCAGAGTGCCATAGAGATACGGATAGACCCTCTTCCCGTATTTAATAGACATATATTAATTATTCCCTTAATTCACTGGCTCTCCTCCCCGCCTTTTAGCTTGTTATGTAATACTTTAGATAGTCCAGACCTAAGCAGCCTCTCCATGTTATGTCGCCGCTAACACTTATAACCAGCCAAGATAGTTGGATGTTATTACGGTAATTCATGCTTTTATTAAAAAGGTGGCTACTATGTCCCCGGAGGGGTGATCGGCTTCCTACAGCCCGCCGGGCAGAAGGCCCTTAATTATTTATATAGTAATGGAATATCAATATCAAGTTGACCATGGCGGTTAATATACTTAGGGACTGAAGGATAGTAAAGAGTGCAAGGAAGGTTCCAATCACCTTTTTGAACTCACAACTTTATTCATGTTCCTACTGGTACAATCTAAGTTCTTTAATAACGATCAATACAAATAAATACATCCCCTCATGTTTCATTAAGTTAAAAACAGTTTGGAATTCTGACAATTAAAGCCTAAATCTCGTCTGAAACATCAGAGCTTGTAGTAACACGTCTGATCGGTTTGAGCCAGAGTGCTCGACCTTCTTACATTGCTAGGAAAGTCACAACCTGCGTCTCCTAGCAATGAGTTATCGCAGTGAACCCGGCCCCGCATTTGATGGCCAATGCAGGTCTGTTCTGGTGAGCAGCCCATATTTCCAAATGCGGGTTGATATGCCCAAGCCTGCAATGGTCACAGCTCGAGTATAGTCTCACCCACTTCACTAGCAATACTACATTTACTACTTTACTTAATTGACTACGGTCCTTAACTGCTGCATTTAGCACTGTACTTAATTTATCTGACAAAGCATATCAAGTATACTCGTATGATTTTGTGTGAAAGTGAAAAGGTAAAAAATCTACACATCAACACCACGCATTTACCCAAACTATAAAAAACATTTGCAACTTTTTTCATGTAACTGTAACACATAATCTTGTTTGCTTAGCTGTAATCCATAAAATCTTGTTTGAATTTGCTGTATATCCTAAAATGATGTTCTGTGTGTGTTGGTTGGCCTTACTAAGCACCCGTGAGAACCAAGTGTGTGCTTGGTCTTACTAAACACACGTGAGAAACATTTATGCTACGTTGATTGGCCTTACTAAATACACATGAGAACCCGGTGTGTGTTCTGTTGCTTGGCCTTACTAAACACATGCGAGAAACAAGTGTATGTTCTGTTCCTTGACTTTACTGGACGGACTTGAGAAACACGCATGTCTTCAGTAGCTTGGCCTTACTGGGTGCACGATCCCACTGCAGTGCACGACCAGATGGCACGGCGGGAGGTGCAGGGGGTCAAGCCGGCAGGGGAGCTGCTCATCGACATCCGGTACAACCAGTCCATGCTCGACATCCAGGGCCTCATCGACGTCAGCCGCGACTGCCGCCAGTACCTCAGCTGGGAGTGCAGGTGAGGTCTTTATCATGTCCTTAGACTCTAGAGGGTCTCTCTGACTGAGGTACAGTTTGCAAATCCAATGTGGACATACCTCAGTTAAGAATGCAGGTACACCGTTATGATATACTTGAAAGTATCTCTGACTGAGGTGCAATTAGAAAATGTAATGTGGTCATTTATCAGCTGGGAGTGTAGGTGAGGGATTATTCACTTCCTTAGAAGTCTCTCTGGCTGAGGTTCAGTTTTCAAATGTAATTTGGTCATATCTCAGGACTGCAGGTGAAAGCTTTATCATGTCCTTAGGACTCTCTGACTGAGGTACAATTAGCAAATCGAATGTGTACATACCTCAGCTGAGAGTGCAGGTGAGGGACTATTCACATCCTTAGAAGTCGGCCTGACTGGGGTACAGTTAGCAAACGCAATGTGGGCATATCTCAGCTGAGAGTGTAGGTGAGGGCCTGATCACATACTTAGAACTCTCTATGGCTGAGGTACAATTAGCTAATTTTATGTGGGTATATATCAGTTAGGAGTGTAGGAACACCTTTATCATACACTTAGAAGTCTGTCTAACTGAGGCATACTTCGCAAATCTAATGTGGGCATATTTCAGTAGTGCAGTGGAGAGCTTTATCATATTCTTAGAACTCTCTCTGACTGTGGTACAATTAACAAATGTAATATGGGTATATTTCAGCTAGGAATGTAGGTGAGGTTGTTATCATGTCCTCAGAAATGTGTCTAACTGAGGCACAATCAGCAAATGTAATATGGGCATACCTCAGGTGAGAGTACAGGTATACCTTTATCATATACTTAGGTACAACTAGTATGCAGGTATTGCAATACCTCAGGGAGTTTGATGCCCCTGCCCTGCAGAGTTGTAAACCACTGCCTTGTGGTACAGGTTCTTGACAGAACCGAAGGCTAAGGGAGCAAACCCTAAACAGAAAACCATGTCACTGTGGCAGCATTAAGGGCCGTTGATGTATGGAACCCCCAACATCTCCCGACCAGCCACAGCAGGGAAAAATATTTTTGCGCCTGTCTTGACATGTTCTTGCCGGTGTGAAACCTCTATTTGCTCCCTGAGAGAGTGCCGCTGGTAACTTGCAAAAGCCAGCAGCACTTCAACACTTTTGCAGGCAGCTTTCATGAAATGTACAACCGCACAAAACATCCCTCTCACAGCAGAGAGATAAATGGAGAGCAGCAGTCAAGTAATGAAAGCAGTCTTTGTCGCATCGCAACCGACAGCATGATGATGATGAGGTACAACTAGCAAATGCAATATGCATAGCTGAGGTACAATTTGCAAATGTAAACTGGGCATATTTCAGCTCAGCGTACATGTGCACTTTTATTATATACGTAGAAGTCTAAGTGAGGGTACAATCAGCAAATGCTTGGCTGCTTGACGAACGTGCCCTTCTTTTCAGATCGTCCCCGATTAACCCGAAAGGGGGTGCGTCGGACGGACGTCTCCCCAACACCTACCCGGTGGACAGGTTCGGCCAGCCAATGCCCTACTGGGCTGGCGGGTCCCCTGGCCACACCTACACCTGCGCATGCGGATTGGACAAGTCATGCGCAGTCACTGGAACCACGTGCAACTGCGACGCCGGTGATGACGTCATGCGTCAGGACGACGGCTACGTCACGATCAAGGACCTACTTCCGGTTACTCGCGTGATGGCCGGCGACACAGGTTGGTGGTTTGTCAATAAATGAGAAAGTCTTTTTTGTCTGTTTGGGTTTTTACTTCCAATCAACATCTAAGGTCATATTGTAAAACACCTTTCTTTTCTCTTTTAAATCTTTTTTACATTAAAGCTGCATAGTATCAAATCTGTTGAGGAACTTACTTCAAATTAAGGCATTTATTAAGCTGGAACTAAATGAACCCTACCTTTGCATTATGTGTTACAGGTCTACATTCAGTTATCTAAAATTTTTGGAGCCAGTTGTAAATTCAACATCTTCGGACCTCAGAACATAGGTAGTAATTATTTACTAACACTGCAGTAAGAACATAATGACACTCACACTAGGTAGGATCAGCAAAGACTACAACATGCTATTACAATTTATTCATAGAGTAATACGCTGATATTTAAAATAAAGGGATAAGTATTGACTAAATATCCTAGTACATTTGATTTTCCTGGAAAACATTTGGTAAAACCTAAACATAATGAAATGAACCGTTATCAAGCACATTAATACTTCCAAAGGAAATGTCTACATATTCAAAATAAGTGAGATAAATAAAGAATATAGGCAAAGTTTTGACTGTATAAGATATCTATCTATAAATAATCTAACAGATTATTTGAATATATGCTGTATGGGCGGGGGGGGGGGGGGGAACTTGGTTTTCAGAGCTTTTAGGATTTTAGAATTTCAAATAAGGAATTGCAGATCTCTATTATATTTGTTATTTCGATTCTATTTTCCTGCAGTTTTTTTGTTTGGCCTCGGTGGTTTTGGGTGCTATAGAACACTAGTTCTGAATTCCTACACATAACCCAAGTTCTTGCCACTGCCGTTAGAGGGCGGGTTAGTAGCGGAAATCGTGTATTCTGTTTCCTTACTCATCCTTACATAAGCATAATCAGCGCTGAAAGGAGAAGGACAACCAGCCACGTTTGAACTTGTCTGAGCATGTTTGAACTTGCAGGATATGGATTTTCCTCTTATCATTTTTGCGAGAACTCAGTGTCAGCCAATTAGATCTCTTCTTTTTATTGCAAATGACCACCTCCATGGTAACCACCATTTGCAATCGAAAAGAACAGCTCTGATTGGCTGAGAACAGCTCTCAGTGTCAGCCAATCAGAGCATTCTTTTTTATTGCAAATGGTGGCCCCCATAAGGGGTGGCCATTTGCAATCGAAAAGAACAGCTCTGATTGGCTCAAATTATGGAAAGATCCCCATCCAATACGTCCATTATTTTTTTAGTAGTGTCTTGTTTAGACATAGTTACACATATATATGTATCTTTTGCACAGATTAAAGTGCTTGAAATATATTTTTAATTTATCTACATAGACTTCTGTTTAAATCACACAATATCAGGACTTAAAGAATGGGAAACTATTCCTGCAAGGGTATGCTCAATATGGGACAGTGGTCACCCGTTTTTCCTCCTTTCCTCGCTGTTGACCCTTCTCCATCCTTAAGCTGATGTCATGTAGTTCCTCTGCTTTACCACCAGGTGGACAAAGGTTCCTCACCGTAGGCCCCTTTGCTTGTTCCTGTACATCTGACAGCGTGTAGGTTCCATTTCCGGGAGTTAGTTATAACTTATATACCAAATCACACTATACTTGCGACCCGTTGACACCACTTTGCAACCACAAAAACAAAGGGCAGTCGCAAAGTGGTCCTCAGACCTCAGACCTCGTGGCGACAATTTTGTCGAAAGGAGGTTGCAGCTATTGCACCATGCACCTCATTGCGACCAAAATGGTTGCTAGGAGGGCACCAAGCATTTTCGTAGGTCAGCAACCAGTCGGCAATCGGTCGTTAACTGATCACTGACGATTGTTTTCCTGGCCTTTTTTTTGGGTGCTTTGGTTGCAAGACGGTCGCTAATGACTGGGTTTTTTGGTCACAAGCTGGACGTAATTAAGCGGTCGCAAGCCTTGATGTGACTGGGGTTTTAGTTAAGAATTTGTAGGTTGATTGATTGATTGATCGATTGATTGGTGGTTGCTTTACACCGTGTCGGCAGCATAGGCCATATTCACGGCGAGAATTTTTTTTTTTTTTCAAACCATCGCTTTTACATGTAAAAGCAGACAATCAATTATGTGCCAATAGACACTAATTAAATTAGAAAGCTCACAATCATATATTTGTGGTCAAGGGAAACAAATTCCCATAGAAAAAGAAAAGTTTGATTAATAATTGATAGAATCCATTTAGTAAACTATATAAGGTGGTACAGTCCAGCTGCCCTCAAAAAGGCTAAAATGTTTTCCTGTTTTACCTTAGTAAAAAGGTCATGCATACTGTCTGCAGTGTAGAACCGTTGGTGCAGGGCCAAAAAATCAACGCAACTTAGTCAAATGTGTTTGAGTGTCAGTGGGGACTGACACCCAATACATTCAGGGGGACGTTCCCCCTTGAGCAAAAAAGCATGTGTAAGCCACGAGTGGCCAATACGGCAGCGGCGTAGTAGCTGCCTGTAGGTAGTAGCTGCTTGTTTTCCTGTTGGCTAGTTAGTTAGACTACTCCCGCAGCCTTGTTCCCTGCTAAGCAACCTAGTAGAAAAATTGTCAGAGCGCTGATTTATGAACATATTCATAATTCAGCGTTGCTACATAATAACCTCATGATTTTGCATTCAAATATCCTAAATATATGGTTCAAATGCTTGTTTATCAGAGACCTTAGTTTTGATTGAAGATTGATGAAAGCATGTAGATAAATAGACTTGGCAGGTCGATTCGAGAGCATTTACTGACCACCATGTTTTTTTCTCTCTCACATTGACTGCCATGTAATCAATTCTACTTCAATACTGATATGCACTGGGTGCTAGACACAGGAGCTCAACCTCATATTTACAGTTGATTCATACTAAAGCAGTTTTCTCTTCGACTTATCCAGGGTTGTCATTCACCTTTATTCTGGGTTGGGGTGAATCTTTTATCTAGACTCTACTGGTTTGTGTAATGTACTACACATGTGCTTCTGCTGATTTTGAATGTAAACCTTCCTTTCCAATAAAGGAGGACACAGTCACATTAATGGGCACAATATTATATTTATTGTTGACTTTGAAAAACCGGGACGCAGTGGCCGAATCGGTAGAGCGCAGCCTTCCTGTGGGGACGGTCGGGAGTTTGATTCCCGATGGAGTCAAACCAATGACCTACAGTTACAACATTGATACTTGTCGCTACCTAGCCTGACACTCATTACTAGAATAGGGCAAGGCCTGGCTAGTTGAAATTATTAAGTCCTGGGCTGTACAACATGGGTGTGGGAGGTGGTGGGTTCGATCTCTGGCTGAGTTTAACTATTAAGTCGTGATTGGCTGATTCCCTTGCTCCAGGTGGAGACGACAAGATGGGGTTCTTAGTCATCGGACCCTTCCAGTGTATGGGCATCAACCTCATGATGTAAGTGTACAAATTCACACTGGTGCAAGTGTTCACACCGACTAGTCTCAATAGCCTTGTTCACACCCACAACTTTAGGCCGAACTAGATAAGGCAAATTAGATGAGGTGAACTAGGCGTGAAAGTGAGTCGTGTCCCCACATGCAGTACTTGGGGCGGTTTAAGGCGGAAATTGATATCTGTGCATGAGCAAGTCCATACTAACCAGCGCCAGTTTCGATTAGTTGACATCACCACGAGAGAGTGTGGGTTCGACCTAGATATGTATCAACTGAATCGTATTGTTTTGGAATGATCAAAACTTCTGATGGGCAGTGAAAACCTAAAAATAAATGCTGAAAAAATATCTGTGCACAGCTAGCAGTTTCATATACCAAATTATATAATATGCACTTTTGCTTAAGCCGCCTCAAAGTAAACTGCTACCGTCCACACAAGCAAGATGGGCCGACTTAAGCTAGTTCGCTTGACCTAGACTACCTTCCGAGGTGGTTTACTTGAAGCGAACTAGATGAGGCGACTCAGGCTTAAGTTGCCTCAGCGTAGTGTCCACACGGGCAATGTGAGTCGACTTAAATGAGGCAAACTACTTGAGGCGACTTAAGGCCCGTGTGTGAACGGGGCTAATGTCTTCACCTCACTTGCACTGGTTGAGACAAGTAGGCTTGTAGATTAATGCCTTCACACCTGTCACATGCGGTTACCAGGCGTCGTGAGGTCGCACAGATTGACTGTTCACACCCTTCTTTGGCAATCACCAGGTTATAGGCATACAGGCGTATCAGTCTTACTTTGGTTTAACAATCATTAATAAACAAAAGCCTATCAATAACACAATGGTTTATCAATCATTACACACAAGCCTATCGGCCACACTCTGTTTTATCAATCAGTACACACAGGTCAATCAATCACATTATAGCTCATCAATCTTTAATACACACAAACCTATAAATCGCATGCTGGTTTATCAATCATTGCACACAAACCTATCCATCACACCCTTGTTTATCAATCATTCATACACACATGCTTATCAGTCACAACCTCGTTTACTAATAATTAATTCACACAAGCCTATCCATCACATCATAGTTTATTTGTAAACACACGCCTGTCAGTCACATTCTGGTTTATCGATCACTCATGTATGTAGTGTACTGTGAAATGACCAACGTCTGGACACGGTGAGTGCTTCTTAGGTACTGGTTTATTTCTACGCCGTTCATGACGTCACAGGATTTCCCACATCATGTGGTGGGGGGTTTCCCACAATCTATATATATGACATCTCCCTTTTTTTCTTTTTGTTGTTGTTGTTGATGGTTAACTGTTTATTTCTCATTGGTGGTTGTCATACGTGTTCTGTTTGTGACCTTAAATCTATGTTATTTTTCATGCGTATCGTCAGTTCTTAAATCTAATATGTGTATCGTCAGTTCTTATATCTAACATATATATTTTGTCTTGTCAATTACTGGACGGACCACTCTACCGTAACGGCTTACATAATGGTCTTTGTTAGTTGTTGGATCTACCCTTGTTTGTGCCGTTGACTGGGCTTTGATGGCCTTTGGTGTGTGTGTGGTTGTTTTTGCTTGTGTTTGTGACTGCCTGTTAGGGATTTTGAATATGTATTTTCTGTTCCGTCTTAACACATGTTTTTCCTGATTGCTGATCTGGTAATCTCGGTGTTCGGGTGTATCCGTTTTGACTATAATTCCTGACTTCCATTTCCCTTCATGGCTCATGTATCGGACCTGGTCATTTACGTGTAATTTGGCATGTTGTTTGCCGGCGTGTCTGTTGTGGTACTTTTTTTGTATTTGTTGTCGTTTCCTGAGTTTGTTTGTTTTGGAGTGTTGTATTTCTGGTTGCAAATGTTTGTTTGTCGCTGGCAATTTGCATCTTAGTCTCCTGCTGAATAGCAGTTGGGCAGGTGATGCGTTGATGTTTGTTAGGGGTGTGTTCCTGTAATTTAATAGGGCGATGTTATAGTCTTTGTTTTCTTTTGTTGCTTTTTTTATCATTTGTTTGACGGTCTGCACGTATTTTTCAGCCAGGCCATTGCTTTGTGCGTGTAGTGGACTGGAGTATACTGTTTGTAACCCGAATTCTGTGGCAAAATCTCTGTATGCTGCACTCTGAAATTGTGGGCCGTTGTCGGATACCACGATCTCGGGTATGCCAAATCTACAGAAAACCTGTGTTAATATTTCTACCGTTGCTGTGCTAGTTGTTGAGCCTAACTGTACTACCTCAGGGTACTTGGAGTAGTAGTCTATTATGATAATGAAATGCTTATCCTCAATTTGAAACAGGTCAATGCCTATTTTTTTGAATGGCAGTTGGGGAATTTGGTGAGATATCAGTGGCTCAGAGTGTGGTATATTTCGTGTTGATTGGCAATTTGAACAACGTAGGACTATGTTTTCAATTTGTTTTGACATACCCGGCCAGAATACCTTGTCCCGTGCAAACTCCTTGCATTTAACGATGCCGAGGTGCGACTCATGTATTATTTGTAACATTTCGTGGCGTAGTGTTGATGGTATTATTATCTGATTGTTTTTGAATAACATATTGTCGGTGTATGTTATGTTATCTTTAAACGTAAAGTAGGGTTTTGCCAATGTATGTATTTTGTGTTTTTCTTCGGGCCAACCTTGTTGTGTTAGTTGTACTACTTGGATTAGTGCCTCGTCTGTTTTGGTGCCATTCGCGATGCGTCGGAGCATATGCGGTGCCACTCCCATTTCAGCCACCGATAGAGTTGTGTCGAACAAGTCATTCGGTTGGATGGACGTCGAGTGGGCTCGTGATAGGGCATCTGCAAAGTACATGTCTGTGCCTATAATATATGTTAACATGATATTGTAATTTTGCAACCGAAGTCTCATTCTTTGCATCCTGGCTGACAATGTCTGTACCGGCTTGCTCATTATTGCTACTAGTGGCTTATGGTCTGTTTGGATAACTATCTCTTTGCCAAATATGTACTGATGAAATTTGTTACACCCGAAACATATCGCCAACAGCTCCTTTTCGATGACTGCATAATTAGATTGTGCTTGGTCTAATGATTTTGAGGCCATGGCGACTGGTTTATTGTTTTGGAATAATACTGCTCCTAGGCCGGATTTCGATGCATCTACCTGTAGGGCTATGGTTTTTTTTACATCGTAATATTGTAGTACCGGTGCTGTTATTAGTAGTTTTTTTAGCAGTGAAAACGACTCTTTCTGCTCATGTTGCCAGTGCCATTTGGTGTTTTTTTCTAATACTGTTCGTAATGGTTTGGCTATTTCCGACATATTTGGGATGAACTTCCCTACGTAGCCAACCATGTCTAGGAATCTTTGTACCCCTGCTTTGTCCGTTGGTGGCGGCATGTCCAGGATGGCCTGAATTCGCTCGTTGGTCGGCTTTACTCCTGATTGTGTTAGTGTATGTCCTACATAATTTACTTCTTTTTTGCATATTTTTGATTTTACTGGATTGAATTTCAGGTTGACCTCTCGCGCCCTTTTGAACACGGCTTCTAGATTGAAGTTGTGTTCTTCGAGAGTCGCCCCGTATATTAGTATGTCATCAGTTACGATGTTTACACCTGGCAAGCCCCATGGTGTATTGAACGTGCATAATTTGCTACTTTCCTTATCCAATTCAATTTGCCAGTATCTGCTGTTGGCCTCTATTACTGAGAAAAATTTAGCCTCTGATGTGTTTGCAATGACTTCTTCTATAGTCCTTGTTGGGTATGGACTCTTTAAAATAGCCTTGTTTAATTTGGTCGGGTCTAAACATATGCGGATTTTATTTGTTTTTTTTACTATGGTGATAGAACTGACCCATGGGGTGGGCTCAGTTTCCTCTACTATGACCCCTAGTCTAATCATCTTATCTACTTCATTTTTTACCTGATCGTTTATCGCATGGGGAATTCGCCTAGGTGGGTCTATACATGGCTGTACCTTTTTGTCAATATATATTTTCGCGTTACTTTTAATCTTTCCTAGACCTGTGAACATGTCATCATATTTATTTACCAGTAATTCTGCGCTTGGTTCGTTCTTCTCGTTGGCGTCTGCTGGTTGTGTGTTCGGCTTGTCCTTCGATACCATGTTTACGTGTTGTATGAGCCCCATCTGTGTGCAGGCTTCACTTCCTAATATTGGGCAGCCGTTGCTTGTTATCTGGTACCTTATCCATTTTCCGTTTGTGCAGATCTCAGCTTCCCCCTCCGGACGGATTCGTTCCCCGGAGAATGTTATCAGCATACACTTGGAAGGGTGGAGTGTGACGTTCTTCAACTTCTTGTAGATGCTTCTGGGAATCATGTTTGATTGTGACCCCGTGTCTAGCTTGAACTTTACCTTTTCGTTGTCGAGTGACACGGTGGTAAACCACAGTGATGTGTCGGTGCTGTCAGGTTGTGAAATGCACCCAACGAACAAGTCATTTTCTTCATCAATATGACTTTCATTTTCACTCGGAGGCAGGTTGTTGTCATCTACTTGTATCATGTTGATATTAGCAAAGCTTGGGTTCCTTGTTTTACATACTTTTGAGAAGTGACCGATTAGGTGACATTTGGAGCATTGTTTACCTTTTGCTGGGCATTGTCCGAACTCGTGTGTGTATCCACACCTCCCGCACTGTGTGCGCGTACTGGTCCTTGATCTGTTTCGTTGACTTGACCATGATTGCGTGCGTGGTGTGACAGTGTTTGTTGTTGTTTGGCGTACGTTGACAGTGTCCACTCTCTCGGTTTCTATTAGCGTTGTTGCTTCTGACAGCAGGGATGAGCGATGCTCGCTTAGCCGGCATATCTCGATACATTTGTCGAATGTTAGATCTGCTGTTTGTAGCAACCGATCCCTCAGTTTTGTGTCCTTGACGCCACATACTAGTCTGTCGCAAAGCATTGACTCCGTGAGCTCCCTGTAATTGCAGTGTGCGATGCAGTACTGCAATTCACAAATATACGTGTCCATTGTCTGATTGGTTTGTTGCAGTGAATTAAATTTGTACCTAATGACGGTGATATTGGTCTTTCCCTCACAGTATGTTCTGAATGCGGCAATTAGCGGTTGTATTTTGTCGATAATGTTACTGTCATTTTTCAGCGTTCGGTATACCTTTTGGGCCTCCTCTCCTGCCACGTGTAAAAATACCGCGCACTGTGTTTTTTCCGGTTTGTTGTTGATTCCGGCCGCTGCTGTGTAGAACTCATATGAGTCGTACCACATTTCCCAGTTGAGGGTCATGTTATCCTCAAGGTTTAGTGGTCCTGGTGGCTTTAGTCCTGTTAATGCCATTGTGAGTCCTTCTATCTGACACCATGTAGTGTACTGTGAAATGACCAATGTCTGGACACGGTGAGTGCTTCTTAGGTACTGGTTTATTTCTACGCCGTTCATGACGTCACAGGATTTCCCACGTCACATGGTGGGGGGTTTCCCACAATCTATATATATGACAATGTATACAAACAAGCCTACGAGTCACATTCTAGTTCATCAATCAGTATACACAGGTCCATCAGTCACACTAGAGCTTATCAATCTTTAATACTGCAATGGTTTAGCAGTCGTAAATACACAGAAGCCTATCACTTATTAGTCACACTTTGGTTTATCAATTATTAACGCATACAAGCCTACTGGTCACAACCTTAGATAGTGTAGTGGTCTGCACTGACCTCTCAGGCAAGGAGCCACATAGACAGGTAGGCGTGGGTAGTGTCTTGATATCAGGGAGCCTAGGTGGTGTAATGGTTAGCACACTGGCCCGGAATGCAAAGAGATGTGGGTTTGAGTCCCGCTCTAGGCGCAATATTTCCCATTTTCATCACCCCCATGACACTGGTTGCCGTGACCATGATCCTGTACAAGCTATGCGCTGTATAGTTGTTGAACCTACCCTGTGTATGTAAGTGTGTTGCATTGCCTGTATGTATGTAATTGTAAGCATTAAAAGACTTACAATTCCAGGGTGACGAGTGTAGTGGTCTGCACTGACCTCTCAGTCAAGGAGCCACATAGACAGGTAGGCGTGGGTAGTGTGTTGATATCAGGGAGCCTAGGTGGTGTAATGGTTAGCACACTGGCCAGGAATGCAAAGAGATGTGGGTTCAAGTCCTAGGCGCAATATTTCCCATTTTCATCACCCCCACGACAATATTTTAGACATTCTTTCTTCCCAATTTCTATACATATTCTACAAGCATAAGCTAACCTGTTGACAATAGAAATGGTAGGAACAGTGTAACCATTACTGGTTGTCTTCCTACTACCCCTTATAAACAAAATAAACCCTGGTTTATCAATCAGTAAACACAACACAAGCCTACCAGTCACACGCTAGTTGATCAACCAACAAGTCGCAGCATGCTAGCAGGAATAGTCCCTAGGGTCGACTGTTCCATCCATTGTTAGCGGCTACCCCTCCTAGGAGGCTATGTGCTCCCTGGCTGGGCTTCACCTTGAATAAAAGAGAAGGCAGTCGGGGCCATGCTCTCAAACTAGTAAAACCCAGAGCCATTTCAAAGTTAAGGCAACACAGTTTCTCAAACAGGATCATAAATATATGGAATAGTCTCCCACAAAATGTTATTGATGCCGAGTCAATAAATTCATTCAAGACCAGATTAGAAAAAGCATGGGCTGATGATCCAGGGAAATTTGACCCCTTATTCACCACATGCTACTAATTATTCCTTGTGTTGCATATTTACTTGCACTCAAGCAAAAATGAGAGACAAATAAGTGTTCACACTTCCTGTCTACCATTCGCTATTTCGCTATTTGGGCAGTGACAGGTCACTTCCATTCTAGGCTTAGCGGGATAAACCAGGGAGCACCCTGTGGTTTGAACCTATCTCAGTGTTTCTGCTATATTCCTTAAGCAGAGTAGGCAACAGTCAATCACAGTATTATATTATGAGATTATCCTACAATGGATATGTAAAAGCTATATAATGTGAATGTAATGTATAGGAGTAATACAATTAAAGGAATTAAAGGAACAATCAATGATAGGCAAACATAGTTTTCGTTCCTGCATTAATAAAGTCAATGTATTGAAGAATATCTTATTACAATCAGTTGCTATGCTGCAGTATTTAATCTTTCTAGTATATGTACAATTGCACGTTTGCATCTGTGTATATTTGATGTGCATGGTTCTAGAATTCTTTTAAAATGTCTTTCTTTCTTTCTTACATGTTTTGTTTCCCTCGCTTAACCTTGAAAATAAAATTAGAAGACAATCTGATGCTGGGTTTGGTAGTCGGGTTAAAGCAGGCTCCATCCAATAATTAAAAAAAAGACCGGGTGATATACATATGTTTTGTTGACCCATTTTTGAGTATAGCGGTGTATCGCAGGGGGCGGCCCCCAGCTGCAATAAATGTTCAACGAAGACATCAGTATCTAAGTTTGAATTGTAGCATCAAATTTAGCCATGGTTGTTCTGTTTCAGCTGACATCTGCCTCAATAAGTTGTACTGACTTCAAATTCCCTTCTTATTCTCTTCACGCTCAAGGATCAAATGATTATAAATATGTGGGGGTCAAATTAGCAGCGTAGCCAGGTTCTAATGTTAGTGGTTGGAGCACATAACAAAGGCCACCATGACGCATACAAAGAACCCGTTAAACTTCATTATGCATTTTCATTTTTTATTCAACATCAAAATACATGAGACATACACTTAAAAAAAAAGTACATAATTGTTATTTTGTATGTCATATAAAAACATGAGGAATATAGACTGTTATCTCATAACGAAACTAAAGAGTTAAATAATCGCTGAAAATGTGCCAATTTTGAAGAATGTGCCCACGGAGTCAAATTTAGTCAAGTTTTAAAAATATGCTTTTATCTGCAATGTCACATTACATATGTGCATAGCCCAGGTACTTATTCTGAGTGTGTTGCTGTCCTCTTTCAGGTGGGGTCGGCGATAAGGAGTTGTACTTTCTTACTACTAGAAGAGTATCAGGACCATTCTCTGAAGCTGAGCACTAAAGTGTGACATGGAAACCAAAAGTGAAAACCTTAAAAATAATAGCAGAAAATATTCCAAATAATAGCAGAATCTATGTTCATATGAAGATTTACTTGTTGTGCATATGTCAGAGTTGAACAAAAAGCTATTTTGCTTTTTGATTTGACCTTATACCAATTGAGCTCATGTAACATGGAAAGCAAACGCGCATCCAGAACGTCATTTTAACCTACACAACAAATTCAAACAAGATTGCATTGTTCAGCAACCCAAGATTGTGTCTTACAAGAAACAAGTTTAATACAAGTTTGGGAAACTGCATCGAGTTGATGTGTAAATTTTTACATTGTCACTTGAGCACAAAATCATACAAGCATACTTTTGATACATTTTGTGGGATAGATTAATTACATGTAGTATTGCTAACATACTAAACACACAGATGCAACAAGAATTATTTCAGTTTGCACCAAAAATAGAAAGAAATAATTATCACCATCAAAGCTGGATACAGATGAACCTCGATCGAACGGACACCGATGAAACGGATTCCGGATCCAACGGACACAATCCGCTAGCCACCCGTGTATACTCCCACCCCTCACCTCACCAACCAACATCCACACCCGTATACTCCCACACCTCACACATCCACACCCGTATAGTCACATCTAAGGTCATATTAGGATGGGTACCGACTTGTGACGTGTTGTTTACGTGTTTGGTCCCCTGTTTTCCACCAGTGACCTGGTCTCCTCGTGGGGAAACACTATAAAGTCACCATGAGTGAGCACTTTAACAAGTTGGTACCCATCCTTATATGACCTTAGATGTTGCTAGGACATAAAACAACAAGAAGCAAACAAACCGGATCAATACAGAACCACCATGCCTGTGAGTGGACGGGTTGCCTGCACCTATAGATAAAGGAATTTCGTCGCTGCAACGGACAAACGACTTTAACGGACAACTGCTCCCCCCTATTAGTCCGTTGGATCGAGGTTCATCTGGACACATACGGCTAGAAGACCAGCATTGTAGAAATGCATATTCCACTCCATAAATTGTTTAGCAAAGCCCATATAATTTGCCCATGCTATTTTGATACCGTGCTTGGCTAAATTACACTAGTATCATGCAGAGACACCCTGCGCATATTGAATAGAAAAAATAGTGTTGAACACGTCACACAGTTAGGCCCGATACAGAGGTGTATACATTGTAAGTCTGTAAGAGTCCTCGTCTGTGGGTGGGTGGAGTGATTTCACATGGGCCTCAACCGTCACTTTAAACCCATTTGAAATCACTCAGCTCACCAACTCGGAATATAGATTTGCTATGTGGCGCATGCTCATGCTGCTGAAACTCGGGTTGCAGGTCAACAGTTGAAGTGAGTAATCAGTTTGTATTTGAGTTATTATCTAATGCAAAGTCACGGATAAATAATCAAAACTGAAATAAATATGAATGTGACCATTAGTGGGTGATGCTACCATGGTTTCTTAATGATAAATAAATATTGCATCAACTAACAATTAAAGCCCAGTGACAGTATGCTTGCAAGCACTGGCGACCATTTTGCGATCACATTCACATTGTAACCAAAAGGCGCTCACCTTGCGATCAACGCAACAAAAAAAGGCAGGAAAAACGAGGGTTGGCGACCGGCCAGCAACCGGTTGGTTAAGGCCCAGTCACACGAGGCCTGCGTTCGCTTATGATCAATCCACGAGGATTTTGCAATTAAATTACGACCATCTTACAACTAATTGCCGAATGCTCTGCGAGCGATCGCCGACTGATCGCCTACCATTTCCTCTTTTTTGGTCACAAGGAGATTGTCGCTGCAGCACCAACATCCTCCTTACAACCTCTGGCGTCTCCACCGATTGCCGACCGGTCGGCGATCGTTCACCGACCGATCGCCGACTGATCTGCGACCATAGTAGCAGTACTCAAGCATCACACGAGACATTTTGCAGTTAAATTATGACCATCTTACGACAACCTTACGACAACCTTATGACTAATCGCCAAGCGATCGCCGACCAATGCGATGTGGCCCGTAGCCTCGTGCATAATGGTCGACATGGCGACGTATTAAATAGTTTGTAACAAATTGTTTCAATTTTGTCGCAAGAAGATCGCAAACTTTTGGTCGCAGATTGATCGTAAAGGAACGCAGCCCATCATGTGACTGAGGCGTTAGGGTCCAGGGACTGATTTCAACATCATATTCTAGTTTTTTCAATACGGAGGCGCTGGTCTTCCAGCCTATTGTACATGAACTATCTGGTAATCATGGCCTAATTTAGATCGATTGATTGATTGGTGGTTTCTTCACTCCATGTCAGCTGCATAGGCCATATTCACAGTGAGAATTGTTTGGTTTTTATTCAGCCATCGCTTTTACAAAGTGCAAAACACAGAATCAATTTTGTGTCAGTAGACACTATGGATTTAAACAGCTCCCAGTAACATAGTTTGTGGCTAAGGGAAATATAATTTAGATAAAAGTTAAAGGTTGTTAATTGATCTAATGGGTTTAATAAACTATATGAGATGGTAGAGACCACCAGTCTTCAAAAAGGCTCAAATGTTTTCTTGTTTTACTTTTGTGAAAAGGTTGTGCATGCTGTCTGCAGTGTAAAACTGTTGGCGCAGGGCCAAGAAATCGACATAACTTAATAAAATGTGTTTGAGTGTAAGTGGAGACTGACACCCAATACATTCAGGAGGAGGATCCTCCTTGAACTTGTGTAAGCTACGAGTGACCAATACGGCTGTGGCTAAGGACCACTTGGTCCCACCAAACTTCCATGTGGGTCTCATATTCATATTAACACCGCTGTAATATAAAACAAAGTCAAAGTCATCCATGAAAAGACTATACGCATCATGAAAAGACTATACGCAGACTATATACATCAAGAAGACGGAGGTGCTGAACCAACCCAACTCTACAAGAACCCGAGCGGCAGAGATCATGGTTGACGGGAACAAGCTGAACTCTGTTCCGGAATTTACCTACCTCGGAAGCACTATATCAAGTGATGGACGCATTGATGCTGAAATACAGAGGAGGATGGCCAAGGCTAGCGCATCTTTCGGCCGACTATGCCAGAGACTCTGGAACAACCACCATGTGTCCATTCGGGTCAAAGGCAAGAGCTACCGTGCAATTCTGCTATCCACCCTACTATACGGAGCTGAGGCCTGGACAGTGTACAGACGACAGGTGAAAAAGCTGCATGCCTTCATGATGTGACATCTGCATTCAATCATGAGGCTAACCTGGAAGGACAAAGTGACAAATAAAGAAATACTCGAACTGACGGGGCTGCCCTCTATGGAAGATCTTCTGATCAAAAAGAATCTCCGGTGGACTGGACACCTCATGAGGATGTGATCAGACAGGCTACCAAAGCAGATCCTCTATTCTCAACTGTCTTCTGGTTACAGAAAGAGAGGGCGCCCTCATCTCCGGTTCAAGGATACCATCAAGAGAAAGCTGAAGCTGAGAAACATTAAGACTGACTCATGGACGCAACTCTCACAGCAGAGAGCTAAATGGAGAGTGGCAGTCAAGTAATGAAAGCAGTCTTTGTCGCATCGCGACTGACAGCATGATGATGATGATGATGATGGGTCCGACAATATGGAAGAGTGAATGCCCATCGCGAGGTGGATTGCAATAATAAGCAGCGGATGATAATGGGAGCAAATGATAATAACCAGGTGGGAAAAGAATATGAAGGCCAGATAGATTTCAGTGATGATAGTGGTGTGGGAGGAAATAAATCGGAAATTGATGGTGAGGTGGGCCATAATAGTAATACAGTCCCATTAATGACAGCAGAACGCTCTCTAGGCAGGCCTGGTCATATGCATTGTGCAAAATGTATGAAACGTACCCCAATCATTTTTATTTCTCCTCAAATTTACACCTACTGTATATATCCCAATAGAAGCACACTACCCAATAGAAGCACATCCCCCATTTCAAGATTGAAAGCACACACAAATTTACAATCATATTCAGACTGAATGCACATAAAATAAGATAATCCCACTTTATTTCAGAGGCACAACAAAAACAAATCCATGAAGTTCTTTAACTTTGAATAGACGTGCATCCCTGTCTGCATTCGTGCAGAGGATGTCTATTGGGACATATACGGTATATACAAAATTTCCCCAGAGTTTGAAAAAAATCGGAAATCCGGCGAAAATTGGAAATTTCTCATCCCTGGATTTTCAACCGTCGCCCTTGTAGAGGCTGTTAAACATTACACAACGGTGATATTGGATAATGAAACCATGCTCTCGGTACAACTAAAGTAAAAGGCACAACTCATTCTCAATCTCCTCTGGTCTGCAGCACCACCAATTGGTATCTGGTGAGGAATTCAAATCAAAATGTATTATTAATGGCTCGCTCATTAACACTAGACTAGTGATAATTATCACTCAGGACACGGATCAGTATATAGTGGTAATTTTAATTCGTTTAAGGTTTTGGGTTACATAGTGGATGGTATTCTTGTTACACATGTTTCTGAGTCAGGGTAATGTTTGAGCGCTCAGGCTTATTATAGCTGGGAGGGTGGGATGGTTGAATAATCCAGGCTAAGGCTCGCAGCAACCACGCGGCAGGTTCGGGTTCACTGGCGGAAGTGAGCTGCTCCGAGCTCCAGGTTAACGCCAGTGTAATCCGCTAGGGGTGGGAGCTGCTGGATTTAGAATATAGGTGGCGCCACCATCGCATAGAGTTCAGTGGTTAACGTTTAAGCGGTCCTGAGTTCCAAATTACCCATGTTGCTCCGCAACATGAACAATTATCACTCAGGACACGGATCAGTATATAGTGGTAATTTTAATTCGTTTAAGGTTTTGGGTTACATAGTGGATGGTATTCTTGTTACACATGTTTCTGAGTCAGGGTAATGTTCGAGCGCTCAGCCAAAGGTAGTGGAGAGCGTGAAGGGACATGCCCTGATGGCGTTACGGGGCACGTATTGGTGGACCGCAGATGATGTCCAAGTGCCGAATGTCTGGATGTCGTCCAGGCTGGCACCGAGGGCCGCGCACGCCTGTGCGCCCCCTCGGCGGAGGCTGTGCAGGGTCACACTGCATGGCGCAGGGTGGCCGGATGAGGCGAGTGCCAGTCGTATGACGGCCAGGAGGGCGTTGGGGCGCAGGGGCATGCCCGATGTGGTGATGAAGGCTGGGCCTTGTTTTTGGAGGGGGGCGTTTTCAGCGTAGGCACGCCATGCGGCGACCGTGCAGAAGGGTGACCCGGGGATCGCCGGCACCGCTATGTCGAGGTGCTCGCCGGATCTCCATCTCGTCTTCGTCGACGCGACGTGGATGTTGATGCCATCGTTAGTTAGTGTAACGTCGGCTGCCCGCAGTGCGTGTCTGCTTTTGCGGGCATCGTTTGGCTCCAGCAGGTTGGACTGCCTGAGTATTGTGAAGTATGTGAGCAGTGTGGCTGCCTTCAGGACACGTTCGTTCGGTCCGGACTGTGATAGGAACTCGACAATGTTCTTGATGTCACACGGTGTTATTGGCAGGGCCTGTGTTGGTACATGTTGTGACGATCTCTGTATGCCCCTTTTCATGAGTCCCACGGAGTACGTGTCGAACGCGTCGTGCACTCCTCCAACCGCGCGCACCCACGTGCGCGCGCCGCTGAGGTAGTTGAGTACCGCGCCGGGGGTCTTCAGCACGTCCGATAGATGTAGTATGTAGGACAGTATCATGTACTGCGTTGGCCGGGATGGTTGGGCTGCGTGTCGAGTGAGGTATGCGATGTACGTCGTCACCTGTCGGTTCTTGTTCTTCCAGGTTCCGGGAGCGAGGCCGTCCTGGATCTTCTTCATGAGTCGCTCGTGATGTTGGTCGGAGAAACCTGGGGATGAGAGGCAAGATGTTATGGGGAAGAGCCAGGTTATAGGCCGGGGGTGAGTACGTGGTTGAAGTCGACATGGACCTGTACTAGGCCGCGGTGCGCCAGCATGCCCTGGGCTGTCTGGCGAGCCGATTCGTCGTTGTGGCGCCTGCTTAGGGCGTCCGCTAGCACAAGGTCCTTTCCAGGCTTGTGATGCACCTGTATGCTCGTGCTTAGAGTGGCCTCGAGGAGCCATATTTCCCTGGCGCACGCCGTCAGCACCGGGTCGCGGCCCTTCCCGTCGGCCATCACTTGTTGTGACGCCGAGTTATCGGTGCTCACTTGTATGGTGTGTTGGTGTGGTCTGAGTGGTAGTAGGGCCTTGATCGCGGCGACGAGGTTGAACGCCTCTAGTTGGGCGATGGTCATTGTCTTTCTCGTGACTTTTTCGGGATACCTTTCGGCGTAGTAGTGGGTCGGTGAGTGGGCTCCAGCCCCGGTGAGGGACGAGTCACACTCTATGTCCCAGTTGTTCTTGGGGTTTTGGTGCAGCAGTACGTACCCGTTGGAGGCCTCAGCGAATTTGTCGAACCACGCGATGTCCTGGAGCATCTCCTCCGGCACGGTGTGCTTGCCGGTCATGGGTGCGTTCCTGAGTGCGTCGAGGATCCTAGAGATGAACCTTCTCGCGGGTCTGACGCACTTTGCGACATGCTGGAGCCTGCCAACGAGTCTCTGTATGTCGCGCCTCGACGCCTGCTTCCCAGCCGTCCACAGGCGGCACTCGGTGAGCACCTCATCGAGTTTGTCTTCTGGTATCTTGACCCACATTCGGTCGGTGTTAATGTGGAAGCCCAGCCACTCGAGCTGTTTCGTGGGTGGGACGCATTTCTGGGGTGACAACTCAAGGCCCAGTGTGTGTGTGGTGTGTAAGAGGTCTTCATACGCGTGTGCGGCCTGGTGTTTGGTTGCGGCGGCCCCGACAAAGTCGTCGAGGTAGCACAGTATGTGGTGTCCCTTCTTTCTCATGAGGTGGACCACTGCGTTGGTCGTTCGGGCGCAGGCCATCGATGATGTCCTGCATCCGAATGGGGGCGCTGCGTCGATGTAATATCGTCCAGCGTACTGTATGCCGAGTAGTGGGGTCGAGAGGGGGCACGTGCGCAGCTGCCTGTACGCCCTTGCTAGGTCGGCGCTCCATATGTATGACCCGGGTCCGAGTCGTGTCACCTCTTGCGCCAGGTCAAGCATGCTGGGCAGGGTGTATGACATGGGGGCGCCCTGGTACTGCGCTCTCCTTATTCCAGCGTTCACGCTGGCTTTTCCTGGGTATGATAGGTCGACAACCACTCGCCTCGATTGCGAGTTCCGCTTCGGCCTGGTCATTATTGGGCTGATCTGTGTCCATGGCTTGAAGGGAGGTTTGTTGAATGGGCCTAGGAGGGCACCATATTCGACCTCCTTCCTCACATATTCGGCAATGTGGACGTCGTGTGCAGGGTCCTCCGCGTGGTTGGCGGTGGCGGGGACCGGTGGCAGTGGTGATGTATAGTCCACCGGCCAGCCAAACTCCAAGAAATCCACAACCTGTCGGTCGTGGTAGTCTTTAAGGAGGTGCCGCCACGCGGGTATGTTGAGGCCTGATGGTATCGGTATGCGCATCCCCATATAGTTTGGGAGCGCGCATCTACGGACAGTGTCGTATAGGTTCATGTACGTGGTGTTGTTCGTCCATAGTGCTTTTATCGTGTGGGGCCAGATGTCGTGTAGTATGAATCTGTATGCCGTTGGTGTTAGTGGGGGATTGTATGGTGGGGCTAGGTCGTCCCCATCATCGTACAGTATGGTATCTATGTCGTCTGGCTGGTGGTGACATAGTAATCCGTCGGTCTGGTTTGTGGGTGTGTCGGTGGTGCTAGTGTATCCGTTTATCACTAGCGGTTCTATCGGGGTTGCCGTCGATCGGGAGTGTGCTTCCGTCGAGTGCTCGTTTGGGCGTCGTGTGGATGTGCTGGTCGCTGCAAGTGGTGTTATGACATTGCAGGGTCGTGTTGTATTTGTTCGTGTTTTTGTGCCAAGTCGTTGGTTTCTGATAGTTCGTGGTTGTGGGGCGGTGTGTGTGTCCGTCCGTCCGTGTGCATCTGTCCGATCGGTCACCATCAGTCCATGGTTGCTATCATCCTCTGCAGGTTGGTCGTTGGCACCGGCTTGCGTGTGTGGTTGGTTGGTGGGTGTGGGTTCCGCGCTGGTTGCGCCGTTTGTTGTGACAACAAACGCACGTGGTTGGGGGGCTTGCGCAGTGGCTCCACCTTCCGTCACGTGGCGGTGTACGGTTGCGGCTTTCTCTGTAGCGTGGTGCGGTGTGTGTGTAAGTAGGTCAGTGTTGTTGTCGTGAGTATTTTTTGTTATGGCATCGAACGCACGTGGTTGGTTGGCTTGCGCAGTGGACCCACCTTCTGTCACGTGGCGTCTTGCGGGTGTGGCTTCTTCTGTGGCATGGTGCGGTGTGTGTGTAAGTAGGTCAGTGTTGTTATCGTGAGTAGTTTCCGTGTGGGTTGTTGCCGGGGTGTCCTCGCGGTACCCACCGTCGGCTGTATATGCTGCGGTATCCGTGCCGTCGCCATTTGTTGTGTCGGTTCGGCCGCCTCTTAAAAATCCGCCTTTGTCGTACCTTTTTCCGTACCGTTCTTCCGATCAAAGAACCTTCTCTTATTCTGGCATTCTTTTTCTGGGTGCGGGTTTGCCTTCGCATACTTCGTGGCACACCATGCACACAGGTGGCACTTCCTGTCGGGCTTTATCCCGTGGGATGTGGTGAAGCCGCATTCTTCTGCCCAGTTCCACTTTGTGCATGGCTTCCCATCCGTGTCTTTATTATATACTGGGCGGACGTATTCCGATCTCTCCGATCTGCCCGTCGTGCTGTCAGTCTTCCTTGCCATGTTGTCGTCGGTGTTGGTTCGGTGTGTCTTTTTACCGTCGAGGCGCGTGCCCTCTACACACGCGTCCCGTTGAACATCTTTGATGGCGTATTGGTCTGCCCATCCGTGCGGCAGTCGCCCATCCGCGATCATAGTGGAAATGCTTTCCGACCACCGTCGGCAGGTGGGCCAGTCATAATGGGTCGCCATGGTTGCTAGTTGTAACTGATGGTCCAGGAGGGGTTCTCTCCAACTTGTGGGCATCGCCTGATCCTTGATCATGCGGCACATCGCAGCCACGTACTCAGCCCATGTCGCCTGATCAAGCCCTACTTTTGTACTCCGGTGGCCTCTGATGACATATCTATGGGGTGCTATGACATTATTACCTCGCTTGTCTCCTAACGCGGTCCCGGCTGCCGCCAGCAGCTCATTGACCACGTCGCTACGATCATTTTCCTCCTGGTCACCAGCGGACGCAACATCGTAGAAGGGGTTACGGGTTGTAGCACGATCACGGGCAATGGCAGCGGGAGTACGAAATGGGTTGACAAATGGAACGAACTCACGTTTTTTGGTTGTGTCGCTTGGAGTGGCGTAGTAATATTGTTCGGGACGCGTCGCGGCCGGTGGGTAGCTGTCATTGGTCCGGTCGCGGCTGCCGCTCCGCGTCCTCCTCCTGCTGCTGGTGGAGCGACGCCTGCTACGGCTGTGGGCCGGCCACGTGGTCTGGGGATGTGTCTCGTGGCCGCCATCTTGGATTTCCGCGCGCGGCGTGCTGTTTCGTCGCTTGCTCGTCGCCGAGCGCTCGATGTGGTCGAGCCGCTCGGTCATCTTTTCTAGCTTCTCGTCCATCTTCTCCTGGAACCCATTGAATGCTTCCAGTAGAGCAGACGAGTCGGATTGCCTCCGCTTTCCGGCTGTCCTGTCTGGGCTGCTCGGTGTGCGGCCTCCCTCGTGGCGTTCCTCGGTGCGGCTAGATCTCGACTGTGTTTTGTTTGATGTTTTTTCGCGTAATACTACTGATTTAGGTCGTCCCCGGGTTCTCTTAACTGTGGGAGGCGCTGGTGTTTTCGGTGGGGTGTCCTCCCTTTGTCTTTTGGTACGTGTAGACGGCATTTTCCAGGTATTTTGATGAATAATCCAGGCTAAGGCTCGCAGCAACCACGCGGCAGGTTCGGGTTCACTGGCGGAAGTGAGCTGCTCCGAGCTCCAGGTTAACGCCAGTGTAATCCGCTAGGGGTGGGAGCTGCTGGATTTAGAATATAGGTGGCGCCACCATCGCATAGAGTTCAGTGGTTAATGTTTAAGCGGTCCTGAGTTCCAAATTACCCATGTTGCTCCGCAACATGAACAATGTAAGTAAAATTGTTATATTAAAAGAATATTAATACCGACCCACCCTCTGGGGAGGCTAAGGACTAACACGTGTACATATATGCATAAACAATACCTGTATTCATAGAGGTGGGAAATGAATTCACCAAAATCCAGCAACCAAAAACGGAAATAGCTCTATATGGGCGTCACCATTTGTAAACTCATGTTGAATAACAGAATAATCAAAATCCAGCAAACGGAAACGGAAATCGCTCATCGAACTTTGGTACGGAGCAAGCAGGGTGGACGACAGCGATTGGCCTAATGCCTTGATGATGCTCCGCTGCAGAGTAGCACAAGCCAAGTCGCAGAACAACTACACTGGTCCCTCGCTACAGATCTTCCCATGTATGGTGTGATGACGTCACTGGGACCAGTGTATATGTTCCTCTACGCTACTCTGCAGCGTCAAGGCATTAAGTCGATAGGCCCAATTGGCGGTATTTGGGGTCAGCTATTGGTTAATAACATATCAAAACAAATGCCCTCTTAAATTATCTTCATAGAGAAAAAGTGAAATATCTCTAAAACCACACCACCTAGACAAACCGCTTGGTACACATATAGAAAACATATTCAACGAATAGATTTATATCAAATTTATAAGGTTAGGGGTCTGCATTTCTATTAATTTTGAATAAAATAAACGTTTTGCACTGCGCGTACCGGCAAACTCAATGCATTGTCTGCATACAGAAAAAGTGAAATATCTTTAAAACCACACGACCTAGAGACAAACCGCTTAGTACACATATAGAAAACATATTTAACGAATAGATTATATTAAATTCATAAGATTAGGGTTCTGCATTTCTATTAATTTTAAATAAAATAAACGTGTTGCACTGCGCGTACCGGCAAACTCAATGGCAGTGTACCTTCGTTCTGCAGTCAAGCTGCGCGCGCATACACGATGTTCGTAAACATTGAAATAGGTCTATACACCGGCTGTCCAATTATTCACCCTTCCCATAGATGTTGTATTAAATTCATCTAGCTACCATCTAACACTAGGTTAGAGAGCTTACTTTGTTTGAAGGTCGATTGTTAATGGTCAAGGTCAGATTGCATATGGGAGAAAAGGGGACCGACACATCAGCTGTGACACAATAAGTCCTGACGGGGTTTCCTCATGGAATGACACTAGAAGGCTATCAATCATGTCAAAGCACCTGAATGAAAGAAAACTATCTTACATTGTTTGGGAACTATTCATAATTGAGTGAATCAGTGATGAATAAAGACAAATAATTATCCATTTATGTCACCCCGGGGTATTTAGTGTGTTGGTTTAACCCAAATCTCAAACCATGACATTAAAGTCGCCAGCTATCCACCGCATGGAAAACAAACGAACTCGGAAATAGTTCAGATTTGTGCCACATGGTGGCCTAATGCGCCGGCGGCTGAGGCGATTTGTATATTAGATATTGGGAAATAGTGGTGCTCGCCGGCAACAGACTCAGGGGGATCTGCTGAGCCTGTTACCGGTGAGCGGCATTAATATCACGTTGATTTTTTGTTTAATTTAACCAAATTTCGGTGGCGGTGTTAATATCACTTCGAGTTTGTGGTTAATTTGACCAAATTTGACTTTTTGAGCATGTAATTCTGTTAAATATGAGAGTTTTGAATAGATTTGGGCCTAATATATTGCTGCCGATACTGGGTACCAGCAACACTTGTTACTGTGTGAGCCTGTTGCCGGCACAATTTCAGCCAATCACAGCACAGCTTTTCCATTGCAAATGGCCACCACCTATGGGGGTGGCCATTTTGGAGACAACAAACTGCCTTTGCAGTTCAGACTAGCATGGCCCTGGTCCCCTACTCTCCCCACACATACTTGGTTCATTTAAACATAAAAACTAAACAAGGTTGTGCTTGGAGAGCATTTGTCGGAGTACCAGCAGTGTCCCAGCGAGCTATAGCTGGTCCCTTTAACTATACGGGTACCTGAGTCAACCATGGAGGTATATACTAGTCCATGACATACTCACACACTGCCACCTTGTAAACCCCAACATTGTAGACTCAATTAATCTACCACCATGTTTAGAACTACTAACTTACCGCAACCATTATTCTATTGTCACCATTTTTATCCGCTTTGCTAATACAACTTTTTCAAATAAAAAAGAAACGGAAAGTAAATTTAGTATGCCAAGAAATCATATTTTGTTATCTTTTTGAAAATTAATAAAAGTTGAGAATTAGTCACGACTCTTATTTTCTCTCTCTCTCTCGCTCTCTCTCTCTTTCTCTCTTTCTCTATATATATATATAATATATACATATATATGTATATATATGTGGGTATGTGGGTGTGAGCGAGAGGGTCTTCCTGTTGTTGCTGCTCATTACATTCACCAAGATGAGGGAAGAACTGAATAATATGATAATAAACAACAATATTGGTTGAGCGGAAACATAATGTACCCTATTCACACCTCCTGATAATGGTTGGTTGTTGGTGTTCTTTCTGTTACTGGTTGTTCTAGATTTGATTGAAAACCAGCAGGTTGCTATTAATCCTAACACAAAAGAAAGAGTGGCAGGAGCACAGGTCCTCTGTCACCTATACGGTCTGACCTGATTGGTTTATACAGCGTCTGAATGGTCCAAAAGATATGGGGAAAGCTGCCTTTTTTATATAAGTATTTATGCCTTTGTTATTGAAATTGTGCAGTTTCCCTTTATGCCTGACAGCTTTGAGTCTTCGCCAGTTTTAATGTTTGAGTCACTCAGCAATCATTGACGACCCATTACATCTATGAAGAAACCATAGACAATAGTCAGATCAGGACACCAGCAGTTAGTTGCTTTTGGTTGAATGTGCAAACAAGTAAGGATCTGCAGACAACATTGAAGTCATTGCAACTTTAGAGTTACACAACACAGCTTACAACATCCTAATGGGACCGTGTTGGAAATTGGGCGTACTGATATTACTGATGAGTTTGGTATTAGGCGTGGTTATACAAATGTCATTTGTGTCTGGAAACCCCATGCCTAGAGCTCCAAGTATACCCAGTATCAGAGAGGGCAATGATATGATGTCACTGCAGAGTTCAGGGTCACCAGGTGATGTCCCTGGAGGAGAAGTCATGTCCATGGGATCAGAAGCAGAGCACGCCCTCCTCGGTCAGGTGAGTGGAAACCTGGATCAGAAGGAGCCTATTGATGGAGTTAATGATGGTAGCAAGTATTTGCTTGGCCACATCCTTCATAAGGTATCCAAACAGGTTGATATGGTACATGCGGACAATCATCCTGTGGACATCACCACTGTTGATCCTTTCTCATCCATGAGGATGAGAACTGTGGACACTGAATTGTACAAACCTCAGTCGAATATATCCTCGGCGATCAAGAGAAATCAGGAGATCCAACTATATGCTGACAAAGTCGATGAGGTCATGGAGCCGAAGTCAGCGAAGGAAACGCATCAGGGTAGAGCAGCTAGTGATGGTCTGTTGGGACAGGAGCTAACAGAGACACACGAGAGCTTACTCGTATCTGGGTGCAGACTATCTGCTAGGAATCCTGAAGTTTACAAAACTGCTAAATGGATGGTTGAAAAGGGAATTAAAATGTTGGACTATACTATAAGTTTTCCGGATTATGAAATCAACCCCTTAATGGTTAACATGTCCAACAACTTCATGCCAAATAGGTGGACACGAGCATTTACAACACATGGGAAGACACTGTTGGTATTGTCACTTAATTATGCTGTGTTTTCAATGACGTTACTTTCATTTGGTGTGGAAAACATTGATGTGGATCTCGTTGATGAACCACATGGATGCTTCAGACAATTCACTGCTGAACAGAAGTTGGCAAGCATCATGGAGCTTTTGATGTCTGATTTTGCTGACAAACTTGATGATACAGAATGGGTTGACTATGCATGTCACCAAACACTTCAGAATGACAGTGGTGTCGCTGTCTTTCAGTATGACTGCTATGAACGAGGAAAGAATGGAGAGAGATATTACACAGTGAACCCAATGTCAATGGAATGGCTATCGATTATCTTTACTTTAGTTAGAGTTCTCAAGGTGATACTTTTCTTCACTGCACCAATAGTTATGTATGCATCACTAAAAAAGGAAAATTACGTAGTGAATCTTACTGATCGACTGGAAAAATCAATCATGAAAACAAAGGACATTACTGTCTGGGAAAGAATATCTGGACATGAGGGAAAGATTCAGAACTTTCATCAGTTTGAGAAAGCAATGGAGGATATTGCATCAGAACAGAGGAGGACTGCACTATTTAGAAAGTTACTAATTCAGGTGGACTACCGATGTTTGATGAATGAGAAAGCAGTACCTGTAGGTGTGTTCCATTTCTTCTATAGCATGATCATCTTCTGTGGGATCCGACGCTGGCATCCTTTTCTATCCTGCTGCAAACAGAGCATCTGTGGGAGTTGGTCACCTAAGTTCCGATGGTACAGTCATCGTAATGGATCCCCTGCCATGTCCTGCTTTACCTGGGATCATCTATTCAGGTTCCTGGGAGCTTTGCTGTTTCTGATCTTTGTACCAATTCCATACTATATACGGATTTGGATATTTTATCGCTTTGAACAACCAACTGCTATAGCTCGCAAGAATGCAGTCACAGACCTTCAACTTCAGTATCCATGGGAACATACAATGTTACATGTTGTTGATCCAACAACTGGTGCGATGATGGGAATATATGCCATGTATGGTTTCTCCTTTAGTCTTTTAGTTGTCTTCAGGTATTTTATGGGGAATGTATTTGAATATGTTGCTATGGGTGCAGTACAGGACATGCATAACGTGAAGAAAAAAGAATGTTTCAACATTCTAATATCCCATGCTGTTCTACCTTTTGAGAAGTTTGGCATATTTGGTGGCTTTCTGGTTGCTCTTGTATATTGGCCAGTTGTACTACCCATTTGTATTCTTGTGAGTCTCATCTATTCAATTCCAACACTGTACCTTCTGGGAAGGTTCTTGATACTCAATAAACCAAGCTTTCTCCACACATGTCCAATGCCAGAAATTCAATCTAAGATGAAGCAGCCTAACTGTCCCTCTACTAATCCCAAAGAAGTTTTGGCTGATGGGACTGGCAAGTTCAGTCATTGTTTGTTGTTACACAATATAAGTCCAAGTAATAATACTAACCTCCTGCATGAAAACAAGTCACCACATGAGGGTTTAAGTTGTAGAACTTCATGCAAGATGGACCGAAGGAGCTATGAATGTTGTCTTCACAAACTTGTTGGTGTACTTTGTTGTATGCTTATGCTCTCAGTGCTAGTCCTCTTAACTGACTTATTTGGATTCATGACAGAAGTCCTTTTATTTGCTTTGATGGGTGCAATTGTCAATGCAAACAGCGCATCAACATACATAATGATGTGCTTTTGGATTGTTATCTATAGCAGCACTTGCTTCAACAACGTATACAACAAGTACATGGTGCTGAACCACCATGTCTTCAAGACACTGAAGAATAAGCTTCAGCATAAGATTCAGGAGGTGACAATTCTAAGAGCAGACATACAGCAGAATGTTGCATTTAAATACTTCCAGAAAGAAGAAATTCATATTCTTCAGAAACTCGAACACGAGGCCAAAGAGGATATTCGATTGATGGATAGTGAAATCCTGTTAAAAGGCTGTTATGGGGAAGATCTTTTTGATGACATGCTGCAGTATAAGCAAAGGAGACTGAACTGGCTCATACATAACTTGGTACTATTTGTCGATAGTCATGATGAGCTGTATATTCCACGCAAGTTGTTTTATATTATATGTGACATTGAAGGCCCTGGCTGCCCAGGGCCAATCTACTTGAGTCTCATTAAAGCCTTCAAGCAGCTTGTCTATATGATCACTTTCCTTTTCTTTGTCTTGATTACTGTTATGACATTTGGAGAGGCATGTGAATTTTCCTCCACAAACCAGCTTCTGCTGACACTAGCTGGAGGATTTGTTCCAACTGTTGTCAGATCTGTCCTTAGAGCGAAAGCAGCTAATATTGACCTGAACACATATTCCTTTCAAGCCAGACTTGAGCAGATCATCTACAATTTCAATGAGCCATGGCCTGTGACTGATCTGTCACTCAAGTGGAAAAATGAAATGGGAAACACACTGCCTGAAGTCATCACAAATGAGAAACACTCACCCAACACGGATGATCCCAAACTCGCATTACTGCATTTACCACTCGTTCATACCAGCAGCCAGCGAATCAATTCCTTGTCAAAGAAGGAGGACATAGCTCAATCAACAACACTCCAAAACATCCCTGCAAATGAAACAATCATTACCGGTAGAGATTTAGCATTAGACAATGCAGATGGGCCTTTGAATAAGCCTACAATGGTAGACATGGTGTTTCATGAGGGCGAGCGAAGGCTCAAAGTTAATCTGATATTGGATAGGCTTACTGTGACAGATTCAGTACCAGAGTGTGATGGTGGTATTAGCACTGAAAGAAGTGTCTTCCATAGAATGCCACACGGCTTGCTTGATATCTAGCAAGTGTTTTTCCCCCCTTAATTTCCAATGAAGCGAATATATGTCCTGCCACCTAGATGTGTAGCTTTAAATATATATATAGAGAGATCTGTAGCTTTAGATATATATATATATATATATATATATATATACATATATATATATATATAAATACACACATATATATATATATATATGAACTACTGTATAGAAAATGCATTATATATATATATATATATATATATGTAGGTACTACTGCAAACCGGTACATGAAGAGTTGAGACGCAAAAACCAACAAATCCATCTGAGTTTTTCTCTTTAAAATAGAATTTTCGGTTGTGCTTTACAGGTAAAGACCATCAATTTCATAGTTGGTAATGTATTGGCGATGTGTTGGTTACTGAAAAAGAAGACATACTAGATTTTATTATCGAAATGATGACAGCTTCAGATCACACCTGGTACTGGTAGTCATGGTTTCATTTTGGCCCGAATGGCATTTGTTAGTTTTTGTGCCTGAACTCTTCGTATATATATATATATATATATATATATATATATATATATATATATATATATTCCATAATATATATTTACATACACACACATGTATATATATATATATGTACATATATATATATATATAATATATATATATATATATATATACATACATATATATATATATCACAAAATATCTGTACAGGAAAGTTATATTCATCCCAATTTTGAGTTGTGGACGTAACACAATGGGAGGGGACACCAAAAGATATAGGGAACTTCAATTTCAATTTTCTTTCAAACACCTTTGTAGAAAACTGATATTACTAGTCATGGTACTATAAAATAGGCTTAGGCCTACACATGCAAAAGTAGCAAATGTTTTTTTACTGAAGCTCTGGTATTCCCAGAATAGCATATTCTCTCACATAACAAACAAGGGAAAAGTAGGGGACACCAGTTACGTCCAGAAGCAGTTTAATCATAATCGAATATTTGATATAAAAAAAAAATATATGCATGCAAAATGAACATATATTTCAAGTGGGAGTCCACTTGTATTATTTCATTGAGTAATAGATAATATTCTATGCAAAATAAAGGTCAAGCGTGCTGTAGAAAAGTCCAAATTCTCCATGTCACAAATTCATGCCTTTAAAACACCATATTTTTGGAATGAACATGTTGGCTTTTCTTTTACTATGTCACATTAGGCCTTGATTTTTTCGCATATATCCCTTGAAAGTGTAGGAATACCAGTTCTATAAAGAAAATAACTCCTCTACTCTTTCAATAATTGTTTTTGATCATTACATACTGAAAAGTATATTGGCCCCATTTACCATGAAACGACCCTTATGTTAGGGTTAATAACCGCCACAGGGCTAGGAAATGGTTAGGGTTCATCAGACATTGGTTATATATTTCTTTGAAACAAGTTTCTGTTGACACATTTGACATTTTAAAATTTAGAGCAAGAATTAAAAATGGTGATGTGAACATCAGCCTCAGCTTCCTCGTCTTCTGGGCCCATATGCAATGTACAATTTACTCACCTATAATGAAATGTTGTTATTGATTCTGCAACATATGTTTTTATTTTAAATGTATACATGTACCTATAGCATCATGTAAAGTTGTTTAAATATCTGTTTCATACAGATAAATTATGTAGAATTGAATAGGCATACCATATCCGTCTCAGGTTACTATGTACTTGGTTTAATATAGCACAAAAATAACACTTTTAATACCTGAATCAATATAACTCTTTTTCTTACTTGTGAAATATTATCAAATTTGTATAGTTAGTCCAGAACTATCGGGAGATCCCGTCACCCTTTTATATTTGGACAATTTGGCATATGAGTTGAAATTTCACCGTTTTTTCCTCAAATTTTGCAGGTAGACCTATCGACTGTCAATCCCAACCCATCCAACTGAAGCATATCAGGCAATAAGCCCTGCTGAATAATAAATTATTATAGCTTGTAGGGAAAGGGTGGCGGTATTAAGTACGTGAGGTGTCCACTTTTTCAATACATTACATGTACTACTATATATTTGTATGTATATATATGTTGTTACACACTACGGGACCTTCGCATCAATTGTTTTACTCTGAATTCTTTAATATTCAATGTTTCTCAACATGTGTTCGGTTGAGAGAATAGTAAAACTGTAAAAATCATCGAGGCTCAGTTTCCCATATTTGTCAGTGAATGTCTCTCCAGTGATTAAAAATACCTGAATGCAACATTGTGAATAAAGAAACGCTAATCCAGCTGATAGTTAAGACCATAATAAAATACTGACTAAAGAAAAAAAAGGACAGTGGTTCCATACATTCTGTGTCATTTGATTATTTCACTATCACCTCAATGAATAGGATGATAATTAAGCCTTTATTATTTTATTTTAAGCATCAATAAAACTAGTAGTACTTTTATTTATCTAATTCAAAACCAGACCCAGAAATTCAATTGTTGTGCTAATAAATGTATTAATCAGGCATAATAAATTTGTACAAGAGCCTTAACTATTTCTATCTCCAGCTCACATTATAGGAAGCTTTTAGTTCATCAGGTCAGATGACTTTATTAGCTTTTCCTACTGTATTCTATCAGTCCAGGTAGTACAGCCCAGATCACAATTTTAAGCCTGACTATAATATTACTTATTTGCAGGTACTTCATGACAGAGCTATCTATGAGCAATAATGAGTTAATTCTTTGAAGATTATTTTTCTTTGGTAATTGAAGACAGGAGGCATCATCTAGTGGTTGATGTCGGTCATACTCCCGAAGCACAGCAGGCACACATCAATTGCATATCTTTTTCACATATTTAAACGTAGGATTTGAGACCATCTAGCTCTCAGCCCTGCCCATGTAGGCCTATGCCTAAGTAAAATTTGGGAGGGTGGGATGGTTAAGACTGAAGCTTTTGAAGTCAATCTGATATGTACTGATCAAGGAACAGGTAAGGAATGAGCTAGCTTTCAAACGTGTCCACCGGAAGTTAACTTCGACCAGGGTTACGGAATGCTACACGACACAGTATCTATGGAATGCATCACTATGGAGTCCATATTCAGGGTTTTGAATTATGCATGTTACTGGCAACATGGACAATTACATAGTTTGAAAAAAAGCATCGCTCCATGCAATGTGACTCATCACAATGTTTATTGTGATAAATAGCATAAATGCATTGACATTATGAAATATTGTTTTATTTGAGTTTTATTCATAGTGTTTATTTAAATGACATACACATGTAATGCCACACATGTTGAGCACAAAAGATAATGGATTTATAGTTGCTGTAGTAATGAACATAATATAAAATTCCCAATTTTTGGTTCAGGAATATTTTAAAACTTTATATGGTTACACATAGCTTTAAAAAAAAGAAGACAGAAATGGCCAGCTTTTATGACAAATTGTTTGGATGTGCTATATAATTTATAGAAAAATATGCAAGTTTCAAAGCAAATCTATGGTTAGGTTTTAGAAAAACAAACTAATTTAAGCTGTCGTGCTTGAAAATGAATAAATCAATTGGGTATATTTGGTGGGGGGGATATTTGGATTAATTGAATTGAAACAAATATCAAATCATGTATGAAAATTAAAATTATGGAGATATTTATTGATACTAGCCAATAATGTTATACTAAATTTAAGCTACATTTATTTTGACTAAACTATAGTCATGTTTTATTTTAACAAATTAATTACTATAAATTGAAAGAACTCTTCTTTACTGGTGGTTGATTTGCTTACTTTTGGATACAATTCCTATTTTGCTATATTTTTTTATAAGCCAAACAATCAACATTGAGATGATCTATTTTGTTGAAGCAGAAATATGTGATAGAACTTAAAATTTGAATACAGGTCAATGCTCATATTGTGTATGCCTACATAGTCATGTGCTAATCACAGCTTTCAACGACAATCATTGTCTAAGAAAGGCACATCAGTTGGCCCTATGGGAAAAGCTCCTAATATAGCTAATTCAGTAATTTACATTATTTGGACAAATGTGTCCAAACCTATTTTATGCAGTATAACACACAGGGTTAGGCCTACAGTATCTATTACATTAATCAAAAGTCATATTGCATTTGCTGTATAAGATGACACTATCAACTATGTGAAATCTAGTTTTGAGAAGAGATCAGCATTCTGACAGTCCTTATTCAATAAGCTGGCTCTGGTACACCCTGGTCAGAACGAACATCCCCCATCCAGTCGGCCTTCCTGCGTCTACACAAGTCGCCATCAACCGCTTCAGGACCAGCTACCGCCGTTGGATTGATGTCCCGAACCTCCAGCGCTGTCCCTGCGGAACTAATATCTTTAATGTGGCCCACATACTCGCCTCATGTGGCGCCATCGACAGATCTGCCATCAGCGACTTCATGGAGGATGCTGACCGCCAACTCAGCGACAATAGGGCCGCTCTGGCTATCCTCTCCAGGATTTCCAAGTCATCCTGGAACGCACTTGCGCGCTTCTACCGCCAGAATGCAGACATCATCAACACTGTCGGTCGCCCAGTTCATGACATCGGGGACTAGCAGGCCCCACCTCATCGCCATAGCTGACTTGGTGCCACTACTAACTAACCACTAATTTTCACTGCAACAAACAGGTAACCCCACCCTCTGCCTAACTAATCCTCCTCACTTCACTTCTTCCTCTGGCCTTGGCCGGACTTACGGTGCATACCGGTGAATCTGGAGGGACTGAAGTTTGGATCCTGGTCGAGTCAAACCAATGACTTATAAAATGGGTGCCTGTTGCTGCTAGGCGCTTGGCGTTATGAAATCAGGACAGGGACTGGGCGCACAGTGTCAGGATAATGTGACTGTGTGGGACATCGGGTCATGGCGCCGGCGGCCTGATTTCCCAGTGGGGCAGCACTATAAAGTCGCCATGAGTGCACGCTGTTACAAGTCGGTGCACATCCTTGTATGGCCTAGGGTCTTACTGGGGTGTAAAACTACACCAACCACCCAGCCTCCCCCGGCCCTCTCAGAGGACTGTGGTTGGACTCTTAGGCTGCCTTGTTCTTCCTCCGCCCCCTCCCCCCTGCCCCTCAATTCCTCTGATCACTACACACCGGAACCCAACTCCCGACCACATGGGACTGCTTTCAGCGGTGCCCATTCAGTGCTGCAGATTTGCAGCCTTCAGCGCACCAATGCGACTGAAAACTCCCCAAAACAACAACATTCTGACAGTGACATTGTCATGATTGTGATTGTGCAATTTGTGTTATGGTCATTTCCTTAGATCTTACTTTCACAACATATTTAAACCTAATTCTGCCACAAAAATGATGCATTAACAGATTAACAATGATCCAGGATATTGCATTGTTGGTGAAAACCCATCTGATTTGTGTGTCCAGTTCTCAAAACTGGCCTACTCCAAACATATTTCTACAACAATATTGTTTTGGTTGACAACTTTTAAACTGAGTGACAATAACAGAAAACTGCTGCATCTCTGCCTGGAAAAGGCCAGGGGACCAGGCTAAACCTCCACTGAAGTTAGATGCAATAGTAATATTTCCCATTCAGACATAATCACTTATTTACATATGTTTGGCACAGATAAATGGATTAAAGTATTTGAAGTATAGTTGCAATTTAGTATGCTTGTACCTATGTTTAAATTGCACAATACATCAGTAGATAACTGAATGGGAAAATCAACTTGCAAAGGTATGCTCAATATGGGACAGTGGTCACCCGTTGTTCCTCATTTCCTCGCTGTGGACCATTCTCAGTGAGTCTTCTCGTCTTCTCGGGAACTACACAACACATGCTTCAGATACATATAAATATCATACACATGTTATACTGATAAAAACTAAATAAATAAAAAGAACAGCAAGAAACTGAAAAGAGCTGACTCTCCATAAGGCCAAATAAAAAATAAAAACCCAAATCAGGGTCGGGCAGGCGGTTTTTATTTTTTTAATTCTTTTTCCTGGCGTATGACGTAGACGTAATACGTAACCAGACGAGATGACCGATTGTGTTGAGCATCCACCTCCCATGCTGGTAGGTCGTGGGATTCAAACTCCTGGGTTCGAACCCTCGCTGAGTCAAACCAACGAACGTTGAATTGCTGCTAGCCCGATGCATTTTTAACAGTTTAAAACAACCATTAAATCAGGGGCAGGTTTTCAGGCACGGGCGGGGACGATCACCAATTTCTTTTCTTTATTTGGCCTAAGATTAGTAGGCCGACACACTGCAATGAGGAAGACTCAACCAGCACAAACTACAGCCTGGTCCCTGGCCTGTGTTTACACAGATGTTGCCACAGGTCCAGCTCCACTGAGATCAGATGTTGTCCTTGTTTCTTATTCATGCATAATCACACATTTTATTTATGTTTGATACAAAGAAAAGTGTTTGAAGTGTGTTTCAAATTGACTATAATTGCATAGTCTGGTGGTTTTGAATTTCTGTATTTTTTCTGAGATAAATATATTAGATTGATCACTAGTATCTACTTTACATTAGTTCAAGGTTACTTTTATTTTAAATGGTAAACTTTTGATATATTTTGAGTGCAAATATGGAAAATCAGTTTTGGCATGCTTGCCAAAACCATAGACTTCTGTAGTAACAGGTTCTGTTAAATTGACCCAGTATTGCCTTCTACGCAGAAACAAATGCATCAGTATCTAAGTTAGATATGTCAAATCAAATCTAGATAATAGGCTTGGTTTTGAAAATTTGATATTTCATCGGACTATGCATCTTTATGAGAAGGGTCCACAGCGACGAAAGGATGAAAAACGAGTTCCCACTGGGTAATATCGAGCATACCCTTGCAGGATGAGTTTCCCATTCATTAAGTAGTGATATTGTGTGATTTAAACAGAAATCAATGTAGATCAATTTCAAATATACTTCAAACAATTTAATCTGTGCAAAAGATACATAAATATGTGATAATGTCTGAACAAACAACAACAACAACATAGTCAAATAATATTTTACTACACTGCTAGCTCTGTGGAGGTCTAGCCTGGTCCCCTGGCATTTATTTGCTCATGCAGAGGCATAGGAGTTTTCATCTATTATCGCTCAGTATCTAAGTTAGATATGTCAAATCAAATCTAGATAATAGGTTTGGTTTTGAAAATTTGATATTTCATCGGACTATGCATCTTTATGAGAAGGGTCCACAGCGACGAAAGGATGAAAAACGAGTTCCCACTGGGTAATATCGAGCATACCCTTGCAGGATGAGTTTCCCATTCATTAAGTAGTGATATTGTGTGATTTAAACAGAAATCAATGTAGATCAATTTCAAATATACTTCAAACAATTTAATCTGTGCAAAAGATACATAAATATGTGATAATGTCTGAACAAACAACAACAACATAGTCAAATAATATTTGACTACACTGCTAGAATTGTGGAGGTCTAGCCTGGTCCCCTTGCATTTATTTGCTCATGCAGAGGCATAGGAGTTTTCATCTATTATCGCTCAGTTTCCAACCTGGTCCCCTAGCCTTTGTACCGGAAACAAGTTTAAACGAGCTCAAACGAGTTCAACCGTGGCTGGTTGGGTCGCACCGTGGCTGGTTGGGTGGCTCCGTAGAGCGCTGAATATGCTTATGATCTTTATGCCACACCATAACAGCAGGGCCGTAGCTAGTGGGGGAGGGGGGACGGTGCCACCCCCACCCCACACAAAAAAACAACCCAGTAGGCCTACGTATGTAACCTCCCTGAAATGGCTCGAAATGGTAATTAGGAGACTAGATTAAACATTTCCTGGGGGGGGGGAATTCCCCCAAAACACCCCCTCCCCCAGTTCTCGTACCTCATACTCTCGGCACATGTCTGTTCCAAGAATTGAAAACGATGGCCTAAGCAAAACAAATGCACCTGTTCATCCGCTTTACCTTTACACACAACTCACAACTTGTTTATTTCTATCATTTTCAATAAAAAATCGAAAATATGGAGAAATTGCATGGCTAAAGGGGGGAAGGTGCGTGATGGCCCTGTCACATTACGACACATCTCGCCAGCATGCCGCCACACGTGAAATCACTTTTTTACGTCGAGATGCATAAAACTTTTTGGCACTGGGTGGAAAGTTGGATGTCAGCGCAACGTAGCGGACATAAGCGTAGTGTCCGCCCGACGTTGTGGGAACATATGTCGACGTGTGAGAAAAAAAACTAAAAAGGTTTGGCACAACGTGTGGCTAACATGCCTCTCGTGCGCGCGGCATGTACCTAGCGTTGGCATAACGTGCTCCCAAAGTTCCGCTAGCGATCGTCACACATCTTGCACAACGTATGAGAGCATAGTGCCAGCAAATGAGCGACGCATGTCCAACGACAGTCCAGCGCATTTCGTCGTTGTGCCAGCGTGCCCGCAGTTCCCACGATATTGGCCTAATGCATGAGTAACGCATGCCGATGGGCGGGGGGGAGCACCCGACCCACCCGCGCCTTGGGTATAAATAAGGCTGCAGTCTGGCTCTCTCCTCACAACTCCTCCAGCATGCCAGGGAAGAAGACCTCATGAGCACACAGCCAGTTTGGCCCGGGACGTGGCAAAGAGAAAGGGAAAGGGAAAGGCAAGAAGAGGATGATGGAGGAGACATCACCATCTCCACCACAATCTCTAGCATCTCCTCCTGCACCATCTTGCCAGCCCGAAGAGATGATGGAGACACAGTCCACGTCTCCATCGCCTCCTCGGTCACACCCCTCGTCTGTCGCCTGCATCTCATCAAACACGCAGCAGGGGCGAAACAAGAGGAGGGTGAGGAAGTGTGACTGCACTCTGACCGCAGCAGATGAGGAGCTGATGCTGGAGTTCCTGCATGACAACCCCGTCATATGGAACGTCAGGATGAGTGACTACAGGTGGATGGACAAAAAGGGGAAGCTTCGGGAGGACCAGGGAGAAAGGATGGGCAAAACTGCGGCCCATCTCCAGGGGCCGTATGCACAAATCGGGGTTAGGGCCGTAACCGTGGCTAGGCTAGCTCCACACGGCTAAATGTGTGTAATTGCATACGGATTTAGCCGTGGGAGCTAGCCTAGCCGCGGTTACGGCCCTAACCCCGATTCGTGCATATGGCCCCAGGGCTGGTTCAAGTCCCTACGTGACTGCAACACACGGCTGCACAAGAAGATGAGCGGTAACGGGGCTCCCCAGCGCACTGAGAGGGAGCAGTGGATATTGGACAAGTTTGGGTTCCTGAGTTCAGTCATCAGGCACCGGCCTGAGCCCTGCAGAACTGTAAGTACTATATATTTTACTGGCATTGTAACTTGCAATGACGGGGATTTTATTCATTATACACCTCATTCTGGATAAATCTATGTATTTATTTTAATGGCATTATGATTTGCAATGATGTGGATTTTATTCATTATAGACCTCATTCAGGGTGAATCTATGTATATATTGTAATGGCATTATAGACGCAGCTCAGGGCAATTTAGGGGCTGCAGAGTCAGACTGCGCTGAGCTGCAGATCGGGCACGATGAGCAGAGGGGCAGACCCAGACCACCAGCCGATTCCCGAGGCAGAGCGAAGCAGGACAGCAGTCTGCTGACAACTCTCCAGCAGCACGTCGATCAGTCGGGGGAGCTGCTGGAGAACCTGAAGCTCGTTGCATCACGGGCCATGACAGTGGGTGCGGCATTTGGGAATTTCATCAGGGACGCGATGGAGACTATGTCCAAGGTCCAAGCAAAGAAGGCGCGGGCCGGGATTTGTCACGTCCTGACGGAGGTGATGGATGAAGACAACGAAGGGGGACGCATGCAGGTGGAGCTGGCAGGTCCACCCCGTCCATGGCGTGTCCTGTGTGACCCCTGTCTGTAACGTTGTGGCAGTCGACGTCATCACATGCGTCCTCTTGTCCGTCGCTGAGCGAAATGTACCAGTCACATCCCCACCAGTGGAGACACCAACCACCACCAAGATCCCCATGGGCATCACAGAGCCACGAGTATATGCAGCAAGCAGTACATGGTGCAGCTGGTGCTGCCTGCACCGGCGATGGCGATGCACCAGCCGATGGGACCGGCGCAGGTACTGCAACTGCTACTGCAGCCACAGACCATGTTTGCCCACAGCCCATGGGTCCGCCTCCACCAATGGGGATGCCTTCACCACCGACAGCACGTCTAGCACTGACAGCACGTCCAGCACCAGCAGCAACACCACAATCGGGCGGCAGCTCTGCTGTCGGGGCATGGGTTTCAGCCCAAGCCGTGCTGAACCAGTCCAGCACTCCGACAGCAGCGGACAGTTTGTTGAATCTGTCCTGGCTGTCGGGGATTTCGAACGTGTCCAACTTGAACATCGAGGCACAGGAACTGTTTGTTCCTGCGGGGGAATGGACACCCCCTCATCAAAGGACAAGGAGAAGTGACTTGGTCCAGTATATACGTGTATATATTTATTGTTTGTAGTTTGTAAATATTGTATATATGTATATTTGTTGAAATGTAATTATTATGTGCCTCTACACTATTTATAAAATGTTTGTAAATGAAATGATATGTATTTTAATCCAGATGTTGGTCTCTGAGTCTAATTCTTTGTGAACATTATTTATCCTTATTATACAAATGCAATGTGGTAAAAATAAATGTTATGAAACTTATAATAATTTAGGCCTTTGCCCAGTTAGCCTACTTTACAAAAAGTAATCTGACATGTAATTAAATAAGAACCCTGCCCCCCCCCCCCCTTAAATAAGTGACATGTTAAATTTGGCCCTTAAAAAGTAATTAAACTACCCCATAAAGTAACCTTCCCCACCCAAATGAATAAGTGACATGTAAATTTGTCAGTGTAAAGTTATCTTCCCCACCCAATTTAATAACTGACATGTAAATTTGTCAGTGTATAAGTAATCCTCCCCACCCAATTTAAGAACTGACATGTAAATTTGTTAGTGTAAAAGTAATCCTCCCCACCCAATTTAATAACTGACATGTCAATTTGTCAGTCTATATATAATTAGGCCCAGAAAAGAATTAACGATACCTATCCCAACCAATTTAATAACTGACATGTAAATTTGTCAGTCTATATATAATTGGGGCCAGAAAGAAATTAACGATACCTACCGCACCCAATTTAATAACTGACATGTAAATTTGTCAGTGTATATAATTGGGGCCAGAAAACATTAAAAAAACCTACCCCACCCAAATAATAACTGACATGCTAAGTTTGGTTCGGTATCAACAACAGATATTGATACCTTTTATTTAAACCAATAGAACTATCAACTTTTTTTACATACAAATATCACAGTAAATATCACAAATGACAGAGATCAAGATACAAAAACATCACACTACAAAGACATCACTAGATCATATTGTCCTGCCACTCAACGGAATCGGCTGGTGAGTTGGTCCAGTCCTTGAGGAGGGAGGGAGGGAGGGAGGGAGAGAGAGAGAGGGAGAGATAGAGAGACGGGACACTTGGCGCCTCTGCATATGGTAAAGGAAAGGAAATAAAGCTGTGTGTTTGGTGTTTAGCGTCCAAGCAACATCTAATGTCATATCAGGACGGGGAAATAAAGAAATTATGCCTCCGTACAATATATCATAGCCAACATTTTCCTCCTTCTCGTGATAAATCCCATTGTGGACATCTGTTTCTCATCGTCAAAAGAGTCATGCAAATAACTGTCACTACACCTGGATAACCAGTGATTCAATGCTGATGAATTATGTATTCTGACGAATAAAATATTTACGAAAAAGAAGAGTGAAAAAGATATCTAACCTTGTTTACGTTTTGGACCACTAATCGAGTTAATTTATTTTCGGAGCCAAAGTGATTATTCAAGGCTGCGCTAAGAATGGAGAAATGGGAGTATTTAAGGGATCTCATTTTAGTGTCGTAGTATTATTTAATGCTGCCTATTCTGATCGGAAAAAAATCTAATTATTTGAAAAGAAAACTTATCTAGATTTGAGCTTACATATCCAATTTAAATAGGGGTGCACTTGTTAAGCATCTGTTGTTCCATAGAAGGGGATACCACACCAAATTAATAGAACATGTAACTGCTGATGCCTTTGGTGTCATAATGTTGAAGTGGTTGTCAGAATTAATTTGGATGTTTTCACTTAAATATCTCCAGCATTAACCATATAAAATAAAAGTTAAAAGTGACTTCAAACTAAAGTAAAGTAGGTCACAACGATCAACAACATGTATTTATCTCAGGAAATGGCAGGAACCCAAAGCTTAATTTTATCACCAGGCTTGGGTAGCAACAAGTTATAATTTTGTAAGTGATTGGCTTGACACAGTCTGGGTTTGAACCCATGGCGTCCCGAGCAGGAGGTCAGCCAGCACTCTCACTGTTCTTAAATTCCTCCTGTGTGTGAGGCGCAAGGGGGCCACCTGGATACATTACCCCGACAGATGGGGGAGGGGGCACTCCACCACAGTGTCTATGGAGGAATAATAGTAATACAGTACATGTTCACCTACAATTTATACTCGTATAATGCGTTATGCATCATATATATATACACATATAATGTATATAGATTATTCTAGTATACCATCTTACAATTTAATCTAGCATAACATATATCAATTGAATCTAGTATAGAATACATAGATTAATCTAGGGTCACTTAGCAATTTAATCTAGGACAGAATAGAGAAATTTAATATAGCATAGCATGCGGCAATTTATTCTAAGATCACATATAGCAATTTAATTGAGGATATCATATAACAATTTAAACTAGGATATAATTACCAATTTAAACTAGGATAGCAAATAGCAATGTAATATAGAATCATGCATAGCAATTTACACTAGGATAGCATATAGCAATAACACCTAGGATATCATATAGCAGCTTAACTTCGGATAGTATTTAGAAATTTAATCTAGGATAGCATATAACACTTTAATCTAGGCTAGCATATAGCAGTTCAATCCATGATAGCCAATAGCAATATAATCTAGGATAGTACACATCACTTTATCTAAGATAGCATATATCACTTTAATCTAGGATACCATATACCAATTTAATCTATGATAGCATATAGAAATTTAACCTCGGATAGCATACATCAATTTAATCTAAGACAACATATAGCAATTTAATCTAGGATAACCTATATCAAATTACAAAGAGAGTTGCCGCTGCATAGAATGGCCTCTCAAATATTAAAGCATTTGAATGAGGGATTAATTTTACACATAATTGTAAATAATTATGAAGTGGTTCTGATCTCATGTCACACAGACCAGTGTACAGCCGTGTTCACACCTGCAAGTTTAGGCCGAACTAGATAAGGCGAACTAGATGAGGCGAACTAGTGTCGTGTCCACACATGCAGTGCTTTTAGCCGGAAATCGATATCTGTGCATGAGCAAGTCCATACTAACCAGCGCCAGTTTCGGTTAGTCAACGTCGGCACGAGAGAGTGTGGGTTCGACCTAGATCTGTTTCGACTGAATCGTATTGTTTTGGAACAGTCAAAACTTCTGCTGGGCAGTGAAACCCTAAAAATAAATGATGAAAAAAATATCTGTGCACAGCTAGCAGTTTCATAGAGCAAATTTACCGGAAAGTCAACAAACTCAGGTCTTGACTGTGACGTCCTTAATCCGCCTCAACTAATCCGCTTGCGTCTACACACGCAAGATAGGCCGACTCAAGTTAGATCGCTTCATATAACCTACCTCGCGACGCAGTTTACTTGAAGCGAATTAGTTGAGGCGAATCAGCCTTAATCCGCCTTAGCGTTGCGTCCACACGGCGAATGTGAGCCGAACTAGACAAGGCAAACTAGTTGAGGCGACTTAACGCCTGTGTGTGAACATGGCTTACCATTGCTATCACTCCAGATGAATCAGACAATGATCTGGATACACAGATCTAAAGACCTTTGTCCATTAAAGCCCAAATTAAAATTAAGTAAGTAACTAATGGCTGTTGCGTTTGAATGACACAAAGCTGTGCATATACAATAATTAAGAATGGGGAAGAAGTACAATGGCACACACACTGTATGTCGCTGATGGGAAATCATCAATCAAACACTTTCAGGACAAACTGGAGCAGAAGGTGGTTTGTTTGTCACCTGAAAGGGGACCTATCTGTGTGTGTGGGGGGTGGGGGGAGTGTGGGTGTGGGTGTGTGTAGGTGTGTGCGTGTGTGGGTGTGTAGGGATGGGTGTGGATGTGGGAGTGTGGGTGGGTGTGTGGGAGTGTGGGTGTGGGTGGGGTGTGTAGGGGTGGGTGTGGAGGTCTGTGCGTGTAGGGGTGGGTGTGGAGGTGTGTGTGGGTGTGTAGGGGTGGGTGTGGAGGGTAGGTGGTGGTCTGAGTTGTGCCTATTGGCCTGGACTAGGACACTATATTATACACAGTACATGCATACAAAGGATACATCATTTAGTACTGCATTAAGCATGTATTGCTTTGTCACAAGGATTCCTTCTGTTATATCGAATGGCACTAGTGCCATTGGAAATCACTAGAAAACAGTTCTAGGGAAAATAATGTACTATTTCGATATTTGTACTACCAAACCCCCATGAGTGCTCATTGTCACACGTTAGTACATGTCCTAGTGTGATCCTAAAATGGCCTACAATTTACATTTGTTACCACGTAGGCTGGTGCTTGGCATTACTATGGCAAGGAGCACTGAAACGAGAAGGACCAATTGTCCGGGATTGATTGTTTGGTTGGTTGGAGTTTTACGTCCTGGCAACATCTAAGGTCATATCAGGATGGGTACCGACTTGTTATAGTGTGCACTCATGGCGACTTTATAGTGCTGCCCCACTGGGAAATCAGACCACTGTGACCCGATATCCCACTCAGTCACATTATACTGACACTGAGCTAATCAGTCCTTGCTGTATCATATTAATGCCGAGCACCAGGCTAGGAAGCGGCAGGTGTCAATGTTATAAGCCATTGCGTTGACTCGACCGGGAACCGAACTCCCGACCTTCTGTACGCAGATAAATATACAGTATATTGTTTATGACCTACTTTAAATTACCGGGGGTGGTGGCCTAATTGGTAAAGCCCGGGCGTCGCGTGTGGAAGGTCGGGAGTTCTGTTCCCTGTCGAGTCAAACCAATGACTTTAAAATTGATACTTGTCGCTTCCTAGCCTGGCGTTTGGCATTAATAGGATAGGGCAAGGACTGGTTGGCTCAGTGTCAGGATAATGTGAGATATCAGGTCATGGAGCCAGCAGCCTGATTTCCCAGTGGGGCAGTGCTATAAAGTCACCATGAGTGCGCACTGTCACATGTCGGTACCCATCCTGATATCACCTTAGATGGTGCTAGGATGCAAAACAACAACAAACAAATGTACTTTAAATTAGTTTGAAGTGAATTTTATTTTAAAGGGTTTACTTTGGAGATATTTGAATTGAAAACCTGCAAAAACGATTTTGGCAGGTACGTCAAAATGGTGGACATAATAGACTTCAGCAGCAACAGGTTCTATTTAATTTACTTAAAGCTGCATAGTCCGATGAAGTATCAAATTTTCAAAACCAAACCTATTATCTAGATTTGATTTTACATATCTAACTTAGATACTGATGCACTTATTAAACATTTGTTTCTGCGGAGAAGGCAATACTGAGTCAATTTAACAGAACCTGGTACTACAGAAGTCTATGGTGTCAGAGTTTTGGCAAGCTTGCCAAAACTAATTTTCCATGTTTCCACTCAAAATATCTAAAAAGTTTACCATTTAAAATAAAAGTAACTTTGAACTAATGTAAAGTAGATACTAGTGATCCATCTAATATATTTATCTCAGAAAAAATACAGAAATTCAAAAACATCGGACTATGCAACTTTAATATTCAATCCCTTCTATGCAGCAATAAGTGCTTACTAAGTGCACCAGTGTATACATTTGGATAAATATGCATGATCAAATTTAGCAAAGTGACTTGGTTTCGAAAATTTGATAATTTCATCAGAATATGCAACTTTAATCAAAGAATGTAAATAACAAATGCACTTTTTAAGAATTAAACATTAAATTTGAGCCCCCCCCCCCCACACTCACACTCCCCAGTTGAACATTAAATGGCTGCACCGTGTCGATGTGTTTATTATCGGTGTACTAACAGTGCATCGACTAACTCAGCCAAAGAAGAAGAATTTTGCTGTTTCTTTGTCTGAATAGAATTACCTCCAAACTGTGCTAGCTGCAAGAACCGAAAACAATGGTAGACAAAATTAATATAGACATGTGTAGTTATTGTTAATAACTAAATCACTGTTGATGTAATTCTCGCGATTTTGAGCTTAATTCTTTTAGTAACCTTGGCAACCATCTCACCTTTGATGAACATCAGCCTCGCGTATATCCAGTTCATCTTACTGTTTGACACCAGTAGAAACATATTGTGTACTGCAGATGCGAACTTAGAGGCTTTTTGCTGATTGTATGAACACTGGAGGAGTACATTCACAAAGACGCCGACATAGTGCAGTTGTAGTTAAAACCAGAATCGGAGTTAATCAGTGAACAACAGCAGTATGGGACCTACTTGGAAACGAGGCGTAATTCTACTGATGAGTTGGGGATTCCATACAGCTCTCCTACTGCCATTGGTTACTGCCATCAATACACCATTCCCCGGCTCGCCCAGCACCACCCGTGAGCACACTGTGACGTCACCCCAGAGGTTATCGTCAACAGATGATGAGGTCGGAGGAGGAGGAGGATTCCAGGCTCGGAGATCAGAAGTGGGGAATATGTTACTCGTTGGAAATGATGGGGATCTGAATTCTATGCCACCATCTGATGTGGAGCTTGAGAAAGTTTCTGAAAGCCCAGACTCAAAGTCATCAAATGTAAAACAACAAACACAAGTAAGTGATGGCAACTTGCCAGCAAAGGAGCCAATTCTGAATGGAAGGTTGAGCTGGGCAGAGGTGAACCAGACACACATTGGCCATGACAACCAAACACTGTCTATCTGCAAACTCTCAACTGTGGATCCCGAAGTTTTCAAAACTGTTAAATGGATGGTTGGAAAGGGAACGAAGCTGCTTGAATATACTATAAACTTTCCCAGTTATGACACTAACCCACTAATGGTGAACATGTCAAATAACTTCATGCCAAATAAATGGGCACGAGCATTTACAACACATGGAAAGACACTGTTGACATTGTCATTTAATTATGCTGTGCTTTCAATGACATTGCTGTCATTTGGTGTGGAAAAAATTGATGTGGACCTCAGTGATGAACCACATGGCTGTTTCGGACAATTCACTGCTGAACAGAAGTTGGCAAGCATCATTGAGGTTGTGATGTCTGATTTCACAGACAAACGTGATGATATATCCTGGGTCGACTATGCATGTCACCAAACAGTTCGAAATGACCATGGAGTTGCAGTCTTTGAGTATCAATGCTATGAGTGGAAGAAGAATGGAGAGAGGCATTATATCATCAATTCTTTGTCAATTGAATGGATATCAATAATGTTTGTCCTTATCAAAGTTTTCAAAGTAGTAGTATTCTTAACTGGTCCCATAGTTCTGTACTCATCATTGAAGAAGGAGAACTATGTAGTGAAACTTGCTCAGCCATTGATAAAAACAATCATGAAGACAAAAGATGACACATTATGGGAAAACTTAACAGGGCGAGAGGCAAAGCTGAAGAAATTCTACAAATTCCGCAAAGTACTGGAAGAGTGTCCAACAGAAACAGTTCAGACTGTATTACTTAGAAAGATGCTAATTGAGGTGGACTACCGCTGGTTAATGACTGAGAAAGCAGTACCTGTAGGAGTGTTCCGTTTCTTCTATAGCATGATTATCTTCTGTGGGATCCGGCGGTGGCAACCTTTTCTGTCATGTTGCAAACAAAACATCTGTGGAAGCTGGTCACAAAGATTCCTTTTGTTCAAGCTCTGTAATAAGCCACCTTTTGTGTCCTACTTTACTTGGGATCGTCTCTTCAGAATCCTCGGTGGATTCCTCCTCATGACCATACTTCCAATTCCATATTATATCCGCGTTGCAATATACTATCACTTTGAACAATCCGCTATTATTATGCGCAAGAATGCAGTCCAAGACCTTCAGCTTCAGTATCCATGGGAACATAAATTGTTGCATTTCATTGATCCAACACATGAGGTGATGATGGGAATATATGCACTGTACTGTTTCTCCTTCATTCTGCTAGCTGTCATGCGGCATTTCAAAAGCAAAAACTTTGAATGTGTTGCCATGGGTGCAGTGCGAGACATGCGCAACGTTGCCAGAAGACAGTGCCTTCATCTGATCATGTCCCACATTGTCCTGCCATTCGAGAAGTTTGGCTTATGTTTTGGTCTTCTAGTTGCAGTTGTCTATTGGCCAATAATTCTACCGCTTTGCATCCTTGTGAGTCTCATCTATTCCTTACCTACACCTTATCTCATAGGAAGGTTCCTCATACACAAAAAGCCCAGCTTCCTCCATACCTGGTTCCTACCACACACTCAGTCTAAGAAACAGTATCACTGTCCTACTAATGATGCCAAGCAGATATTATCCGATGGCACTGACAGCCTTGGTGATTGCTTCCTGTTACAAAATATAAGCCCGTATACCAAAGCAGATGCTCTAATTGAGAACAGATCTACAGTTGAATGCTGTGACTGTCAAGATGATGATACTGATAATGCAAAGGCAATGACTCACGATTGTTGTCTTCATATACTGATTGGCATACTTTGCTGTGCATTTATGCTCTCTGTGCTGATCTTGTTCATTGATGTGCTTGGATTTCTCGTTGAAGTCTTTGTGTTTACCTTGATGGGTGCAATCGTCAATGCAAGCAGTGCATCAAAGTACCTCATGTTAGCATTCTGGGTGGTCATCTATAGCAGCACTTGTTTCAACAACGTGTACAACAAGTATATGGTGCTGAATCAACACATCTTCAAGATGCTCAAGACCAACCTTGAAACCCAAATTAAGGAAGTAACACTTCTACGAGCTGACATGCAGCAAAACACTGGCTTCAAGTACTTTGATGCAGAAGATGTTCAAATCCTTAATAAATGGGAAAAAGATGCTAAAATAGATGATCTCCAGTCACTGGATGACAATGTTTTAGTAAAAACCCACTACAGCGATAATCTGGTTGATGACAACCTTGAATGCAAGCAAATGAGACTGAACTGGCGTGTTCAAAATTTAGTACTGTTTGTGGACAGTCATGATGAGCCATACATCCCACGCAGTTTATTCTTCAAAATCTGTGACCTTGAGGGCTCTGCGTATCCTGGCCCAGTTCACCAGAGCCTCATCAAAGCATTCAAGCAACTACTTTACATGATCTCTTTTCTCTTCTTTGTCTTGATTACAGTTATGACATTCGGAGAGGCATACAAACTTTCCTCCACCAATCAGCTCCTGGTTACCTTAGCTGGAGGGTTCCTTCCAACAGTCTTGAGATTTGTCATCAGTCCCAAATCTTCTACTATTGACCTCAATTCGTATTCATTTGAAGGAAAGATCCAGCAGATAATCTTTGACTTTAGTCAGCTGTGGCCAGTGACTGATTTCTCCTTCAGTTTGAAGAATGAGGATGACAGCCACAGGATTCACAATGAGGCTCACCATGCCAGTTACTCTTCGGTGAAAAAATTTCCTCATCACAAGGTGCCAAGGAAATTTATTTCACCACTTGCTCCAATTACATTACCCGATGAGTTCACCTTGGAAATCCCAGATAAGGATGACGCTGATGATAATGGAACTTCACTGGCTGATGGTGTGCTGGAACTAAATGTGGATGCACCCGCAACCAAGCACCCTTTCCCAGGAATACCTGATGAGCTAAGTTTATCTGGCATAAATGGACAGAGGAATATATTGACACGGAATCTTGATGATGGTGAATCAGAAGGCGATGATGCGCTTGCTTGCCATGCTTCGGGTGGTCGACCAACCATTACACCTTCACAAGTAGACATAGTGTTTCATGAGGGGAAGCAAAGGCTGAAGGTTAATACAAAGCTGCACACTAGTAATAACAGCGATACTGAACTGGTGAATATTGAAGAGGTTATGGCTGAACGGTTTGTGTACCACCAGGTGGCGCAAGATGAATCCCATGTGTAGTCTACCCCATGTCAACATCTCACTTACGTATTATTCTGCACTGACCTCTCAGTCAAGGGGCCGCATAGAGAGGTGAGCATGGATAGGGTGACCGCATCAGGGAGCCTAGGTCCCTGATGCACATTAGCCGGGAATGCAAGAGCTGTGTGTTCGAATCCTGATCTAGGTGCAATATTTCCCATTTTCATCACTCCTATGACACAGGTTGCCATGAGCTGGATCATATAGAAGATACACACTATGTGGTTGTTGAACCTACAGTGTGTATAGGTCTAAGTGTATAGGTCTAAGTGTATACCTGCATACTAGGTATGCAGGTATTGCAGGTATAGCAATACCTCAGGGAGTTTGACGCCCCTGCCCTGCAGAGTTGTAAACCACTGCTTGTGGTACAGGTTCTTGACAGAACCGAAGGCTAAGGGAGCAAACCCTAAACAGAAAACCATGTCACTGTGGCAGCATTAAGGGCGGTTGATGTATGGAACTCCCAACATCTCCTGACCAGCCACTGCAGGGACAAATAGTTTTGCGCCTGTCTTGACATGTTCTTGCCGGTGTGAAACCTCTATTTGCTCCCCAAGAGAGTGCCGCTGGTAACTTGCAAATGCCAGCAGCACTTCAACACTTTTGCAGGCAGCTTTCATGAAAAACCTGAAGCTGAGAGACATTAAGACCGACTCATGGATGCAACTCTCACAGCAGAGAGCTAAATGGAGAGCGGCAGTCAAGTAATGAAAGCAGTCTTTGTCGCATCGCGACCGACAGCATGATGATGATGATGATGATCAAGAAGTGTATTACCCGCATGTGTGTAATTGTAAGCATTAAAACGAATTATGGACATAAAGCATTTAAAAGACTTAGAATTCCAGGGGACAAGTGTAATGGTCTCCACTGACCTCTAACTCTAAGGTTGGTACGCTAGCCCCAGAATGGCAAGAAGTGTGTGGCAAGAATTGGTAGAACGTGGGTTTCCCGTGCAGAAGGTCAGGAGTTCGAATCCCTTGCGAGTAAACCCAATGACTTATAAAAATCTATACTAGTCGCTCCCTATCCTAGCGCTTGGGATTAATAATAATAGGATAGGGCAAGGACTGGTTGGCTCGGTATCACCATAATGTTTCTTAGTGGGATATCGGGTCATGGTGCTGATGGCCTGGTCTCCCAGTGGGGAAGCACCATAAAGTTGCCATATGTACACACTGTCACAAGTCGGTAGCCGCTCTGGTATGACCTTGGATGTTGCCAGGACTTAAAACCCCAACAAACAAACAAGGAAACATCCCCCCCTACTGAGTGTTTTAGAGTAGCGTTCTTGTTTGTCCACTACTTATTTCGTAGGCTATAATCCTTATATCAGGATGTCTGTCACCTCATGTTCCCAGTAAAGTCAAATGTATCTGATACGCACTGTTTTCAATTTAACTCTAGTTTATGTGCTTTTTAAGCACAAATTTGAATGAAAGCATTAATGACAGATTTACTATTAAATGTTAGGGCAACAATGTCATGACGTTAAATATAGCACTGCAATAAATATTACTCATATTCGCTGAGTAGGTTAATCATTGCTCTTGCTCTGCTGAATTCGGTGTTTTATAATGATAATAATATATCAGCTATAGGTAAATAATGAATCACAATTTGTATATTCATTTCCCCTTCCTGCCATTGAAAGAAAACAACCTCAGAAAGGTGTGTGTGTGTGTGGGGGGGGGGGTGATTTTCACAAAGACCTACAACAAGGAATTCACGAAAAGAATTAAGAATAGACATATATGCTGGAGCTCTTCACTACAACAAAAGGGAGGTAGCTAACAGTGACATGGCTGACGTGCGATGAAGTGTCTGAATATAATGAGTCAGCTGATTGGGTCATGTGTCTTCTGAGTCATTTAAAGGTGCATAGTCCGATGAAGGCATCGCATTGTTTTGTGTAATTGAATTATATTCATATATATCTTTTGTCCGTGCCATAGCACTGGTCTTCCGACCGTGAGTACATACATATATATATATATATATATATATATATATATATATATATATATATATATATATATATATGTATTTACACAAATACTTTTACATTGTTTATATAGTAAATTGAAGTGTGATGTGAATTCAGTAAAATTAATCTAACTAATTAATTAAATTTAATTGTCAAACCAAAACACCCACGTAGAATTAATCCAACTTAGATCATGGTGTAGGCCTACTTAGTTAACATCCATTGTTGTAGAGAATGAATAGTAAGACAATTTAAAAGAATACGTCACTGCTAGAAGTCCAGCATTCCGATCTGCATACTGAAATTGGTCCAGCATATTTTCATATCAAATTTAAACGCTGGTGGAAGTGGTGGTGACTGTAGGAGGTAGGGTGGGGTGGGGGTGCGGGGGGTGCTGGATTAAATCAATCTTCTGCAGTAACACTAACAGGTTCTATTAAATTGACTCAGTATTCCCTTCTATGTGGCAACAAATGCTAAATACGTGTGTAGTGGTCTGCACTGACCTCTCAGGCAAGTAACCACATAGACAGGTAGGCGTGGGGAGTGTATTGATATCAGGGAGCCTAGGTGGTGTAATGGTTAGCACACTGGCCCGGAATGCAAAGAGATTTGGGTTCGAGTCCCGCTCTAGGCACAATATTTCCCATTTTCATCACCCCCACGACACGTGCATCCGTATCTTATACCCCTGTCACACTACGACGTAATGAGCAAACGTAAGCCTGACATGATCACTTTTCGTCATTACGTTGACGTACGTTGGGTTACGTTATGATGATGTCAGAATGATGTTAGACTGACATCGAGCTACGTCACGTTATGTCGTGTTACGTCAGCGCGCGTCAAAGTTTTGAACCTGTTCAAAACTTTCGACGTAACTAGAACGTAAGGGTTTACGTTCGCCATACGTTCTGTACACGTTCGGCGAACGTCAATGAAATGCTGGTCACTACGTTGCACTATGTTGCATTACATTGCATTACATTGACCCACATTAAAGGTGGCGGGAACGTGCAGTCCGCGTTGTGAAAACGTTGGGATAATGGACGCCTAACGGACGTCCAATGTACATTTACCGTTTTGCCACCGTTTCATGACGTAAGTAACATAAGGTAACATAAAGCAACGTAGTTCTGGCGATCGAATAACGTTAATAACGTCCCGTCAGCGTAATTATGTTGTCCTCTCTCGTCCTCACTACACTTTACCGACGTTACGCTCTCGTCAACTATGCTGCATCCACGTTCAACTTGTGCCCAAATTTGCATACTACGCCGAGAAGTTCAACGTTCTTCACGTTCTCCCTATGCTGACATCATTACATCGTAGTGTGACAGGGCCTTAAGTCAGATATGTAGAATAACATCTAGATAATTGCTTTGGTTTTGAAAATGTGATGCTTCATAGGACTATGCAACTTTAAGCACACACACTATAAATCCATATAATAAGCACATGGCTTCTGATAACCAAACTTGGTAGGATTCTTGTTACACATTTGTTTCTTATGGTAACTGCAGTGACAATGATCTAGCAAATATTTTACTGTACCAGTTTTGTGATTGACGCATATATGCTTTGAACCCATCCTAGCAGGGCTGTGAGCCTTGTTAGTGGCCTTTTAGGCTTTAGTAGTGGCAGTGTGTTTGGGGTGATGAAAATGGGAAAAAGTGAGTCTATATTAGGATTCGAACCCACACTTCTTTCCATTCCAGGGCTAGGATGCTAACCATTATACAGTATAACCCCCTTAAACCAAACTTGAAGGGACCCTAGAAATCTGTTTGGATTAACCGATCATTGGTTTAACCGAGCTTTGACTTCGACTTTAACTTGGCTTTGGCAAAAATGGAGGTGCATTATGAATGTAATATAGACTGTATGTGGACACTATGATTATTGTTTTTTTATGTATATACAGTTTAACCCCATTAGACCAAGCTCGGTTAAATCAAATGATCGGTTAATCCAAACTTTTTTTGGCGACCCGGCAAAATACTGCCATTTATCATATAAAAAAGTCCCAGATGACCTTAAAACCACATGAAAGTTTGGTTTACCTGTACCGGAAGTGGCCTGGGGCGGACAATTTTGTTTGGATTAACCGATTCTTTGGATTAACCAAATTTGGTTTAACCAACTTTCTTATATGATAAATGGTAGTATTTTGCCAGGCCGCCGAAAAAAGTTTGGATTAACCGATCGTTTGGTTTAACCGAGCTTGGTTTAACGGGGTTGTACTGTACTACCGAGGCTCCCTGATGCAATCATCCTATCCACGCCTAGCTGTCTACGTGGCTCCTTGCCTGAGAGGTCATGCAGACTACTAGTACTACACCCATCCCCCTGGAATGATAAGTTATTTACATGTTCAATGCTTATACAGGCAATGCACCTACCATACATACACTTGGAAGGGTCATAAAGTATACAACACATAGCTTGTACAGGATGCTGGTCATGGAACCAATATCATAGCAGTGATGAAAATGGGGATATTTCACCTTGAGCATGATTCGTACCCAAGACTTGCCATTCCGGGGTCGTGTGCTATAGATTACAATACCTAGGCTCCCTGATATCACCACCCTATCCACGCCTATACTTATGTAGCCTACTCTATGTGGCTCCTTGCCTGGGAGGCCAGTGTAGACTACTACACAATCTTATAAGACTTGCATTACACATGTTGCTGGCATCCTGAGTGATGCATTCAAAGAGCAAATGACCTTGTATTACACATGTTGCTGACACCATTCCTGATGCATTCAAAGAGCAAATGACCTTGTATTACACATGTTGCTGACACCATTCCTGATGCATTCAAAGAGCAAATGACCTTGTATTACACATGTTGCTGACACCATTCCTGATGCATTCAAAGAGCATGTGACAATCATCATGTGAGGAGGCTGTAAGTTTGACAACAGAACAATGAGCACTCGCATTGAAGGTTGAAGATTCCCAACTTTTATTAACAAAAAGCATATATTCATTGGTGAATAAAACATGTATGTTGCCCTATATAAATAAATGCAGGCGGTAGATATGTTGCTGCAAGTGCAAGCATGTATCAGTATCAAGTGGCGCCCTCGGCGGCGGCTTAGTGAGTCACTAAATATCACCCAGTTGGCAAGCATACAATTTACTCAGTGAAGATTAATTAAAGGCATTTTCAAATTGTCCATAATAGCCAGCGAGGGGTGGGTGGGAGGAGAACAAACGATGACACAGCAAGAAAAGTGCATTAAAATCACCATTATACTTTGTGTTGTGTTAGCACAGTGAGATACGATTGTCCTTGAAGGGGGCGTTTAGAAAGCATGACACTTTGCTGGTTATCTCAACCCCATCTCAGACTCCTACTATGCTGGATGTGAGGGCCCTTGACCCCTGTCGGCCCCACATCCAACCGGCCCCATCACTACCTGTAAAGTAACGTTAAGTTGGAGAAGATTCGCCCCACCCCCAACTCCACAATATACCTTTTTCCCGCAGAGCATGCACGGTGAGCTGCTGCCGACAAGATTAGTTCTAGCAACTGCTGTCAGAGGACAGGTCGGTGGTGGAAATCCTCTATTAAGACCTTATCTATAGAGCAAGCTGTACAATGAGCTGATACCAATATTAGTTCTTGCCACTGCTATCAGAGGGCAGGTCGGTGGTGGAAATCGTCTATTAAGACATTATTTATAGAGCAAGCTGTACAATGAGCTGATACCAATGTTAGTTCTTGCCACTGCTATCAGAGGGCAGGTCGGTGGTGGAAATCGTCTATTAAGACATTATTTATAGAGCAAGCTGTACAATGAGCTGATACCAATATTAGTTCTTGCCACTGCTATCAGAGGGCAGGTCGGTGGTGGAAATCATCTATAAGACCTTTTCTACAGAGCATGCTGCACAGTAAGCAGCTGGCTATATGAACAAGGACCTCTACCGCTTGTTTTAGTTGATTCGTTTATTAATCGAAAAACACCCTTTAGCTCACATCTGTTTATTACTCGACAAGTAGTACCTTGATCAGTACAGGGGTTTTGCAAACAAAGAAACGCTTACAACATGTCATTATAAATATAATAAAATGTGCGATATTGCCACATGTTCATCCTGTTTGCTTGGATAGAGAGGCTCAGTCATAGAAATCACGTGTGTCATGCTGTGAATGGGAAAATTATAATATAAAGAAATATTACTGTAAAATATAATAATAGTAATAATACTAATAGTAGTACTCGTAATAGTACTCATATAATAGTAGGCCTACTAATAAGAGTACTAGAGATAGTAACACTACTACCTCTAATAATACTGAGAGGAATACTAATAGGAATAATAATAGGAATGATAGTAATGATGAAACCAGATGCTGGACTGTTTGCCGTCTACAAACAACTACAACCAATAAACAAGAAACAAGAAAACTTAAATTATGACTAAAACTAAATTCTAAAGATTTAAATCAAGTTAGACTCGTGTTGCCCTGGAGTGAAAATAAGTGTTAACATATCCATTATGGGAAGGGTAAATACATTCATCATTAAATAAAGCATGCGCATTGCAAACATCTGGAACCTGGGAGTAGTTTGGGTGGCGCCCCCTAGACTAGGGCGAGGCGACCCTTCTGAATAATGGCTACCCACGGAACTAACTAGGCAGCACCACTCCATTGGTAATAATATTGGCGTATTCAAATATACAACACATTAGCAACGACAATGTCTGTGAATGGATTTGCCAGCCATAATAAAATATTACAAATTTATTTTAATAAAGGCGGTGATTTTACAAGGGGTGTGACCAGCCAGACAAGTATTCTCAACCATTATATACATATATATATATAGTATGAGATCAGTCAAACAGTGGGAGAAGAATCAGTAGTTGACGACTCGCAGGTGGTGCCAGCTAGTGGGGCACATATGAACCAGTCCACGAATAATGACTATATTTGGATTTGTAGTACCAGAGTGTTTGACGGGGGAAGTGACATATGGCATGTCCTTCGTTTATACTCCCATAGATCACATATATAGGGCATATATATTTCAGTATTAATATATTTATTATTTTAGGACTTTAGGATATACATATATACACATATATATGCATATAAAATTCATATATTTATATATGTATTGTTGCTAAGTAGTAATCAAATAATAAATATATCATATACATGTGTATTGTTGCTAAGTAGTAATCAAATAATAAATATATCATATATATGTATGCTTTTGTTGTGAAGTAGTAATCAAGTAATAAATATAGCATAGTATGTGTATTGTTGCTAAGTCGCAATCAAATAATAAATATAGCATATATATGAGTATTGCTGCTGAGTAGTAATCAAATAATAAATATAGGATATGTGTCTTATTGCAAAGTCGTAATCAAATAATAAATATAGTAATACAAAGGGGGAAAATATTGATAATGTGTGTAAATACAATTATGGTCCAGTTGTGGGTATGCTGTGAGTTATACTAGGCATGTAGGGTATATTCTTTGTTTTGAGACCAGTGTTGTGTCAGCAACAATAAACAACACCATATACCTAAACACACTCTTGACATTTGGCACATTTAGACAGTCACGTGACAGAGAAATAGTGATAGCTGTGAAATGATCCATGAAACCCGGCTGCTTGCTATGCGTTAGACTAATCATAAAATGAGTCTACCATTGTAATAAAAACCCACCATAAATGTGTCCCCAAAAATGATTATAACATTGAAATAAAAACTACCATATTTATATCTGCTGAGAAAAATGTGTTGGAATATAATTATATATTCAAATTATTGATTAGCTTATTTAGGTTTTTCTTCAGTTGCAGTTATGATCCAACTGGTGCTAGGGGAGGTTTTTAATATGGGATATGAGGCTGTCTCAAAAGATGCTAAGTAATTTGGGACAAAACTTTGTCCATTGTTACGATCAACATACTATCTGCTTATGCATTTGCTCAGGATAAACTGATTCACGGTGTTTCATAATCCCAATAGAATACATATTGATTTGAAGCAAATGTCCTTGTGTTTTCAATGTAACCGCTTCTGTGCTGTTTTGTGTCAATTGTTATGTGGACAAAAAAAAGAAGAGTTATCACCTTTTGAGATAGGCTCATATATCAAATGGACTGGTGTTGAACAACTTCATGATACCTTAATTCCTCCTACTCTTGTAACGTCCTCTGTATTATCCTGCATTATCCTGTACCCCTTCTCTGTATTCACTCCTCTGTATATTGCACTCCATTATGGAGGAAGGCTCCTCTGTCCACTGAATAAACTCTCTTTGTACCTCCATCTCGCACTCTTCCCCTTTGTGTGAATCTTTTTTGTTCTTTCTTTGTTGTTGTTGTTGTTGTGCACTAGTTGATTAAGCAGGGGAGATTTCAATCGCGGACAAATGGTATTCCTCATTCCACTGCTCCTTGTTCTATCCTAGTAATGCCGAGTGCCAGGCTAGGAAGTAACAAGTATCAGTTTTTAAGTCAATAGGTTTGATGCGGGGCATGGTTTGAACCCAGGGTTCGAATCCCATGACCTACCAGAGCAGGAGGCGGATGCTCAACTTATTCGGCCATCGCGTCTGGTTTTATCAGTTGGACAGTGTGATATTTTAGGAGCATAATACACTTTTTTTGCCACCTACAAAATCTCACTCAACATCTTCATGTCGACTCACTAGCTACAGCCATGAAGATGATCTCTATTTATGTAGGTGGTCTGACAATTTTCAGAAAGCAAGCGGGTAAATAAAGTTGAGTTCAATGCAAAAACTGAAAAAACACAATTTAACCATCACTATCAAGTTTGAGCTCAGGGTGCCATCATTCCTATAATCAAATCCTTTTAATTAATTTTTTTTCAAAAACTGATACATTCCCGATATAATGGATTACACTATATGACCTTGAGCGTGGATTTGGATGTGTTGGAGGATGCCAAACTCCCAGAACATCCCCCGTGGTCATTGAGGAAGCCATCGGTTATCCTCCGACTCACGGAACTGAGGAAGTCTGGGAGCCATCCACTTGAGTACCAAGGCCTGCATGCAGAGATGCAAGGCCAGTTTGCAGACCCCCTCTCCATATACACTGATGGTTTGAAAGACCAAAGCTGGGTAGCTGCTGGGGCAGTCTGCCGACTGGAAAAATTTGGCATACGCTTGCCCTATCAGAGCTCGATTTTCACTGCGAAAGCCCGAGCACTCCTTCTCTCTTTGGAGTGTATCGAGGTATCCAACCACACTAACTATGTTATATACAGTGATTCTTTCTCTTGCCTCATGGCTGTTGCTGGACTGAAAACGAATCACCCTATTCTAGCAACGGTCAACCAACTGGCAACGGATGGGTATGACATCCACCTGTGCTGGGTGCCTAGCCATGCCGGCATACAAGGAAACGAACGAGCTGATCGGGCTGTGAAGAAGGCCCTGAACTGTGATCTTGAACTGTGTCTGATCCCTCACTCTGATCTGAAACCACTAATAGCCACCCACATAAAATCCAAATGGCAACATGAGTAGGATGAAAACATTAATAAACTTAAAGAAATTGAACCATCTGTGGGAAAACCACCACAGACTCATGCGGGAGGTCGGCAGGACCAAGTGGTCCTTAGCCGCTGCCATATTGGCCACTCGTGACTTACACATGCTTTTCTGCTCAAGGGGAACCTCCGCCTGAATGTATTGGGTATCAGTCCCCGCTGACACTCAAACACATTCTACTAAGTTGCGTTGATTTTTTGGCCCTGCGCCAACAATTGTTACTAAAGTAAAACAAGAAAACATTTTAGCCTTTTTGAGGGCAGTTGGACTGTACCACCTCATATAGTTTACTAAATAAATTCTATCAATTATTAATAAAACTTTTCTTTTTCTATGGGAATTTGTTTCCCTTGACCACAAATATATGATTGTGAGCTTTCTAATTTAATGACTGTCTATTGGCACATAATTGATTGTCTGCTTTTACATGTAAAAGCGATGGTTTGAACAAAAAAAAAACATTTCTTGCCGTGAATATGGCCTATGCTGCCGACACGGCGCAAAGCAACCACCAATCAATCAATCAAAACACTATGGCCGTAATCGATTAACACGACCCGAGAGACTCGGGTCACCCGAGTCGTCAGAATTTCAAATCGAACACGTCGTGTTAATCGATTACGGCCCAAATGAGTGCCAGGGGACCAGGCTAGACCTCTGTGAGACAATTATTATTTGACGAGTTTATTGTTCAGACATTATCACATATTTATGTATCTTTTGCACAGATTAAATTGTTTGAAGTACATTTGAAATTGATCTACATTGATTTCTGTTTAAATCACACAATATCACTACTTACTGAATGGGAAACTAATCCTGCAAGGGTATGCTCGATATGATCCAGTGGTCAGCCGTTTTTGCTCCTTTCGTCACTGTGGACCCTTCTCCTTATATGGGTGGACTTAACAAGCCTTTCATTGAGCACACATTTTCACTGGAATTCTCCCATTCTTCACACCATTGACATGATGTGATTTAAATATAGGCAGAAGCATAGTAAATTTCAAACATACTTTAATCACTTTAATCTGTGTTATGCATAAATACAATTTCAGATTATGTCTGAAAACAATACTACTGCTACATCTGATTTACACTTATAAGGGCTCACTGCATTGTTTCCGGAAGTTGGGTAAAAGTTAATGTCGACGCTGCAACCCAGGCCGTACCAACGGTTGGGGATGGGGGCGGGGGGTATCTTTTGTGTACTGGTCGTTATGTGACTGACCCAGCACAGGAACAATGCTGGGTCAGTCACATAGCAACTAGATCTACTACTGGCTGTCGAGATATATGGGGGGGGGGGGGGGAGGAGTTGCGGCCTCCCACAGAGGAGGTTGGGGGGGGGGCTCTCCTCCAAAGAAAATGAGGGGGAAAATTGATACAAAATGGTGCATTCTGGTGCTTTTGATGAAAAATATACGTAAAATATTTCTAAAAAGAGACAAAAAAAGTACTAGCTAAAGTGATTGATTGGCAGGAGATTACAAATTAAAAGCAGGAAATGGTGAGATTGGGGTTAGTTTGCTATATTGTAGGGAGATCTGCCGCCAAATCGGTAGATTTGGCACCTCTGCTTTCCACCACTCACTTTGTATGTTATAAGTCTGTACCACAATGTCCATGACATACCATATTCCCAGATCGTCATCCATCCATCCAAGTACTGATGAGGCTTAAGGATTACTTATCCACTACAATGTTTTAATTATTTTCAGAGTGCATATTCCTTGATCACACCTGTAAAATGTAGGCCAATAATCTACAACAGGTATATATATAATTATATTTACAGTACATATATATATATCTTATAGAACTAGTTCTTGCATACAGAACAGGAAATCCATATTTCCTTTATTTCAAACCCTACACTGTTCAAATATACATTTTCCACAGAGCATGCATACTGAGCTGCTACCCACAATAGCAATAGCAATGGTAATCCTCTATTATACTTTTTCCACAGAGCATGTTGCACTGTGTTTTGCAATACATGGCAGTAGTTCTGCCTCTGCCGCCAGAGGGCGAGTTGGCGGTGAAAATCATCTATTGTAGACCTTATTCAGATAAAACAAACTGGAAACGAGACCGATGCGGCACAAAATGTATGGGTAAAATGTCTGGACCGGTACTGAGAATCACACAACTTTAAAGAGAAGTAACCATACACGGTGGCCGAATTGATAGAGCGCAGGATTTCCATGCGGAATGTCGGGAGTTCTAATCCCAGCTGAGCCAAATCTATGACTTACAAGGTTGCTGCGCGTTGCTACCTAGCCTGGTGCTCGGCATTAATAGGATAGTGCATGGACTGGGTAGCTTAGTATCAGGATAATATGACTGGGAAATCGAGTCATGGTGATGGTAGTCTGGTCTCCCAATGGGAGCAGCACTATAAAGTCACCATGAGCGCGCACTGTCACTAATCGGTACACATGACCTTAGATGTTGCCAGGATGTGAAACGCCAAAAAACAAACATAGCATTAAGTCTCCTGGTGGTAAACTATGGCACTAAGAATTAAGATGTAAAGTAGCTATTGCTTTCCCCTCCAGTTGGGTTTAGTTTTTTTGTTGGAGTTTTACGTCCTGGCAACATCTATGGCCATATCAGGACAAGTACCGACTTGTGACTGTGCACTCTCATCACGATTATATAGTGCAACCCCCACTGGGAGACCAGGCCACTAGCACCATGACCCAATATCCCTCTCAGTCACATTATCCTGATACTGATTGATTGATTGGTGGTTGCTTTACGCCGTGTCAGCAGCATAGGCCATATTCACGGTGAGAAATGTTTGTTTCTGTTCAAACCATCGCCTTTACATGTCAAAGCACACAATTAATTTTGTGCCAATAGACACTCATGAATTTTGAAAACTCACAATCATATAGTTTCTGGTCAATCTAAATAAAATTCTAGATGATATATACTGAGCCAACCAGTCTCCCAGTTGGAAGACACCTATATAGGAATCACTAATGCGGGTATGGTCAAGGTAGCCAAACTATCGCGCTATCTACAATGATGCATTTGAATTTGCTACTATTTTGGTAGTCGCTATCGCTGTCACTTTGTTTAAGTAGGCAACAATTATTACAAGTGTAGTAGTCCGCAGATGAGCCTCTCCATCACACGGTCCCAGCAGGGACTGCACTGACCACTGTTGTCCGCCAATGGTGACAGGTGGCAGCAAGGTAGCCAGAAAGGGGGTCCCTGGACGTACCCCCCCCCCCCCTCCTCCAACTGTGACCATTTAGCGGCCACCCCCTCCCATGAAAGGTTATTTACAACCTGGCTGGTCAAGGGGCGGGTCACTTGATATTGTGATACCGCAGTGGGCAGAGCAAAAGGAATTAAACCTTTGAAGCATATGCTTACTCTTTTCATCTTCCCATCACATTACACCAAGTACAAGTAGCAGACCTGGGGGAACGGGCTGTATGCAGCCTATCACACACCATTTACCCACCCGCCCTCCACATATTTATCAATTCTTTTATACAGATTACACAGTGATAGATTGATTGATTGATTGGTGGTTTCTTTACGCCATGTCGGCAGTATAGATCATATTCACGGCGAGAATTGTTTGTTTTTTATTCAACCATCGCCTTTACATATAATGTAAAAGAAACACAGCGCGTCTATGTCGTAAGTGAATGAGGAAAGACTGCACAAATCTCGTTTTGGATCACACGCCGTCCTGAATTACATTGGATGGTTCTAGGGCATACAACAACAAGAATCACATCGATCACACATGGATAAGGCTAGTGGCATCAGATGTACAATTCGTTGTCGTGAATGGCAACTTGAATAGCAAACACTCTTAGGGTGGGGGTGTTACATCAAATGCCGGTAGACTACACACTGCAAACGGCATCGCTATACTCCAACATCATTGAGCAAGTCTGAGACAGTGATAGACGCACACTATATTATTACATCTCATAATACCCCCATCACACCAAACTAGTTCTCACTACATTCTCGAAAATGTTGCTGAACGGACTCAAACTGTGTGTGAATGGAATGGACGTAGTAGCAACTTTTTAGTCTTCTTACAAATGGAATGGACGGGTTAGAATGCAATGGTGCTCCAGAACTCCAGAGCATGCCCATGATTTTCGTGCAGCCACGTTCTGCCCCGACCACAGCCCGTTTTAGAACGTGGTCGGACGTTTTGAGAACTAGTTTGGTGTGATGCGGGTGTTAGCAGAAGGATAAAGTTGCACAATCCGATGGTTTTGGGTTTCTGCCATCATATATTTTAGCTATAAATATACTATTTTGACGGTTATAATCTACTTTACTTTACTTTGAAGTGACGTTAATTTACGGATAGGCCTACCTTTCTGAGGTCTAGCTTGGGATTTCCATGTGGTACATAGACTTTTTCGGCGATGGGATAAAACGATGTAGTACATAGCACATACATGCATTTACATCATATATTTTAATTGTTTTAAATGTGTAACATCAGATACATCATGATACACAGCTGCATGAATGGAAGCTATGCCGCTGCGATTGAACATGTTTGAAGTGAAATTGTACCCAATTAATTTTGGCATGCACTCCGAAATTGTGGGCGTGGGGTTTACTTACCCATTTCCAAGCATATTGCAGCAGGACCAAACTGAAACCAATGTTTTATTTGGTGCACCGATCTTCACCTTGGAAATTTAGAATAAAATCTAAGCAAGTGTAGACAAGTTTAACGCGTTCATCGGACTATGCAGCTCTAAGGTTTTAGTTAGTAGCCATTTCAAGAAGAATGGCCTAGATTGCCAGGAAGGCGTTAAGATTGGACAAAGGCAGTTGATAGCGTTAGTGTAGAATGAGTTGTGCAAGCTGAATTAAGGGGGTAAGTGGGTAAAAATGAGAGAGAACAATTTATCTTTTTTTCTACCTTTACATGGCATAAAGGGTTAATGAATTAATTTAAATGTCCTAAAATATCAAGTTTCAAAATTAATTATATACCAGTGAAAATTGTTATTGTATATCCTCAAATAATGTATTTTTTTCTTAAGCATTACTTTGAAGCAGAATTTCTGAGTTTTCTATTTTTGTCTGTTTTGAAATGTCTGGTAGATCTAGCTTCCATGTCGTTTCTAGTTCTAGGCTTGACATTTGCACAGAATACATGCAAGAGTCATTGCTGTGTGATAGACCATTAACAATGTAGGTAGGTACCAAGATAAAAAGAAAGTGAGAAACAAATTACTTCTAAAAAATATCGTATATGCAAATGAGGTACCAGACCACCAAGCTACACAAACTTCTTTTCCCCACTAATCTCAATTATGATTGGTTTATTGCGTAGAGGAATTTATCAAAAGAACTTATCAAACAAATCAGTTCAAAATGTGATCCAAAATTAAGGAAACTAGACCTGCCAGAAGATTTACGCATATTTAATTAGCCACGTTTTTTTACCATGGCAATCAGGTGTAAATAATTATGTAATGTCAGAGCAAGTTTCACAAACTATCTATAAACAAACACCCTGTACAGACTTATAGCCACAATGGAATGTTCAGAACCATAGTAAACTCACATACCTCTTTAAGTGAAGATGGCCTGTTGAACACAATATACATTCTTTGATTACACAGGATGTATATAAAGAGTGCATGTGCAAGACCACACATACCGCCAATCCAAAAAGCTAATTAAAATAAAAGATTTTTACCTGGAAATAATTTTAATTCTCACTCACTCCACTTTTCTTGTCATGCCCTGATTATGAAGCAACGAACAAAAATTAGGGAAGTAAAAAACTTGTTGAAGGTTTGATTCCAATGTTGATCTCAATTGTTGGAGTAGCGTTTATGGGGTTTTGTGCATGAACTTTTGTTGTTATCCTTTTCTATATTCCCTATATGCATGCATATCTGTATCAAGTCCTATAACTGTGGGTGTGGGTGTATATACACACATGTATATATAAACACATCGAGAAATGTATATGCACAATATACATATATATATACACATATATATTCATGTAAGTGTGCATATAAACACATAGTAATAAGTGTACATCTTTAAATATATGCATATATCGAGAACATAAGTTTGTCCATACTCGCGTAAGGATATATATATATATGCATGTGCTCTTTATATGCATAGAATATATGCATGTATATATTTGTATATAAATGTGTACATACATGTACATACATACAAGTTAAACAATATATATACACAGTTACAGAGTAAACATAAAATATTCAGATGTATAAGGAGTTATGGCAGGGACTTTAGTTTCAACAGAAAATGCACAAAAGGTATATTTTCATATAAAAATGAGCTAATTTAGCTTTTCAAGGCGTACCTACAAAACACTTTTCACGATGTATGGATATAGTATTAATAAAAATAGAATAATAAATGATAGACATAATTAATGTCGTAAATGGCCAATAAAAAGTGATCATAGTCATAATAACTGTTTAAAGTAAATATTAAAATAATTATTATAATAATTGTAATATTAAAGCAATTAATAAATGAGGAAATGAATAATGAGAAAAAGTAATTACGATGGTATATTCTTTAATTATAGTAATAATAGCTGCTCTAAATAATTAAATGATAATTATTATAATTATAATAGTAAAGCCATTAACAAATGAGGATATGAATGATTAGAACACGTAATTACAAAGGTGGATTTTTAATGCTATTGGGATCTTCTGGTAATTATAATAATGGAAACAAATAATAATGATAATAATAACAATAATAAATAATAATAAATATTATTGTACTATTTGTTTAAAAAGGGCATTTTCTGGACGATAATAATTATAATGCATACATAAATAATATTGCATTACTCCTATTATTCCTTGTTTAAAAAGGCATTTTCTGGACGATTTCTAAACAGAAGACTCATCCTTGCTCTGCTGACTTGACACTCTCTTGTAAGGCGAGCCACGTGCTGGACGCATAGCGATTCCGTTCGTCGGGGTATCGGCTTCAAAACTGGTCTGATTGCGGACCCTGATCCCTCCACCACGATTGAGGTCCACCATGAGGTCGACCGGTCTTCCGCCAGGTGGTGTGAGTACCTGCGTCGAGGTGCTCTTGTAGGACGGCACCCATGATTGTCGCGTGATGAGAACCTCCATTGAACCTCCACCTCCGGCATCGCCACCGGTCTGTGTCTCTGCACTCTGGTATGTCGAGCCACCGCTGCCGCCAGCGAAGTTGCCACTGCCAAAGCGGTGCTCCGCATTGGAGACCGTGGCATTGGTAGGGTTGTTGATCCCATAAGAAGAAGAGGCAGGGTCTTCCGGGGGAAGCGAGTTATCTGGTGGGAGTGAACCACGCGATTCGAAGCTGCCGGGTTCCTGGTGGAGGTTCTCATCGATGTCGTCACGGATGGTGATGAGGAGGTCCACGTGTGTGGGGTCGCATGTGCCACTGCCCTGGCGATGGCGTCCCTGAATGTATGGCTGATGGCCGATGAATGCTCCTGGTGGGGGGCCAACTGGTGGGGGCTCATCACTATCACCATCCTCACCTGGAGCCAGTGGCACTTCAGGGTGTGAACCCAGTGAGCGTGGCTCTTCTGTGCTTTCGACCTTGAAGGACAGGTCAAACACAGGCCACAGTTCATTAAAGTGGTAAATGATTTGGTGGATCTTCCCTTCAAACGAATAAGAATTGAGGTCAATGCTAGGTTGTTTTGGCTTTATGACAAAGCGCACAACAAAAGGAAGGAAACCCCCTGCCAAGGTCACCATGAGCTGGTTGGTGGAGGAGAGCTTGTAGGCATCTCCAAAGGCCATCACTGTTATCAAAACAAAGACGATGAAGACAACCATGTAACTAAGTTGCTTAAATGCCTTCAATAGGCTCATATTGTAAGGCCCAGGACAGCCGGGAGCATCCAACTTGCAAATCTCATGGAAGAGGGTCTTTGGCATACGAGGAACATCGCTGCTGTCAACGAACAACACAAGATTATTCACACGCCAATGCAGCTTGTCCTCAATGTACTCAATGCTATCGCCTGTGGAACCATAACCTTTGTAACTTCCCAAGAGTCTGTGCCGCTCATCTTCTGTCTCGAAGTCACTGTCCAACTCCTCCTCAATCTCCATTTCCTTGAGCTGCTGGAAATCAGCCAGATTGAAGTACTTGAAGGCGGTATTCTTCTGCATGTCTTCACGCAGCATTGTCACCGCCTTGATGTCCTCTTGAAGCTTCGTCTTGATGAACTTGAAGACATGCTCGTTCAGGTCCATGTACTTGTTGTAGACATTGTTGAAGCAGGAGCTGCTGTAGACCATTATCCAGAAAGCCAACATGAGGTACTTGGCTGCACTGCTCGCGTTAACAATGGCACCCATCAGCGTAAACACCATCACTTCCACGATGAAGCCGAGAACGTCCGCGAAGAGAAGCAGCACACTCAGCATAAAGACGCTGCAGAGAAGGCCCACGAGAACTGACACAAAGGATGTGTAACAAGTGCCGCGGTTGATCTCACAGCTGAAGCAGTTCTCATTTGTCGCTTCCTTGTTTTCGGGGCTGATGTTCTCAAGGAACAAGCAAGTCTCGAATGAAGTGGTGCCTTTGGAGAGCGTGTGCTTGTCCTCTGATCTCCGGCTGTAATGATGGGGCGAAGTGGGGATGGGACTGTTCCTGAGAAAGACAGGCCTGTTGTGGATGAGGAACCGCCCGAGCAGGTACAGCGTCGGGGTGCAGTAGCAGATGCAGACAACAAAGCAAAAAGGCAGGACAATTGGCCAGTATATCGGTGCGATCAGTAAACCACACACGCCAAATTTCTCAAATGGCAGAACTATGTGCGCTAGAATCAGCCTCAAGCACTCCACCCTGTTCAACTTACGCATGTCCTGCACCGCTCCAACTGCGATGGGGTCAAACTTTCCGGCATTGCAAGACCTGAAGGCCGCAAGAAGAACAAACGCTGCACCATAGGTGATGTACAAGAGCACCATCAGTGCATGTCTGGGGTCCACGTAGTGGATGAGGGTGTGCTCCCAAGGGTAGTCAAGGTCCAGCAGAGCGATGGCTTCTTTGCGTGCTGTGACATCAGCTTCTTCGTATGCATAGTAGATGGACACACGGATGTAGTAGGGAATGGGAATGGCCAGCAGCAGCAGCAGTCCCCCAAGGAGGTTGAAGATGTGCTCCCATGAGCAGAACTTCCTGCAGCTGTTGTTACACTCGGAGCGCTTACGAAGCTTAATCCACAGGAACCGTGGGGAGCAGCTTCCGAAGATGCTCTCCTTGCAGCAGGAGAAGAAGGGTTCCCACCGTCGTATTCCACACCAAATGAGGTTTTCGTAGAGAAAGGTGAACAGGCCGACGGGCACAGACTTCTCTGTCATCAACCGCCGGTGGTCCACCTGGACCTGAAGTTTGCGGAAGGAGACAAAGTTAATTCGCTCTGGGATAATGTTCTTTACGATGTTGCGAAATTTGGAGAAGGCCTTCAGGTCTCCGTTCTGCCCTGATGAGTTATCACCTGGAAGCTTCAGCTTCTTAACCAGTATGGATTTCAGCATGGGGTCCTTCAGTTTAACGATGTAGTCGGACTGCGCGAGAGATTCGCTGTATGCCCAACTCTGAAGGAAGATCGGCCCCACTAGGAAGGCAGATATCTTGAGTGTCACAACAAGAAAGAACATGATCGTGATCCACTTCACTGACATGTCAATTGTACAATGGATACGCTCTCCTTCCTGCGCGCGCTCACAGCATTTATATTTGAAATGTGCCACGCCGTCATGATCTTCAATGATCTGATGACATGCATAGTCAAATTCACCAACCCACTGACGTTCCTCAAATTCCATCCGAAAGTCAGACATAACCACCTCCATAATCTTCCGCAGCTTTTGCGAAGGGCTGAACTTGCCGAAGCAGCCCTTGGGCGCATCAACGACACTAACCGAGACCTTCTCAACGCCGAATGACAACATCGTCAGTGACAGCACCGCATAGTTGAACGACAGTGCCAACAGCGTCTTACCATGCTTCGTGAAGGCCCGGGCCCACCGAGTCGTCATGAAGTTATTCGACATGTTCACCATCAGCGGGTTCACGTCATACTCAGGGAACTCAATGTTGTACTCGAGCAGCTTAGCATTGGCTTTCACCAGCGAGCTGATCTTAGTGTAGATCTCCGGGTCAGTGGCCCACAAATGGCAGACGCCAACACTGTCGTTGTTGATGCTCCGTGCTTGGAACACTGGCTCCTTGACGTCATCCCTTCCAGCATCGAGGCTGACCTCATGGATGCTCCCTCCATCGTTTTCCACTTCATCATGTGGCGTGGCGATGTTGTCATCGGGGGGTGGATTGGTCAGTTCCGGCAGGTTCGGCTTGAAGGGGCCCGGTCTCAGGTTGTCAGGCACGTAGCCGGGGTTCAGTTGCCGCGCTCTCTGGGATGGTGCTGATGGAAGCTGCACTTTCACCATTTCCTTCTGTGGCTGTGGGGTCACGACGCGGCCGTGACCGTCGGGAACCAGCAACAACAACAATAGCAGCAGCAGCATCGCCGCTGTCACAATAGTGCCTGTCACAACTGTCAGTTCCCCACGGCGAGTGGTTGCTGTGGTAGCAGATCCACACACCATGGTTTCCATGTTTGCCGACAGGGCAGGTTATATCTTGTACTTGGAGTTCTGTATATTGGTCTGGTGTTCACTCCAAATCCACGAGACACTCCACCTCCTCCTTCGCCCGGCTCGGTATATCGCTTAGATGAGCATCCAGATAGCATAACCGACGCGACTGCACACTGGATTGACACTCCCCTCCGCCCTCTCCTCTATCTCTCTGGGTATAATCCTATCCTGCCTTCCTTCCCTGACTTGGGACGGTGGGGGGAATTGTGGTGGTGATAGGCGGCAACATGGGGAACAGAAACACCACCACGAACTGACCTTATTCCATTCACACCGCCTCGTCCTGCTCCTCCTCCGGCTGCCACGCCTGCATCCTCCAGTGTGTTATGTTCCTTGACTGTATGTGTTCCTGACCTGTGGTAACTGCCTCACCTCGACTCCCCTAGCTGTGTCTCCGAGGCAGGCTCCTATACTTATGATGCTGAATCAAGGGTGTGGAGTAGGACGGGGGACCGAGAGTGTAGGGGCGGTGTGGGGTTATATGGATTAAGGACACCCACATTGATGCCCCTGTCCTACCGTGCCGCGGTAGTGTTTAGTCACCTGGATGTAATTAGACAAGGCCCAGTGTGATTACAGGGGTGGGCGTGGCATATGGTTCTATTCCACGACTCAAAGGGTACTTCATTATATTTATGTGAAAATGAAGTCATGCACGAGGACCAGTGTAGCGTGCATCAGGATGCATTACTGGCGGAGGGTGAGGCGTGAGGATAGTGCGGGGGGTCAACGGTATGTGTGTCTTTGATACATTTGTGCTACTCTACATGGAGTTTATAGAGATGTATACCACTTGGAGTCATGCTCTTTACGTCGGGACCAGTGTAGCGGGATGGGGAAGGTGGTGGAAGGTGGGTGAGGGTGTGGGAGGAGCCGTCTGGATGACTGCCTGCTGGTGCTGATGCTGTGCTTGGTGCCGGCGTCTCACCACTGGTGCACGTGCACTACTGTACTGCTGGTGGCACCCGGACTGAAGGGGAGCTGATCAATAATATACTGGTGGAAGGGCAACACCGGTAGGGAGGACCGGCGGAGGGGGGCAGGAGGAGGGGGTGGTAGTGGGGAAAGAGCGAGAGGAGGGAGGGATAGAAGGATAGAGAGAAGAGTGGGAGAGAAGAGTGGGAGAGGAGGTGGGAGGGTTGGGTGGTTAGGGGGAAAGAGCGAGAGGAGGGAGGGATGGAGGGATATAGAGAAGAGTGGCAGAGGAAGACGGGGGATAGAGAGGAAAGAGTGGGAGAGGAGGAGCGGGGATAGAGGGGAAAGAGTGGGAGAGGAGGAGCAGGGATAGAGCACCATCAGTGGGAGAGGAAGACGGGGGATAGAGAGGAAAGAGTGGGAGAGGAGGAGCAGAGATAGAGGGGAAAGAGTGGGAGAGGAGGTGGGAGGGTTGGGTGGATAGGAGTAAAGAGCGAGAGGAGGGAGTGGTGGAGGGATAGGGAGAAGAGTAGGAGAGGAGGAGGATAGAGAGGAAAGAGTGGGAGAGGAGGAGCAGGGATAGAGGGGAGAGAGTGGGAGAGGAGGAGCAGGGATAGAGGGGAGAGGAGGTGGGAGGGTTGGGTGATTAGGGGTAAAGAGCGAGAGGAGGGAGTGGTGGAGGGATAGGGATTAGAGTGTGAGAGGAGGAGGATAGAGAGGAAAGAGTGGGAGAGGAGGAGCAGGGATAGAGGGGAGAGAGTGGGAGAGAAGGTGGGAGGGTTGGGTGGGACGGAAGGGGGGATAGCATGGAAAGAGTGGAGGCGCCACTAGTCGGAGCGTGGTGGTCAGGATGCACAATAGTAGTATGTACGGGAGGCTACCAACAATAAGATTGAGCGATTGGTGGTTTCTTTACGCCGTGTCGGCAGCGAAGGTCATATTCACGGCGAGAATTGTTTGTTTTTATTCAACCATCGCCTTTACATATAATGTAAAAGCAAACAATCAGTTATGTGTCAATAGACACTTATGAATTTTTAAAAGCTCAAAATCATATAATAAAATAAAATAGATGAACAAATTAATTAATAAAAATTGTTTTAATGAACTATATGAGGTGGTACAGACCAGCTGCCCTCAAAAAGGCTAAAATGTCTTCTTGTTTTACTTTAGTAAAAAGGCCATGCATGCTGTTTGCAGTGTAAAATTGTTGGCGCAGTTTAGTCAAATGTGCTTGACTGTCAGTGGGGACTGACATCCAATACATTCAAGGGGAGGGTCCCCCTTGATCAGGAAAATATGTGTTAGCCACGAATGGCCAATACGGCAGCGGCTAAGGACCAACAATAAGAATAATAAATAGTTCCCTTCCGCCTTTATACTTGCATAATACTTATCACACATATATATATATATATATATATATAGAGAGAGAGAGAGAGAGACAAAGAGAGGGAGAGAGAGAGAGGCAGACTGCACATGTGTGTAGCATACTCTTCTTCCTTTGCCCAGCTCACTTCACCCCCTTCTGCTCTTCCTCTTCCCTTTATATCCAAGAACTGTGTAAACCTCCCTCTCTTCCTGTGCCCCGGAACCCTTTCCGTCTTTCCTGCTCCCCCATCCCCCTCCTTTCACCATTTTCCTTCACCAAAAATTGGCTTCTGTTCACCGCGTCAGTACCCCACCCCCGGGTCTTGCACTCGCCTGACATTTGCACCCCCCTTACTACCGCTACTCCCCCATCACCCCCACCCGCCAACTGTACCCTACACCAGCCACCCAACACACACGCACAGACTCTATGCACACACAATCGATCTCAATGTACAGTCGGCACAGTTTAGCATGGACATTCAAGAGAGAAGCCAATTCTGTTATTGTGGCAAAACTCGGTCGAGGCTCATATTTAAAGCTGCATAGTCCGATGAATCATCAATTTTTCTAAACCAGAACACTCAGCCAGATTTGATTCTACATATCTAACTTCGATATTTAGTGTTTGTTGCTACATAGAAGGTAATACTAAGTCAGTTTAATAGAACCTGTTACTGCTGAAGCCTATGGTGTCAGTTTTGGCCTGCTTGTCAAAATTAATTTGGCATGTTTGCACTTCAAATATCTCAAAAGTTAACCATTTAAAATAAAAATTACTTCAAAGTTAAGATAGGGAGAATATAGCAATCAATTTAATAAATGAATCTCATAAAAATGACATAAACTCAAAACCATCGGACTATGTAACTTTAAGCTTGATTGATGGTTTCTTTAGTCTGTGGCGGCAGCATCATAGGCCATATTCACGGCACCTTTAAAAGTTGCATAGTCCAATGGTTTTGAGTTTCTGAAATTTTCTGAGATAAATACATTAGGTTGATCATTAGTATGTACCTTACTTTAGCTTGAAGTAACTTTTATTTTAAGTGGCTAACTTTTGAGATATTTGAAGCGGAACGATGCAAAATTAATTTTGGCAAGCTTGTCAAAACTCTGACCCCATAGGCTTCTGCAGTAAGAGGTTCTATTAAATTGCCTCAGTATTCCCTTCTATGTGGCTACAAATGTTTAATAAGCGCACCAGTATCTAAGGTAGATATGTAGAATCAAATTTAGATAATTCTTTTGGTTTTGAAAATTTGATATTTTCATTGGACCATGCAACTTTAAGCAGGACCATGAATAATTATCGATTGATTGAGATAATTATCAACATGGACGTTCACATCACGGGACAGTCAGATTACGGGCACTACCAGTGCTCGATTAGTTCAGAGCTGATCTGTCGATCTTAGACAGACAATTAACATTAATATTAAATTAAGCAAGTACTTAATTAGTGTTCATGACCCACTCTCACGTTCATGACCTGGTCACATATACAGGACGGCTTTCTTAAATCTGATATGAGTTTTATCTAAGCACAAACATGTAGTAAGGTCACCACTGTAAGGCTTCTCCATGGGGTGATCTTCCAAAATCTAGCTGAACAACTGTTACATTAAATTAAAGTTCATATTTATGCAAAATACACTGCTGCAACTAATCGGAAATTCATTATTTTTAATACCTACAATCAGAAGTCCCTGTAAACATTTCACATGCATATATACATTTGGCTACAGGACAAACAATGTCAAAGTTACATAATAGTGATTGCATGAGTAGCAGCAATTAGCAGTTTGGTGTTCAATATTAAAGTTGCATAGTCCGATGGTTTTGAATTTCTGTATTTTGTCTGAGATAAATATATTAGTTCGATCACTAGTATCTCCTTTACATTAGTTCAAAGTTACTTTTTTTTAAATGGTACATATTTTAGATATCTTGAGTGCAAACATGGAAAATTAGCTTTGGCATGCTTGCCAAAATTCTGACACCATAGACTTCAGCAGTAACAGGTTCTGTTAAATTGACTCAGTATTGCCTTCTACGCAGAAACAAATGCTTAATAAGTGCATCAGTATCTAAATTAGATATGTAAACTCAAATCTAGATATTTGGAGTTTGGTTTTGAAAATTTGATATTTCATCGGACTAGGCAGCTTTAATGGTAAACCTCTTATTTGTGTTTTCTTAAACTGTATATTCTGATTGATCAAAGAACGGTTTCTAAACCAAACCAATTTTTTAGATTTGATCCTACATGTCCCATATAGATACTGGTGCACTCATTAAACGGCGTAGAAAACAAGTTTGTTTGTTTAACGACACCCCAGCACAAAAAGTGGACATCGGTTATTGGGGGTACTAAGTCAATGTAATAGCTTGGTGTGCACACCGAAATTATACTTCAGAGCCAGGGCATGCTTGAGAAGCTGCGGGTGCCCAATTGGAGACATTTCTGGCAGCAACCCGAGGTTCACAGCCAAAATCTGTCTTAGTGATTGATTGATTGATTGGTGATTGCTTTACGCCATGTCGGCAGCATAGGCCATATTCACGGCGAGAAATTTTTGTTTTTGTTCAAACCATCGCTTTTACATGTAAAAGCATACAATCAATTTTGTGTCAATGGACACTCAGGAATTTAGTAAAATCACAATCATAATAGTGTCGTGGGGGTGATGAAAATGGGAAATATTGTGGCTAGAGTGGGACTCGAACCTACATCTCTTTGCATTCCGGGCCAGTGTGCTAACCATTACACCACCTAGGCTCCCTGAGATCAACACACTACCCACGCCTACCTGTCTATGTGGTTACTTGCCTGAGAGGTCAGTGCAGCCTACTACACTCGTCCACCTGGAATTATAAGTCTTTTATTGCTTACAATTACATACATACAGGCAATTCACTAACACATACATACATACACAGGGTAGGTTCAACAACTGAGAGGTCAGTGCAGCCTACTACAATAGCTAAATAAAATTCTAAATGATATTATTATTCACTGATGAAATTTGTTTAAAAACCTACATGAGGTGGTACAAACCAGCTGTCCTCTAAAAGGCTCAGTGAAATGGTTTACAAGACTAGAGTAGATCACCTTAGCGTGGGATCCCCCTGGATGCAGAGCCCAATTGGCTTAACAGGTTAACTGAAGAAAACTGGTTGCAAAATCATCTCTGTTATCAAACAATCCTCATGGTTAAGGCATTGATGATGATGCTGATGCTGATAAATTAACGTAAAGCCAGCACTACTGACAACAATATGAATGAATTTTATTTACTTGGCTTGACCTATTTGGAAAGCAAACGGGTAAATATAAGTTATTCAAATGTTAGTATCATATTAGATATGATGCCTGGTATCAGTATAAAGATTGATCAATGGAAGGCAACATCGTTCAGTTTTCATCCGAATCAGTGCCTACACCAACATGTGGAGTGTTTTACCTCACCCACCCACCCTTCAAAGGGTTTGGCACTTGCACATAGTCCTAGAATGTGGCCAATGGCTAATCAGAGCCATGGATTAAAGATTAACTGTGTTGCATGTCACGCTCAAGCCTTAAGCTTTACAGAGGCACACAAATGGTTATGGTTGCAAAATGAAGAAGGGAAACTAAAGAAATTGCTGCATTTCATGGTATTGCCGTTGTAGCAGGAAATCGGAAACCCTGTAAATCACAAACGCCAACTTGTGATTTCCTAGGAAATCACATGTGCCCCCCGGAAATCGCAAACCACCCACGTTTGGCAGTCTTTATCCTAATGAAAACATCTTTAACTTACAGATCCTGTTCTGGCTGATCTAGGCCCTGATGGGCCTCTAATGCCAGCTCGTTATTGCTTTGCGATAGTCCAGTTCGTAATTCAGACCGCACATGCGCTGAAAATGGCCTTTATTCACATGTGGCCATTCTAAAGGCCAGGTAAAGAGGTGCAGCAATATCCTGGTATTATCACTCAGTTTCAGGATCGGCAACGTAAACAATGTCGTTAGCAAAATAGCATTTTTAGTTCCAACTTTGTGGGTTTGCGATTTCCTGCTACACCGGTATCATATTAGAACACTAGTTCTCATTGGATCAATAAAGCTAAATCACACTGATCCTTAGCTGTCATTGGTTGACCAACCAGCTGGCAATATAAGCTTGTTATAGACATGTAAATAAGTAGTGGATAAGCAAACTGTCGCAGCAGCTGCCATCAGTATATATCGTTGGCACCATCAGTATATATGAAGAGGTGAGTACGTTATTGTTGTCAACCTGATATATTTATCTAAAAAATAAAAGAAACAATCGGAAGGCATCGCACTATGCACCTTTAACAAATTGCTGCTCACCAGGAGAAATCCAATGCCTTATTTAAAGTTGAATAAGACGTTGGTTCTGAATGATTGTTCTATTATTCATAAAAACATATTAGACTGATCATAATAGCCTACTTTGCTTTAGTTTGGAGTAAAGTAAAAAAAAAACACTGTCACAAGTCGGAATCCACCCTGATATGACCCATAAATGTGACAAGGATGTAAAACTCTATCTAACATTGGTACCCTATCAACTGATTACTTGTTAATAATACGTAAACAGCAGCGAGTGCCTGCTCCAAACCCCACATCCCATATACTACTTACTACAGTCAACAAATAGACTACATCACGGTTCCAGCGGCGCGGTGCACTGTGGGATGCATCAGAGCAAAACACCCCCCCCCCCCAGAAGCACATGGCACATGCTAATACACTGGGTGCAACTATGAAAAGTGCTAGTTTCAGCTCTTGTTTGAAACGTAGAATACCAACTAAAAAAGTATATATAATAAATTAAGATATTAATCTTTAATCCAGCATTGCATTTACATCAAAATAATCAGGACACCTTATGCCATGTGCATTTAGATTTAGACAAATCTAGGCACTCAGACTAGTGTAAAGGGGCTGTCACATTAGGGTTTTTTGTGGGAGCGTACGGCGGCGTAGGCGCTTTACGTCATATACGTCAGCATACGCCGCCATACGCTACGCATACACTACGTGTACGCTCCGCATACGCTCCGCATAAGCCGTCATGTGCCGGCTTATGCCGGCCTATGCCGCTGTACGCCGCCATACCCTTTCTCCCGTCCGTCCGTCCAAATTTTGTTGTGCATGCTAAAAAAATCTCGACCTACGGGGGCGTATGGTTCTTACGCTACTCATACACTTCTCATACGCCGGCATACGCTCCTCGTATGCTGGGGGTATGCCGGCATACACTAGGGTTACACTGGAGTACGCTACTCGTACACTCAACTTGCATCACAGGCGTATCTCGGGCGTATGCAGCGTACGCAGAATCTACGAGTTGCGTACGGGGGAGTATGCAAAGCGTATGAGTAGCGTATGCCCGACCTATGGTCTCGGTATATAAAGGCGACGCATGCCTTCTTCGGTCATTCCTGCTCTGCTGCTCATACAGGATGGATGCCCAGGCACTGCAAGTACAGTTCCAGCTTTTCTACAGAGTTGCCCTTTATCACCATGAGCTTGGTCTATACCTCATGGTTCTTCTGGTGTCCCGTATCGAGAGACGAAGGAGGAGGGAGCGGCGGCGACGATCAGTGTGGGTCAGACCCTGGATTGTAAGGCAGCCACAGTTTGGCTTGTTCGACAAGCTGATGGTTGAGCTCCGCAGCGAGGACACCGCGTCGTTTGTGAACTTCATGCGGCTGCCTCCCCAGTTGTTTGACGAGATTGTGGCGCGAGTGGGACCGAGGATCGCCAAAAAACGGACCACATTCAGGGTGCCGCTCGAGCCGGCGCTGAAAATAGCACTTACTCTGCGGCACCTGGCATCTGGCACAAAATACTCCTCCATGAAGTTTGGGTGGAGGGTGCCCCACAACACACAGTCGCTGATAGTGCGTGAAGTCTGTAAGGCCATCGTCGACGAGTACATGGCCGAGGTCATGATGTGTCCAACGACTCGAGAAGGGTGGCCTGCGGTCGCGGACCTCTTTTCAGAGAGGTGGAACTTCCCCCATACCTGTGGCGCTCTGGATGGGAAGCACATCGCCTGCCGGTGCCCTCCAAAGAGTGGGTCGCTCTACTACAACTACAAGGGCTTTTTCTCCGTGGTCCTGTTGGCGCTTGTAGATGCGGATTACAAATTTATCTGGGCAGATATTGGCGGTTTGGGCTCCGCGTCCGATGCCCAGATTTACAACGCCTCCGAGCTGAAGGCGGGCACAGAAGGTGGCACCATCGGCTTTCCGAACCCTGAACCGCTCGTCGACGGCCAGAAGGATGTGCCGTATTTTCTGATCGGTGACGACGCCTTTGCCCTGCGGCCGACCATGATGAAGCTGTACGGCAAGAGGGGCTTGACCAATGATGAGCGACTCTTCAACTACCGGCTTTCCCGAGCTAGGAGAGTGGTGGAGAATGCCTTTGGCATTCTAGCTAACCGCTTCCAAGTGCTGCTGAAGAGTATCCAGCACCACCCCTCCAACGTGAAGATCATCGTCAAGGCGTGCATTGTTCTGCACAACCTCATGAGGACACGCTACCCAGCGCTACAGAACATGCAGCTGGATCGTCCCAAGACAGCCAACAACAACTTTGTGCCTGGAGGTTGGCGAGAGGGCCAGAACCTTCCTGACATTCTACATGTTAACCCCAACGCCGCGTCCAAGCTAGGAAAGGAACAGCGCAATCTAATTAAAGACTGGGTCATCTCACCCGCCAGAGCAGTGTCATGGCAAGACAGGATGATCTGACAAAACATTTTATCAGTCTGTATGCGCTGTGTCTGTCTACTGTTTTTGCAAACTTATGTGCTTTTCTTGACACTGTACTGTTATCGCTTTTTACATGTCTGTGATGTTGTGACATGTCTGTTACGTTCTTTCGCTCCCTAATTTAAAGTCATCTAGTTAATGTAATTGTAATGAATCTCCTCTCTTTTTACATGAATTAATCTTTTACATACATACTAAGAACACAGGGAAAAATAGAGTGACACAGAGACAGAAAGGGGGAGACGAGTTAGAGGGAGGGAGGGGAGGGGGAGAAGAGATATAGGGAGGGAGGGAGGGAGGGAGAGAAGAGATGGAGGGAGGGAGAAAGAGAGAGAGGAAGAGATAGAGAGAGGGAGGAAGAGAGATAGAGAGGGACAAAGAGATAGAGAGAGATAGAGAGAGAGAGGAAGAGAGAGGAAGAGAGATAGAGAGAGGAAGGAAGAGAGATAGAGGGAGGAAGAGAGATAGAGAGGGAGGAAGAGAGAGGGAGGAAGAGAGATAGAGAGAGGAAGGGAGGGAAGGGAGAAAGGGGAAGGAGAAAGATTATTATAAATATTTTAAATTTAAAGTTTTGATTTATGTTTTAATTTTAATTGTACTTTAATGTATAACAATTAAATGATGGCATGCCTTTACTGAACATGGACACAAAAATTAAAATTGACAGTATATTTATTTATTTAAACATCTTGACATATTTACATAAAAATGTACAAACAATATATATACATATATACATACAAATGTACAAAGATAAATAAAAACTAAGACTACATATCTACACATATTTACAATCACTTCTCTCCCTTGCCATTAGAAGTGGCATCAGCTGGCGACTGTGTGGCTGACGAGGAGAATAAGTCCAAATTTGCGCCCAACATGCCAGATATCCCGGACAGCCCCGACAAGTTCAATAGTCCTTCTGGGCTGGCCGACTCAGACAAGTGCACTTGGGTGGGGTCGCCGTGTGTCGGAGTCGCGATGTCTGCGGCAGTGCAAGTCCCCGGCCATGCCGCACCCACAGTGGGCGGAGCACCCGCGCGCACCATGACTCCAGGAGAGCCCCCGTGTGCCCCGCCATCCCTAATGTCCGTAGTTGTCCGGCAGTGTGCGGCGGTGATGGCGGTACCACCAGCGGAGCTGCGGCCGCCTCGTGACCCACAGAGGTTGGAGGTAGAGGCTGAGGCGGAAGACTTGGCAGAGGCGGATGTGGCTGTGGCTGTGGCTGATGATGAATGAATGAATGAATAAATGCTATACAATGCCATTAAAATGTCTTAAAACCGGTTAAACAGTCCAATGTGCTTTAAAAACGATAAAACTAAGGCAGTACTAACGGGGTCAAATAAACCTTTCATACTTGCTACATTAAAATACTGTGCTCGAACATTTGCAAAGTCAATGCATTCAATCAAAATATGTTTCACAGTCAGAGGCACTCCACATGGTATGCATTCTGGCTGGTCTTCTGCTTTAAAAAGGTAACTATGAGTCAAATAGCTATGTCCAATTCGCATACGGGCAACAACGGTCTCTTCGCGTCTATTTCTATGACAAGCACCTGAAAATTTGCCAAGGGTGAGCTGAATTGCATGAAGCTTGTTCATGACAGCTTCATCCCATTGTAATTGCCACTTTTTCCTTATGAGTGCACTAATGTGCCTTTTGAGGTCCGTGTGAGGAATGGGAAGAGGTGTAATGCATTTGTCGAGAGCTTCTTTGGCAGCCACGTCTGCAGCCTCATTTACTCGAATGCCAACATATGCAGACTGGAGGTAGAGGCTGAGGTCATGTATGCGCTGTGTCTGTCTACTGTTTTTGCAAACTTATGTGCTTTTCTTGACACTGTACTGTTATCGCTTTTTACATGTCTGTGATGTTGTGACATGTCTGTTACGTTCTTTCGCTCCCTAATTTAAAGTCATCTAGTTAATGTAATTGTAATGAATCTCCTCTCTTTTTACATGAATTAATCTTTTACATACATACTAAGATAGAGACGACGCCTTTGTACCTCTCAGGAAGTCTAGAGCTTTTTGACACTTCTTTTTGACATATTTAATGTGCGAAATAAAATTCAATTTCTTGTCAAAAATGACACCCAAGAATTTGGTTTCTTCAACCACAGGAATCTGTGTTTGGTTGAGATAGATCTCTGGGTCTGAGTGTACACCCCGCTGTTGACAGAAATGCACACACAGAGTTTTGCTGAGAGAGAATTTAAAACCATTTTCATCAGCCCATTCGGCTACTCTGTTCAGGTGATGTTGCAGTTTTCTTTCTATAGCTGCCATGTTTCTAGACCTGTAACAAAGGTGGAAATCATCTACAAAGAGAGATTTATCAATCTCAGGTCTGACACAACCCACAATGCTATTAATTTTGATTATGAACAGTGTGACCGATAAGATGCTCCCTTGGGGTACACCCATTTCTTGGTCAAAGGCTTCTGAGAGAGTACTTCCGACACGGACTCGGAAACACCTATTTAAAAGAAATTGTTCTATAAAGAGAGGTAGTCTGCCTCTCAATCCACTATCCTGAATGTCTTTCATAATGCCATATTTCCATGTGGTGTCGTATGCCTTCTCCAAGTCAAAGAAAAGTGCAACGACGTGTTCACCCTTTATAAAACCATCTCTCACAAATGTCTCAAGGCGTACCAGATGGTCCATGGTGCTTCTGGTCTTTCTAAAACCACTTTGAGAAGAGGAGATAATAGCAGCCTCTTCAAGAAACCAAACAAGCCTTTCATTGATCATGCTGTAAAATATTTGGGAATTTTGGGGTGGTTTTTATTTAGTGCTCTGAAGACAAGGACCTGCCGGGTACAGGTTAGGTCACCTGACTGGTACCTGGTTGCATTGGTACTCTGCAGGCAAGGGCCTGCCGGGTACAGGCTGGGTCACCTGACTGGTACCTGGTTGCATTGGTACTCTGTGGCCAAGGGCCTGCCGGGTACAGGCTAGGGTCACCTGACTGGTACCTGGTTGCATTGATACTCTGCAGCCAAGGGCCTGCCGGGTACAGGCTGGGGTCTCCTGACTGGTACCTGGATTTTAACCTATAAATAAGGGTGCATGGCACATGCGCGTTCTCTCACCACCACCACCAGCCAGCCCAGACTATGTACATGTGCCTGTAGCAACTTTAGTTTTGGATTAAACCATGTGAGTACAATATTGTGTCTTGTTGTGTGATATTTCAGTTACTGAGACCAACAAGTGATTTTGGAAGTAGATAGTTGATATATCTAAAGAAGATGTGTAGAAGTTCTCTGACAACTATTTCAATTTAATCTAACAGCATAGACTTTAATACCATCAATGGTTCTGAGATACACAAACTTTTCAATGCGTTCCATGGTCTTACATACACAGCTTGTGAGTGCTATTGGTCGATAGTTATTGGGATTGGTGGAGTCCTTTCCCGGTTTGGGTATCGGGATTACTGTGGCCTCGCTCCAGCAAGGGGGAAAGTTACTACTCATCCAGATGGTGTTGAATATTTCTAAAAGGTGCATCGTGGTTTCAGCTGGCATATGTTTAAGAATTTGGTAATGGATCTGATCTGGTCCAGGTGCTGTGTCATGAGATTTAAACAGCGCAATTTGTAATTCTTCCATGGAAAAGAGTTTATTATAATTTTCTAAATTCTGAGAAATAAAATTAAGAGGCTTTCTTTCTTGCCTTGCTTTTGTTCGTTGGAATTTAGGAGTGTAATTACCGGAAGAGGAGTATATATATATATATGAATAAAAACAATATGGTTGAAAATAAATACATTCTTCATATCACTACTCCTAGGGCTTGGCGTGACCAGCCGATTGATTGGATCGGGCCAGTCCAACCCCTCGTCTAGGTGAAGTCGGGGCCAAGGTGCAGTGTTGGTCCACAAGGAGCCTTGGTCCCTTGCAGTCCTCATGCACCAGGATCCCTTTCTCCACCGACACGAGCTGCGACTCACGGCAAACGAGTCGCCCCATTTGTCACCTTTTACGATCTGCAAGGGGGTGCAAGGGAACTATTCTAACCCGGTTCCCCACAGGGGATCTGGAGAAGAAGTCTACAGAGCTCACCCAAGATACCAAGCCCAACTGATGGACATGGGTGGAATGTAGTAGAAGGACAACTAGCAATATGCTGGCTCACACGAGCACCAGCTCCAGATGTTGTTCTTGAATTGATGTCCTGTAAATGCCCTAGACGTTGCGATAAAGACTGTCCTTGTGTGGCGAATGGATTCCATGCGTGCAGATTACTGAACTGTGCTAATATGCACGAAGAGGATGAGGACCAATCAAACAATATGGATGATAGTGACAGCGACAGTGACGACGATTGAAAAATCAGATTCAACAGTAAGAGTATATATATGCTGACTTTACATAGCAAAATGAACAACCTTTAGACCATAGGTCTACCATTCGAGTAAGTAGAGTATTTGTAATGTAGGTCCAGATTGTGCCATGGTTAATTGAAAACTGCTTAGAGACAAGTCCAGAGCATTTTTAACAGCACCAATAATGTGTTATCACGTTTATTGATTTTCAGCCTTAAGGCACATTTGTAATTAAAGGTCAAGGTCAATTCCGCTACTTTTTGCACTGGAAACAGTCTATAGTAATTAAACACAAAGGCAAATGCATAATAACACAACTTATTATGCTCGTGCACCTATAATAAACATGGTTATTCAATTGCTAAGCGGACATATCGTGGATTGCTGGAGATGTAGTATTACCCCTACCCCAAACTGGTGAAAAAGGCTATTATAGTATGATGTTAAATATGTGTCTATGGAATCAAATAAAGGTGAAATCTAATATAACACTTGTTCTGGATGCCTAATAAACCCCACTATATGATCCAACATATAATGTGACCAATATGAATCCTGGCATGAATTGGCGGACAACTTATTAACATATATCGTGAAAAAAACTTGAAAAATGTGACTTTTCTTTTAGAAATCTATAATTGTTGAACAGATAATAATAACCAAATATGAATAATCATATATTGCCAGATGCACAATGTTATTAGGACCATTTTAAGCCATTGTGAATGTTGATAGGTCATTCTGGTGAGAAGTTATGCAAGTTTTCTTGATTCTCTCCATTTCGATGAAATAACGGCAGCCAAGATGGCCACCAAAAAGGCATTTGGCAAAGTGACCCGGACGTCCATCTACTGATTTTGGACACTTCAGATATCAGGCTAACCAAAAATCATAGTAGGAACTGTTCACCAAATTGGTAATGAAATTCGGTCTGTCACATGGACTATAAAAACAATTGCTAACTTAATAACCGATATTGCAAACAGTATCAATAAAAAGAACCTAGTCGGTGCAGCATTCATAGACTTCAGCAAAGTGTTTGATACGGTAGACCACCCTATCCTAAGGAGTAAACTAACCCAAATGGGAATAACGGGAGTAACAGGAAAATGGCTAGCGAGCTATCTAGAAAACCGAAAGCAATGCACCACAGTAAATGGATCCATATCCAATAAGGAAACGATAACTTGTGGAGTACCCCAAGGGTCAGTCCTGGGGCCACTTCTCTTCCTCATATATATTAACGATCTAAACAACTGGCTAGAAATTGAACTATATGCAGATGATACGGTGGTATATGCCTCAGGCAAAACAACCAAAGAAATAGAAACGAAACTGAATCTGTCACTAAAAAAACTAATTGAGTGGTGCCAACTAAATAGGATAACCATAAACAACAGCAATTCAAGAACAGTACTACTTGGTACCAGGCCAACTAGTAACGTTAAAATAAAGTGTCTTCTGGGAAACACCGAACTGGAACAAGTAGACAACTACCGATATCTGGGAGTGGATCTAGACACCTAAATTATGACCTCTGCATAACAAATACTATCAAAAAAGTAAACCATAAAATATGGCTGCTGGCTAAACTGAGATACTACATGACTGAAAACATGGCAATTAAAATATATAAAGGCATGATCCTCCCCTACTTTGACTATGGCAATGTAATATACATGTGAGGAAATACGAAACTATTAAACAAACTACAGGTGCTTTAAAATAGAGCCCTCAAAGTATGCCTTCAGGTGCACAAAAGATATCCCACAATCGAATTACACAAAAAATGCAATGCAACACTACTTACGAGTAGAAGGGAAACGCACCTCAAAATACTAGCACACCATTACACCACAAAACCAGGCTACACAGCAAACCCCGTAGGGACACAAGGCAAATGGCGGCCCCAGTGCTACTGACAGCAATAAGTAACACAAAAATTGATGAGAGAAGTGTAGTGGCCATGGCGGCACATGGCTGGAATAATGAACCCACACAACAACGGGTAATCAAAAGCCTGGACCACTATAAAAGGTTCTTAAAGAAAACATAATACACAACCACCTACTGAAGAAACAATATCTCACTTGACCGTGGGTGCAGTCACTGCTTGCTGTCTTCTGGCACAAAAAGCAAAAGATAGGCCAGAAAAGATGGTAGATATTACAAATACGGAAACTAGCCCTACTAAGTCCTAAGGAATTCGTAATGACTATCACCATAGGGCGCAGTCCGTCTGGGTATTTGTACTGGCACAAACCAAAGCAGAACAAGGCAGGCCAAGGTCATGCATCCGACTCACCCTGAAATACAAAAGGGCTAACCATACAACACAATCATCCCACCTAGTCGCAGTCCTGAAGGGTCCAGGGGTGTTCTGGCACACTGGTGTACTATGTAAGGACAGGGCATGGGTAAAAGGATGCTGGATCAAACCACAATGGGATGGGATCCTCTCCCGCAGGCCTGTATGTTATCTGCGTAGATGTACATAGTAGGCTAAGTTATCATATACAGGTTAGGAAAGAAAACTTTGAAAATTCAAAAAATCTAATATAGAAACTACTAACACCCAAAACCGCAAAGGTTGGCCCGAGAAAGATCAGGTAAACACTCCTGAGTGTGGGACCAGACCAATCCAGTATCACAGCTGTCCAGCATTGAAAATAAGCACCCTCACAGGAGCTTATACGTTGTGGGCATAATAAAAAACTTGTCACCACAAAAACAGAAAACAAAAAAAAACATGCTTAATTGAATCCGCGGGACCGATCAACATCTCATCACTAAGGACGCCTTTAGCTGCTGCCACGGCCTGAACTATATGCATGCCGACGACTGACCAGCCACCTAGAGACTAAGCTTATACCCTCGACAGCTGCCACGGAACTTTGATTCAATTAGCCCAGAGCAGCTGGACACTCAACACGTCCCCTTTGCTCCTAAGATTTGCAGTCCCACCTGCCCAAACTCGATATGTGAAACTAATAGTGTTGAGTGTAGGTGAACATCCATTTCCATTGCCTCATTCATGAAGAAATAACATTGTAACTATTCTCTTATATTATCAAAACTAAAATAAATGCCACTATATAAGCAATATCGGTCTCGTATTTGTTCAATTAGAGGACATAGATGCAGTTCTCTTTGTCTTCTCAAGTCAAGGAGAGTGGATTGCAGTCTATTATGATGATCAGTTTTATGTAGGCCAGGTAGTAGAAGAGCACAGCAAAAAAGAAGCAACAGTGCAGTACTTGGCTTAGTTGTCTCTGGCTCCTTGAAGAAACTTATTATCCCCACAATTTGAGGCTACAAAGTCACACCCTCAGAAAATTAAAAGGTACAGAATTTTACCCATTTTACTTTCTGGCAAAAACCCTGCTCAGCTATAGTCCATACACATCTTCAGTCGAACAATTATCACTCACACTCACAGACATGTCCAATCGATAAGTTTGCTGTTGCTTTACATCCTAGCAACATCTAAGGTTGTATCAGGACAGGTACTTGTGACAGTATGCATTCATGGCAACTTTATCATGCTGCCCCCACTGAGATATCAGGCCGCCGGCACCATGACCCGATATCCCACTCAGTCACATTATCCTGATACTGAGCTAACCAGTTCTTGCCCTACCCTAGTAATGCTGAGTGCTAGGCTAGGTACTGATTAGTATAAATTTTGTAAGTCATTGGTTTGACTCAGCAGGGATTTATAAACTGTGGAGCTTCTGCACGGAAAGCCTGTGCTCTACCAATTCGGCCACCACATGCGGTCAAATGGATGAGTAATTACCACTCAGGCAGCTTTGTTCAATCAAGTAATTATCACTCACAGGTGTGTCGAGTCGATGAGCAGCACTCTCACAGGCGTCTCTAATCGATGATAAATTATCACTGAGACAGGCCTTTACAGCTGACAAGAATGTGTTGTCACTAACAAGCTTAACCAGTTGATGGGGAATAATCCATCATACAGACTTGTCAAGCTGAGAATGTATCAGTCACAGGCATGTCTAGTTGATGGAAAAGTAACCCGTAGACACGTTTTTATTAAAGTTGCATAGTCCGATGATAAATATGAATCAGGATGGTGGTTAGTTTATATTAGCTTAGTTTGAAGTCATTTATATTTTAAATGAAAAAATACCAAATTTATTTTGGCATTCATGTCAAAATTCTAACATAGCAGTAACAGGTTTAATTGAATTGAGTTAATATTCCCTTCTCTGTGGCAACAAATGCTTACTAAGTGCACCAGTATCTAAGTTGAATATGTAGAATCAAATAAAGGTGAGTGCTTTTAGTTCAGACAATTTTATGTCGGACTATGCAGCTTTAACAAAGCAACATTCACTCCTTTAAGTGTGCGGTTACTAAGTAATGAATCACCCAGGCGACCTTGTGTAGTCGATGAACAATTTTCAGTCACAGCCTCGTCTAGTCCAATACTTATCTCTCACTTAAGGCCCGTTTATAGTTTTGACAGCGTGTGATGCCGTCAACTTTACACCGGTTACCGCCATGTAACGCCGCAAAACAGTGGAAAGTTCAACATAGTTGAACTCTGGTCAACGCTTGCGCCGTCTAATGCCGAAGTAAAGTCTAATTCTTTTGGGAGTATTGGCTTGCGCCGTGTTGCACCGTGTAAAGTGTAAACGGGCCTCTAGGCATGTCCAACAATAAGTAATTAACACTCAGGCAGGCTTATCTAGTCTAGCAACTATTGCTCAAAGAGGCATGCTCAATTAAAGAAGAATTATCACTTGGGAGGTTTGTCCAGTCGAGCAATTACCTTCACAGGCGTGTTCAACCGATAAGTAATTAACACTCAGAGAGGCTTGTCTAGTCTAGTTATTTCTCAGATTTCTCCAATTGAAGAGCACTTGGGAGGCTTTTCCAGTTGAGCAATTACCATCATAGAGTTGTCCACCGATAAGTAATTAATACTCAGGCAGACTTGTCAGGCAGTGTTTTCTACGTTGGAGCTTTAGGTCCTGGCAACATCTAAGGCCATATCAGGATGGGTCTAGTCTAGCAATTACTGCTCAAAGAGGCGTGTCCAATGGAAGAGCTTGTTTCGTCCAGTAATTTATTGTCTGGAGAAGCAGACAGGTTCAATTGATGAACCATAATTACCAAGACAGGCGCGTTCAGTCAACCACTGAAGCAGGAACACAAAGTCGATGATGGCTTATCACACTCAGGAAGGCATGCTCAGTCGATGATTGGTTAGCACTCAGGAAGGTGTGTCCAGTTAACCACTGAAGCAGGTACATTAAGTCGACGATGGCTTATCACACTCAGGAAGGCATGCCCACCAGTCGATGATTGGATAGCACTCAGGCAGGCGTGTTCAGTCAATGATTGGTTAGCACTGAGGAAGGCATGTCCAGTCAACCACTGAGGTAGGTACATCGAGTCAATGATGGCTTATCACACTCAGGAAGGCGTGTCCAGTCGATGATTGGATATCACTCAGGCAGGTGTGTCCAGTCAACTACTGAAGCAGTTACATCAAATCGATGATGGCTTATCAAACTCAGGATGGCGTGTCCAGTGGATGATTGGTTAGCACTCAGGTAGGCGTGTCCAGTCGATGGGCTTCTTGCTATTCTTCACAAGGTACGCATTGCACTGCGAGAAGGGTTTGCTGCCGAAGAAACCACGGTGTGCAGAGAGAGGTGATGGGTGAACCCCTTTTAGCACTAGGTGTTTTTTCTGTAAACAAACATTTTATTTTAAATAGTTAATTCAAATTGCTTTGTTTGTTGCGGTTTTATGTCATGGTCAAATCTAAGTTAATATCAGGACGGGTACCGACTAGTAACAGTGCGCACTCATGCCAACTTTATAGTGCTGCCCCACAGGGAAACCAGGCTGCCAGCACCATGACCCAATATCCTATTAAGTCACATTATCCTGATACTGAGTTAACCAGTCCTTTCCATAATGCTAAGTGTCAGGCTAGGTAGTGACATGTATCAATTTTATAAGTCATTGGTTTGACTCGACTGGGATTCGAACGCATGACCTTCAACATGGGAATCCTGCCATCTAACCAATTCAAACACCATGTCCGGCGTAATTCAAGTTGTACAATTCGTCAGTATTCAATTAAAACAAAAATGTTTAAGATACATTTATATAGTAGGTTAACTATTAAGAATTAATTTAATGATAATTGACTAATTTTCAAGATATTCAAGTTGATGTGGTGTTCTCTGAGGCGGAGTGGTTAGTGACTTTTTCTAGGTCAGACTCCTAATCTGAAGGTTGGTGGTTCGATTCTCCATGCCATCACCTCTGCCAATTTAGATATCAAATGCTGTGTATAACTTACAGCGTCATCAAAGGCCAGTTGCTCTCATACCATGTCTATGTGGTGTAGGAGGTTAAAAATCCCTTTTGTGTCAGTAAAAGTGTAGGCTCTGGCTTTCTATCGACCAACTATCTAACGGTGAAAACCTATTCAGACTTATCCATGATAGGCAGCATAAAAGGTGAAAGCATGGAAAATTTGTGCACACACACCAGTCGAAGCCAAGTGCAATACGCTATTGAAAATTAACTAGGTCACATTTCCACATTGTCAAAGCCAGCGAATTTTGACAGTCCTGAGGGGAAAAGGCCCAAGGACATGATTAATGAGTGCACCAGTAATACAATACGTATCACAACTATATAATACATTTAATACGCAACATAGAATCTAAGTATGAGTGTGTGTATGATACGGGTTGTTCTCACAAACTGTACTTCCTATTTAGTTTCCACGTTACATCGTTAACGATTAAGTCATTTTATCTGGCGGGGGAGTGGGGGGTGAAAGGGGAGCAAATGAAATAATTATTGTTGCTTCTGCTATTAAGTATTCAATCTATCGCACAAAATGTATCCAACATAGGCTTATATGATTTTGTGCTAATGTGAAAATTTGCATATCAACACCATGGAACCATCTACCTAAACTGCTTTTGCTCCACTGTAATCAAAAAAATCTTGTTTGAATTTATTGTTAAAATGATGTTTGTTTGTCCTAGCAATATCTAAGGTCACATCAGGACGGGTACCGACTTCTGACAGTGCGCACTCATGGCAAATTTATAGTGCTGCCCCACTGGGAAATCAGGCCGCCAGCACCATGACCTGATATCCCACTCAGTAATATTATCCTGACACTGGGTGAACCAGTCCTTGCCCGATCCTAGTAATGCCGAGTGTCAGGCTATGAAGTGAAAAGTATCAATTTTTAAGTCATGGGCTTGACTCGACCAGGGTTCGAACCCACGATCTCATGGGTTCGGATCCCCCAATCTCCTAAAACAGGAGTGTTAAAATGATATTATGGATGTGTATTAAAGTGATGTTATGGATGGATGTTAAAAGGCTAATTTAAAAGTGTTTTTCTATTTGTATAATATAAGATGAAAATACAATTTTTTATTTTTTTTTTACACCCATATACACCCTCATATGAACATGGATTCTGCTATTATTTGAAATATAAATTACTGTCTTTGGAAATGTTTTCACTTTTGGTTTCAATGTTACAAAGTGATATACAGTTTCTGAGAACAATCCATATATATATCAGGGATGATAGAGGTTTCAGGCGAAAAAAAAAGCGAAAATCAAGCCGAGATTATTATCCAGACGGCAAATTTCTGTTTACACATATCCAAAATGGTCACACTGGTTCTGAAAAAAAATGGAAATCCGCCTAAAAACGGAAAATTCTCATCCCTGATATATGTACATACATCATGAAACGTCATCTAATAGCGACAAAATAGTGCTTTGATACGAACATCATTGCAGGAATAAATTCTTTAAATTTGTTGTGATTAGTTTCATTGGCGTGGTAGCATCCTATACAGCTTCCGGGCTTGGTCACTGGGAAACAAGAAGCCGAATGAGTTGAACGCCTGCCTCCCGTTTTGGTAGGTCATAGGATACAAACCTCTGGGTTTGAACCCTGGTTGAATCAAATCAATGACATAAAAATGTATGCTTGTGGGTACCTAGCCTGGTACTAGGATCTTACCGACCGTACTAGGATAAAGCAAGAAGCAGTGGAATGAGGAAGACCAACTGATAGTAATTAAAAGTTCCCTCACTTAATCAATTAATGTACACAAAACAAAGGGCAAAACTTTCAAAGAACTGAATGGATAAGGAATAGGCCTTACACACCTTGTTGATTTGCGCTCCCTTTTTCTGCGCGTATGCTCCCCAGAGTATGAAGACTATTCCCTCTCGGTTAGTGTTGAACCAGGCGATGACTGAGTCAGTGAACTGTTCCCAGCCCTGACCGGCATGTGAATTTGCCTTATGGGAAGTCACGGTCAGGCAGGCATTCAGCATCAGAACACCTGCAGGGTTCATACAAACATTTGAAAATGAAATTCAAGGGTATTCAATGGTTTTACGGACTTTCATACACAAGTATTTCAAGGGTTTCTCGGGTGTTCAAAATGTACAAGATCAATTTTTCAATGTTTTCTTTGCAACAAATGTTTTCGTTTAACCTATAATTAAATAACTAAATGAAAAGTGACAACATAATATTATTGAACAGTTATTTACATTGTATGGTTCACCATTCACCAAGTTAAACAGCCGCCTTGATGAACACTCATCACAACAACACTTGATATGGCATTAACTAAACAAGTTTTACAGGAGCAGCGTAAAAGGCGAGGCTCGCTGGAAATTGGCATTTTCAAGTGAAAACAGGCAATATTCAAAGGGTTTCGGGTACTCTTGAATGTCATTTAAAAATTTAAGGGTTTTCAAGGATTTTCGTGGATCTGTGCGAACCCTGTAACAGGGTCAGTGTTGGTTGGTTGTTGAAGTTTTATGTCCTGGCAACATCTAAGGTCATATCAGGACAGGTACCGACTTGTGACAGTATGCACTCATGGTGACTTTATAGTGCTGCTGCCCCACTGGGAAATCAAGCCACCAGCACCATGACCTGATATCCCACTCAGGCACATTATTCTGACACTGAGCTAATCAGTCCTTGCCCTATCCTATTTATGCAGAGCGCCAAGCTAGGAAGTGACAAGTATCAATTTGGTACATCATTGGTTTGACTCGACTGGCTATTGAACTCACGATCACCTGCACCCTGCGCTCTACAGATTCGGCCACCGTCCCCGGTTATCGGAGTCACGTGTGTCACTGATTACTCACCATATTTTGCATATGAGTCATGATTTTTCTCAAGTGTTATCACTAGTCTGCATTGCTTTCTCTGCCCATGAGATTACTCACATTGCTTAGCCCAGTCATGCGATTACTCATCGTGTTCAGTCCGAGTCATGTGTCTAATTACTCATCTTGTTCAGCCCAGAGTCATGTCAGAGATTACTCACTGTGCACAATCCCCGAGTCATGTGCCCAATTACTCACCTTGCCCATCCCAGTCATGGTGATTACTCACTGTGCACAATCCCTGAGTCATGTGTTAATTACTCACCTTACTCGGCCATGTCATGTCAGTGATTACTCACCTTACCCAGCCCAAAGTCTTGTGCCCAATTACTCACCTTGCTCGGCCCAGCCAGTAAGGTTACCGTGTCCAGGATGCTTGAATCCGTCAATGTCTGTACCCACCTCCTTGTACATGTTCTCCAGGCTAAATCAGAGAGCGTGTGTCAAAAAAGCAGCTTATTAAACGCAGTGCACATGATACAGGGATGAAAGTGGTCTCCGGGGAAAAAAGCGGAAATGCTGATATTCTCCCATAGGTTTAACACTGTCAGGAAATCGCGGAAAATTCCTGGAAGTCGGGTTTATTACATATACGCTTGACGCATGTATTAGTAGCATACGCTGATAATGGTGCGCCGTTTGAAGCATTTATTAGTAGTAGACGCTGATAGTGTTGCGGCGTCTGCACCACATATTGCTGTGGCGTTTGATTGATTGATTGATTGGTGGTTTCTTTACGCCATGTCGTACTAGTATTAGTATACACTTATAGCTACAGGAAAAATCCCGGAAATCGTGGAGATCTTTCATCCCTGATGATACAATAATCCCGAAGCCTGTGTGTTTGCTGATCCGAATCAAATCTCTAATTTCTAGCCAACTTTAACTCGTTACGTTGATGTGTAAGATCACAGGCAGTGACCATGGATGCTAAGATTTTTCTTTTTTTTTTGTACAGCAGATAATCGATGAATGATTTAGCCTATTGAGGTTCACAATTAAGAAGCAGGGTTCTCGGATGAAAACTTAATGCTTTTGTTGCATTACGCAGCGTTAACATGATTATGAAGGCTGCCAACATTTGAAAACGGGAAGGCGTAATCTTTTTCACGCAAATTACATAGCTGCCAACATTTTGAAAATGGGAATGATTTTCGCGTGCATCGCGGACTATGACCCATATATAGATATACATGTACATACGTACATAAGTGAGGAAAAAGACGGATTTTCCTTTATGTTTCAGAGTACGGGGGTAATGCCAGGCAGAAAATCATAATGATTCCGCAGAAATCGTAATGGTTGGCAGCTCTGAACTTGGAATAAATTGTGACATATTGCCCACATACCACTAGTAAACTACTAAGAGTTTTGGTAGATAATTTTCGATTTAGTGACAAATTACAAAATCCTTTCAGTCAGCATTGCCTAAATTATTGTTGGGATGTTTTGAATTTAAATATCTCCAAATTTTTTCAATGGGCCATGTGGAAAAGGGCCGATTTAAAAAGTGCTTAAGAGAAATAGTAATGGTTGGTAGTTCTCTACGGAGCGAATGGATAAAAATATCTGATATTATCACTTCCAAAAGCCACCATTTTAAAAAAACCCACTAAATCTCCGAGACCATTACCCACCAGTATTTAAAAAATTATAGTGCTGGAAATGCATGTTGATTTTTGTTAGTGTCACAGTTAATTTGGGGTGGGGAGGGGGAGTTATGCATGTAATACAATACGCAAAATGATGAAACATTCACCCCGAATCCTTTCATTTCTCATAAATTGCTCATAACTTCCGAAACTTATTTTTTTTTACTTTTTTTTTTAAAAGATGGATTTTCTAGATTTTTAACTCATTTAAAATTTCCAAAACTACTCCAGAACTCTGTATGTACCGTAGTAATGCTATTACAGATATTGTGAAGAGATAAAATTAAGTTTAATCAACCGACCAATGTGGCAGTAAGTGTAGCTTACGTACCTGGGTGGACATTTGATGCCCTTCTGCACGCTGAAACTAAGGCCATGAGCTTGACCGGGCCCATGGTATGGGTCCTGACCAAGAATCACCACCGTAACCTAGAAATGGTGATATCGCAAAAAGACTGTTTTATTTACATACAATGCAAAATAGCGAATGGTAGACAGGAAGTGTGAACACTTATTTGTCTCTCATTTTTGCTTGAGTGCAAGTACATATGCAACACAAGGAATAATTAGTAGCATGTGGTGAATAAGGGATCAAATTTCCCTGGATCATCAGCCCATGCTTTTTCTAATCTGTTCTTGATTGAATTTATTGACTTGGCATCAATAACATTTTGTGGGAGACTGTTCCATATATTTATGATCTTGTTTGAGAAACTGTGTTGCCTTAACTTTGAAATGGCTCTGGGTTTTACTAGTTTGAAAGTATGGCCCCGACTGCCTTCTCTTTTATTCAAGGTGAAAAATTGGTTCATATCTATTTTATCAAAACCTTTCATAATTTTAAATGCTTCAATTATGTCACTTCTTTTCCTTCTGTAGGAAAGGGCAGGAAGTTTCAATTCCCTAAGCCGTTGTTCATAGGGTAAGTCCTTTATAACTGCAACTAATTTCATTGCACGTCTCTGAACCATTTCGATCTCCAGAATATCTTTCCGAAAAATTGGGCTCCAAATTTGTGGACAGTACTCCAAAATTGGCCTAACAAGAGACTTAAATAGAATTAGAAAATTACTCAGCCATGTCGATGGAAAGTTCTTTTAATTATTCCTACTCTCTGGTTAGCATTTGAGATGATAGTCCTCATGTGTTTCTGAATGAAGAGTTGGGAGTCGAAGGTTACGCCCAAGTCCTTTTCATAGCTGTCTTGTTGCAGGACAGTGTTCTTGATATTATAGGCATAATGAGGATATTTTTCCCGTAATGAATAATTTTGCACTTCTTTTCATTGAAGGGCAATTGCCATTTCTAGGACCATTGTGCGAGTTTCAGAATATCCTCTTGCAAGAGATTTTTTATCTCTTACATCTTTTATGGCTCGAAAGACTTTTGTGTCATCCGCAAATATTTTTAGGTTTGATGAGACACTGCCTGGCAGGTCATTTATAAATATAAATAATATTGGTCCCAGCACACTTCTGATGGGATGGCTGAATGAGTTGAGCCCCTGCCTCCCGTTTTGGTAGGTCATGGAATTTTGGTCGAGTCAAACAAATGACTTAAAAATATTACATGTGTGTCACTAATTAGCCTGGTGCTTGGCATTACTAGGATAGGGCAAGGAGCAATGGAATGAGGAAGACCAATTGTTTGTGACTGACATTTTTCCTGCTTAATAAACTAATGTAAAAAAAAAGATTTAAAAGAAAGAAAAAAGAAGAGGAAAAGTCGGCGTACACAATTCCTCATTTGTTTATTGACAACACGATGGCCATATAACAGATGCAAGGCTCTCAATGTTAGATTCCATGGGGGGGGGGACAGGTCGGTGACTTATGAATCAGTTCTTACGGAGTCACTTTTAGAAAAGTTACAATGTGGGTTTAATTTCACTTATTTTAAGCCATTCCTGTTTTATCTTGGGTTTTTCCCTCGCCTCAGTTCTTTTTTCTCTCTCTCGCTGGATCCAGGCCATATTCACGGCGAGTTTAGTAAACGTTAATCGGTGAGTATTTTTTTTTTAATCGCGAAAATCCACGACAATGCTACAAAATCTATCATCCCTGCATACATAATGTTAATTCAAGAAAGCGAAAAAAAACATGTACAAATAAATATCATGCGAAATAAACAAATAACTCATTATAATATCAGATAACACTGACAAATAAATGACCGGTTTAGTGTACAATAGAACGAGGTACACTACCTGTTTAATGTCACAGGCCTGGGTAAAGGTGAACACCTGCTCAGGGGGCGGGTAGACTGTACATTTTTGTCGAGTATCAGCAACAAACTTGGATAACTGAAACAAAAAAACAAAACAAAAAACAATCATAGTAAGTAAGAGTGCCCGCCTCTCGTTTTGGTAGGTCCTGGGACCCGAACCTACGTCGAGTCAAAGTCTTAAAAATGTAGTCACTACCTAGCCTGGCATTCAGCATTACTAGGATAGGGCAAAGAGCAGTTGAATGAAGAAGACCAACAACATATTTATAAAATCTACTAACTAATTTTTAAAGTTGCATAATTTGATGATTGTATACCTATTTCTAAACTACAACACTTGCCCAGATTTGACAACTATTTATAACCAATTTGCATATTGGTGCACTTATTAAACATTCATTGCTACACAGTAGGAATAGTAAGTCAAATTAATAGAACCCCATCACTGTGGCAAGTCATACACACCTACGAATATGTCCAGCATTTGTGTACACACCATCTTTATTTTGTATGATTAGACTTGAAATATCTCCAAAGTTCACCATTTATAACAAAGGACAGTCCAAAATGAAGTAGAATATAATATATGGATGAACCTAACACTAATAGCTGTATTTCTAAGATAAGGTAGAAACTCAAATTTATTGGATTATGCAACTGTAAGCTGTTTGTGTTTTTATATATTAAATTTGGGTGAAACATTTTGAAGTGATTGGCATACCTAGATTTGGTACAATGTAGGAGTTCTTCAATGCCAGTCCTAATTGGGAGTCCCTCACTTTGTAACCGTCTTCTTCTAAATCAATACCATTTTCCACACCATATAGACAGAATTCCAATGAGAGCAATGCAGGGGGGGGGGGGGGAGGGGTGCGTTGTTCTATTATTTATTAGTCAAATAGATCCCTGTCACGCAAATACTGCAGCCACAAACAGGAATGTTGATATCCCTCTGCTTGTATCGGAAGCTACTTAATAGCAGACGAAATATTCAAACACAGCCAGTTTGCAAAAGCGCCAGAAAGCTTATTTCAGGACTGCTGACTAAGGATACTAGTTCACTCATTAAAAATCACTGCAACTTGGTGATCCTGAATTTCTTTCTTTTAAAAGACACTGACAAACAGCATGCTTACCCTTTCTTTCATTTAATTTTCCCCCTTTAAATTGCTATTATAAAAAGGGTTTGACGGAAGTCGAAATCAATGCCACAATTCCTGAGAAACATTGATTTGGGGTGCTAAAAATTGTTTTATTTAAATTATTTGTCAAACCTTTAAGAAGTAGGGCTTGGTGAACTCTGCTTGTAGCGCCTTGAACCACGTGACCCCAAAGTCCTTAACCAGACCGTGAGTGTTCCTTGTGGTCAATTTCAACTTGGCTCTTAGTTGCCTTTCCGCCATTAGAATTCGCTGCTCTGAATTCAGTGGAGTCGTGGGTGTCGGTGGCGCCACCTGGGCACCATCGCCCGAGACGCCCCCTGGTGTGCGTGGTGGCGAACCAGGGAGGCCAGTGCCTGGCGAGGTTGTGGGCGAACTAGGTTTAGGCAGAGGTGAAGACAGTTTTTCTGGGGTTGTCACACCACTATCCCCTTTCACCTTCTTTGCATTTCTTTCATCCTGAAAAAAAAGAAGATAAGTACAATTCTTATGGCTTTCTGTTCCAAGTGAATCGGAGTATTTTTTTTTAGAAATTTAGGCTGCGTGTCACCAATTATGAGGGGTCTTTAATTAAAATCAAAGATAAAGACCACATAAAAAACAGGGGGGGGGGGGGAGGGTGAACGCCTGAATCGATAAGAGCACTCATTGCCACTGGCTGGCTTCCCGTTTAGAAGGTCATGTGGCTGTGTTCAAGCTCCGACCAAGTCAAAGCAATGACATAACCAATTGATACTTGTCATGACATAGCCTCTAAGTCTAGGCACTTGGACATTAGTCGACAACACTCAACACTGTACACAACAGTCTCAGTGACGAAATTAATATGATATTCTGGAATTAAAAGTTATTGAATCAGTTCCTATTCGCCATCCTCTAACTCTAAAGTGGGCGCTTTACCTCAAATAAATAATAAATTAAATGTACTAAAATAAAAACGAAAGGTCCTTTTAAATGAGGTAGGTACCCTACAATCCGCTGAGGGAGCCACTGTCGGCAGACCGATAAAACTCGTACAACTTTTTGCGACCTCATCTGCAGTAGAGACTAGTCGGGAAAAGGCACTGCACAGGAAGCACATGCACAGTACATTCGTTCTTACCTTCGTTTTTGAAGCACCAAAGATGTCAGCAAAGATAGAGACTTGAATAGACTTGAATAGCTTAGTAAAATGCCTTTCAAACATTGTACAACAGGCATTTTCTAAGCTATTCAAGTCTTCAAATGCAAAATTCAGAGGGAAGACTGCCAGGAATGTCCATGCTAACTATTAGAATGTGAATCTTTAGCATTTTTTCTTCCTAAAAATGGTCATACAATGACTACAACTGGAATCGCAAATCTAGAATCTGGCAGAGTATTGTAGGCGTCAGGCAGTTTTGTATAACAGTTGCCATGGAAACACACATTTTTCTGTGATATAATTTTTTAATATCAGTTTTGATAAGCTGAGATGATTTTCCATAGCAAGAAGAACCTTGGTATCAAGTTTGATCAGGATCAAACCATTATTAAAGAAACTGCAGTTGTGGGCATGATAATATTATGGTTGCCATGGAAACGTACATTTTTCTGTGATCTAATTTTTCATATATCAGTTTTTATATGCTGAGGCGATTTGCCAGACGATAAGAACATTGATGTGAAATGGGTAGCTTTCATGAGCCAGTTCTCTCGCTATAGACTAGGTGGCAGCACCCGTTCCTGGTCCAAGTCAGCCATCATGGTTGGATAGAAGGGTGTAGGTGTGTGTGTGTGTTGGTGTGGGTTTAGGGATATGGTGGGGTGTAGGTGTGTGGTATGTGTTTGGTGGTGTAGGTGTGTGGTGAGGGTTTAGGGATGTGGTGGGGGGTGTACTGTAGGGATGCAAAAGATTGTGAGGTGCCACTCTGCAAGACAACCCTACATCTCCACCACAAACCACCTACACCCCCACCAAACAGTCAACCCCCACCACACACACCTACACCCCCCACCACATCCCTAAGCCCCCACCACACACCCCTAAATCTACATGCACCCCCACCACACACACCGCCTAAAAACAAACCTCTTTATCGTCATCGTCAGTTGATAACGATCGTTTGGATGAAGCCAATTTGAAGAAAGACGATATCTTGGATTGTCCAATCATATTTGAAAGTGAAGACGTCTCCTTGGAAAGTAACTTTTTCAGTGCAAAGTGTGAAAATCTACAACCAGTAAATGCAAACATCAACACTAGTCACATGTGGCGGCTGCTTGCAACTTCGCGCCAAACATGTGAACTCTCGTCTTAAACCAATCAGCGCCTATGTCATTAAATGTCCAGTTCTTAGCCAATCACAGTGGGTGTACTTGCGCCATTCGGACTGAGAGGCAGTCAGTGATATACGCAAGGTGATCCTCACAAAGCACAACATCCAGACAGGAACAGGGCTGCATTTATTTATAAGCACCCTCTGTGGCGGAGCGGTTAGAGTCAGACTCCTAATCTGAGGGTCGGTGCTTCGATTCCCCATGCCCCCAGCTCTGCCAATTTGGATTTCCACCGCTGTGTATAACTTACACCGTCATCAAAGGCCGGTTGCTCTCATACCATGTCTATGTGGTGTGGGAGGTTAAAAATCCCTTGGGTCGGTAAAAGTGTAGGCTCGGGCTTTCTCTTGACCAGCAGTGGAATGAGGAAGACCAGTCGTCTATGACTGAAATTTCCCCTGCTTAAACAACTAATAGACCAACAACAAAAAAACAAAAAAATGCAGAGTGCCCGGCTAGGTGGCAATTTTTATGTGGCGTGTAACTAGTTACGCAAATATTGCCCCAAGTGTGGATGCACGATACAGTAGCTGCCCCCAGTCGCCAGGTCGGCAGGAAAATTTGCTTAATGAATAAACGGAGGGGCCTTTAGAGGTTAAAAATCCCTTGGGTCGGTAAAATTATAGGCTCGGGCATTCTATCGACCAGCAGTGGAATGAGGAAGACCAGTCGTCTATGACTGAAATTTCCCCTGCTTAAACAACTAATGGACAAAAAACAAACAAAAAAAACCCCAAAAACAGTGCTAAACACACGATGCAGCGCTGCATATAATCGCGTAATACACTATCCACCTCTCTGTGCAGTATACCGTACCATACTCGTTGGCGTTGTTTATATCAGAACCTGCAGACGTCGTGGGTTGTTTTCTTGTTGTTTATTTTTATTTTTACAGGGAGCTTCCCAGGCAGGGCATGTTGTCCTACTCTGAGGGTAAGTGCCGTTGTCTTCGGGGGAAGTACATCAAAAGTGGGCGTTGTCTCTTGGCTTGATCTGCGGCCACGTATTTGATGGGAAACACATGATTGGAAAACAATTAATGTGCCGATCCTCAGAGTGAGATCTAGTCGCTGGTGAAGTGATTTAATTTAAATGTTATTGTTAAGCCTTAAGCCAAGTTAAGGGATCAAAATCAAAGACAGCCAGACACTACTAGTACTAGTAGTCTAGTACTAGACTAACTAGTAGTAATAGTATAATTCTATGATATTATGCTAGTCAGCTAGACCATAATTATAATACGCTCAAAATTGTGTTTCAGAGAAAGCTACGGGAATGCAGACACCAGGGTGGATTTGGGTTATTTAAAATATCAATCAATCAATACTATTGATTGATTGATATTTTAAATAACCTATTGACAATAGTTCCGTCCTCTAGTCGAGGGTTGGATGCAATGGTTCTCCACTTGTCACGATGGCGATGGTGTGCTGTTCTCATAGACTGAATAATTCAAGCCTGTCCACTGTGAAATATTTGTAAACCATGATGTTCTTGGTCTCCCTCTCCCTCTGCTGCCATTCACCTTCCCTTCCAACAATGTACGGTATATTGAACTCTGACGAATGATGTGGCCAAAATAAATAAGTTTCTTTGTCTGTATAGTGGCAGACAAGCTTTTCTTATTTTTAATTTTTCTGAGAACTTCTTTGTTGGTGATCTTCTTTGTCCATGATATTTTCATCATCCTTCGATAAGTCCACATCTCAAATGCTGCTAAGCGTTTGTACATTTTCTTAGAGATTGTCCATGTCTCAGCCCCATACATTAGAGTAGACCACACATAACACTGAAGAATATGTTTCCTTGTTTGTATTAATATCTTACTTGATGTTAACACTCTATACATTTTGGAAAATGTTGTTCGGGCTATTGTTATCCTTCTTTTAATTTCTTCCTCACATCTCCCATCATTTGTAATCTTTTGTCCGAGATATATGAATTCGGATACTTGTTCTATGTTTGTGCCATCTATGGTTATATTGATATTTGGTTTATCTGTCTTTTTACTTATAACCATTGTTTTGGCCATATTTAAAATATAGCCTACATATTAATCATTTCATGTTATTATCTGCAATTGTTTCGAAATTTAGATTTGGTGTGTAAGCACATTTTTCACATCCAGGACCAAGTCCATGTTGACAATACCCAAATAAGTCTAGTCACTGACAATATAGTGACAAGTCTCACACTCGTGTCACTGTGATAACCACACAAGTCAAAACGAATACACAACACACATCCCCCTACTACTACTAGTAGTAGTACAGTCAGTGTCGACAAGCTTCACAATTGGTAAGTAAAACAAATTAATCTCAGTAAATACCGAAGGCCTATATAGGCTATAATTATTTTAGTAACCAGCACAATTGTGTATTGTATAATTATAACTATAACTTATAGTATAAGGCTATTATGCTGCCCAAATTTGGTGGAACTACAAAATGTAAAGCATTAGAAAACTGAATAGTGCATAATGACATTATGAGGTTTTTATTCTGTTTACCTAGGTATCAGAGTGCTAGCTAGATAAAAGATTCACCCTGTACTTGTGGTACACAGGTGAACGTCAACGTAGTCTAAATACGGGTGAAAATCGCTTTAGTGTGGAACAGGAAGTAGAATGCTTGCCTCCAGTATCAAATGGTTACTTATATCGACACAGAGTTGGTGAAATGGGAGAGAATGCAAAAGGACAAGATGGCGGCCATTGAACGCCTTCGATTTCACCTTTAAATTCTATTAAACTATATCTTTTATTACATTTTTCAACTTAAAGGTAGCGGGGAAATATTAAGACATATAAAAAGAATAATTGTTGCTTCTTAGATTGTGAAATTAGGCTCTCATTTCCCCGCTTTTTCGACAGCTTTTATATAGGGCTGGTATTCACCCGTGTACTGCGAGTACAGGGTGAATCCTTTATCTAAGTGCTAGCCAGCTATTTGCCAATATTAATGTGCCAGCCTTCGAGGCTTTTATCAGGAATCTGATATTCAAATTTATTACTAAACTTAGGAAGTCAGAAAATGCTATAATACAGGAACTTGCGAAAATAGGAGAGAGTGATCACATATTTACCTCTGCCATTTGGAGACATTGGTACAAACTACTGTATATGGAGACTGACATTTTGATACTGGTTAGTAGGCCTATTGTAGTGTTCATACTAATTAGGCACTTGTAGGCCTATGTTAATCACATTTAATTTGATATATGTACCTACTATAATATGATCCATCGCCGTGAATACGGCTTTTACGACTGACATGACGTAACACAACCATCCAATCAAGCAATCATTTGTTACATTTGATTGAGTGATAGTTACTATATATGGACAACTTTATGTTACTGCCATAATGCTTAAGCTGTATTCACACGGGCAAGTTAAATCGATTCCTATAAATCGACTTGCCTAGTTCGACTCACATGTGCCGTGTGAATGCGCGGCTGAGGCGTTTTAGGGCTGAATCAATTCATATAAATCGTTTAATGTAAAACGCTTCGCTAGGTGGTCTACAGGAACCGATCTGTGCTGAAACGTTTTATTTATGACATCACACACATGCGCAGTCTAGGGAAACGTGACAGTCGAGACCTGAGTGTGTTGACTTTCCGGTAAATTTGCTTTATGAACCTGCTAGAGGTGCACAGATATTTTTTTCATCATTTATTTTTAGGGTTTCACCGCCCAGCAGAAGTTTTGACCATTCCAAACCAATACGATTCAGTACCTAGGTATCAGAGTGCTAGCTAGATAAAAGATTCACCCTGTACTTGTGGTACACAGGTGAACGTCAACGTAGTCTAAATACGGGTGAAAATCGCTTTAGTGTGGAACAGGAAGTAGAATGCTTGCCTCCAGTATCAAATGGTTACTTATATCGACACAGAGTTGGTGAAATGGGAGAGAATGCAAAAGGACAAGATGGCGGCCATTGAACGCCTTCGATTTCACCTTTAAATTCTATTAAACTATATCTTTTATTACATTTTTCAACTTAAAGGTAGCGGGGAAATATTAAGACATATAAAAAGAATAATTGTTGCTTCTTAGATTGTGAAATTAGGCTCTCATTTCCCCGCTTTTTCGACAGCTTTTATATAGGGCTGGTATTCACCCGTGTACTGCGAGTACAGGGTGAATCCTTTATCTAAGTGCTAGCCAGCTATTTGCCAATATTAATGTGCCAGCCTTCGAGGCTTTTATCAGGAATCTGATATTCAAATTTATTACTAAACTTAGGAAGTCAGAAAATGCTATAATACAGGAACTTGCGAAAATAGGAGAGAGTGATCACATATTTACCTCTGCCATTTGGAGACATTGGTACAAACTACTGTATATGGAGACTGACATTTTGATACTGGTTAGTAGGCCTATTGTAGTGTTCATACTAATTAGGCACTTGTAGGCCTATGTTAATCACATTTAATTTGATATATGTACCTACTATAATATGATCCATCGCCGTGAATACGGCTTTTACGACTGACATGACATAACACAACCATCCAATCATTTGTTACATTTGATTGAGTGATAGTTACTATATATGGACAACTTTATGTTACTGCCATAATGCTTAAGCTGTATTCACACGGGCAAGTTAAATCGATTCCTATAAATCGACTTGCCTAGTTCGACTCACATGTGCCGTGTGAATGCGCGGCATTGTAGGACTTTGATTTAGGTGCTGAACCTACTATAATATGATCCATCGCCTTGTAATAAGGCTTTAACGACCTGACATGGACATAACATCAACAGCAATCCATTTGTTACATTGATTGAGTGATTAGTTACTATTATGGACATTTATGTTACTCCATAATGCTTAAGCTGTATTCACACGGGCAAGTTAAATCGATTCCTATAAATCGACTTGCCTAGTTCGACTCACATGTGCCGTGTGAATGCGCGGCTGAGGCGTTTTAGGGCTGAATCGATTCATATAAATCGTTTAATGTAAAACGCTTCGCTAGGTGGTCTACAGGAACCGATCTGTGCTGAAACGTTTTATTTATGACATCACACGCATGCGCAGTCTAGGGAAACGTGACAGTCGAGACCTGAGTGTGTTGACTTTCCGGTAAATTTGCTTTATGAACCTGCTAGAGGTGCACAGATATTTTTTTCATCATTTATTTTTAGGGTTTCACCGCCCAGCAGAAGTTTTGACCATTCCAAACCAATACGATTCAGTACATACATATCTAGGTCGAACTCACTCTCCCGTGGTGACGTTGCCTAATCGAAAACTGGCGCTGGTCAGGCTGGACTTGCTCATGCGCAGATATCCACTTCCGCCTTAAACCGATTCAAAGCACTGCCCGTGTGAATGCGAAACACTTTCAAACTCGGTCCGTGTGAATGCGCATCTAAATCGATTCATATGATTCGCCTTGTCTAGATCGCTTTACATTTTGCCCGTGTGAATACAGCTTTAGTCTCAAATAAAGTATTGAATTGAATTATTTGTAGCTACAGGTCAGTAGTGAATAGGATAATCGTCCACATGTTTTGTTTTTGTTGTTGTTGTTTTTTACTACATCATATACATGGACTTATTATTTAAGCTTTTATTTCATTGCATTTAAAAACAAATTAAAACATATGATGTTTTATAGCCTTTCATTCCATCGTGTTTTATTCCAAGATCATTTTATTCCATCGCCAAAAGGTCTGCGTACCACCTGATAATCCCAAGCTAGCCCCCCTCTCCATCTCTTGATATTTCCATTCCTCTCCATTAAAAAAGAAAGTTCAATACCGTATATTATTATATCGTAATGTACAATGTGTCTCTGAAACTAGTCAACCAGAACAGCATTGTGTAAATATTCAGCTGACCCCGTTGACTCGAAAAGCTGCTTAGATAATAGAGTCAACATGGCATCTGTGCATGGCATCATCAATACACATATATATTCTTGTGGATTCGTGACTGCCTTGAACCACAAATATGACAACCAGTTCACCGCGGCTTTCACCTATAGAATGGTGATGTTTTTCTTTAATAAGACCTCAGTCATATTACGGCCTGCGACCACAAGACGGCAACCTCCTTGCGACCAAAGCAAAAAAAAAAGGTGGAATATTTATATTTTACCTCGGTAGGCCCTACTACCCTCTGGCTACTCGTAGTCCAGGGAGAAAGAAGCACATCCGGGTCCAGCAATTAGCATAATCTACTCACAACGGGAGGACGTTTGTTGAGTAGCTCTGGCAGTTTTCTACATTAACTACTAAACCAACCAGGTTAGTATAATTTTGAATGGATATTTTGGTATATTTCATGTTAGCATTCACATGCATCAAGTTTTTAATACTTTTTATTGAATATTAACTGATTTATAGGTTAATTATGATGTGTCGTAACATCGTTAGAACAATGCCGCCATTGTTCTTTGTAATGCCGCCCATTGCTGAACGGAGAGATGTTTGGCAAAGGAGCCACTTACATCGTTAGGATTTATTCCTGGGTTTCCTTCAGATTCCCCAAATGTTTGAGGCGTACCTCCGAGTTCCATAGTATTTTCTCCAACATGTTGGCCACAGAAGGCCACAGGTGGGGGAAGTTTATTGGACAGAGAGTGTGGGAGGCTACCACTACCCCTCATTTGGTTTTGGTTGGTTATCCATACCGCTTACCTACAACTGATGAATTTAATCACACACCTGTGTTAAAGACGGTTTAAATACGGATTTAACACCATTAGACACTATTGGCTTAATCATTGATTGTTTGCCAGTGTCATGTTCACCATGAAAGATTCCTAACCTTTTGGTTTTTGGTTTCTTACAGACTCCTAGCTATAGCTATGAAGCGGAGTAAGGCTGACTTACCGCGTCAGGTGACCGAAGGCGAAGTCCCGTCACCGCTGGTGAGGGTACAAAGGTCGCCAGAACACAGAGATTCTCGGGAGGTGGGGGGCTCGGAGGTGGGCCACACTGACCTAGATGACCGAGTCGCACGCTTGGTTCAGATCAAGATGGAGGAGTTGATGCCCTCCAGGCCGCATGCTGCCAGGAGGAGGCAAATCGTTGAGTCAGAGGACTCCAATTGGGAGGACTCATCAGAGGAAGAGTCCCAGGAAGAGGTGGTTCTGCCTGTTTGTAAGCGAAAGCACAAAAAGAAAGGGGACGACTTCACCAGAGAGAGGAAGAAAAAGCCGCTGGTGAAGAAATCAAAAGAAAAAGAAGTCTAAGAAGAGGAAGAGGAGTAAGTCTTCTTCGTCAGATTCGTCTTTGGATTCGACGTCGACCGAATTAGAGTCGGACACCCATGGGGCGGGGAAATACGCCAAATTGAGTGGCAAAGTGATGAAGAAGTGCAAGACACTTAGGCGGAAGAAAATCAACACCACCACAATGATGAGGAAAACTATCCAGGGCCACTTTAATACTTTCAAGTCAGTGGAAGTGATCATAAAGTTGGCAGAGAAGTACACAAGGGTTAAAGGAATCCCAGAGTCCGCCCTCAAAGAGATGGACAGTGATGTCAAAATGAGTGAGGACCGCAAGAAATTTGAGGGGGTCCTCCACACCATCCATACAGCAGTTCTTGCCGCGCTCGCTGCAATCATGCCTATAGCAAATAGATTGATGAGCGAGAACACGTCCTCATCGCTGTGCGAAGAAATTAATGGAGTGATTGCGCTGCTTACAGCAGCAAGTAATTTCCCTTGCTACAGGCGTTTTGAGAACGTGTTAAGGCGGTCATTACGGACATGGGAAAGGAGGTAGCCAGGTCAAAGAAGGTGATGGATAATGACGGCAAAGAATATACACTGTTCCTGCCCCCCAAGCCTGTGAATGGCAAGCCGCTCGACAAAACAAAGATGTTTGGCGGTCAACTGCAGTACCTGTTTAAACAGGTTGAGACTGGGACCAAGTGCGGAAAACACATGGAAACGGACAAGAAGTCTGGGGACACAAATTTTGCCTGCTTCAGAAAGTCCAGGCAGGATTTCCGGAGCCGTCGCACCGGACAAGGGGGAGGCCGGTTCAGCACAAACTATGGCTACCATGCCAGGGAAAGGGGCCAAAGGCAGTCGTTCGGCTGGAACGAGGGGAACAGACCCTTCAAGAGGGAGTTCACCCCACAGAAACCGTTCCCCCACCCAGGGAACAAGTAGAAGTGGTGACGCAGACCCCTGTAAGTGCGTTTAAGGTGGGTAACATCAGTAATTGTGTTTCACAGTGGAATGACATTACTGACAATCTAGCTATCCTTATCCTACTGGAGGGAGTTAGGATACCACTCTTGGAGCAGCCCGTACAAGAAGGCATACCTTTTCCCTAGCGCTTTGATTTCTCAGAATGACAGGCTTTGAATGATCAAGTCCTTAAATTTTGTGAAAAAGCCATTATAGAGCCAGCACTTGATGTTGCTGGGGAATTTATTTAGAATATTTTTACGAGACCCAAACCAAATGGGAACATTAGACTTATTTTGGACTTAACAAGGTTAAACAAATTAGTCGAGTATCAACATTTTAAGATGTTTTCCCTAGAAAGAGCTAGAGACTTGGTAACGCAAGACTCCTGGCTGGCCAGTGTTGATCTTAGGGACGCATACTATATGGTGCCCATTTATAAACCTGATCGGAAGTTTCTCAGGTTTTATTGGAAGGATGAGCTTTATGAGTTCACTTGTATGCCTAATAGTTTAGCGTGTGCCCCACACATTTTCACAAAGTTGCTTAAGCCGGTTTTTCCCACATGGCTAGGAAAAGACACATTATGTTTCCCTATATTGATGATTCATTTATTGTTGCACAGACACACCAACAATGTCAAATGGCAGTAGATCACCTATGTGAAACACTTACAAAGTTAGGTTTCTATATACATGAAACTAAATCGGTTTTGACACCTACAAAGAATTTAAAGTGTTTGGGGTTTATTATTGACACCACACACATGACCATTTCATTAACCGAACAAAAAGTTGCTAAATTTACAACAACGGCAAATCAATTGTTACAATTACGGAATCCAAAGATAAGACAAGTCACAATATTGATAGGTATCATGATAGCCTATGCCCCTGCTATTCTGTACGGCAAGGCCCATATTAAATCACTAGAAATAGATAAGAATTTAGCATTGGCTCGCACTAGAGGGAAATTTGAGAGGCCCATGACCATCTCGCCAGAGGGCTTGCAGGATATTATGTGGTGGCTTTCACATTGATGACTCGCAAAACGTTACAACAAGCGACTAGAAAAGTCAAGCGGCCTGGCGACTCGCCTACTCACCAACTAAAGATGGGTGAGGAACACAAAATTCTATTTTGTACTGAAACGTTATATGTTTAAAGAATAAGTATAACGAAGGATAAAAAATGATATGACGTAAAGTTCTCCCTGGACTACGAGTAGCCAGAGGGTAGTACCGAGGTAAAATAGTATAGTTATACAAGTCTTACCTGGTACAGATGATGGATAACTGTTGTTTTTCCGAGGTACTAGCCTCGGATAGTCGTGGGTCAGGGCCCACCCACCCTACCCTACCACGACTATGATGTTGGCTTGTTCCTAAATGAAAACATGTTTAGTATCCATAGAATTGTGAGATCATTTGTTATCCTATTAAGTATGTAAAAGATTGCTGGACCCAGATGTGTTTCCTTCTCCCTGACCCATGACTATCCGAGGCTAGTACCTCGGGAAAACAACAGTTATCCATCATCTGTATCAGGTAAGACTCGTATAATTATACTATATATATATATATATATATATATACACACACACACACACATACACATACACATACACATGCACATGGACACGCACACACACGCACATACATGGCCAATGGGGCCAGCCACTGGGCAATCTACTCTCGCCTTGTAAATCATTTCACTACTAAACAAACCTTGGCTGTGAACCTGGGAGCTCTGCCAGAGATGTTCCCAATCGAGTCCCGTGGCTCCCAAGGCCAGCGCTGTGTGTGTGTCTGTCTCTCTCCCTGTCTCTCTCTCTCTCTCTCTTTGTTTCTCTCTCTTATTTATATAACATACATACATACATACATACATACATACATACATACATACATACATTCGTACATACATACATACATGTGTATACATACGTCCATACATCCATACATCCATGCATCCATACATCCATACATACATACATACATACATACATACATACATACATACATACATACATACATACATACATACATACATACATACACATGTGGGGCGTGACACTCCGCTCGCTTGGAATTATTTATATGCGGGTGTGTATGTCGTCAATATTTAAAGAAGGAAGAAACAAAGAACTCAGGTGTCATTTTCAAAATGGCAATATATATATATTTAATATATGTATATATATACAGTGAAACCTATCTAAATCGACCGACCATGGGACCGACTTTAAATGGTCCATTTAGAGAGTTTTTTTATCGGTACAATTGTATATTATGGGCGATCGTTTAGGACCCAAATAAAGCAATCCATATAGGGGAGTGGTCGATCTAGGGTGGTGGTCGGTTAGAGAGGTTTTTCTGTATTGCAATTTTGAAGATGAACACTCGAGTTCTTTGCTTCTTTCTTCCTTAAAAATTGACGAGATACACGTTCCTAGAAAGTTGATGTTTGAAAAATGTATAATGATTGTATATATGAACTTATTCCCCCTTAGCTTGATGGAACCACTTGTAAAGTGGAGTATGTGTGTGTGTAGGTGGGTGGGTGGGTGGATGGGGAGGGAGCGTGTCACGGAGCCTTGGGCTTAGCCTTTGAGGCAAGGTCAGGTAGAGTTCTACTTATTGACCGAGGTTAGGCTGCGCAAAGCTTATACATGATGCTGTTGGGCGTGTGTTATGCAGGATTCCGCTTGTCATGTCCACTCAATAGTTAAAGTTGCATGGTTCGATGAAATATAATTTTGTCAAAATTAAAACAACTACCAACATTTGATCCTATATATCCAACTTACATACTGGTGTATTAGTTAATGATTTGGGACAGCATTTACAGAATAACCTGTGAATTTATAACGTCACCCCTTTGGACACTCACTTTGAAACACCCATTATGCAGGGAGGCCATTAATCAATTAGGCCAATCTTGTGACCTCATTAGAGCCAAGTAGGCCTACTATGCAGGGCCATACCTAGGATTAGTAGGTCATCTCGCATCACATGGTCATCGTGAGATGGCCATCTGAGTCATAGCCACAGGACATTTGGCAAGCTTGTCAAAATTATTTTGGGTTCTTTCAGCTCAAATTGCTCCAAAACTAGCCATTTTTCATCAAATTTACTTGAGACTAATGCATATTAGGATATAGTGGTCAACCTGAGCTATTTATCTCAAATATGACTAACAAATTCAAATGCCATCGGACCATGCAACTTTAACCAGTAACCTGTTCATGTTGAAGCACACAGACACACACACACTTTAAGTTCAAGATGTTTGAGGCGCATTACAGGATTTTGCTTGTCAAATGTCACATTAACTCAGTCGTAAGCCACTAACCAGTTCATGTTAAAACACACACTTAAAGATGTTTGATGCGCGTTGCAGGATTCCCCTTGTAAAATGTCACGTCAACTCAATAGTAAGCCTGTGTCATGGGGGTGATGAAAATGGGAAATATAACGTCTGGAGCAGGAATCAAACCCACCTCTCTTGCATTCTGGGCCAGCGTGCTAACCATTACGCCACTTAGGCTCCCTGATGCAATCACCCTCTCCACGCCTACCTGTCTATGTGGCTCCTGAAAGATCAGTGCAGACTACACTAGTAACCAGTGCATGTCAAAACACACACACACACACACACACACACACACACACACACACACACACACACACACACACACACACACTTTAAAGTCGCCGGGGTATACCTCACCCAGATACAAACGAATCCAGCATCAAAAGCTCTCCAAACATACCTTTGCTTAGTTTGTTCACTTCATGCCTCTGAGCATGTGGGAGGAGAGTTGAGGTATGTGATGTATGAATGACATCATAGGTGGGATTCCCTCATCACATGACCTAGAGGGGTTCCCCATACACAGCGGAAGCCATGGCAACCACCAAGATGACAGCCACAGGAAGCTCTCAATTCAACTTTTAAAGTCTATTAATCTACATGGTTTAATCAATTATTCACACAAAAAGTAGCTGGTTATGATAAATAAACATTTGAACTTTATATTTATCATTTTAGATTGAAATTTCTAACATTTTTGTCTCTATATGGTTGTCTAAAAGTGTCAATGCTGCTGGACTAAATAAAACACAACAGAAGCAACCAATGTCAGCACTCTCCCCCCACATATGTAGTTGCATAAACTGAAAACTGGCAAATGTATGCTTGGAGGGCCTTTGTTGGAGTACGGGTAGTGTCTCAGCGACCTCTGGTCCCTTTAAGATGTCTGAGGAGCGTTGCAGGATTCCCATTGTCAAATGTCATGTTAAATCGATAGTAAACCACACACATGACCCGACAGGGACCAAGCGGAACTCAATGTGCCCATATTGTCATTTATGTTCAGGTAAAAATCAGAAAGCAGTCATTAAACATTATTAAAAATAAATGGTGTTTGATCATGGTCATGTACATCTAACCATGGTCAGATAAATTTACTATAAATTTATAATATCGTATATACACTGACCATTGTATTTTACGGTTGACCATGGTCATGAACACAATTTCAAGTTAATTAGGTAGGCCTGCTTTGGAGCGTGGTTGACTATCGACTATCGTTGACAATGGTAACAAATAACCTGAACATGGTCAATATTACAGTATTTGACGATTGACCATGTTCTACCATAATCAACAACGTTGACCGTGGCCGCCATTTCGCTGGGCGTACGTCTCCAATTTTGGTAGATCGTGGGATTCGAACCCATAGGCCCCTGGTCGAGTCAAATCAATGACTTAAAAATGTATACTTGTCACGTCCTAATCTAGCACTCAGCATTATTAGGATATGGCAAGGAATGGCTGGCTCAGTGTCAGGATAATTTGAGGGTACACAGGGAGGGGGGTCTGGAGGCTTTGTTGTTTCTGGCTCCTTGAAGAATTAAAAAAAAAACTAATCCCAACAATTTGAGTGTACAGTCATACCCTCCGAAAATTTAAGGGTACAGAATATTACCCATTTTACCCTCTGGTAGAAAAATCTGCATTCTATATACCAGGCCGTGTATATTATCTCCTTAGTATACCTGCTAGAAGGCTGTTTTAGGAGTCTAGGCTGCCAGACACAACCAAGCTTTTATTCACGCATTCATGAATGTCATGTGACAGGAACAGGTGGACTGATTCCCGTTGCCACCGACAGATATCGCAACAACAAAAACCGGAAGTGTTCATGACACAACTAAATATATATATAGGCATGCGCGCATGCACGCATTCCCAGCGAAATGGTTGGTTGGTTGGTGGAGTGTTAAGTCCTGGCAACATCTAAGGTCATATCAGGACTGGTACAGAATTGTGATAGTCCGCACCCATGGCGACTTTATAGTGCTGCCCCACTGGGAGACCAGGCCGCCAGCATCATGACCTGATATCCCACTTAGTCCCATTATTTTCTGGCAGAAACCCTGGAATGGTATTTTGTTGGATTTATTTCAGGTCTCTTGCTAGGCTCAGTGGTTGTGCAGAAAAGGACTGGACTGGTTGCCGAATCAATAGAGCACTGGCTTCCCGAGCGGGAGATCGAGAGTTCAATTCCTGGTGGAGTCAAAGCAATGACGTACTAAATTGATACTTGTCGCTACGCCTGGCTTGGCATTACAATGATAGGGCAAAGACTGGTTAGCTCAGTATCAGGACAATGTGACTGAGTGGGATATTGGGTCATGGTGCCGGCGGCCAGGTCTCCCAGTGGGGCAGAACTATAAAGTTGCCATGAGTACACACTGTCACAAGTCACATCCTGTGACCTTAGATGTTGACAGGATGTAAAACTCCAATAAAGATCTATTGTGTTATTTCCCATTTTCATCACTTCCCCCCCCCCCCCCAACGACAATAATAATAAACATTCCCTTTAATCGAACAAGGACACCACAAGGCAGTGCGCAATATCAATCCTGCTCTTGCATCTCTCTTCAGGACCGCCTGTTTGTGGGAGGTAGTGAGGGAGGATGGCAACGCCCCCAGGCACCCCGGGTTACACACTGGTGGGCGACAAGTCGGTCGAGTTCTACCGGGACGCTATCGGCTTCGTCGACCGGCGCATCACCCAGCACAACTCGCGCATCTTCCTGACGCGCCTCCTCAACAAGCCGACAGTCTGTGTCGCCTCCAACAATGGTGTCCGGCAGGTGCTCTGTGGTGAGTGTACACCTCCGCTTGTTTGGTTATTTATCTACTTTAGCCCATTGCCTCCTCAATGTTTTGTTTCTTTGGGTTTTAATCAAACTTTTACGTCTAATGTCATATCAGGAGGGGTTCCGACTTGTGGTCAGTATACACTCATAGCGACTTTGTGGCGCTTTCCCACTGGGAGACCTGGCCGCTGGCAATATGACCTGATCTCCCACTCAGTCACATTATCCTGACTGTGTTAACCAGTCCATGCGCTATCCTAGTAGTGTCGCGCACCATGCTAGGTAGCGAGAAGTATCAATTTTGTAAGTCATTGGTTTGACTTGGCTGAGATTCGGGCTCCCGACCTTCCGCACAGGAAGCGAGTGCTCTAATCAATTCGCCACCGCATCCGCTTCCTATCCGAATTGAAATAGCATATTTACAGGTAGGTCTGGGTAGGTTGATTGCAATAGGGAACACGTATATTCTAATGGTTAGAACACTAGGCCCGGAATGGTAGAAGTGCGTGTTCGACTCTCACTCCAGGTGCAATATTTCTCATCTGCCGCCCCCCGCCCGCTAAATACACAATTCCTTCCACAGTATTGGTGCCTTGACCAGGATTCTGTACATGCTGCGCGCTGTGTAGTGTTGAACCATCCCTATCTGTGTACTGTAATTTGTGTAATACTTGTATGGTGTAGTTGTATTCCAGGGGTACAAATGTGTAGTGAGGTGCATTCCTCCAGGTAGAATGTCCATGCACAGGTAAGCATGGGTCAGTTGATGGCATCAGGGAGCTGAACTAGTCTAATGGTTAGGATGCTAGTCTTGGAATGCAAAATGTGGGATCGAGTCCAGCTCTAGGTGCGAGGTTTCCCATTATTTGCAAGAACAGACCCCGGTGGTAGTATTATTTGTCATTGGAAAGAGAATAAAATAATCTATACAGCTATGAATAGTTTATGCATAGAATATGCGCTGCTTATCTCTGAAGGCGTATTCTGTCGCTAAGGGGTTAATATGCCTAGACGCAATTCCAGGAGGCAATGGGTTAATTATCACAAATTAAATGTACACGGACGTAATATATCTGAGCCTGTCTCAAAAGGTGATCACTCTTCTTTTTTTTGTCCATTGTAACGACACAAAACAGCACATAAACGGTTACACTGAAAACACAAGGACATTTGCTTCAAATCAATATTGGGATTATGAAACACCATGTAAAAAAGAAATCAGTTTATCCTGAGGAAATGCATAAGCAGATCGTATGTTGATCGTTACAATGGACAACATTTTGTCCCGTATTGCTTAGCAACATTTGAGACAGTTTCATCTGCGTTCTCGGCTACACATAGTCTAGCGATATCCGAAAGTTGCATACTCGGATGAAAACATAACATTTTCGAAACCAAAATTCAAAACACCTATTTCGATTTGAATCTATACATCCAACTTAGACCCCAGTCACACCAGGCTTGCGACCACTCGCAACAAGAAAAAAAGAATTAAATTGAGGTGGTCACAAGCAACCGCAAGTAGTTGAAAAATGGTTTATTTGGCCCTCAGTGGTTGTGCACCTCCTGGTAACCATTTTGGTCGCAAGGTGGTTGCTGGTGTTGCACAAAAACCTCTTTGCAAACAAAATTGTCTCAATGAGATCACCAATCATTTTCATAGGTTACCGATCAGTCGGAGACCATCATCAACTGATCGACAACCGTGTCACCGCTGCCAAGCGCCTGCGATCAATCGGGACTGATTTGCAACTGATCTGCAATCGAACACCGATCGGTCGGAAATCAGTCCTTGACCACTCACTGACTGATCGTCAACTGATCACCAATCTGTCTTCCCTGATCTTTGACAGCAGTAACCAACATTTTTTCTTTCCGGAGTTTTTTTTTGCTTTGGTCGCAAGGAGGTTGGCGTCTGATGTGGGTTTTTTTTTTTTGGTCGCAAGCCTGGTATGACTGCGGTCTTAGATACTGATGCTCTCATTATTCTCACCTCAAATATCTCTAAATTCAACCTTTAAAATTCCAGTTACTTGCAGGTAAAGTTAAGTAGAGTATGATGATTAAGTTAATATATGTATCCCCCAATATGGCAGAACCTTCAAACAATCAGATTGTACAGATTAAGCAATCCTGTTATATCAGATTTTCTTGTTGCAGAGCATTCCACAAGATCTAGTTCTTGGGTAAATTAGGGTGTTCCTATTAAAATAACTCTTTGCTTTTTGCTGTGGAATAATACATCTAACTGGGTATAATGTGTCCTTTTATCTCTCCTTTAGACCAGTCGCACCACATAGAACCTGGCTACAAGTCATTGATGCAGCCAGTTTATGGCGACAATGTCCTCTTTTACGAAGGTAAGCCAATGACAAATACATCATTTCCCACATCTATAACCAAAGTTGGGTGTCTAGCCAGCCACAACAAAGACCCTATAATACTAAGACGGCTCACTCCGCCTGTACTGTGTAATCAAAATGATCAAACCCACCACTTGGTGCGCTGGCTGTTCTCTTGGTTAAACAGGTGCTATATTATATGTATAAATGTATATATGAATGTGAAAGATGTGTGATGATGGTGATGCTGATGATGATGGGTATTTGTTCATAGCAATTTCATATTGATGTGTATTCATACTTACCTATCTCATGTATAATATAATTGTATGTGTTTACATGTGAAACACCAAACAGCAGCCGGCTGATCAAACCCACCACAAGGTGGCACTGCAAAATTTACATTACCATTGGAGAGATAGGGAGTGAGCCGTCTTAGTATTATAGGGTCTTTGGCCACAATAAGGTCCCTGGACAGTCTATGGGAAGGTTGCCAGCCCTTACGGTTTCGCCCTAAGGTGTATGATATTTTCTGTCCTCCTCATCACCTTACACCGATCTTCCGTTTTTTTTCATTTTCCAATGTTGGCAATCCTGCAATACCAATAATATAGTAGTGTAGTGGTCTGCACTGACCTCTCAGGGCAAGGAGCCGCATAGACAGGTAGGCGTGGGTAGTGTGGTGACATCAGGGAGCCTAGGTGGTGTAATGATTAGCACACTGGCCCGGAATGCAAAGAGATGTGGGTTCGAGTCCCACTCTAAGCGCAATATTTGCCATTTTCATCACCCCCCCCCCCATGACAGTAATATTATACAAATTATTGTGTCCAATATGTACTACAGAGCATCTAATGGGGATGTCACATTACAACATATGGCATTAGCGTATGCGGTTTTCGACCCATACGCTAGGCATAGGCCGGGCATACGCTCGTCATACGCCGTCTTACGCCCGTCCATCCAAAGAATTTTGTGCATGCTAAAAATTTTCAGCGTGCCATACACTGCTCATATGCTAGATGTACGCTATGCATACGCCGGCATAGGTTATGCATAGGTATGGGGTACGTCGGCATAGGTTAGGCATACATTGCACCGACACCCTCGAGGTGTCTCTGGTGTACTCACAACGTTCTGTAAAAGGGCTGTCACACTACGACGTATAGCCTTAGAGTATGTGATTGTCGACCAATACGCCGGCATAGGTTGGGCATAGGTCTATACACTTTAAATACGCCGTCATACATCGATGTAGGTCGAGCCGCCGAAACTATTTTTGTGCATGTTCAAAATTTTCAATGTATGCCTCATACGTTTCTCATATGCTAGACATATGCTAGACATACACCGGCATAGGTTATGCATGGGTTAGGGGTACGTCGGTATAGGTTACTCATACGCTGGTCCTGTCACCTCCAACCGTCAAAATAGTCCCAATATGCCGAGTATACGTCGTCATATACTTTAAATACACCGCCATAGGCTAGGGGTAGGTTACGCATAGGTTACGCATATGCTTCAAAAGCTCCCGCAGTGCAAAAAGGTTGGCACACGTCGAGCTATAACGGTTTTCAAATTATTGCGCCATGTTATGCATACCCCACCGCCATATGCCGTAGTGTGACAGCCCCATTAGACCCCCCAGACTCCCTGATATAACATCCCTTAAAATCTTCCATTTTTTCATTTTCCAATTTTGGAACCCCTGCTATGGTCTGGTGAAACACACTGCAGCATTACACGAAGCTATGAATTTGATTTGATTGCTGATGGTTTGATGCTGTGTCAGCAACTCGGGCCATATTCATGGCGAAAAGCTAGTAGTATCTATTCTGTCAGTCTTGTCAATCACATTCACGTGCCGACCTTGAAATTTACACGATAGTCCGAAATGGTTAAATTCATGGTAAATGATAGCAAAAACCGCCTGTGATGCAAATCTTGAAGTGGTTAGACTTACGTCACTTGACAGCGAAATCCAAGCCATACATACATATGCATGCATGCATGCACACACACATACACACATACATACACAGATGCATACATACATACATGTATACACACATACATACCTACACACATACATTCACACATACACACACACCTATATACACACATACATACACAGATGCATACATACTTAAGTATGTACATACATGTATACACACATACATACATACATACACACACACATACATACATATGTGCATACATACATATATACACACATACATACCTACCCACATACATACATATACATACATACACACATGCATACATGCACATACATATGTACATACATACATGTATACACACATACATACCTACACATACATACACACATGCATACATACATACACATACATACACATGCATACATACATGCTCAGTGGTGCCCATACAGTGCTGCATATTTGCAACTTTCAGCACGCCAACACGACTGAAAACTCCCCCAAAACAACAAACAAAGACAATATATAGGGCCTACATACGTGTACATACGTGAACTGGTATTTTAACTTGTAGTATTGAAACATTATATCGTAAGACTAGTTAGTTACATTTGAACATGCTCTTTGTGAATAAGTAAAGTTATGTTGGTTATGTTGAAGTCAAATCAAAATCCAGATGATATCATATGAATATCACTTTTCCATATGGTGAAATTTGGCAACAGTTGTCATGGAAACACATGCAGTTTAACATGTTCGGAAGCTGATGGGAGTCCTGTTTCGCTGTCACTAACTTGGCGCTTTCTTTCCATTTCGACAGCGGACGAGGCCCAGCAATTGCGGTCCATCCTCCACACGCTCTTCTCCCCCGACACCATAGCCACCTTCCAGGTCACGATAGACAGGTGGGGCGGCAGGATGTTTTTGATTTTTTATTCATTTCAATTTGCTTCTATTAGTCACCAAGTACAACGTCAATATTATGTTGCTTGAACTGGTGGTCCTTCATGCTTCATACTTCAGGCGGTGTTCTGTAATATGTTGGGAATTCAAAATAAGTTTTCTAGGCCCTTGAAAGTTCTTGAAAAACAAGTATATATATATTATTACTCAAGACTAATAAATAAAGCGATCGGTCGTAGGGGAGTGGTCGAAATGTGGAGGTGGTCGTTTAGAGAGGTTTTACTGTATGCAATATAGATATAATATATGTTATGTATATAATACCTAAGCCACTTATATATATACTAGGATATATATATTAGAGACAGTATACAGTATATATACTCCTAATATATATCCTATTATATATATTTCCTAGCATATATATATATATATATATATATGAATTGGCGAGACTACTCGACCGATTATTTGCGCAGGCTCGCATTTTGCGCGGGCTCGCAACTGCCAGGTTCCCTGCTGTAAAGCGTTGCTTGGATACGTCGATTGTGACTATCCTAGCAACGATAGGAGGTCAGGCGTTCGGACCCAGACCCATCAGACGTGTTTTTGCACGCTCCGATGTTTTAGCCGAGCTTTAGGCCTTTATTATGGAAATTCCAAACTTATTTAACTTAATTATATGGGTGGGGATTTGACTTATAACATACATTCCACTGTTGAACTATATTTAACTAAGAACATAGGTTATATTGATCAATTCATTCTGTTAGTCAGAGGTAAGAATAAAAGGGTGAGCTCCTAAGAAGTGACATGAACGTTCCTTGATTCTTTACTATTCTCCAGACTTATATTATTAACCGCTATGGTCAACTTCAGATTGCTATTTGGATTGCTCTATAATCTTATTTAATTAAGGGCCTTCTGCCCATGGTCTGTCAGGAGTCGAACTCTCCACCTCGGACATTGCTAGTCAAGGGTCAGGCTGGCAGGATGACAGACACCGGCGGCGGGAGGCACAAGACATTCACATGGAAACAATTATTTATATTAACACCTAGGCTCGCCTTAAGCGGGGGTGGAATAGCCCGACGGTTAAACTGGTGCCGTGACCATACATATATATATACTAGGGTTTATGTATACTATGATATATAGGTCTATATATACACAGTAGATACCTACACAAAACTGAAGGTGACAAAACAAGGAAAACCATGAGACTGTCTAGCGGCGAAAACAAGTCCTTAAGCTGAGATTCCTTACATGCGGTATGCGATCTGCGAATGCGAATGCGGCAAAAAATCAAAAGGCCTTGAAGTCAATGGGCTGCAACCCTTACATGCGGTATGCGAATGCGAATGCGAATGCGAATGCGACAACTCGATCGGTCCCTGTAGCGATCGGTCCGGCATGCGGCATGCGACATGGGGGTGCGAATAGAAAAGCATCAGTCGCATTTGTCCATTGATATAAGGCTGGAGGAGGCGACTGATAATTACGGACAGCCGGGACAGGGTGGTGCGAATAGAAAAGCATCAGTCGCATTTGTCCATTGATATAAGGCTGGAGGAGGCGGCTGATAGTCTTTAGCCCTGTATCTACACCAAGTGCAGTAGTGGTGGTGGTGGGGGTTCGGGTTGGTAAAAATGCTACCAGAGCCACAAAAATATGAATACTTATCTATAATTTGGTAATTATAAAGGTAGGAACCTCCATGTGCAGTACCAAGAGTTACATGGATATACATGCCATATTAGGCCATATACAGTGCAGTATGGAGTATACTTGTTTATTTTTATTTTTTAAATATAGCCAGTGATGTGCCGTCTGCCGCATGCCGCATACCGTGTAGAAGGAATCTTCCCATTCGCATACCGCATGCCGCATGCCGCATACCGTGTGTAAGGAATCCTAGCTTTAGACTTAACCGTTATGGGCAGCATAAATACACCGTCACAAAAAAAAACCCACCGCCCTCACTCAGTAAACATCATTATCTTTCCATAACTCCCGAATCACAATGTCACTTCCTTCATTGTTTCCCTTTTCAGCCTTACCAAAAGATCCATGGACGAACTACAAAAAGGGTAGGTCCTGCAGAACAAAATAAAATCGCTGCATTTTTATTAATATAATATTTATTAGCATTAAGAAGTAAATAACTTGGTCGACAGTGACGGGATTAGTCAGCATCTGGATAATTGTAGTGATTTAGCTAGACATGTTAGACATGATGCTCAGCAACACTACCGCCGATTTTTTTTTTTTTTTTAATAATTTTTTTTATTTAGCCGAATATATTCAATGTCTTTCAGTCTTGTTTCTTTGAGAAATCATTTATCAGGTATGCAAGATCTCTGTGATTTCACGGATTTACGCCATTTTTTTTCTGTACTGCAATCCCACAGCACTATCAGCGTATGCTAATATGTTGTTCAAACACCGCAGCACTATCAGCGTATGCTAATACATCGTTCAAATGCCGCAGCACTATCAGTGTATATTAATATGTATGAAACCTGACTTTTAGGGAATTTTCCGCGAATCCCTGACAATGCTAAGCCTATGGAACAATATCTGCGTTTTCGTGGAAATTCACCGTCGGTTTACATATGAACCTTACAATACACGATATTCACACGCATGCGCCATGGCTATGGTCCCACAATCATAGTGTTCGTCGTCATCGTCAGATGTCGTATGGATTGTGAATATTGTGTATTAATAGTGACTGCCTAGTTTGGTACCTTCCTAAAATTGTCAAAAGGGTCAAAACATGAAAATTATATTTTCCTTGGAAGCTCCAATGACCTAAAAGTAATATACTTTTGAAATTGTCAAAATATCCCAAAATTTGACTGACATACATGCATTTGAAAGTTAGTTATTTCCATAGCTTTTGTATGCGCTGTGGCAATGGTCCCACAACCGTAGTGTTCGTCGTCGCCGTCAGATGTCGCAGGCATTGTGAATATTGTGTATAGGCATAGATTTCCTCCTTTGTTTGCCGCAGACCATTTTCACCCCTGATTTATTCAGCAAATTTAACCTAGTGTCAACGCTGTAGCACTGGCCTTCCGGCGTAAGATATGTTGGCTTTTTTTTTGTCAACATTTTATTCCAGTTGAATAACATCTTTGTTCAGCATCAATGCACTGACCTCAAAGGTTATGGTGCATGTGAATACAGTAAAACCTCTCTAAATCGACTGACCTTGGGACCGACTCTAAAGCCGTGTTCACACGGGCAAAATGTGAAGCGAATTAGACAAGGCAAACTAAAGGAGTCGAATTAGGCACCCGTTCACACGGGCAGTACTTGGGGCCGGAAATCGATATCTGCGCATGAGTAAGCCCAGCCTGATCAGCGCCAGTCTTCGATTAGGCAACGTCACCACTAGAGAGTGAGTTCGACCTAGATATGTATGTACTGAATCGTATTGGTTTGGAATGGTCAAAACTTCTGCTGGGCAGTGAAACCCTAAAAATAAATGCTGAAAAAAATATCTGTGCACAGCTAGCGGTTTCATAGACCAAATTATAGTATATAGTTCGACGTGCTTAGTCCGCATCACGTAAGTCGGTTGCGTCCACAGGGGCAAAATTACCCGCATCACAGAAATCGATTCACGTAAACTACCTCGCTAGGTGGTTTACAGGATCCGCATCACGTGAATCGATTCAGCCCTAATCCGCATCAGACGCCCGTTCACACGAGAAATGTGAGGCGAACTAGGCAAGTCGCTTTCTACGAATCGATTTACATTGCCTGTGTGAACACGGCTTAAGTGGTCCATTTAGGGAGGTGGTCGGTTTAGGGAGTTAGAATATGGCTACAATGGTATCGTTGGGACCCAAATAAAGCGATCGATATAGGGGAGTGGTCGATCTGTGGAGGTGGTCGGTTAGAGAGGTTTTACTGTATTTATGGATGAGATGATGTGAACAATATATAATGTAGCAGGTAGCTATCTGGATAAAAGATTCACCCTTACCCAGAGTTGGGGTGACTGACAACCCTGCTTAAATTCGAGCAAAAACTGCATCAGTAGGAATTAACTGTGGAGATAGTGGTTCCATTGTGTAGTGTTTATCTATATTGGTACAGAATTGTTGAAATTGGAGAGAATGCCAAAAGACAAAATGGTGACCACAGAAAGGTCTCAATTCAAGTTGTAAGGTATATTAATATACAAGAATTCATCATTCAAAAATAGCGGGTATATAAAGAAGTATTTGAAGAATATATTTTGCTTCCTAGATTAAGAATGTATGTGGTGATTTCATTTAGTGATTTACACAGCCTTCCGACAGTTTGTCTAATTGGTTCAGCAGCCCTGTCCTGATTTAGTGATGTGGGAGTAACGAGTAGTATCTATCAGGCGTTACAAATATTATGGGGATCTTATTTTGTACATGTAGACCGGAGGATACTCATTTGCCTTTACAGTATATCATTCACTTGCTGATCATTTCTGTAAGGAGGCATTAATACAATGAGTATGAAACCTACTTCCGGGAATTTTCCTGACTATGGAACAATAAATATTCGCGTTTTTGTGCTGCAGTTTGAATCAGTCTATACTTGCGGATAATGTACAGAGACAAGTACATCTAATTGCCACTTGGGATTTCCACACAGGCTACCTGATCCGATGAGAATGGCATTTCCACACAGGCTACCTGATCCGATGAGAATCACTGAAGTTCAGTGGACCCTATTACTTCGTGGTGTTGTGGTTACTGTTAAAGTTCTGACTTTGTCACGTGATTTTGGAAGCATTGTCCAACTAACGGCCATTCAGATATTATGTAACGCTTATTGGAGTGGGAGTGTAGGTCCAAGCATTATGTGTCGTGCATGATCTAGCGTCATGCAGCATTACAAGGGGCTCGGGTCAGTTGAATTTGGACAACGAAATAGTGTTACATAATATTTGAACGGCCCCTAACCACAACATTTTTACCTAATCTTGAAGTTGCATAGTCCGATGGCTTTTAAATTTGTCCTTTAAAAAAAAATTAGATGACTATATCACATTGACAATTATAATCTACTATTCATTATTAAATATTAGTCTGTAGTATATATTTGCTCGAGAATGGCTAACTTTGGAGTAATTGGATTTGAAAGAACCAACAATAATTTCGAAATGCTTTCCAAAATTCCTGTAGCTATGACATAGATCTCCATCTTACGATGGTCACCTGATATAGGCTGACCTACTAATGTACATAGCCTCCTGGAACCGGTCTAAACTAGCTATGGTATTGTCGTGGGGGTGATGGGAAATACCGCGCCTAGAGCGGGACTCGAACCCACATCTCTATGCATTCCCGACCAGTGTGCTAACCATTATGCCACCTAGGCCCCCTCATATCAACACACTACCCACGCCTACCTGTCTAAGCAGCTCCTTGCCTGACAGATCAGTGCAGACCACTACAGTATTTAGAATCAGGACAAGGCTAATAAGGTCATGAGATTTACCTAATTTGTTGGTGATGTTCCTGCTTAATGGCTTTCTTAATGTAGGTGGCCACGGGATGGTATCATAAATTCACTGATTATTCTTTCTGTACTGTCCCAAATCATTAGTTAACGCAACAGTATGTAAGTTGGTGATATAGGATCAAATGTTGGTAAGTGTTTTGATTTTGACAAAATTATGTTTCCTCGGACCATGCAAATTTAAATTAATTCCTACCTAACTTTAGAATGTTGAACATAGTTCGAAACAATAGATTATGGATAGAAAGTAATATAAACCACTGAACCCATACTAAAAGCTACTGGGCACTTGAACTTAACTATTAATAGCAACGATGACTGAGGGCCTACTGCCACCAGACAACTCAATAATGTGCCGGTGATATAAATACACCGTTAGTGAATTGGTTGGTTGTTGGAATTTTATGTCCTGGCAACATCTAAGGTCATATCATGACAGGTACCGACTTGTGACAGTGCACACTCATGGTGACATTATAGTGCTGCTCCACTGAGAAATCAGGCCGGCAGCACCATGACTCGATATTCCACTCAGTCACATTATCGTGACACTGAGCTAACCAGTCCTTGCCCTATCCTATTATTGTCAAGCGCCAATCTAGAAAGCGACAAGTATCAACTTTGTAAGTCATTGGTTTGACTCGATCGGGAATGCTCGTAATTATATTTTGAAGATATTTAACGAAAATAAAACTACAAAAACATAACATTAACCAAAAATAAATCTAGCCAATGACTGTATATTCAACATGAGCACACACCTATAGGGAGTGCTTTCCCGGTGTGAGATAATATTCTGACCCCCGATAATAAAGTGACTCACCAGTCACTTTATTATGCATACAAAAGTGCCCCCCCCCCTCCTGTCATGTTGTGACTGTAGGTCGATGGATCTTAATGGTGGCTAGGGGATATGTCAACTCTTTTTTTTATTATAATTTATTTTTTTTGGTCCATTAGTTGTTTAAGCTGGTGAAATTTCAGTCATAGACGACTGGTCTTCCTCATTCCACTGCTGGTCGATAGAAAGCCCGAGCCTACACTTTTACCGACCCAAGGGATTTTTAACCTCCCACACCACATAGACATGGTATGAGAGCAACCGGCCTTTGATGACACTGTAAGTTATACACAGCAGTGGAAAACCAAATTGGCAGAGCTGGGGGCACGGGGAATCGAACCACCGACCCTCAGATTAGGAGTCTGACCTAGAAAAAAGTAAGACACTCTAACCACTCCGCCACAGAGAACGCCACTTTTAAAATTATTTTAAAGACATGCTATGTATAGCTACTCATTTTCATGTATGTTAATGTTTATATGTGTATGTATATTATAGAAGATGGTTTGTTTGACATAAAAATATGTTTATATGTCTTTGTGATTCTTTTAACCGAAAGTAACAATTCATATTCGAAAATAATGAAACATTTACGAAAAGAAACTTGGTAGGGAGTCACAATGAATGATAGGGGAATCGCTCTATTGTGCATAATAAAGTGACTGAGGAGTCACTTTTCTTTTACGGTGGTCAGAATAATATCTCACACTGACTTTTAGCGCGTGATGATTGTATGACATTCACATACTGAGTGGCACCACTGCTAGTTGGACCGGTCTGTCGTTGTCTACTTCCTCTCAGGGACCCCGCGTCAGTATACAGCTTCTTTAAGCAGTTAACCACCACCATCTGTCTCAGTGTTTTCCTCCATACTTTTAGCGCATGATGATTATGTGACATTCACATACTGAGTGGCGCCACTGGTAATTGGACCGGTCTGTCTTTGTCTACTTCCTCTCAGGGACCCCGCGTCAGTATACAGCTTCTTTAAGCAGTTAACCACTGCCATCTGTCTCAGTGTGTTCCTCGATGTGGATTTCCAGACATCTGAGCAACTTGCGAACGACATTGTCAGCCTCACCACACTCCACTGGCACGGTGAGCTGAATGAGTAACTGAATGGAATTTTAAATTGCATTGTCTTATGGTTTTGAGTTTCTGTCATTTTCTGAGAATAAATATATTAGGTTGATCATTATAATCTACCTTCCTCTAGATTGAAGTAACTGTTTTTTTAATGGCTAACTTTTGAGATGTTTGGAGTGCAAACATGCAAAAAACGCTGACACCATAGGCTTATGCAGTAACAGGTTCTATTCAATTGTCTCAGTATTCCCTTCTTTGTGGTGACAAATCTTTAATAAGTGCACCAGTATTTATGTTAGAAGTGTAGAATCAAATCTGGATAACCGTTTTGGTTTTGAAAATGTTATGCTTCATCGGACTATAGCTTTAAACAAATTTTAAATATTCATTACACAACAACTGATTGGATGTGTTGGCCGAACCTGTATAATGCAGGCTTCTTCATTTGGAGAAGTACTTTGAAGAAGCTATTAAGCAGGGAGGCCACTAACCAATCTCGTGACCTCATTAGTCTTGCTCTCATTCTATTCCGTTCCAACCAGTGGTCCACAACTGGTTTATCAAAGGCTGTGGTATGTGTTGTCCTGTCTGTGGGAAAGTGCATATAAAAGACCCTTTGCTGCTTATCAGAAAGAGTAGCCTGTGTGCTGGCAGCAGGTTTACTGCAAAGAAATGTCAGAATGACCATGTGTTTGACGTCCAATAGCCGATGATACAATAAAAAATAAATCAACGTGTTCTCGAGGCGTCATTAAATATAACAAGTTTTACTTCCTTGCGGTCATTCTAAGTACGATGTGTAGCTTAGTCAGACTTCAGAATGCTACCTACATTAGTAGGTCAACCTACATCACATGGCCATCGCGAAATGAGAATCTGGGTCATAGCTACAGGAGTTTTAGCAACCATGTCTAAATTATTTTGTGTGCTTTCAGTTCAAATTACTTCAAAATTAGCGATTGTTCCCTCAAAATTACTCCAGACTAATGAATAGTAGGTTATAATGGTCAAGCTGATATATTTATCTAAAAAATATATGGTACCAATTCAAAAGCCATGGGACTATACAACTTTAAAACTTGACAAAAGAAATGGGGGGGGGGGAAGAAGACGAAAACAAACAAAGATTGACATGACAAGTTGTTAGAACAAGAAGGCAATGCTATATCGATAATAATATTGGTGTTTTAAAATATCAGGGTTGAGAATTTCCCACCGATCGGCATTTCCCGACTCTTGGGCAATGACCCGCCCTTTTAGGACTGACCTGTTCACATCCCTGAAACAGCATTCCTCATCAATTGTACATACATTTAAAAAAAAAGAATTGGTGGTAAATATGTTTATTCTGCTGAATAAGTCTTTTGTCAATGCTGAAGCACTGGTCTTCCAGCCATTTTTCAATTCAGGACTATTTACACAAAAAAGGTATATAGAGTAAGGTATACAATAACTGTTGAATACACAATTTGGGCACATATCACAATGCAATTCTGTAACCAATAGCTTCCATAGCAATATGGCAACAATAGTGTCATATTGTAAAATATTCTGATAAAACGCATTGGTGGGGGAATGCAAATGGTCTATTGTAGTAAAAGGTATATAGGGCCAGGTGCATGAAATGTTTATGTAGTTGCTGGTGATAGTTTACTCATGGTCAATAGTCATTGTGTGTTAGTCAGATAGTGTGTAAGGGGCACTTGGAGCTCTACACACTACCCCCTCCCCCTCTGTTAGTCACGGATCACCACACACTCAGCTCAGGGCAGGTGGTGGCCAAGGGAGCCATGCCGCATGGTGGTGGTGGGCAGAGCACTGTAACCATGGGGACAGAGGAATGCTTGATGTTCATTGGTGGAGCTGTATATGCTTGATTCTCATTGGAGAATAAGGTCAGGTGGTGTGCCATACCAGATCCATGTATCACTATAAATAATAAACCTGAGGGCTTAGCTCTCTCTCTACTTTCATTCTTTATACTGTTCCTTTCTCTTTTTGCCTGTATTGATTTCACCATAGCCTGCCTACACAACCACAGATTCCAGCCGTGGACTTTATAATATGATATTTTAATGTAGGGTCTGTCTGGTCAGACAAGAGGTAGATAAATGTCAGTTTGCTAGAAATATTCTAGTGTTACCCTATTGTGGTTAGTTATGTGAGTTCGTTATTTGTTGTTTGTTGTTTTAGGGTTGCTATGTACCTCACAGCAATATGAATTCTGTCTTACTTCTCAGGAATAATCTCGGTTCCGATGTCGTTCAGAATGCCCTTGATGCAAACATCAAGTTTTGGGAAAGCGTTGGAGGCAAAGGTAAGTGAAGATTAATGCAGATATTTCACACAAAGTAAGCACCACAGTGAAACTGAGGTCATAAGGTCATGGCAGGATGGGTACATACTTCCACGCACTCATGGCAACTTTATAGTGCATCAGGATGGGTACCTACTTCCATGCACTCATGGTGTCTTAATAGGTCTGCAGGATGGATACCTACTTCCATCTACAATGGCCACTGAATAGTGCTGCAGGATGGGTACCTACTTCCATGCACTCATGGCCACTTTATAGTGCCGCATCATTAAAATTCTCCACCGATCGGACCATAAATCAATATCCCACTCACATTATCCTGATGCTGACTCATCCAGTCATTATCCTATCCTAGTAATGTCTAAGTGCCAGGCAAGGTAACGGTAAGTATAAATTCTGTAAGTCTTTGGGTTGACCTGGCTGAGGATTGATTCGATGACCTCCCACATGCGAAGTGAACCATCCCATTTGGTATTTGTTGCATATGATGTAACTTTCATGGATTCCACCGATTGAAGCTGTCATTTTTGGTTATTTTACAGAAGCGTTTGCTGGAGATCATAGATGACAAACTCTCCAAAGGCAGTTCCGGTTTCCCCCGCCAGGTGGCAGAGGCCAATTTTCCTTCGCGGAGTGTCGCAAGTGGGAACCTGTTGCTCTTCACATCAGCACTTGTACCCAAAGCGCTAGCCTCCATTTTCACATCATTTATCCTAGCGCTAGGGAGAGATGTGAGTAACCCTGTCAATTCCAGGTCCAGCAACTTTGAGAATTGTGTTGGTATATCTCTAATCGGTGTGATAGGGTCATATTGTTTAGGTGCCATTCAAATAGTATGTAGCACTATTTTTGTTTAAATTGGAACCCCTCCCTCTTGTTGAAAAATTAGGCACCTTGTGAATTATGCAACTTTAAATCTAGGTTGCATCTTCAATGGGTTAAGAACATAATTATATAATCTTTAAGACAGATTTCATGTATCCCTGAATAAAGTTGATTGTTTGCCTTACAGGAGGCCTTACAAGAGCGGACACGACAGAATGACCAGCTGCTTGCTTGTGTGCTGCTCGAAGTGCAGCGCATGTGGCCACCATTTGTTGGCGGTCGAAGACTCGTAAAGCAGGTGAGTGTGTATACATATTGTAAGACCTGTAATACAAGTTTGCTCACAAAACCTTGAACAACTTGTTATGTCTTCGATAGCATGTGGCTTTCAATATCATGGTTTTTGCATGGTAGCTTTTTGAAACAGCAGCAATCTTGACAGTTTGAATCCTGGTTGAAACCTGAATTAGCTGGGAGCTATTTTCTCCTATATAGGTTGTCATCGTCATCATCATCATGCTGTCGGTCCTGATGCGACAAAGACTGCTTTCATTACTTGACTGCCGCTCTCCATTTAGCTCTCTGCTGTGAGAGTGATGTCCATGAGTCGGTCTTAATGTCTCTCAGCTTCAGGTTTCTCTTGATGGTATCCTTGAACCAGAGTCGAGGGCGCCCTCTCTTTCTGTAACCAGAAGACAGTTGAGAATAGAGGATCTGCTTTGGTAGCCTGTCTGATGACATCCTCATGAGGTGTCCAATCCACCAGAGATTCTTTTTGATCAGAAGATCTTCCATAGAGGGCAGCCCCGTCCGTTCAAGTATTTGCTTATTTGTCACTTTGTCCTTCCAGATTAGTCTCATGATTGAACGCAGATGTCGCATCATGAAGGCATGCATCTTTTTCACCTGCGGTCTGTACACTGTCCAGGCCTCGGCTCCGTATAGTAGGGTGGATAGCACGATTGCATGGTAGATCTTGCCTTTGACCCGCATGGACACATGGTGGTTGTTCCAGAGTCTCTGGCGTAGTCGGCCGAAAGATGCGCTAGCCTTGGCCATCCTCCTCTGTATTTCAGCATCAATGCGTCCATCACTTGATATAGTGCCTCCGAGGTAGGTGAATTCCGGAACAGAGTTCAGCTTGTTTCCGTCGACCATGATATCCTCCTCTCGGGTTCTTGTAGAGTTGGGTTGGTACAGTACATCCGTCTTCTTGATGTTAATCTTCAGGCCGAAATTCTTTGATGCATCGGAGAAAGCGTCCACTATTTTCTGGATCTCTTCAGCACAGTGGGCAACCAGTGCACTGTCATCTGCGAATAGCAGCTCTCTTACCAGTATCCGAGTAGTCTTGGTCTTCGCTCTGAAGTAGTCTTGGTCTTCGCTCTGAGCGGGACATTGAATAGGTCAGCGCTCTGTCTGGATATAGATGCCATTCCCCCATGTCTCGGAAAGCCTTGTCGAGCATTGCTGATAGGAAGATGGAGAAGAGCGAGGGGGCCAGTACACAACCTTGCTTGACCCCATTGGTAACCCCAAACGATTCCGAGACTTCCCCTCCAACACTAACGTTCGAGGCTCTACATACAGGAATGATGGCGATCATAGTTGTGAACTTCTCTGGGCATCCATACTTCCTCAGTAGCTGCTATAGCCCGGTCCTCCCGACTGTATCAAACACCTTAGTGAAATCGACAAATACCATGTACAATGGTCGGTCCTGCTCAATGCACTTCTCTTGTAGCTGACGGAGAAAAAATATCATATCCATGGTGCTCCGATTACCTCTGAAGCCACACTGTGACTCCGGAACTACATCAGGTGTTATGTGAAGAGATAGTCTGTTGAGGAGGATCCTGGCAAAGATCTTGCCTGCTATGGGAAGAAGATAGATTCCTCTATAGTTCCCACAGTCTGTTCGATCACCTTTCTTGTAGATGGTTACAAAGCTGGCATCCTTCCATGCTTGGGGTACAGAACCCTCCTCCGAGGCATTGGTGATTAGTTGGTGCAGTCTGTTGAACAGATCATTTCATGACAGCTGCCTGCAAAAGTGTTGAAGTGCTGCTGGCTTTTGCAAGTTACCAGCGGCACTCTCTCGGGGAGCAAATACAGGTTTCACACCGGCAAGAACATGTCAAGACAGGCGCAAAACTATTTGCCCCTGCAGTGGCTGGTCGGGAGATGTTGGGAGTTCCATGCATCAACCGCCCTTAATGCTGCCACAGTGACATGGTTTTCTGTTTAGGGTTTGCTCCCTTAGCCTTCAGTTCTGTCAAGAACCTGTACCACAAGGCAGTGGTTTACAACTCTGCAGGGCAGGGGCGTCAAACTCCCTGAGGTGTTGCAATACCTGCAATACCTGCATACCAGGTTGTAGTGGATGTAAATCTAGTGCTTCTAGCCTAGATATAGGACTAGATAGATAGCCTAGATATAGTGGGTGTTACAGTGGTAGATTTAGGACCTCTACCCATGCACTGGGACAACTTTTCACACATAGATATAGGACTTCTACCTGTGTACTGGGACAGCTTTTCACACACTGGTTGTTACGGTGGTAGATACAGAACTTCTACCTGTACAATGGGACAGCTTTTCACACAGAATTGTTGATACACAAGTAGATCATCATCATCATCATGCTGTCGGTCGCGATGCGACAAAGACTGCTTTCATTACTTGACTGCCGCTCTCCATCTTTGTGTGTGGTTGTACATTTCATGAAAGCTGCCTGCAAAAGTGTTGAAGTGCTGCTGGCTTTTGCAAGTTACCAGCGGCACTCTCTCGGGGAGCAACACAAGTAGATATAGGACTTATATCAGTGCACTGGGACAGCTTTTCACACACATTGGTTGTTACAGTAGTAGATATAAGACTTCTACCCATGTACTAAGACAGCTTTTCACACACAGTGGTTGTTACAGTAGTTGTGAGAAGGTGCCTCAGTACATGGGTAGAAGTCTTATACCCATGTACTGAGACAGCTTCTCACAACAGTGCTTGTTACACAGGTAGATATAGGACTTCTACGCCTGCACTGGGACAGCTTTTCACACACAGTGGTTGTTACAGAGGTAGATACAGGACTTCTACCCATGCATTGGGACAGCTTTTCACACACAGTGATTGTTACAGAGGTAGATATAGGACTTCTATCCATGTACTTGGACAGCCTTTCACACACAGTGGTGGTTACAGAGGTAGATATATGACTTCTATCAATACACTGAGACATCTTTTCACACACAGTGGTCATTACAGAGGTAGATATATGAGGGAGATATATGACTTCTACCTGTGCATTGGGACAGCTTTTCACACACAGGTTGTTACAGAGGTAGATATAGGACTTCTACCCATGTACTGGGACAGCTTTTCACACAATGGTTGTTACAGTGGTAGGTAGAGGAGTTCTACCTATTCACTGAGATGCCGTTTATATATTTGTCTCTTTCTTTGTTTATTTTCCTGTAGGACTGTTCGGTAGAGGGCTACCACGTTCCTGCCGGACATGCCATTGTGTACCTCACCCAGCATGCACAGCGCGACCCTGCCATCTTTGAAGACCCGGACAAGTTCACACCTGCGCGCTGGTTAGACAAGTGAGTGTGTGTGCTCTACTTTTATCACATACCTCTGTACCCATCCTTATTGAGATGGGTCCTGAGATGTTGCCAGGACGTAAAGCTCAAACAAATCAAACAAAAAACATACCTCTGTATTCAAAGAACTGTAGTAATCTGCACTGAGCTCATAAGTAATCGTCCAAACATAGTTTATCCCATCATTACTAACAACCTACTTCGCCAAACTACTTCATGTCGTAAAAAAACACATGCCAGGTATTAACCATTTATACACAACCCTGCCCCTAACCATGCTCCATCTAAGAGAATAAACGACCCATTCTATTACCACTATCTCAAAATGCTATCCCCAACCACATGACAATTAGGCAAGTCACACTACAGGTATACAAACATGCAAAGGGAAACCATGCACCTGACCACTCTGTAACTTGATGGTCTAATCAACATACATGTATGTATACTACAACATAATGTAAAGTCGCCGGCTGGTGGTGTGGGTGGTGTGGACAAGCCAAGGGAAATCAATACAGGTAATGAAGGAAAGTAGGTGAAGAGTGAAAGTAGGCGAGTGAGACTCCTTCATTTATTACTTTATATAGGTTTTCTAGAATCCAAGATGGCAGTGGTCACATGGTTCGATCCACCAATCAGAGTTCAATCTGTTGTATCCAAGGCCTTGTTATGCTGGCTACAGTGCCTTGTGGTGGCCAATGATCCATAAATAACACCATGGGGGGAGGGGGTATGTGAGGTGACTCTTCCAAAGACTATTCTAGGAAGTGACACTCCTCCAAAGACTATTTTACTATACAATTTCTATACCTAATGAGTAATAGTTTACCAACTCCACATATCCCTCATATGCCTTTGGTTTTTATATATCACCATTTATCATTATATAGACAAGTTGCAATTTATTATAGTAATTTCACATAGATCCTCATGCCATTATATCAGAAAATTTTACAATAAGATTAGTATCTTGTATGTGACTTGTCAAACTATACCATATGTAAGTCTTGGGATGATTAATATTGTTATTTCAGCTGACTTGAACTAGCTGCTGATGACAATATCAGACTACATATATTGTAAATAACTTGATTGTCACGTGGATGGAAGACCAGTGCCTCGGCGCTGACAAGAATTTATTCAATGAATAAACTATATTTACAAACAAACAAACAAAGCCACACGCACAGCTGAACCTGAGTAGGGTGATTGCATCAGGGAGCATAGATAATATAATGGTTAGGAAGCTCGCCCTGACTTGACAGAAATATGGAACTCTTTTGCTAACCGTTTAAAGAAAGAGTTGCATCAATCTAATGTATAGTAAATTATGTTTAACTTAATATATTTATACATATCAGGGATGAAAGATCTCCGCGATTTCCCGGGATTTTTCCTATACATACTGCAATCCCGCTGCACGATCAATGTATAGGCACTACTAATATGTTTTTTTACGCTGCAGCACCATCAGCGTATACTAATAGGTGGTGCAGACGCCGTAGCACTATCAGCATATACTACTAATAAATGCTTCAAACGCCGCAGCACTATCAGCATATACTACTAATAAATGCTTCAAACGGCTTAGCACTGTCAGCGTATACGAATATATATTAAACCCGACTTCCAGGAATTTTCCGCGATCCCTGACAAAGGGAGAATATCTGCATTTCCACTTTTTTCCCCCAGAAACCACTTCCATCCTATTATGTATATATATTTTTTAAATGGTAGAAACGCAAAGCCATCAGACCGTTAACCCTTTAAAATAAAACTTATTTCAACCTAAGGTTTAGTACATTATAAGGATCAACCTAATATAGTTATAAAGTTGGCTACGGAGAAAAAGGGGGGGGGGAGGAAGTAAAAGGAAGAACAAGAGGAGTGGTGGAAGCCTACCTTTATTTTTCGAAGGCTCACTGGCCGAGCAAATAAAAGCCCTACCCGTATATAAAAAAAAAAAAAAAAAACAGATTTCAATCGGAGCGCGCGGGACACCAACGCGCTCAGGCTGGCTTCTGGCTGGGCGGAAGTGAGTCAGCCCGACGCAGCGGGAACCGGCCCGCAGCAAAAGCATAATAAAATAGGTCGATATAAATAAATATAATAAATAAATAATAATTAGCTAAGAAACCACCGCCCATTTATATTCATATAATAAATTATATCACACATTTGAACAAATATGGCATAAAATCCGAATCCGTACAAGTTTAATTGATAGTATGTTTTTCTTTTTTCTCTCCCTTTTTGCGTCCCAGGAATAAATATGACAAGGACAAGTTGTTCCTATATGGAGCAGGACCCAGGTGTTGCATCGGCCGAGAGCTAGTCAAGCGGATACTGAAGGTATGTCGCAGTCATTTCTGTTTCTAAAACCTCCATTCTTTTCTATGCCGGTTACCGGATGCAGTGGCCGAAGCGGTAAGTAGCATTCTCCCTTAGGTTTAGCATTGTCAGGGATCGCGGAAAATTCCTGGAAGTCGGGTTTAATATATATTCGTATACGCTGACAGTGCTAAGCCATTTGAAGCATTTATTAGTAGTCGGGAATTCGAAACCCAGCCGAGTCAAACCAATGACATACAAAATTGATTCTTGTCACTACCTTGCCTGGCGCTCGGCATTACCAGCCCAGCCCTCGGCATTACTAGGACAAGGCAAGGAATAGTTAGCTCAGTATCAGGATAATGTGACTGAGTGGGATATCAAGTCCTGGTCCTGGTGACCTGGTCTCCCAGTGGGGCAGCACTATAAAGTCGCCATTAGTGCGAACTGTCACAAGTCGGTATCCATCTTGATATGACCTTAGATGTTGCCAGGATGTAAAATCCAAATAAACTCCGAGTTAGTCTCAAACATCTAGCGGGTTGGGGTGGTGGTGGTGGTGGGGGAGGGGGGGGGGGGATTCCCTGACTCCAAAACTCCAAAGACCGTCTCAGCTAATTATTGATCATTGAGTAGCAGACAGGATGGACGAATGCGTTTAGTGTCCACTTCCCATAAGGCAATTTGTGGAATTCAAACTCAGGGCCGAGTCAAATGAATGATAAAAAAAGGTATACTTGTTGCTACCTAGCCTCGTACAGGGAAATGAGGAAGATCAATTATCCGCGATTATAATTGCCATTGCTTAATCAACAAATGTAATACATTTTGTTTAAGTTTCCCTTTCACCGTGTTTAAAAAAAATCTTGTTATATATATATTTTTTATACAGTATTTATTCTGACCATGGCGTGTAAGGTCCCACGAGGGTGCTTGTTTTCAACGCTGGACAGTTGTGAGGAATGGTATGGTGTATTGTTGAACTTTAGGAGGGTCTGTATGGGTGGGAGGGAGTGTGTGTGGATACCTGTCATTTGAAATAAAAAATGTATAGTCCCATGAAAGCATCAACTTTTCCAAACCAAAAGACTTAACTTAACTTTGATCCTACTTGTCTATCCTGAAATACTGGTGCACTCTTCAAACTTTTATCGCCACATTGAAGGAACACAAGGTTAATTTAATACAACCCGTAATTCACTCAATGAGACAAACAAGACAAGGCGAATATGGATTTAAATATAACAACTATGTTTATTTAAATAAAAATAAGTCTGTAACTTCCAGGAAGTTGGGCGATCATGTATTACTGAGCTGATTCGGCGACAGGGCCAATCTTAACTAGTACAGATAATTAACAGTAAGCAGTATTCAGAGCCAGAAGAGGCCAGTCAGTAACATGATACAAAAGCTATGTTCCGAGATATGAGTCAGAACAAACTTGGATAATATGTAACAGTAAGCGTATATAGTTGAACAAGATAAAGACTTATAGTAACGGCCAGCACTCAACCCATGGGTGGGTGGGAGAGCGAACCTACTGCTGTAACGGCCGGGTGAGAAGTGACTACTGGGTGTGTCATGAGACAGCAAGAAAACTACTCGACCTAGTTGCCTCGTTGAGCAAATTACTCATGTTAGCCTCGCCAACATGACACATTATTGAAGCCTATGGGGTACGGCATGTCGGCAAAAATTGTGTCTTTAGTATCTTAGTTTTCGTCGATTGGTTTTGATTGCTTACTTGATTACTCATTGATTGCTTACTTGATTGCTTACTGATTATTCACTGGTTACTAGATTAAATGGAGGCGTGTTTAAGAGTACCAACCAGAAGATTTTGTCATCCAACTAACTACACATGCGTCTTATTCTGCTTAGGGTCGGTTAAATTTGTTCATAATGCTATTTTTTGTCCAAATTAGACACCCAATTACCCCCTTGTAAGGCTTCGTAGCGCTAGACCATACATGGCACATAACTCTTGGACGTACACCTGGACCCCCCCCCCCCCTAAGTGTTGCATAATATTTGAATGACGGCTTATGCATAAGAGGGTTATTCTCTGAAACTGGATGCCACATACTTGGTTCCATGTTACGATGGTGATAATTCTTTCCTTATTTGTTAGCAAGTCAAATATGTATTGTTGCCTCTGTATGGTAAATATGGTAGCAATATTACATTATTTAATCTAGCCCACAAAATGTATTAAAAGCATGCTTGCGTGATTTTCTGCTATTTAAAGTGAAAATGTGAAAATGCACACGTCAACACCATGCATTTCCCTAATCTTTTTAATAACTTTTTCTTGTAAGACATGATCTTGTTTGCTTAACTGTATTCAATAAATTGTTTCAATGTGTTGTGTATGTTAAAATGATGTCCTGGATGTGTGTTTGATTCCCAAACATGTTACACAAGTGATATTAACATATTGCTCAATTTGTAGATCAAAATCAAAAAGTGAAATAACTTCTTTTTCCAACTCTGACATACACTGTATGTAAACCTTCATACAAACTAGGATTCTGCTATTATTTGGAATGTTTTAGTTTTTTTGCTAGTGTTTGGAAGGTTTTCACTTTTGGTTTCCATATCACACTTTAGTGCTGCCCCGTTTCAGAGAATGACCCAAGAACATATATAAATTATAATGTTCACTCTAAGAGTCTTCCCCCATTTCAATGATGTGAGCATTTCCTGACACGAACCTCTCTTGCTTTATCCACAGACGATGACCACCACCTTGTTGCAGACATACCGGTGGAGCATACCACCAGACAGTGAGGCACTAAAATATAAATGGTTGCCGGTGTTGCGCCCAAAGGATGGTGCGAAGATACACTTCACACTCATCTCCGATGAAACCAACACTGCCACAGATGACACCGTCCCCACTGTGACAGCTGGCACCGTCCCCGCTGTGACAGATGACACTGCTATGCCTGCTGTGACAGATGACCCTGCTATGCCTGCTGTGACAGGTGATAATACACCTGCTGGTCCAACCGAGTCTATTGCTGCCATGTCGGACTCCACCCATGCCACATCAGATGTCCTTCGAACAACAACCAATAATAAAGCCGCTACATCTGAGAACATTGCAGACGTGAACCATTCCAACACGGAAACAATCAAGAACATACAAGTCTCGCTGGATGGGAACCCACCAGCCGCCAGTGATGCAGCTATCCGAAATGATGCTGAGAAGCACCCAACCACAAACTAGGAAATCAGATGTCATTCACAACTGAAATGCGAAAGCAGCCATAATGTGAAAAATTACCTCTAGTGGTTCGAAAAATATACAGAAAGATAGACAATTAGTAAATAGAAAGGAAGAAGCTTAGGATCGTTTTCCGGTTATATAGATGATGTAATGCCTATTGCAAATATATAAAATATACATATATCTATATATATTAACTGTTCTCTTTAGTCTGATCTTATTCCCTTTTATATGTTATTTATTTTGAGGGTAGGATTATTTATTCTCTTTATAGTTTAAAGTTACATAATATGATGGTTTTGAGTTTCTACAAAAGTTGTTGGATAAATATATTAGTTTGATCACTAGAATCTACTTCATTTTAGTTTGAAGTAACCTTTATTTTAAAGGGTTATCTATGGAGATATTTAAAAATGATAACATGCAAAATTGATTTTGGGGTGCACACTGGAATGCTGAACATACCCACTTTTGAGCATAGCACAGGAGCATCAAAGTTCAATAAATGATTACTGAGTGTAACCCTATCTAAGTTGGATATATAGGACCAGATCTAAGTATTTTGGTTATGAAAATGTGATGCTTTCATCGATTTATCCAGTGTTAAACCATCATTCACTGTTTCAGGGATGAAAGATCTCTGCGAGAAGACGGATCTCAGCGATTTTTGTTATATTATACCAATTAACATTAAATAAAATGCCAGGGAATCAGGATGTACATGAGAACAACTGGGTAGTTTGAATCCCGTTCTTACATTACCTTAGATGTTGCTAGAGGATAATATTCAAACAAGAAAGAGTTAGGTATGGGTGATAATACAGGCACAACAAGGATAGTTGGAAACCTGACTTCTGGCATTTTTCCGAGATTCCCTGACAGTGCTAATCCTATGGAAGGAGGGGAATCTGCATTTTCATTGAAATTTGCCATCGGTGTAATATCTCAGCTTGATTTCTACATTTTTTTCTGGAGACCACTTTCATCCCTGATCATTTATAATATAGGAGGCACTCCAATCTCTTATTAACCACTGGGAGCAATGAAGTGTGTAATATGTGTCATAGTTATTAGGGTGTGCTCTCCTGCAGCATAACTTTATCTGCTGGACTGTGTTATCTGGGTCATTCTCCAGAAACTGTACCACATTTTTGGTTTCCATGTTACATAGTTATTGATTTTGCCTTGTTTCCTTGGGGGTAGTAAGTCAAATAGCTATTGTTGACTCTGTATTAAGCATGTTAGCAGTGCTACATGTATTTAATCTGTCCCACAAACTGTATCCAAAATATACTTTTATCATTTTGTGCTAAAGTGAAAATATGAAGATTTGTATATTGACACCATATATCTTACCCAAACATTTTTTTCAACTGCTTTTCTTGTAAGGCAAATTTCATTTGGCTTAACTGTAATGAATAAAATTTTGTTTGAATTTCTTGTGTGTATTAAGATGATGTTAATGATGTATGTTAAAATGATGTTATTGATGGATGCTACAGTTAATTTTAACAGCTTTATCTATTTGTACAAGATCAAAATTAAAAAGTGAGAAAACAAATTTAAACTCTGACATATGCACCACATATAAACCTTCATACGAATATGAATTCTGCTATTATTTGCAATCTTTTCTGCTATTATTTGGAATGTTTTCACTTTTGGTTTCCTGTAAGAAAAAAGTGGTACACAGTTTCGAGAACTACCCATCAATCAATCACACTGCCTGCAGCTCAACCACTGCTGATTCGAGTATTGTGCAGTGTTCTTGCTGATACTCACTTTTGAGGTTGTGTTATAAATAGAATGAAATCATTAAGCCCTGTGATGAGTGTTCTGCTCTTGATCTACCTGTCTGGTATTTTTATAATTAAATTAGGTCATCATGTGCATGCAGTTCTATCTACTGAGCTGACTAGTTCATGTATGAGTGTTACAATTGTTATTAATGCCTGCTCTTAGCAGGTATGTAGGCTACCTTATACTTGCTCCTAGACAAACCTGTTCCTTTCTAGACCAGCTCTACTTCACTGCCTGGATATATAGGACCAGATCTAAGTGTTTTGGTTATGAAAATGTGATGCTTTCATCGATTTATGCAGTGTTAAACCATCATTCACTGTTTCAGGGATGAAAGATCTCCGCGAGAAGGCGGATCTCAGCGATTTTTGTTATATTATACAATTGTAATAAATGCCAGGGATCGATGTACATGACAACAACTGGGTAGTGTGAATCCTGTTCTTACATTACCTTAGATGTTGCTAGAGGATAATATTCAAACAAGAACGAGTTAGGTATGGGCGATAATACAGGCACAACAAGGATAGTTAGAAACCTGACTTCTGGCATTTTTCCGAGATTCCCTGACAGTGCTAATCCTATGGAGGGAGGGGAATCTGCATTTTCATTGAAATTTGTCATCGGTGTAATATCTCAGCTTGATTTCTACATTTTTTTCTGGAGACCACTTTCATCCCTGATCATTTATAATATAGGAGGCACTCCAATCTCTTATTAACCACTGGGAGCAATGAAGTGTGTAATATGTGTCATAGTTATTAGGGTGTGCCTCTCCTGCAGCATAACTTTATCTGCTGGACTGTGTTATCTGGGTCATTCTCAGAAACTGTACCACATTTTTGGTTTCCATGTTACATAGTTAATGATTTTGCCTTGTTTCCTTGGGGGTAGTAAGTCAAATAGCTATTGTTGACTCTGTATTAAGCATGTTAGCAGTGCTACATGTATTTAATCTGTCCCACAAACTGTATCCAAAATATACTTTTATCATTTTGTGCTAAAGTGAAAATATGAAGATTTGTATATTGACACCATATATCTTACCCAAACATTTTTTTCAACTGCTTTTCTTGTAAGGCAAATTTCATTTGGCTTAACTGTAATGAAAAACATTTTGTTTGAATTTCTTGTGTGTATTAAGATGATGTTAATGATGTATGTTAAAATGATGTTATTGATGGATGCTACAGTTAATTTTAACAGCTTTATCTATTTGTACAAGATCAAAATTAAAAAGTGAGAAAACAAATTTAAACTCTGACATATGCACCACATATAAACCTTCATACGAATATGAATTCTGCTATTATTTGCAATCTTTTCTGCTATTATTTGGAATGTTTTCACTTTTGGTTTCCATGTAAAGAAAAAAGTGGTACACAGTTTCTGAGAACTACCCATCAATCAATCACACTGCCTGCAGCTCAACCACTGCTGATTCGAGTATTGTGCAGTGTTCTTGCTGATACTCACTTTTGAGGTTGTGCTATAAATAGAATGAAATCATTAAGCCCTGTGATGAGTGTTCTGCTCTTGATCTACCTGTCTGGTATTTTTATAATTAAATTAGGTCATCATGTGCATGCAGTTCTATCTACTGAGCTGACTAGTTCATGTATGAGTGTTACAATTGTTATTAATGCCTGCTCTTAGCAGGTATGTAGGCTACCTTATACTTGCTCCTAGACAAACCTGTTCCTTTCTAGACCAGCTCTACTTCACTGCCTGGATATATAGGACCAGATCTAAGTGTTTTGGTTATGAAAATGTGATGCTTTCATCGATTTATGCAGTGTTAAACCATCATTCACTGTTTCAGGGATGAAAGATCTCCGCGAGAAGGCGGATCTCAGCGATTTTTAGGATGTACATGACAACAACTGGGTAGTTTGAATCCTGTTCTTACATTACCTTAGATGTTGCTAGAGGATAATATTCAAACAAGAACGAGTTAGGTATGGGCGATAATATAGGCACAACAAGGATAGTTAGAAACCTGACTTCTGGCATTTTTCCCGAGATTCCCTGACAGTGCTAATCCTATGGAGGGAGGGGAATCTGTGTTTTCATTGAAATTTGTCATCGGTGTAATAATCTAGGCTTGATTTCTACTTTTTTTTCTGGAGACCACTTTCATCCCTGATCATTTATAATATAGGAGGCACTCCAATCTCTTATTAACCACTGAGAGCAATGAAGTGTGTAATATGTGTCATAGTTATTACGGTGTGCCTCTCCTGCAGCATAACTTTATCTGCTGGACTGTGCTATCTGGGTCATTCTCAGAAACTGTACCACATTTTTGGTTTCCATGTTACATAGTTAATGATTTTGCCTTGTTTCCTTGGGGGTAGTAAGTCAAATAGCTATTGTTGACTCTGTATTAAGCATGTTAGCAGTGCTACATGTATTTAATCTGTCCCACAAACTGTATCCAAAATATACTTTTATCATTTTGTGCTAAAGTGAAAATATGAAGATTTGTATAGTGACACCGTATATCTACCCAAACATTTTGTTCAACTGCTTTTCTTGTAAGACAAAATTCTTTTGGCTTAACTGTAATGAATAAAATCTTGTTTGAATTTCTTGTGTGTATTAAGATGTTAAAGATGTATGAATTAAAATGATGTTATTGATGGATGCTACACAGTTAATTTTAACAGCTTTCTCTATTTGTATAAGATCAAAATTAAAAAGTGGGAAAACAAATTTAAACTCTGACATATGCACCACATATAAACCTTCATACGAATATGAATTCTGCTATTATTTGGAATCTTTTCTGCTATTATTTGCAATGTTTTCACTTTTGGTTTCCATGTAAAAAAAAAGAAGTGGTACACAGTTTCTGAGAACTACCCATTAATCAATCACACTGCCTGCAGCTCGACCACTGCTCATTCGAGTGTTGTGCAGTGTTCTTGCTGATACTCACTTTTGAGGTTGTGCTATAAATAGAATGAAATCATTAAGCGCTGTGATGAGTGTTCTGCTCTTGATCTACCTGTCTGGTAATTTTATAATTAAATTCGGTCACGATGTGCATGCAGTTCTATCTACTGAGCTGACTAGTTCATGTATGAATGTTACAATTGTTATTAATGCCTGCTCTTAGCAGCTATGTAGGCTACCTTATACTTGCTCCTAGACAAACCTGTTCCTGTCTAGACCAGCTCTACTTCACTGCCTGTCTGTACCAACTGATACCAGCTCTGTGCCAACTCTAAGCCTGCCGGTACCAGTTATAGGACTGCCTACATTACTTAGCAGCTACTGATTTGATAGGCTGGCCACCTGTATCAAGATGTCTACAGAACCTCTTATTATCAGGTGGTCACCCATCCAAGTACTCACAAGGCTCAATGATACTTAACCTCGGTCATCCGATGAGAAGCGGTGTTAATGTTATCAATGTAATATGTATTGGCTGTATATACATACATCTATGCTTGCTGGTACCGGCGATGTACCAACCCTATGACAGTCCATCTCAACTCTAGATCTGCATTCCAGTTATATACCTACCTGCTTTTAACCGCTATAAACCTTCCCATCCTATATCATTCTTACTCCCATTGAATTCCTCTTTTCCCTCCTATCAGTCTTACTGTCATTGACCTCCTCTTTACCCTCCTGTCAGTCTTACTCCTCTTTGCCCTCCTGTCAGCCGTACTCCCATTGAATTCTTCTTTGCCCTCCTGTCAGGCTTACTCCCATTGAACTCCTCTTTGCCCTCCTATCAGTCTTACTCCTATTGAATTCCTCTTTGCCATTACCTTCTGCTTCCCCAAGATAGTTATTGTTCCTGTCATTCTTGCTCCCATTTAATTTGTATTTAACATTCCTCCCTGCTAACCCAACACTGTCAATATTCCTGTCAGTCTTACTCCCATTTCAATTCCTCTTTGTCCCCCTGTCAGTATCACTCCATTTTAATTCCTCTTTGCTGTTACTTTCTGCTTCCTCGACATACTTATTCTTCCTGTCATTCTTACTGCCATTTAATTTATCTTTAACGTCCCTCCCGGATAACCCAACGCTGTCAATATTCCTGTCAGTCTTACTCTCATTTAATTCCTCTTTCTCCATTATTTTCATCTGATCCAACGTAGTTACTGCGCCTGCCAGTGTTACTTCATTTAATTCATCTTCATTGTTACTTTCTGCTGACCCATCACACTTATGTCTCCCATCTTTCTCACTCCATTTAATTCGCCTTTATCACCACTCTGCTGACCGAACATACCCATTGCTGCTGTCATTCTTACTCCCATTTAATTAGTCTTTTCCATTACACTATGCTGATCCAACAGAGCCCTTCACCGCTGCCATTTTTATTCCCATTTAATTTGTCTTTGCCATTCTTTTCTGCCGACGCAACCCTCATGGCGCAAAAGATTGCAATTCAAGTAAGACATTTCACTGTAGCTAACTCTCAAAATCAAAATGTCACCATTGTAAGTAACTTAGAGGGCGATTTAATGACAGGTCATGTGAGTGTCGATTTTTGTTGGTAATTAACCACAACCAAACCAGACGACAATCCTATTTTCGCGGAAATACGGTAAAACAATCAACCAATCATGGGACCGATTTTAAATGGTCCATTTTGGGATGGGGACAGTTTAGGGAGGTTTAAAATAAAATCGTTACAATGGTAGGGCCTATTGTATGGGCGATCGTTTTGGACCCAAATAAAGCAATCAGTATAGGGGAGTGGTCTGTGGAGCTGGTCGGTTAGAGAGGTTTTACTGTATTAGGATGTTCATGCTCTGATTTCGCTGTTTTTCTATACATTATGATAATTTAGATATCGCTGTTGACCTAATCATTTTATGTATGATGACTTTTAAACAGAAATTATGCAGTTGAAGTTTATTTAGTAGATTTCTGTCTTATTCATTTATCGAATTGCTTTTGTACAATGAAAAACAAATATGCAGCAAACATTATTGTGCGGATAATAGTTTATTATATGTGTAATACTAATATTTTAATTCTGTTGTTTTTTTGTTCTCCATGCGTGTGCTTTTGTCACCGTAGTGACATTTTAGAAAAATTTAAAATGAAACAAATGCTGATCAACTTAAAGGTACTATTATGATTTCCGTGTAATCCATTTTTTGTCCTCATACTTACATGTTGACAGGTCTGAAACTGACGACATGTTGAATCATGAGTCATGACTTACTGATGTCATATGTGTCATTGCTGGTTATTTCACTGTTAATGTGTTATAGTTTGAATCATGACTCACATGACACACACATGATATGTGTCGTCGCTGGTTGTCTGAATTATTTAACTGTTAATGTGTTAGTTTGAATCATGAGTCACATGACACAGACGTGATATGTGTCGTCGCTGGTTATCTGAATTATTTCACTCTTAATGTGTTATAGTTTGAATCATGAGTCACATGACACAGACGTGATATGTGTCATCACTGGTAATCTTAATTATTTCACTGTTAACGTGCTGTAGTTCGAATCATGAGTCACATGACACGGACGTGATATGTGTGATCACTGGTTATCTGAATTATTTCACTGTTATCGTGCTATAGTTTGAATCATGAGTCACATGACACAGACATGATATGTGTTGTCGCTGGTTATCTGAATTATTTCATTGTCATTGTGTTATAGTTTGAATCATCAGTCACATAAGACTGACGTAATATATGTCATCGCTGGTTATCTGAATTATTTCACTGTTAATATGTTATAGTTTATATAAGACTGCAATAAAACAAACAAATCTCTACTTGGTATAGTGTAATTAGGTCAAATTATTTGCAGAAAAAACTGAATCGTTATATTGTGACGTCATTCTTCACTGTGGCTAAGCTGATACTGGTCTGGTATTATATTTAATATTTTTTAAATAGAAATTATACCCTTTTTTTCTGAAATGCCTATACATATCCTGTTAGTTTAAGTTTGTAATTTATATATATATATTTATCTAGATGATGTGTAAAAGAAACAAACCCAGAGTGGGTCGGTATCATGTGATCAATGAGGAAGAATACGTTTATGTACATGTTCAAAGTTGCATAGTCCGATGATTTTGAGTTTCTGTTATTTTCTGAGATAAAGATATTAGGTTGATCATTACTATCTACCTTACATTAAATTGAAATAACTTTTATTTTAAATGCCTAACTTTTGAGATATTTGAAGTGCAAAAGGGGAAATTAATTTTGGCAAGCTTGCCAAAACTCTCCATAGGTTTATGCAGTAACAGGTTCTATTAAATTGACTAAGAATTCCCTTATATGTGATGACAAATGTTAAATAAGTGCACCAATATCTAAGTTAGATATGCAGAATCAAATCTAGATAACTGTTTTCGTTTTGAAAAATTTGATGTTTTGATCAGACCATGCAGCTTTAAAGGCCATCTTTCTCGTATCTGATTGGCTGATTTCATGTGGTTACAACTTATATTACCTACAACAGATGCAGTGCATCTGTATGTGCTGCAAATCTAGTAGTGTTGCGGTTATTCTGCCGAGTGTGGTACCATAAAGATAGCTATATTTTCGTATTTTATTCTGCTAATAAAAGTTTGTTTTATTTAACGACGCCTTTAGAGTGCATTGATTTTTATCATTGGCTGTTGGACGTCAAACATATATCCATTCTGACATATTCCTTTGGAGGAAACCTGCTGCCACCACATAGGCTACTCTTTTTGATAGACAGCAAGCGGTCTTTTATATGCACTTTCCAACAGAAAGGACAGCACATACCACAACCTTTGATGAACCAGTTGTGGACCACTGGTTGTAAGTAACAGAAAATAGCCCAAACTTCAAATGGGTCCACTGAGCAGGATTGATCGGACGACCGACCCTTTCACAGGTGGACACTCTACCACCTGAGCTACGTTCCGCTCTTTATTCTGCTAATAAATCGTGGACAAATGACACTGTTAACTTGTATACACATTAGCTTTCTTTTCTTTTACAATACAATGAAAGCGCTACACAAAAGTTGTCACCTATTGCAACTTTCAGCCAACCAATCAGATCAATAAGCGAGTTCAGCATTTACCGCGCGCATGTGCGAGGCCGACTACCGGTCGTCGCTGTCGGGATAAACAAAGCCATGTTTTGCACTGCATGTATGGCCATGAGCAATCTTCTTACAGAAAAAGTGAAATATCTCTAAAACCACACCACCTAGAAACAAATCGCTTGGTACACATATAGAAAACATGTTTACCAAGAAGGTTATATTAAATTGATACGGTTAGGGTTCTGGATTTCTATTAATTTTGAATAAAACTAACGTTTCGCACTGCGCGGACAGGTGTCACTGGCAAACTCAATGGCAGTGAGCAATCTTCTTACAGAAAAAGTGAAATATCTCTAAAAAACACACCATCTAGAAACAAATCGCTTGGCACACAGATAGAAAACCTGTTTACCAAGAAGATTATATTAAATTGATAAGGTTAGGGTTCTGGATTCCTATTAATTTTGAATAAAACTAACGTTTTGCACTGCGCGTAGTCATGCACGTGGGTTTGTTTATCCTGATGACTTCCCATCAACCACCGCGCGCCCGAGATGCTGAACTCGCTTATAAGAGATGACCTTTAAAGTCACTCGGTATAGCCCACCCAGAGACAAACAAACTCTGAATAGTTCTAATCACTGACACTGGCAAATCCGGTTTCATAGGCTCTCCAAGCTTAGTTTTTCAATTCATGCAACCGAACACGTGGGGGTGGGGGGGGGGGGTGGTATGTAATGTACCAATGGCATCATCGGTGGGATTCCCTCATGACATGACTTTGATTCCTTCATGTCATGACATGACTTTGTTTTCTATATGTGTTCCAAGTGGGTTGCTTCTAGGTGGTGTAATTTGAGAGATATCTGACTTTTTCTGTATGAAGATTTGCTCACGGCCATTGACAATGCATTTGAATGTATGTGTTCCTCACAAACTGCTGTGCCGTGGAAATTGCAACACCGGTGTGGCGTTTTCAGCCGTGTGCCGTGTTCAGCCATGTGCATAGACTCAAACTCAAGGCATTGTCAATGGTCGTGAGCAATCTTCATACAGAAAATACAGAAAAAGTGAAATATCTCTAAAACCACACCACCTATTAACAAATCGCTTGGTACACATATAGAAAACATCTTTACCAAAAAGATTATATTACATTTATAAGGTTAGTGTTCTTGATTTCTATTAATTTTGAATAAAACTAATGTTGTGCACTGCGCATACCGTCAAACTCAAGCCATTGTCAATGGTGGTGAGCAATCTTCATACTGAAAATCCAGGAAAAGTGAAATATCTCTAAAACCACACCACCTAGAAACAAATCGCTTGGTACACATATAGAAAACATCTTTACCAAAAACATTCTATTAAATTCATAAGGTTAGTGACTCACGACCATTGACAATGCCTTGAGTTTGAGTTGATGCACACGGCTGAACACGGCACACGGCTGAAAACGCCACAGCGGGAAAACAAACAAACTTGGAATAGTTCTAATTTGTGCCACAGGGTGGTGCATGCTTAGTACTGAACCTTTCCACTTGGTGGTGTAGAGTGACCTATATTGGTCATGTGACAGCTGGGCCGCGTTCAGGGTCCGTCTCGGAGGCGCCTCGGCGACGTCTCGGCGATGCTTTTTGGCTTAAATCCGTTCAGGGTGCGTCTCGGCGACGTCTCGGCGATGCCTCGGCGATGCCTCCCTTTTCAATCAGGAGACAAAAAGCGCCTCGTGTCCAGTGGTTTCAGCCAATCACAGCGCAGCTTTTCCATTGCAAATGGCTGCCGCCTATGGGGCCGGCCATTTTCGAGACAACAAACTGCCTTTGCCATTCAGACTAGCATGACGTCAGGCCCATCGCCGAGGCGCCTCCGAGACGGAGCCTGAACGCGGCCCTGTTGTTGTGAAAATGGAGGGGTGAGTGGAGAGAAGGGAGAGTAAAACTAATGTATTTTCAATTTTCTTTAGAGTGGTTCAAACAGGAAATATATTTGCTTTAATGTAAAATATATGTTAGTACAATTACATTGCATAATTCAATAAGAAACACATATAGATGAAAAACATTTTTTTGTTGTTGAATGTAAAAAGGTTTTATGGGGTTTAAACCCACAAGACCAAACAACTACAGATTACAAATTCAACACCTTAACCACTAGGCCACAGAGACCACACATAGTTACTTGTCTCAGATCAGGTTATTTGTGTATAGGACGTCATATATACAAGGTGTATGTATGTGTGAATGTATGCTTTGTGTGCATCCATTTGAAATTTGTCAGTTACACTGTATATAAAAGGAACACTTTTTTTGTTATTGAATGTAAAAAGGAGTGAACCATATGGAGTGAGATATGTGCATTTCAAGTTTTTGACTTTCAGTTCTTTTGTATTAGGGTCAATCTCCTGAAAACTGGCTATAAGTGTCACATGGACAGTTAAAATCTAATATTTGAATTTTAAACATTTTTTGGTTGCAAATGAAAGCTGGAAATCTCCCCTTTACATTTATGTAAATTATAAATTGATGAGTTAAAAAATAAAGGTGTAGTCCATGATTAAGCTATCTCTTATGCAGTATAACACATGTTGCTCAGATGTAGCACATGTTTAGGACACCACACAATCTGCTTAATACAAATCTAAGCAGAATTAAATAATGTCATACCTAGAAGCATATTAATCATGGGATAATATACAAAAATATGTAGTGCTTATATTGATTAAAAAAAGTGATTCCCAGCCATGCTTTATTCACTGAGTGTACAATATTTGTGTGGCATCCAGATACCACTGGTTACATCTGTGACAGAAATATGTAATGTTATTTCTGAAGACATCAAATAATTATTTTGTTAAATTTAAGCATGCATACATGTTAATAAATACTTCCTTTTTGATTTGGGAACTGTTTTGTTTCATATATCAATGCAATACAAGATGTTAGTAAGGATTCAACCATGTCCCATATGTCATGTTACAATTGGCTGACTGTAAAATATGGTTTTTGGTACAAAAACACTTCATAACTAAACGGACCAAAGTTGCACACAGTTTATTTCCCTTATTTCTTACATCAAGGAATATAAGGAAAAAAATAAGTAGGAAGTTTTTTATTGATGTTTTAAATTCCCATCCCATGCTGACCAGTTTTCAGGAGCGTGACCCATTACTATTAACTAATGCAGCAGCCATTCCATGCTGGCCACATCAGCTGGGCCTGAGCATTAATAGTTTGAGGGGATCCGCCGCAAATACACAGGTTTCTGCTTTTAATGCTATGATGGCATCAGCCGTTTTGGGTGTGCTATGCGTTATCGTTTGGATGGGATCCATCATAAATGCGCCGGGTTCTGTGCTTAATGTTATAATGCCAGCTGCCATATTCTACGATCCAGCTGGACCTGAGCGTTAATGGCTTGACAGGATCCACTGCAAATGTGCAGATTTTCAGGTTTAATGCTATGATGGCAGTGACTGTTCTGGTCATGCATTATCATTTGGACGGGATCCATCGCAAATGCGCCAGGTTCTGGGCTTAACGCTATGATGGCAGCAGCCGGCGGATGACTCAGGGTCACAGAACATGCAGTTTGTCATAGGTGAGTGTACAAACTGATATGGTGCTATGACCCCAGTCCGTCCTCCGATGCATACGCTGTGGAACGGTGCATTTGCGATGGATCCCGTCCAAACGATAACACATAGGCATGACCAGAACAGCTGCCGCCATCATAGCATTAAACCCAGAAACCTGCACAAATGCAGTGGATCCCATCAAACCATCAATGCTCAGGCCCAGCTGAATCATAGAATGTGCAGTTCGTCATAGGTGAGTATAGAAACTGATAGGAACTCAGTAATACAGAAATAGCTGAAACCATGAATAAACATTTTTCGACCATAGGGGGCAAACTGTCAGAAAAATTCAATACAAACTGGGACACTAAAGCACCAGAACTACACACAGCAATTGACACATGTTCAACCACAATACAAGAAATAAGCAATCTAATAATTACTGCTGCAAGCCACCAGGCATTGACTACATCTCCAGCACAATACTGAAGGATGCACTCGGCTGCATCCCAAATATAATATGTGATCTCTTCAATAAATCATTCGCTGGAGGGTCGTTCATAAGCTGCTGGACAACAGGTAAGGCACTCCTCTCCACAAAGGAGGGGACAGACAGTCATATGGGCCATAATCGATTAACACGACCCGGGCAACTCGGGTCACCTGAGTCGTCAGAATTTCAAATCGAACACCGCGAGTGGAGTCGAGAAATACACGTGCCATGTGCAAAACGATCCGACCCCAGTAACCCACCTCTTGGCTGGGGTTTGCTAGGAGCGATGACGTCACATCTGTACTGGTACCTGTAGGATAACAGCTACCAGTACAACTCCTAAGTGTTGTTTTAATTCTTTTTTTTTAATAACCCAGATTTTCAGCTTCTACAATCATAAAATACTTTAAATCCTATTTTGTTGTACTTCTATCGGTTATTGAAAAAAAAAGTTTTAGATTAAGCCACCATTTTGTCCACCCCGAGCGTATTCGTTTATTCAATCCGAGTCTGTAGGATGTGCGCATGCACCAAAAAGTGGCTCGCATGACCCGAGTTGATTAATCGATTATGCCCTAGGTAACTATAGGCCTATCTCTATCCTACCAGTACCCGGCAAGTTAATGGAGAAGGTAATGGATAGACACATAATGAATTACCTAAACGAGCACCAAATCCTAAATAGCAAACAAGGCGGGTTTAGAAAACATCACTCAACAACTAAACATGTGGCTAAGTTAACTAATGACATTGCAAGCAAAACAAATCAAAAGAACATGGTGGGGGCAGCATTCATAGATTTGAGAAAAGCCTTTGACACGGTGAATCACACCACATTAACAAATAAATTAACCCAAATGGGGATAAAAGGGAAAACAGGAGACTGGGTAAGTGACTACCTGCTAAACCGGAAACAATGCACTATAGCGAATTGGGCAACATCGGGGGAAGAATACTTACACTACGGAGTACCGCAGGGGTCCGTGTTGGGCCCCCTCCTGTTCCTAATTTACATAAATGACCTCAATGAATGGTTAGAAACAGAACACCTGCTTTTATACGCTGATGACACAGTGGTCTACACAGCTAGCAAATCACCCGAGGAACTAGCAGCAACCCTAAATAAAGTTAAAGTTAAACGAATGGTGCCAAATAAACAAAATAACAATAAATACAAAGAAATCAAAAACGGTACTGTTCGGTGCCAGGCATACCAAAATCCTAAAGTTAAACTGCCAACTGGGGTAAGATCAACTAGAGTCAGTAGACAGCTATCTTTCTCTAGGAGTAGGCCAAGACAGGCACCTAAATTATGACACCTGCACAACAATAAAGAAAGCTAATTATAAAATGTGGCTACTAGCAAAACTAAGATACTACATGACAGAAAGCATGGCAATAAAAATATACAACAGTGTGATCCTACCCTACCTTGACTATGGTGACATCAGCTACATGGGGGGGGGGATGCAAACCTGCTAAATAAATTACAAGTGCTACAGAACAGAGCACTAAAGGTATGCCTCCAGGTCCACAAAAGATTCCCAACAATGGAACTCCACATTAAATGCAACACAAAACTACTAACAAGTAGAAGAGAACTACACTTCAAGCTACTTGCACACCACTACACCACACAACAATGTCTCACAGTAACTGCTGGTAGAAACACCAGACATACAGGCGCACTAGCGCTAAAAGAAAGCATAAGCACTCATACAATATATGAGAGAAGTGTGTTAGTCATGGCCACACAAGCCTGGAACAAACAACCACCTCCAGTCAGAGCAATAAATACATATATGCCAAGAAAATCCAAAAAAAACTAACATAGGCTATTGACCATCCCAACCAATTATCTATCTGCTACTGAAATGCAGGCAATCAAATACCTTATCAGCAGCCACTGTGTGGTAAGATAACACCAACACTACAACTGGCCATCATTGAAAACAAGCCTGGGTACCCGGGCTTATATGCTATGGACAGTATAAATACAGCCTCAATAAAAAAAAATCAAGAAACTGGAACACTATAAACAATTCCTAAAAAAGAACAAATAAAAACCATACACCATCATATGGGCGCCAAATAACACCTGACCGGGTGCAGTCAAGGCAAACAGTGAAAGAGCACACATGCCAAGGACAGGCCACGGAAGAGGGTTCACATCAAACCTATAAATACACAGCCATCTGGAGTACTGGGAGGGTCGGAAGAAATGAGGCCATAGTCCACCTTGGTAAGTGTTCTGGCACAAATCATGTAATGTATGGACAGACCAACCATGATCACCGAACCCAACCTATAATACACAATGGCATGAGAAAATACACCAACCCGCCGCCAGGTCGCAATCCCAAAGGGTACGGGTGTGTTCTGGCGCACCCGGGTACCAACTAGGGACAGGGCACAGGTGAAAGGAAGATGGTAAAACAAAACATCAGGGACAATGCTGTTAGAAATATGGTTAACAAATTAACCCCGCAGCCGACCCACCTAGTCGCAGTCCCGAAGAGTATGGATGTGTTCTGGCACGCCTAGGCACTAACTAGAGACAAGGCACAAGTGAAAGGAAAGCTGCAAACAAAACAAAAAAAACTAATTCTGGGAACAGGTCCTCATCCACAAGCCTATTACCATCTCACTAGATGTACATACTAGGTGAAGATATTAGTTATATGATAGGAAGTTATGCCCCAAAAATTCCAAAAAAACTAACATAGATACTAACTACTTAAATAAATGCTGGTGATGTCCCGGATACCAACCTGGCCGGAACCCGGGCATGCACACTTCGTCACAGCTGTCCAGCATTGAAAACAAGGACCCTCACGGGAGCTTACATGCTGTGGGCAGAATAAATAGCGTATAAAATAAAAAAATACCCCTGGCTTTTTATATATTAGTATAAAGTTAGGCTACGAGATGGATAAAGATACGAGACGAAAGATGGTGAAAAGCCTTCTTTTATTGGACAGGCCTCTGGCCGAGCAATAAACGCCCTACCTATACAAATCGGTGTGTACTGGCACAGCAGCGCGGATATAGTGTGCGGACTAGGCGGTGAGGGTGCCAGCAGCTCGGTGGGGTGCTGGCCCGCAGCAAATAAACATACAAAGCACATAGGACAATAAATGGATTGGTCGTATTAAATAAATAAACACTAAAATAATAATTAAATATAATCCTCTGCCTTTTTATATTCATATAATGTTGTTATACTGCACATAAAGTTTGGCTACGAGATAGATAAAGATACGAGACGAAAGATGGTGGAAAGCCTTCTTTTATTGGACAGGCCTCTGGCTGAGCAATAAACGCCAAACGGACCGGCTAAACCAGGCCCGACCCAACACCACTAACCGAACCTAGACTGTCGCAAGTGACGCTGTGACCCTCAAATCGTTCACTATCCTATCCTGCAATGGGGTCTTATGGTATGAGTGCACTGTATGAGAGGCTCAATCGCCTCTGGCCTTAATTTCCTCAATTGAAGCCCTGGACATTGTGAGGTATGTACGCCTCCCCCCCTTCTTAGGGAATGTGAAGTAAAGTGCTCCTCGCCCAACCCAGCTTTATTTGAAAACAATGACAACATCTCCTGATAAGCAGAATAAATCATCGAAAGGAAGACCTAGCAATTCCGGGGAGTCGAAAAGCCAACTTCCCCCCCCCCCCCACGCCGGAATATCGGCAAAATAACACTCGGTCCAATAGACCGCACAGAGCGCGGTATTGGGACAGTGCACAATGGGTATTTCTAACACCCTCTCATGAAACTGGATAGTCTTAGACTGGCGTACTGTATAAGCATCCCCCATGGATGAAAAACAAAGTCCCCCCTACATAACGATAATTCCGTGTCGGTAATCTGTGACTTATGGAGGAGTGCTCTAAATGAGCAAAACATGGCAGCCCTCCAGGCAATATGGCCTGGATTATTAGTTAAGAGTTTTAGCTCCTTGAGCATGGCACCCACGAGATACTCATCATATTGGATGCATTGGGCCCCATTCTGCTTAAGACATTAATTCAGTCCCGAGAGGTAGTTTATAACCGACCTATAGGTCAGGGTCCTAGGCAGTCATGCCGCGTATAGCGCGACTCGCTCTGATGGGCATGGGAAAGGGGCACAACCTTCAAGAAAAAGGCCAACAAAATCTAAATATCTGTGTATTTACACAGCACAGGTTAATAAAGAATTTTGTGAATAGAACTCCCTTTGAAATCCCCTCTGTTCTGCCCTCAGCTGCTACAGACCTGCAAGGGAAAAGCATCGGAGCATCAAACAGGTGTGTGCAACACATAGCACGGTCCCTATCCACCCCGCTTATACGCAAACAGCTTGATTGAGAGTCTAGCCTACTCAAGGTATCACAGACAGTATTAACATGTGTATTGATATGCAGGTATTGCAGGTATAGCAATACCTCAGGGAGTTTGACGCCCCTGCCCTGCAGAGCTGTAAACCACTGCCTTGTGGTACAGGTTCTTGACAGAACTGAAGGTTAAGGGAGCAAACCCTAAACAGAAAACCATGTCACTGTGGCAGCATTAAGGGTGGTATGCAGGTAATGCAGTACCTCGGATACCATAGGTGCTAAAATACCTCAGGGAGTTTGACGCCCCTGCCTTGCAAAGTTGTAAACCACTGCCTTCTGGTTCTTGATTGAATCAAAGGCTAACGGGGCAAACCCTAACAGAAAACCATGTTATCGTGGCAGTATTAAGGGCGGTGATGAATGGAACTCCCAACATCTCCCGACCAGCCACTGCAGGGACAAATAGTTTGCGCCTGTCTTGACATGTTCTTGCCGGTGTGAGACCTCTATTTGCTCCCTGAGAGTGTGCCGTTAGTAACTTGCAAAAGCCAGCAGCACTTCAACACTTTGCAAGCAGCTTTTATGAAATGTACAACCACACAAAGCGGCGGTTAAGTAATGAAAGCAGTCTTTGTCGCATTGCGACTGACAGCATGATGATGATGATGTATGGAACTCCCAACATATCCCGACCAGCCACTGCAGGGACAAATAGTTTTGCGCCTGTCTTGACATGTTCTTGCCGGTGTGAAACCTCTATTTGTTCCCGAGAGAGTGCTGCTGGTAACTTGCAAAAGCCAGCAGCACTTCAACACTTTTGGAGGCAGCTTTCATGAAATGTACAACCGCACAAAACACCATACTGGCTCGGTCGTCGCTCGTGTTACCAAGGACCGCGCTGCTCGAGGGTTCAAGGATACCATCAAGAGAAACCTGAAGCTGAGAGACACTAAGACCGACTCATAGACGCAACTCTCACAGCAGAGAGCTAAATGGAGAGTGGCAGTCAAGTAATGCAAGCAGTCTTTGTCGCATCGCGACCGACAGCATGATGATGATGATTGATATATATAGAGTGGAAAATAAAATTATATTCGACAGACAGCCAAAACAACTGTCACAACATCGTCATTATCTTGCATGAGCGGGAGTGTCCCATGTTGAGGGATGCCTGAACAACTACAATGTCGGTTATACAAATGATTTCAGAATTACTCCAATGTGGTGCCCAACGGTGCGCCCCTTCCAGGACCGCTCGCATTTCCTTTATATTTATATGTTGATTGGCCACCCTGTCCTCTAAATTGACATAATGGTGACCACAACAACGTTCAATTACATGCCCATCAGCTCGATTGAAAGGGCCAACTGCCCAATCAGTCCCAAAAATGGCCCCGAACCCCCAACTCGACCATCGCTGTACATTACGCTAGTCACGGCAAATTTGCCCAACATGCTTGCTGTTCCGTTGAATTTTGAAGAAAAATCAATCCACCAACTAATATCCTCATGAAAACCTGTATTCAGTCGGGCTTTAAAGTATGGTTCGTGGAGGGTGGCAATTAAATCATAGACCCTCCTACTAAAGGTCCTGCCGCCCCTGACCACCTTGGCACAATGCGCCAGGAGGCCAGCCACGCATTCTAGCTCCTTCCTAAAGGCCTTCCTTGGCCCTAAATTTGAGTAGTGTCCCCCTTAACTTCTCTAATTTATCTATCGGAAGTGATAATTCTAATAAATGAGAATCCATCTCTATACCCAAGAACCTGACCTTTGTCGCTGGGGAAATAAGTTTTCTAAAACTAATAAAGAAACCCAACCTATGGGGTATTGCAATTAATCTCCTTTGGTAATCCGCCGTCTCAGCACCAGAGCCTCCAATAACACACAAATCACCGAGATAATTTACAACTCGCATGACTCCCTCTCTCACCGTACATCTAACTATGAAATCGGAAATACGTGAAAAAATATAAGGACTGGAGGACATGCCGATACAAAGTCGACTATCTGTTGAATATGTGTCAACATTCTCGCCCTTAAACCGCCATTTGAGGCATTGACTCATCCTATTATCAGGATGAATAAGGACAGCCCTGTAGGCATCCTTAATCATCCCTCTCTACCATCTCTATTAGATCATCTATTCCCTTATATTTGAATTTAGGCGCAACACTTGCAGTCCAATTATTAACGGATTCGCCTTTTGGCTTACTACAATCCACCACACTATGTTCGCGCCCGCCGTCCTTAGGTACTACAAACACCCCATGCACACAGCGGGGATGATTCCGGACTCTTATGAGAATGCCCTTGTTGCGGATTCCCAGGGACACCAGTTTGCGAGGGACACATCGCTTCTGCACATGCGTCAAAATCGAACAGCATTGTCACTAACGTTATACATTTAATATAATGTTTTTGGTAAAGATCTTTTCTATATGTATACCAAACGATTTGGTTCTAGATGGTGTAATTTGAGAGATATTTGACTTCTTCTGTATTTTATGTATGAACATGGCTCACGACCATTGACAATGCCTTGAGTTTGACGGTACGCGCAGTGCAAAACGTTAGTTTTATTCAGAATTAATAGAAATCAATAACCCTAACCTTATCAATTTAGTGTAGTCTTTATGGTAAAGATGTTTTCTATATGTCTACCAAGTGATTAATTTCTAGATGGTGTAATTTGAGAGATATTTGACTTCTTCCGTATGAAGATTTGCTCACGGCCGTTAACAATGCATTTCAATGGAAGTGTCCCTGGCAAACTGGTGTCCCTGGGAATCCGCATCACCCTCATTAATTTTGTTCAACAAACGCGATTCAATAATATCTGCTTCCAGGACGTTTTATTTTGCCTATTTTGAACATCATATTGAACATCACAACACTGGTCAATAACCCTGAAACCGAAGACAATTCCCCACAGGATATACAGAGCGTCTGGATCGCAGCTCCCCCTGCAACAACATTCAGCAAAAAAAAACCGGCACGGTTTCAATTGGTAATGTATAGCTGATAACACATGAGTACAGTCACAACAGCCTGCAATACAATAATCATGCTACACCTCAAACGTGACATATTCTGCATCATCTGACTCCCTCGCATAGACAGTCAAATGTCCGCTCTCATTCTCAACTACCGATATATATTCTGAGCAGGCAGTCTCTCTCCATCCAGACCAGCTTAACTTCGGCTCCTGGGGTTTGAACACAGTCCCGCTTTCACAATGTCCAAGTTGTTCATCCATGGAATCAAGACCATACAATATTTGCTGACTAGCAATGCCACCACTCTGGTCATCGTCCCATACCGCGTCGACCTCTCTATCGTTGACGGAAACACAATTATAAACTGAGGTGTAGGAGACACAACACAGAGACACACACACATACACACACATATACATACACACAGACACAGAGACACACACACAGACACAGAGACACATACACACACAGAAACACAGAGACACACACAGATACACAGAGATACACACACACAGACACAACACAGAGACACACACACAGAGACACACACACAGACACACACACAGACACAGAGACACACACAGAGTCACAGAGACACACACAGAGACACACACAGACACACACATAGACACAGAGACACACACAGAAACACAGAAATGAGAAATATGAAGAATGGGACGGTGCAAACATGTAGGTTTATGCGCGGACCTGTTAGGAAGCAGTCTTCATGAGAAATATGAAGAATGGGACGGTCCAAACATGGCTCAGTTTAGCTTGCTTTGAAGGATGTTAGGACCGTCCCAAATATGAAGACTGCTTCATATTTCTCATGAAGACCAGCTGTCCGTAATTATCAGTCGCCTTCTCCAGCCTTATATCAATGGACAAATGCGACTGATGCTTTTCTATTCGCAGCACTATTCGCATTACGCATTACGCACCGATCGCTACATGGAGCGATCGGGATAATGGATTTTATTCGCATTCGCATTCGCATTACGCATTACGCGTATATGGAATGTAGCTCATAGGTTTCAAGGCGTTTCGATTTTTTGTCGCATTCGCATTCGCATTACGCATTACGCGTATATGGAATGCGCCCTTAATGCACACGTGGGGGGTGGGGTGGGGGGGGGGGTAAATCACCAGCACTTGAGTCACACTCTCAAGGATATCCAAACCAATTTGCACACACTCACCCCCACCCCCGCACTGCGCGTTCGAGTGTCCGTCACTCGCAGGTGTTAAGCGAGTACCGCTACACCCCCCTGCAGCAGTGCCCTGTCACTGTGTCAGTCCTTGCAGCCACTGCGCTTGTGCCCCTTCGCAACGCATTTAGAGCAAATATGGGCGAAGCGGCAATCCTGCTATGTTTTAGTGGAGCCTTGTTCACTGTTATGGGCGTAACAGGCGCGTTTCCCGCCACCAGCGTCTCCAGCTGATAGCTGCCGCTTAGTGTCACCAATCGCCCTGTAAAATTTCCCGATAATTAGACATTGGCGGAGGTGTGAACTAGTATATAGTAATTACAATTGTTATATGAAAAGGTAAATGGTATATATAGGGCCAGAGGCATTAAGGTATTATGTGGTGCTGGTGATCCTTTACTGAGTTTTATATAGACATTATGTAGTAATAGATAGTGTGAGAGGGGCACTACATTTAGTGTGACAGGGCCTTAGCAGCTCAGCTCACATACCCCTCCCCCCCCCCTCCCCAACTGTTATTTATGGATCACTGCACAACCAGACACAACAGGGCACTGTAGCCATAAACAACCAAGGCTTGGATACAAGCATGTTAATTGATTGTTCATTGGTTGAAGAATGCCTATTGCTGTTTGGAGGAGCTGATCAGGTGTGACAGCCATCTTGGATTCATGAACCTATATAATATTAAACTTGAGGTTGAAAGCTCTCTGTCTTTCTGTGCACTTTCTACTCTACCTTTCTCTTGCCTGTAGTGATTTCATATTTAGCCTACCTACACAACTACAGCTGCCAGCCGTCGACTTTACAGCCCCCTTCTGATTTTTCTCACAAATGTTCGACTGACTATAATGTAGTACACGCTTGCCTTGATGTATCTAAAGCCGTGTTTACACTGGCAATTGTAAAGCGAATTAGACAAAGCGATTTATATGAAGCGAAGTAGTAGCGCGTTTACACACAGAGCGGTTTAAGGCGGAAATCGATATCTGCGCATGAGCAAGTCCAGACTAACCAGCGCCAGTTTCGGTTAGTCGACGTCGCCACGAGAGAGTGTGGGTTTGACCTAGATATGTATGGACTGAATCGTATTGGTTTGGAACGGTCAACACTTCTGCTGGGCAGTGAAAACCTTAAAATAAACCATGAAAAAAATATCTGTGCACCTCTAGCAGGTTCATAGACCAAATGTTATAATATGCGCTTTTGATCGACCGGAAAGTCAACAAACTAAGGTCTCGACTGCGCATGCGTGTGAGGTGCTTAAGCTAGTTTGCTTTATATAAACTACCTCGCGAGGCGGTTTACATAAAGTGCATCATATGAATCGAATCAGCCCTAATCCGCATCAGTGGCGCATTTACATGACGAATGTGAGGCGAACTAGGCAAGGCGCATTATTTGAGCCGTTTTAACTCGCCCGTATAAACACGGCTTCAGTGAACAGCGCAAAGCCCTTGGTGTTAGCCAGCTTACGTATCGCGTTGTCGTACTCCACATGCCCAGAGTCAATGAAGTCGTTATGTTTTGCTCGGTGAGAAACGAAGCTAATGTGCTCTAAAACAGCCCTGTAGTCTGCAATCGACATCTCGGGGATGTCCAGAGCCCACATAGCGGGAGCAAATACAAGCTTGTGGCAGTTGAGCTTAGGGACATCTTTCTTGGACACGCTATAACGCTTCAACGACCACTTACTTCTCACTCTGCGAGAGGCGCTTCCACTAGACGAGCTGCTGTGGGTCGGTCCTCCGGCGTCTTCTCGCGCCGTCTCTCGAGCGCTTCCGTCACTCGCGCCGTCACTCGAGCCGTCACTCGAGCGCGCCGTCACTCGGCGTCTTCTCGCGCCGTCACTCGAGCGCGTTGAGTTTGGTGGTACGCGCAGTGCAAAACATTATTCAAAATTAATAGAAATCCAGAACCCTAACCATATCAATTTAATATAATCGTGTTGGTAAACATGTTTTCTATATGTGTACCAAGCGATTTGTTTCTAGCTGGTTTGATTTTAGAGATATTTCACTTTTTATGTGTGAAGATTGCTCACGACCATTGACAATGCGCAGACAATGCCGTTAAATGTTGACACATGCGCAGAAGCAATTGTGGGAACTTCAACTGCTGGGAAATGAAAATGCGACACCGGGCATGTCCGTAGGTCGAATGCCGACTGTTATGGCACTGTCACATTACGACGTCTCTCGCCAACGCGCGTCGACGTGTGTCACTTTTGGCGAATCGTCGGCAGACGTTAGGAAGCGTTACACGCGCATTAGGCGCACGTTAGTATTCGTTGATCTACGGCGACGGTCGGCGGCGCGTGTCAGGCGATCGTCAAAGTTTTGTGCTTGCGCAAAACTTTCAACGTGCGCCAACGCACGGGTGCCAATGTTATGGCGACGTTAGGGGGTCGTCGAGATATGTTAGAAGCGTGTTGGAGGTACATATACTTTTTTCCACTGACGCCGCGCGCGCGTGAGGCTCGTTCCCACACGTTGCGCCAAACTGTTGCTTTTTTTGTCTGTTGTTGTTTTACATCCTACCAACATCTAAGGTCATATCAGGACGGTGCGCCAAACTTTTTTTGTCTTTTTTCTCACAACGTCGGCCGCACGCTAACAAAACGCCGAAAAGTTTGACGTCTCGACGATTAAAAGTGGTTTTGCACGTTGATGGCATGCCGGCGAGATACGTCGTAGTGTGACAGGGCTATTAGTCTCGGGCACCGGTGGCATATCCGCCATCTTGGAGGTCGCCACACGCCCCCCTCCCCCCGCCATGACGATCCGTACGGTTGTTTCTCGACCCTGCCTCCTCCCCTCCCTCTCTGCTAGGAGTTTGTCTCTCGCCCTCTCTAGTTCGAACGAACGGACATGAAACGGACATGAAACGGACATGTAACGTACATAAACGGATAGCCAACGGACGAAACGAACATATATGTTTTTTTGCAAATGGATGCATGTGTGTTCCACATGGCAGCCAGCAAAAATATAGTACCCATATGGGTTACAATATATGGGAGACATGGTTTTTGCTAACGGGATCTATGTGGGTCTCACATGGCAAGCCCCATTTGGATTTAACTATATATTTTGTGTGATTTATGGTTTAGACTCTGCATCCATGGGATCCATACATGGGTCCCATATGGACAGAATAGTCAGTTCGGGACCCAAATTAGTCCCACATGGGTACAGCTATATGGGTTTTCCCGGATATAGCCCATATGCGCCCAATATATCCTTGTTTTGTTTAAGTTGTGACCAACCTATAATAAATATTCACCGCAACTCGAGTAGGGGTGAATGACAACTATGTCCGTATTTGTGCGTAGCAACAATGCGCAACCTTACTATAAAAAGTTCTATTCGACAAAACGGTGCTTTCGAGATAATGAGGACTGAAGCTGTGTAACTGCATGATAGCAAAGCAGATAGAACACTATAATTTTTAATATATCTCAGTGAAAAATACCAGTTGAGAAACAGTTGTGTAACTGCATGATAGCCTTTTGTAAATAGAACATTTTTTTTTACATCCATAACACCAATTCAGTCACTTTGTCAGATAGAACCTTTTTATAATATGGTCACAAATAGATAAAGGATTCACCCTGTACTTGCAATACACAGGTGAACGACACGGTAGTATAAATACGGACGAAAATAGCCTTAGTTAGTATGGAACAGGAAGTAGAATGCCTGTCTCCAGTATCAAATGGGTACTTATATCGGCACAGTGTTGGTGAAATGGGAGAGAATGCAAAAAAACAAGATGGCGGCCACAGAACTCCATCGATTTCACCTTTAAATTCTATTAAGCTATATGTTTTATTATATTTTTCAACTCAAAGGTAGCGGGGAAATATGAAGACATATGAAAAGAATAATTGTTGCTTCTTATGTTGTGAAATTAGGCTCTCATTTCATTTCCCCACTTTTTCGACAGCTTTTTATTTAGGGTTTGGTATTCACCTGTGTTCTGCAAGTATGGGGTGAATCATTTATCTCGGTCACAAACTGCTTTGAGAGGAATCAACTGTATATAAGAGGTGGAGGACCTGGTTCCAGCATGCACTGTTTATCCATATTGGCAGAGCTTTGATGAAATGGGAGACAATGCAAAAAATAAACCCACCAAGATGGCAGCCACTAGATGCTTTCGTTTTGACTTATAAAAGGCTAATAATCTACGTGATTTAGTCAATTCTTCCTTCCAAACATAACGGGCTATGATAAATAAGCATTTGAACTATATGTTTAGTATCTTAGATTGCAAATTCTGTCGGATATGTGCAAAACCTGGCTTCTCAACACTTTGTCTATATAGGGTATGCACTGACGTCACACTAAGCGGAAGTGCGGCCATTGTGGTGATAGTAACCACAATAATAACACACTGCCACACTGCAAACTCAATGACTATGAGCAATCTTCATACAGAAAAAGTGAAATACCTATAAAACTAATCCACCTAGAAACAAATCGGTTGGTACACATACAGAAAACATGTTTACCAATAAGACTATATTAAACTGATAAGGTTATGGTTCTGGATTTCTATTAATTTTGAATAAAACTAATATTTTGCACTGCGTGTACCGGCGAACTCAATCCAGTCAAGGCATTGTCAATGGTCGTGAGCAATCTTCACACAGAAAAAGTGAAATATCTCTAAAACCACACCACCTAAAACCAAATCGCTTGGTACACATATAGAAAACATATTCAACGAATAGATTATATTAAATTTATAAGGTTAGGGTTCTGGATTTCTATTAATTTTGAATGAAACAGACGTTTTGTACTGCGTGTACCGGCAAACTCAAGGCATTGTCAATGGTCGTGAGCAATCTTCATACAGAAAAAGTGAAATATCTCTAAAACGACACCACCTAGAAACAAATCGCTTGGTACACATATAGAAAACATATTCAACGAATAGATTATATTAAATTTATAAAGTTAGGGTTCCGGATTTCTATTAATTTTTAATGAAATAGACGTTTTCCACTGCGCGTACAGGCAAACTCTATGGGATATTTACTAGTTGATATCGCCACAATGGCCGTGCATCCGGTTCGTGACGTCATGTGAATACCCTATATAGGTTTGTTTAGCAGTCCTGTCTTTGGGCCATGATGCGGGAGCAATTATTACCCACCCAGCATGCTGGGTCACAGGTTCAACTTATACACCTCAGGCCTCAGGTAATCGATTAACACGACCCGGGCGACTCAGGTCACCCGAGTCGTCAGAATTTCAAATAGAACATATTGAGTGGAGTTGACAAATACACGTGCCATGTGCAAAATGAGCCGATCCGAGTAACCCACCTCTTGGCTGAGGTGGCAAGGAGCGATGATGTCACATTTGAGCTGGTACCATCCTGCAGGATAACAGCCACCAATACCAGTCATACATGTTTTTTTTGGGTAATAACATAGATTAATGAAATGAAAATATAACTAAACTATGCCATCATAAAACAATATAAATCCTATTTTGCTGTAGTTATATCGGTTATTAAAAAAAAAATTGTTTTGGATTAAGCCACAATTTTCCCCGCCACGAGCGTGGAGAAGTGTATTAGATTATTCGACCCAAGACTGTAGGATGTGCGCATGCGCCAAAAGGTGGCTCTGGTGACCCGAATTGATTAATCAATTACACCCTAAATGTGGAGGTGATGAGCTCATAAAATAGTAGATTTATTCTTGTCCAAAATGGGGATATAAACAAGCTTACAAACTAAGAAAGCTCACGTGATTTTTGGACATAGTTAGAAATCCTCAATTGACTAGCTTGGGCTTGAGGATGTATCCCCCATAGTTTAAACATTATTTGTCAGAAACATTTTCTTTTACATTAAATTTTAAAAGACAAAAGAAATCAACCTTTTGTTTAGTTTTTTTTAATTAAAAAGTTACTAACTTTATTTAGTTTGGTTTTGTTGGAGTAAATGATCATTTTATTCAGTGAATAAAGGTATTTTTTCAGCTCCGAAGCACTAGTCTTCCGGCCATATCATGTTGCATTCATTCACATTTATAATAGAGTCTAAAAGCAACACATTTATAACAGTCTAAAATCGGCCAACCAGACGGGATAGCCGAATGAGTTAGAGCGTCCGTCTCCTGTGTTGATAGACCATGGGATCGTGGGTTCGAACCATGGTCGAGTCAAACCAATGACTTCAAAATTGATACTTGTCGCTTCCTAGCCAGGTGCTGGCAGCCGGATCTCCCAGTGGGGCAGCACTATAAAGTCGCCACGAGTGCGCACTGTCACAAGTCAGTACCCATCCTGATATGACCTTAGATGTTGCTAGGATGTAAAACAAGAAACAAACAAAATCAAGAAGAGTTTGATACAAAGAGAAAAAGGAAGAAAAAAGAAGAATACCATACTGCTGTTACCCAACAGCATCGAGAGATAACAGGGTGTACATTTTATATTATCAGTGTCATGGTTAGGGTTAGATACAAGATTCACCCCATACTTGCAGTACAGGGGTGAAAACCAACCTATTAGAAAAACGGGCGAAGAATTTTGACATGGCGGGGTAATGAATTGAGCTGGTAAATTCTTAATTTAAGAAGCAAAATATATTCTTCAGATAAATCTTCATATTTACCCGCTACTTCTGATTTGAAATATATAACAAAACATGTAGCTTAAGGATTAAAAAAAAATTAAACCGACGTCGTTTTATCACAGCGATCTTGTCTTTTTGCATTCTCTACCATTTCATCGACTCTGTGCCGATATGGGTAGCCATTTGATACTGGAGCCACAGTTTCTACTTCCTGTTCCATACTAAAGCAGTTTTCGCCAGCTTTTATACAGGGTTTGTGTTCCCCCCTGTACTGGATGTACGGGGTGAATCCTTTATCTAGGTTAGGGTAATATTGTACTAATATAAATGGTGAATATGAAGCTATTCCTTGAGTAGAATTTGATGCTGTTAAATCCTATATACTTCAGTGCAGATTTGATAACAAGCATGCTATGGTGTTTGGAGTGGTTTCCTTATTATTATTACCCCTTTGGAAGAAATGGTATGCATGTATGGTCAAGTGTTACTAATACTAGATAATATACTTCTTCCTTCAAAGGCAGTGCTGGAGTTGCCAGTTTGCCTGCGCTCTTTTCAGGTCTTACCTTTTGCCGGTGTCATGGTATAAAACCCCTGCCCGATCGCAGCCCCTGCCGTGAAGACAGTTGACTAAGCATTTATTTTTGTAAAATAAATTAAAAAACTTTCAGTGGATCGATTAAAAATATCTTAATGCGCGATTGAAGAGGAAGATCTGAAGTATTTAATGTAACCTAAGAGCAATTTATGCTGAAAGTATTAAAAACAGAGATAATAGTGAAAGTTGGGATATTCTGAATGTCAGTGCAATCTTCATACAGAAAAAGTGAAATATCTATGAAACTTACACCACCTAGAAACAAACCCCCTGGAACATATATAGAAAACATATCCAACGAACAGATTATATTAAATTTATATGGTTAGGGTTGTGCATTTCTATTAATCTTTAATAGACACTGGCAGTGTGTATTCGTTCTGCAGCCGAGCTGAGCTTGTTTACAACCTCTGCGCATGCGCAGAAGCCACGACAGGGGCTCCGATCCGGCAGGGGTTTTATACCATGACACCTGTCTGTCATTGATCATGGAATCCGTCCTCGGTCAACCGTCCTCGGTCCTTCGGTCTGGGTCCTCCGGTCTGCGGCCTCCGGTCTGGGTCCTCCGGTCTGGGGACTCCGGTCTGGGACCTTCGTCCTCGGTCCCGTCCTTGGTACTCCGTTCTGGGGCCTCTGTCACGGTCCTCAGCCCCCTGTTCTCAGTTGGTGACTTTTCCCTTCCCTACTTAGCCTTGGGCACAGACTTTGTTCGGGTCAATGGTGTAGGCTGCCGAGCGGAACCCAGGCCTTAGCCTGTTTCAGAACAGACCAAACTGGTCGCCAGGCTGCTCGATCACCTCCAATCCACTAGATGATAAAAGTAGGCCTACATAGCAAACTACAGCTAATAAGAATGGTTGGTTGCTGGAGTTTTACATCCCGGTAACATCTAAGGTCATATCAAGATGGGTACCGACTTATGACAGTGCGCATTCATTACGTCTTTATAGTGTTGCCCCACTGGGAAATCAGGCTGCCAGCACCATGGCCCATATCCCATTCAGTCACATTATCCTGATATTGAACTAACCAGTCCTTGCCCTATTCTATTAATGCTGAGCGCCAGGGTAGGAAGCGACAAGTATCAATTTGATAACTCATTGTTGCCCGGTCAACGAATGAGGGTAACACAGGAAATAACAAAATAAACACAAAGCATGGTAATTGCATAATCAATAGCATAGCATATATGTGTAACCTGATATGTCGTATACCCCAGTCACACTATTGCTTGCGACCACAAAAAGAAAGGTTGGTAGCAAAGCGGTCGTAAAATGGTCACAACGTGGTCCTGAGTGGTCACCGACCTCCTTGCTACCATTTTGGTTGCAACAGTTGTAATTGTCAACTGAGACTGTCATTTAGAGAAATATTATTATTAATTAGTCATTTACTTAGTAATTTACTATGATATATAGATCCTATATAGGTATCATTAAGACCGACTCATGGACATCACTCTCACAGCAGAAAGCTAAATGGAGAGCGGCAGTCAAGTACTGAAAGCAGTCTTTGTCGCATCGCGACCGACAGCATGATGATGATGATATAGGCAGAGAGCGTGTATATAAACAGATGAGAGGGACCACTCCCATACTAGAGCATGTAACATCTGCCGACTGTGGCGCTCCAAGTGGTGGTTTTTGAACAGCTTAAGCATATGGGCAAACCTCAAGGCATTTTCAATGGCAGTGAGCAATCTTCATCCAGAAAAAGTGAAATATCTCTAAAACTACACCACCTAGAAACAAACTGATTGGAATACACATAGAAAACATGTTTATCAACAAGATTATATTAAATTGATATGGTTAGGGTTCTGGATTTCTATTAATTTGGAATAAAACTGACGTTTTTCACTACACGTACGGCAAACTCAAGGCATTGTCAATGGTCGTGTGCAATCTTCCTACAGAAAAAGTGAAATATCTCTAAAACTACACCAAATAGAAACAAGCCGCTTAGTACACATATAGAAAACATGTTTACCAAAAGGATTATATTAAATCGATAAGGTTAGGCTTCTGCATTTCTATTAATTTTGAATAAAAACAAATATTTTGCACTACACGTATGGCAAACTCATGGCTTGTTCAACACTAACCGCCAGGAACGCCACTGTAGCCTGTGTTACCGATTTTCGCGGGAGTTGTCTCTCTCATCTGTTTATATACACGCTCTCTGATATAGGTACCGGGCACGGTGGCTGAATGGGTAGAGCGCAGTCCTCGCGTGCGGAAGATCGGGAGTTCGGGAGTTTGGTTCCCGGTCGAGTCAAACCAATGACTTGAAAATTTATACTTTTCGCTTCCTAGCCTGGTGCTCATCATTATTAGGATAGGGCTAGGGCTGGTTAGCTCGGTGTCAGGATAATGTGACTGAGTGGGATATCAGGTCATGGTGCCGGCAGCGTGATTTCCCAGTGGTGCAGCACTAAAAAATTGCCATGAGCGCATACTGTCACACGTCGGTAACCGTCCTGATATGACCTTAGATGTGGCTAGGACGTAAACAACAACAAACAAACAAATCCTTTATAGGTTATATGGGCCTACATCCACTGGTGGAGAACATTTTAGAAGTATTTATTCTCATGTATTTATTTATTATACAATGCAGACCTAGTTGACTAGGAGTTGTTCCTTTATATTCACAATTTTGTATGGTTCTCCATTGTTATCGCTGTATAATTATGTAACATACATTACAACACTCATCTTGGCTTCACTGACACAATAACGAAATGTGCATTATAAGAATTAAAGAAATGTGCATTACAGTATAACACCGTTAAACCAAACTTGTAGGGACCCTAACAATTTGTTTGGGTTAACCAGTCATTGGTTTAACCGAGCTTTGGCTTCGACTTTGACTTGGCTTTGGCAAAAATGCGGGTTCATTATGAATGTAATATACAATGTATGTGGACACTTTGATTATTGTTTTTTATGTATATACAGTATAACCCCGTTAAACCAAGCCAAACAATCGGTTAATCCAAACTTTGTTCGGCGCCCTGGCAACATACTACCATTTATCATATAAAAAAGTTGGTGGGGTCTCAGATGACCTTATAACCACATGGAAGTTTGGTTTAACTGTACCGGAAGTGGCCTGGGGTCCGACAATTTTGTTTGGATTAACCAATAATTTGGATTAACCAACTTTGGTTTAACCAACTTTTTTATATGATAAATGGTAGTATTTTGCCAGGCCGCTGAAAAAAGTTTGGATTAACCGATCGTTTGGTTTAACCAAATTTGGTTATAAGGTTTATAGCGAAATAGCGAATGGTAGACAAGAAGTGTGAACACTTATTTATCTCTCACTTTTGCTTGAGTGCAAGTAAATATGCAACACAAGGAATAATTAGTAGCATGTGGTGAATAAGGGATCAAATTTCCCTGGATCATCAGCCCATGCTTTTTCTAATCTGTTCTTGAAGGAATTTATTGACTCGGCATCAATAACATTTTGTGGGAGACTGTTCCATATATTTATGATCCTGTTTGAGAAACTGTGTTGCCTTAACTTTGAAATGGCTGTGGGCTTTACTGGTTTGAGAGTATGGCCCCGACTGCCTTCATTTTTATTCAAGGTGAAAAATTGGTTCATATCTATTTTATCAAAACCTTTTATAATTTTAAATACTTCAATTATGTCACTTCTTTTCCTTCTGTAGGAAAGGGTAGGAAGTTTCAATTCCCTAAGCCTTTGTTCATAGGGTAATCCTTTATAACTGCAACTAATTTTGTTGCACAGCTCTGAACCTTTTCGATCTCCAGAATATCTTTCCGAAAGATTGGGCTCCAAATTTGTGGACAGTATATTTGTGGCAGTGTGCTCTCATGGCAACTTTAGAGTGCTACTACCCTAGGATACTGTGTGGCATAATAAATGAAATGGTAACCTTGATAGATCTAGTTTTGTGGTGTATTATATTTATTTAAAGTTTGATGTTAATTCCATGCAAAGTTACACCATATTGCTTAATTTGCTAATCTGTGTTGTTCTCTGTGGCGGAGTGGTTAGAGTGTCTGACTTTTTTCTAGGTCAGACTCCTAATCTGAAGGTTGGTGGTTCAATTCCCCGTGCCCCCCACCTCTGCCAATTTGGATTTCCACCGCTGTGGATTACTTACAGCGTCATCAAAGGCCAGTTTCTCTCATACCATGTCTATGTGGTGTGGGAGGTTAAAAATCCCTTGGGTGGGTAAAAGTGTAGGCTCGGGCTTTCTCTCGACAAACTGTCTAATGGTGAAAACAAGTCTATTCAGGCTTATCCATGATAGGCAGTATAAATCTTCAAGAAGAAAAAAAAAAAATAAATCTAGCACTGACTTTCCCATATCTTTATCAGTAATTTAAAATAACAACCCACAAGAACAGCGTTTCATTTTTTTTTTGGGGGGGTAAATATGTTTATTCTGCTGAATAAGTCTTTTGTCAGTGCCGAAGCACTGGTCTTCATGGGGATGGGGGTGGGGGTGGCTAGGTTTTACAAATGAAGAGAGACATTGCACCTCGAGCGGGACTTGAACCCACACCCCATGCAATTCCTGGACTACTGTCCTCATCATTAGCTTATCGATGCTCTTATGCAATCAACCTACCTACACCTACTTAGGTACTGGTTGGCTCAGTGTCAGGATAATTTGACTGAGTGGGATATCAGGCAATGGTGCCGGTGCCCTGATTTCCCAGTGGGGCAGCACTAGAAAGTCACCATGTGTGTGCACCATCACAAGTCGGTACCCGTCCTGATATGACCATAGATGTTGCCAGGACGTAAAACTCCAACATCTAACCAAGCAACCAACCCACAGCTCGTTAGTCAATACTGAGATGGGTGACACCTGTAATTTATTTGTTTGTTGCAGCGATTTACATCCTGACAACATCTAAGGTAATATCAGGATTGGTACCGACTTGTGACAGTCTGCACTCATGGCGACTTTAATCATAGTGCTTCCCCACTGGAAGACCGGGCCACTGACACTATGACCTGATATCCTTCTCAGTCACATTATCCTGATACTGAGTAAACCAGTCCTTGCCCTATCCTATTAATGCCGAACACCAGGCTTGGTGGTGACATGTATCAATTTAGACTTGGTTGGGGTTCAAACTCACGACATCCCGTACTTGGAAATACGAGGTGAAATGGGTCGTTCTCAGAAACTGTGTACCACTTGAGGTAGTCTACTTGAAATGCATATTTCAAAGAAACCCATTATTGGAATGTCTATATTTAGATTTCATCATCTAGCCCAATAATGTGGGAGATATCTTAGATCAAAAGTAAATATTAATATTGTGTGTTATGTATCTTATTGGGACTGGGATAAATAGAAAATTACATCACTAATTTGTGACATTGTCAACAGCATTGAAAATAAAGTGTCACAAACTTAATGAAAACCTATGAACAGCACATTTCACTTCAAATGGTCATATACAATGTCTTCATTAAGTCGAAGACATTTATTTCTAAAAAGATCATAACAATTATGAAATAGTTAACCTTTTCTGGAGTCATTAACATCGTAACATTTTGTTTCCACTTGCAAGTACTATGAAACTCTGTATCAAACCCTGATCACAGATACAGTACAGGAACTATTTTCACCATTTGACACTCTATGCATGGACCCAGTTATGGCATAGTAAAAGATAAATCCTGAAATTGCCCCCAAACATTGAAATTTGAGCCAAACATTTGTGTAAAATTGTTGATTCCACTTGGACTGTTACATTGTTAATATTTTTCTGCTTCTCTCTTTAATCATCACAAATAACACAACCCTATAGCAATGAGGTTCCAAATTATTATTACTACTGTTTATAAAGCAAGTGGCATGTGAAATGTCCTAAAAATGTCAAGCTTTGTGTGGAAAATATTTGATTTTGGAGTCAGATTGGTGTCCATGCTATACTGCTATTTATTGGGTGTGAGCATCATTTGACCTACTTCAAAATGTCAGAATGTTTATTTTCAATTATTCAGATGCAAACGGACATACACATTGAGGAAGCTTGTATATAGGACTTTGACAGCATTTTGATTGTGTGGTACTGATGTCACAGTATTGGGACACAACTTCTCAGAACGACCCAAATAGATATCCTGACAGATCCAAAAAGCTGTCCAAATCTGTAATAAGTCAAACCAGATATGTGTATTTCTAATGCAACTGATATTATTTAAATATTTTAAAGATAAGCAACAAGAGGAACAACGAAATGAAACACAAGCAATTTGCAATGGTTGTATGTACATTTATTCAATAGATTTCTATACAAAAATATGTATTATACAACATCCCTTGTCCCAAAAAGGAGCTCTGAAAAATATATATACATAAAGTCTACTTGATTTCTTTTCTATGTGGATTTGTATCATGCGTATATAAAATGTCAAACAACCTTGAATTTGCGCGTACTTCTGGTACTATTTACATCTTTGAAATTACAGTTTGAAATTAATGCGTTCTTGTATATCTTAAAGAGCTTTAATCCATGGAGTATATAATATAATCATCAAGAGCTTTAAGACATCTTACAGGAATGTAACACCATCAAATCAACTTACCCTACTCAAAATATATATAAAGCAAATCTGTATCACAACAAAAACACAAAACAATTTAAAAACAAATGAATATATTTGTCAGTAATGTCAAATCCCCATTGTAATCATCGCATGGAAGTGTTTAAAAATATATATATTGGTAACTATTATCATAACTTCTTGACTCACTTTGGATTTTGAGCCATAACTGCACAAAGACTGTTCTTTGAATATAGTTATAACAAGGATGGTCGGCCTAATTTACCCATAAGCTATCTGACTTCACCTCAGCAGACATTAAGCCTCACTTTTAATAGCACTAATTAAGCCCACTGGTTTCTGAGGAATATTACTGCTATTAGCCCAAATAAAAATTATAATTGGTGATCGTCCTTTTGAAATAAAAATCCTGGCGGTTTTTTAAGTTTTTTTTTACGTTGACGTAATACGTAACCAGATGCGATTGCCGAATGAGTTGAGCGTCCACCTCCCATTCTGGTAAGTCATGGGATTCGAACTCTTGGGTTCGAACCCTGGCCAAGTCAAACCCATGATTTAAAGGTTGAAAGGAATGTAATTGCTGCTAGCCCGACGCACACTTAACAACTTTCTAAAAAAAATCGGGGGCGGGCGATTCTTCAAGCACGGACCGGGATGATCACCAATCTTTCTTGTTATTTGGCCTTATTCTTAGATTTTAAAATCACCACTGTATAATAAAAGTAGGACCTACTGTGGCTTCTGTCCAAAATCTTGATGCACATGGCCTTTGTTGGAAAAATGTGAAATAAACATACCAGACCACGCCCCCAGTGTCCAAAATACAAAAATACTGACAGAAGCACACATTAGATGATCCTATCTTAATTCATTGTTAGAACAGTAGGCCTACTGGGACTTCATATAATAACAGATTCAACTCTAAGTCATTTCACTCGTACTATTTTACATTCCTTACAGCTACACACTCGAATCGAGAGCCACACACTCACACCTATATCTTCCTTTCCCTTTCAAGTATCACTAATTAAATTCGAGATTCATATCAGCCTACTTCCGGTTGGTATTCGAGATTCATATTACTTCCGGTTTGTATACTTTACTTAATTTGCATATTTATTTGGACTGCTTTCTGGTTTAGTTTTCGAAAAGAAAGGATTAAATTCATTGTGTAATATATGTGTATATATATCTTATATAGTTGTAGATATATATATATTTCATTTTTAAGTGGCCAAGTGGGTATTTCGAGGTGGAGAATGAGGCAAGGTAGATTGAGACTGAGCAGAGTCAGCAGTGCATCCCCATTGTTGGTTTTGTATCCGTAATGGATCATTGTGGAAATATACATGTTGGTGGTTTCGTTATTACGTATCTGTATATAAAATATATATAGTATTTAGTATATATAGCATATTCAGTACATACAGTATATATAGTACACATATTACACATATTACATATAGTACACATATTACAAATAGCACACATAGTACATATAGTACACACAATACATATAGTACATGTAGTGCATATAGTATACAGTAAAACCTCTCTAAATCGACCGACCATGGGACCGACTTTAGGTGGTCTAATTAGGGAGGTGGTCGGTTTAGAGCATTAGAATATCCTTACAATGGGACCCAAATAAAGCGATCGATATAGGGGAGTGGTTGATCTCTGGAGGGGTCGGTATAGAGAGGTTTTACTGTATATATATATATAGTATATGTAGTATATATAGTTTATATTGTATGCATAGTATACATAGCGTATAGTACACACAGTATATATAGTATATATAATATATATAGTATATATAGTATATATAGTATATATACAGTGGGAAGGGTCCGTCTAAGTTGAACATCCTGTCCCTTATTAACTAGTGTGAATGCCCCCCCCCCTTCCTGCACCTCCACCCCACCCAACACCACCCCATTGTCTCCTCTATCCTCCACCAGAAGGCAGCAGTAAGGTACCGACCCACATTTCATCTCCTTTGCATTCAAATCTTCCCAAACCACTACCTTGGCACCAAGAAAGAGGTCAATTGTTTAATTAGGACACCTCAGCGACAAAGTAGAGCTAAGTGACCCGCACACAAACGTGTGACGTCATCGGAAGTTGAGCACATGTCTCGAACCAGTCGGACATTATTAGCCAATCAGCAAGCAGAATTCATCTGAGATAGGTTGATCCTTCGAGTTTGTAATTAAACACCACCATGTGGCAACATGTACATGATTACCACCACCACCACCACCACCACCGTCTAGCGGAAGTGGCAAGAACGAATGAATTAAGGTTGTGGGAAAGAGCTCATTGTGCAGCAATGCTCTGTGGAAAAGCTCTTAATAAGAGCCTTATATTATAGAGAATTTCCACACAGGGCACCGTGTGCGGGGAGCAACGGTATAACCAATTAGCACCCATTACACACACCCACACCCCTCCCTTCAAACCGATCCATAAACCCACCATCGCACATTGGGTCATATGGATGTAGGTCATGTGGATGTAGGTCATGTGGATGTAGGGCATGTGGATGTAGGTCATATGGATGTAGGTCATATGGATGTAGGTCATATGGATGTAGGTATTAGTAGTAGTATTTACATTGAAATTGAGTTTGCACAATTAATATATATATAAATATATATGTAGTAGGCTGCACTGACCTCTCACTCTCAGGCAAGTAACCACATAGACAGGTAGGCATGGGTAGTGTGTTGATATCAGGGAGCCTAGGTGGTGTAATGGTTATCACACTGGCCCGGAATGTAAAGAGATGTGGGTTTGGGTCCCACTCTAGGTACAATATTTCCCATTTTCATCACCCCCATGACACTGGTTGCCGTGACCATGATCCTGCCCGTCCTGATATGACCTTAGATGTTGCCAAGACGTAAAACTCCAACAACCAACCAACCAACCACGATCCTGTACAAGCTATGCGCTGTATGGTTGTTGAACCGACCCTGCATATGTATGCGTAAGTGCATTGCCTGTATGTATGTAATTGTAAGCATTAAATTACCATTTAAAAGACTTACAATTCCAGGGGGACGAGTGTACTAGGCTGCACTGACCTCTCAGGCAAGTAACCACATAGACAGGTAGGCATGGGTACTGTGTTGATATCAGGGAGCCTAGGTGGTGTAATGGTTAGCACACTGGCCTGGAATGTAAAGAGATGTGGGTTCGGGTCCCACTCTAGGCACAATATTTCCCATTTTCATCACTCCCCATGACATATATATAGATATATATATATTTATAAATATGCATAATTATATAAAAATATATGTCAATATATAAATATATAACTCAATATATAAATATGTGTAAATATATAATATATATATAAATATATAAATAGAAATAAATATATATAAACATATATAAACATATATAAACATATATAAACATATATAAACATATATAAACATACATAGACATATAAAAACATATAAACATTTATAAAAAATATATAAACATACATAAACATATACACATATATAAATAGGCCTATATACGGAATCTGTGTTTGACCTGATATAAGAAATAGGCAGTCTCCTTGAAAGACCATACAAATTAACAATGTGACACACTCCATCAAAATCATGTGACAAAAAGTTATCTAGTCGAGTACAGAAATAAAATGGCATACACGCAGCTGGTACAGCAACATCTAGACCACATGGCACACATCAAAGTGCAGTTAGATAGGGACACGGTGTTGACTATATTGAACAAACTATAAACCAAAACCAATTGTTTTTAAAATTGAGAACTGAACGATTTTACACAACAAACGATTTTACAGAAATTATTGAAAAAGGAAATCGATCCACATGGATTCTGACCACTATTGCACAGCGGCAAAAACAAAGTGCATGAACTTAACTATTATGAGCAGAGTAAACAAACGATTACTTTCTTTTTTTTAAAGAAAGAAAGTACATGACAAATTTCACAAACTGGAAGCCAAGAAAGTGACGGTAGCAAACACATGCCATGATGCATTCATTATACACTTGAAGCCTAGGACATGACTTGGTGCATGCATATCTGGAAGGCAAGGACATGACAAATTGGCTGCCAAGGACATGACAATTTGGCTGCCAAGTACATGACTTGTTGCAGGACATACTGGAGGTAGATAAGTACGGGACTTGCTACACGATACGATGGAAGCCAAGTACATGACTTCTCACATGACAAAATGCAGCCAATGACTTGGCTTGCTACATGACAAACTAGAAACCAGGGCCCTGTTACATGGCAAGCTGAGTGCTAAGTGTATCTACAGGACATGCAACAGAAAACATAGTGAGGTCAGTTCATATACATGATACATTACAAATAAACCAATTGCTACAAGCTCAATAAGCAACATTTAAATGGAAAAGAAACAGCTGGGTGAAAGTTAATAGGGAGCTACATTCATGGCTGACTAAAGGTACTGGCAACTCGGGCAGTCGCCTTGGACGTCACATCCTGAGGGGCGCAAAATATAATTTCTAGAAAGAAAACTTGTAAAGATTATAATTGTAAGGGCGCCAAAGTTCAGCTTGCCTGGGGCACCAGCAAGCCTATAGGGCCGGTTATAGGTACAAGGTGTGATCACATAGGACATGCTATATAGCAAGTTGAATGTCATGTGCATGGCTTAGTAGATTACAACCTGGAAACTGAGCACCTCACTTAATAGAGAATTAGAGAGAAGCTCCAAATAAAAAATATTAAAATGCTAAACAATAAAAATCTCTTCGCATGATGCACTGCAGGAAGTTAAATAATGACATAATACACAACCAGTTGGGAGCTGAGGAATGTACATATCTTTGCAACTATTGCACATGACATGGTACACGCCAAGCTTGACGATGGTACATGACATGCTGCATGACCAGCTCGAAGCTGAGGATAAGTGTACTTGACATTGCAAAGGCTTTATATGACAGGCTTGCTATCCATGATTTTACATGACATGTTGGATGACAATCTGGAGGCTGAGTTCATGCCCATGGCATGTGATGCCTGACATGTCGCGGAAACCTTTACATTACAAGCTGTACACTAATAATAGATAACATACAATATGATCATTGATAACCTGGAACCTGAATACATCTTGGTTAGCATACTTATTAACATCTTGATTAATGCATTTATTAAGGCAAAAACGAAATGATTTTGATAGAGCAAGTCATCCAAAGCATCATCTATACACACGCACACATAAAGTGCATAAAATGGTTGCCTTACATTCATTGTCTTTATAATGTACACATAAAGTGCATGGAACGAATGTTTTAATTCTATGTGTTTATATTGTACATATAAAGTGCATAGAATGAATGTTTTAATTATATGTGTTTATATTGTACATATAAAGTGCATGGAATGAATGTTTTAATCATATGTGTTTATATTGTACATATAAAGTGCATGGAATGAATGTTTTAATTCTATGTGTTTATATTGTACATATAAAGTGCATAGAACGAATGTTTTAATTATATGTGTTTATATTGTACAAATAAAGTGCATAGAATGAATGCTTTAATGCCATGTGTTTATATTGTACATATAAAGTGCATGGAACGAATGTTTTAATTCTATGTGTTTATGTTGTGCATATAAAGTGCATAGAACGAATGTTTTAATTATATGTGTTTATATTGTACAAATAAAGTGCATAGAATGAATGCTTTAATGCCATGTGTTTATATTGTACATATAAAGTGCATGGAACGAATGTTTTAATTCTATGTGTTTATATTGTACATATAAAGTGAATAGAATGAATGTTTTAAGTATATGTGTTTATATTGTACATATAAAGTGCATGGAACGAATGTTTTAATTCTATGTGTTTATGTTGTACATATAAAGTGCATAGAACGAATGTTTTAATTATATGTGTTTATATTGTACAAATAAAGTGCATAGAATGAATGCTTTAATGCCATGTGTTTATATTGTACATATAAAGTGCATGGAACGAATGTTTTAATTCTATGTGTTTATGTTGTAGATATAAAGTGCATAGAACGAATGTTTTAATTATATGTGTTTATATTGTACAAATAAAGTGCATAGAATGAATGCTTTAATGCCATGTGTTTATATTGTACATATAAAGTGCATAGAATGAATGCTTTAATGCCATGTGTTTATATTGTACATATAAAGTGCATGGAACGAATGTTTTAATTCTATGTGTTTATGTTGTACATATAAAGTGCATAGAACGAATGTTTTAATTCTATGTGTTTATATTGTACATATAAAGTGCATAGAACGAATGTTTTAATTATATGTGTTTATATTGTACATATAAAGTGCATGGAACGAATGTTTTAATTCTATGTGTTTATATTGTACATATAAAGTGCATAGAACGAATGTTTTAAGTATATGTGTTTATATTGTACATATAAAGTGCATAGAATGAATGCTTTAATGCCATGTGTTTATATTGTACATATAAAGTGCATGGAACGAATGTTTTAATTCTATGTGTTTATATTGTACATACAAAGTGAATAGAATGAATGTTTTAATTCTATGTGTTTATATTGCACATATAAAGTGCAAAGAATGGATATTTTAATGATATGTGTTTATATTGTACATATAAAGTGCAAAGAATGGATATTTTAATGATATGTGTTTATATTGTACACATAACGTGCATATAATGGATGTTTTAATGCTATGTCTCCATATTACACACATAAAGTGCACATCAAGATTGCTTTACCAAAGCAATACGTAGCCTGGCATAGTCTACATGTACACGATCACTGAACAAGCCTCAGGTGCGTAAAATCGACATCCGACCCTTCCAATGTTACCAGCTTTGTCGTCATTAAACGAGAAATTGTGAAAACGGGACGTGCAAATCGATAATGGAATCCGCTGGTGAGTTGGGGGGGGGGGGGGGCGACCCTTACATAATGCCATGTATATAGCCTATTAAAAGCATTGTGGGTTGTTATTTTATTTGTATGTATGTTATGTGTATATAATGATTTTATACATATTGAGGGTAATGTTGATATGGGCTTTTTACTTTTATTTTTCTATTCATTATTTCTATTGTATAATTAATGTATATGTGTTATTTTTAAATGGGGAAAGCACCTCCTAAGTATTATAATTCTGTTTTCTCCTTTTTCATGTGAAAAGATTACTGATATAAATATCAACTTGTGTGTATATTGATCATGTGGAAATACCTATTTTATTATTATTATTATTATAATACATAAATGGCTTAGTAATCTAAAGTTGCATAGTCCAATAGAAGCATCACATTTTTGTTAAGCAAAACACATATCTGGATTTTAAACCTACATAATTACCCAACTTAGGAATTGGTGCAAGCATAATATGTAGTAACTATAATTCATGTCAATTTAGTAGAACCTATTACTGTTGAAGTCTATGAAACCAGTGGTCCACAACTGGTTCATCAAAGGAAGTGGTATGTGCTGTGGGAAAGTGCATATAAAATACCCCTTGCTGCTTATCGGAAAGAGTAGCCTATGTGGTTGTGGCAGCAGGTTACTTCCAAAGAAATTTCAGAATGACCATATGTCTGCCATCCAATAGCCGATGATAAAAATCAATGTGCTCTTGAGGTGTCGCTAAATAAAACAAACTTTGTTGTTGAAGTCTATGGGATCAGAGAGTTGACAAACATGCCTAAATTAATTTAGCCTATTTACACTTCAAATATGTCTGAAGTTAGTAATTGAAGTGATAGCTACTTTATACTAAAGGATGGTAGATCACCTTACCATCTTTATCTCAGAAAAATTAATGACAGAAGCTCAAAATCATCAGACTATGCAACTTTAAGAGGGACCAATATTATATGTATAAATGTATATATGAATGTGAACGATGTGTGATGAGGGCGATGCTGATGATGATGCTGATGATGATGTGTATTTGTTCATAGTAATTTCATATTGATGTGTATTCATACTTACCTATCGCATGTATAATATAATTGTATGTGTTTACATGTGAAACACCAACCAGAGCCGGGCTGATCAAACCCACCACAAGGTGGCACTGCAAAATTTACATTACCATGGGAGAGATCGGGAGTGAGCCATCTTAGTATTATAGGGTCTTTGGAGGGACGTGCATATGGTTCCGAAAGCCGTCTGTTCTCATGCTTTTTTAATTCATATTGCATGTACAGGAGCCATATGTGGTAGAAATGAGCATTACTAGGAAGTTCTAGGCATTCCATATAATAATGAACACTACTTCATTCTAAACCGATTTCAATGTATGTGAAAGAATATTAAAACATTGAGAACAGAACTTGCATTAATGCTACCCTTTAAAAGGCACACTGTATTATGTAAGTAGTATTAATCTGTCCAGGCACCACCGCTAAAATAATTAACCATAAAGTGAGAATTCAATATAACTTAAACAAATCAAAGATTGGCTATCTGATTTACATTCTTATCCATTAATAAGAATATTGACCAAAATATATATATCAAACATTGACTATATATCCAGGAATAATAATATCCGTAACTATGGAAATGTGCATGTTATTATTGTGGCGTCGTCTAGAGGATTTTGATGGCATTATGATTAGTACTGTTCTAGAGTGACATGTGGCGTCGTGGGTGGATTAATAAAACTTCCATCCTATATTTTACATTTTTTTCTGAAATTAGTAAAGTGAGATTAAACTATTTCTCAGATAAACCTTAGAAAACTTGGATTCTGCAAATGTGTATGTAACTGTGTGTCAACAAGCCATTGTTCTCCAAAACTCTGGCCTTGTTCGGAACTCATGGGACTTACCAAGAAGCAGAGAAATATATATGTGCATGTGTGTGTGAATCTTTGATATAATTATTATAATAATGTTAGCATAATAATGTAAAATTAACAGAGGACCCTCTCGGCCTACAATACAACCATATGACATATTTACAACTTGGTTAGATTAACAAAGTTGAAGGAGTTGTACATTTTACACAGAACTTTTTCAAAGTCATCAATTAGAACTGAAACCTCGTCGTAATAACACCTGGCGCCACCCCTAAGCATGTCTTGTAGGCCTATTTGGGGAATTGCTCACATAACAATCTACAATAACTATAATAACCAATAAAAATAAACTACCAAATATTCAACTAATATCTATTATCATTATGTGCACGACATTACATTATATTATATATGTTATATTACATTATATTCTTTATGTATAGGGGCATTACAAACTCATGTCATGTTCGGATATCGGTTTCAATGTATAACCTGTCTGTGTTTCTGTTAGTTGATCTCACCGGTGTCAGGACATTGGTTTGGATGCATAGTAAGCTGTTCAAGGTATTAACTGGTATTAACTGGTCCATTGTATAAATATGTACATAAATATATACATAAATACATATAAATATATAAAAAACATATAGATATATATAAATACATAGATATATATATATAGATATATAATATATGAATAAATACATAATATAAATATATATAAATACATATAAATATACATATATATACACACATATATATATATATATATATATATGCATATATACATATAAATAAGCATATATATACAAATATACATTATATATAAATATACATGAAGTACATCGCATCTATTACCTGATAATCTCATTTTGGCATTCAACCTAACTTAAAATCTGTGACTGAAAGACAGTATCGCGCGGTTAGAGCGAGGTAATGGAACCTTACCCCCTCTCCCACCCCACTCCATATAATCAAGAACCCAGAACCCATAACTATAAGGCTGTGCTGAAGTCTTGCGGCGCTGGCCCTGTGTAGTCAGGGTAGGCCAGGGTACCCGGAGGCCCTGTGTATTCAGAGTAGGACAGGGTGCCCGTCGGCTTGGGCATGTCGGCCGTGAACGCCTCGTTCTGGAACCCCATGCCAGCAGCCTCGTCCTGGCGCGAAGACCCATTTTGCAAATGGCGGCCATCGGGGCCATGGCAGGCCGTGCCCGGGTCGGACAGCACGGCCACGCCGATATTGTCGGTGTTTGTGCCCCCCTGTTCCGTCACCTCCTCCTCTGGCGGGGGCTTGTAGAAGCGATATGCGAGGAAATAGAAGAAGGCGGAGACGGCCTTGATGATCATGCCGAGAACGGCCAGGTTCAACGACAGCTGGCGGGTGTTGTAGATCCAGCAGGAGCCCTTCACCCCACACTTCTCCTGCCACAGGAGGCAGGCTTTGTCGAAGACGAAGCCGAACAGAATCGGTCCCGGCACCGTGCCTGCAAAGACGTGGATGACGATGGTGATAACCTTGTTTGTTTGATTGTTCAGGTTTTTATGTCATGGCAACATCTAAGGTCACATCAGGATGGGTACCAGTATCAACTTGTGGCTGCCTGCTCATGGCTAGTTGGTTGGTTGTTGGTGTTTTACGTCCTGAACACATCTACGGTCATATCAGGATGGGTATCGAGGTTGGTCACAGTGCGCACTCAAGGCAACTTTATAGTGCTTCCCCACTAGGAAATCAAGCCACTGGCACTATGATGTGATATCCCACTCAGCCACATTATCCTGACACTGAGCTAACCAGTCCTTGCCCTATCCTATTAATGCCGAGCGGCAGGCTTGGAAGCGACAAGTATACATTTTATAAGTCATTGGTTTGACTCGACCGGGAACCAAACTCCCGACCTTCCACATGCAAGGCCCGCGCTCGACCGATTCGCCACCACGTCTAGTGCCTACTCGTGACAACTTTAAAGTACTGCCCCACTGGGACATCAGGCCACTGGCACCATGACGTGATATTCACTCAGCCAGATTACCCTGACACTGAGCTAACCAGTCCTTGCCCTATCCTATTCATGCCAAGCGCCAGGCTTGGAAGCGACAAGTATACATTTTATAAGTCATTGGTTGACTCGACCATGCTCTACCGATTCGCCACCACGTACAGTGCCTACCCGTGGCAACTTTATAGTACTGCCCCACTGGGACTGTGGGAGACTAGGCTGCTGACACCATGACCTGATTTCCCACTCAGTCACATTATCCTGATACTTTGCTTACTACTCCTAATAGCCTAATGCCGAGCACCAGACTAGGTAGCGGCAAATATCAATTTAGTAATTTATTGGTTGATGCGGCTGCTGGGATTCGAACTCCCGACCTTCTGATTCAGCCACAGCATCTAGTGTGATAATGATGATGGCAATGATCATGATGGTAGTAAAGATTAAATTAAAGCATGACTGGGATACTCTTTTCGTTGCACACAAGTGCAGAGGGGAATATGGATGTGTGGCCATTAAGTTTTCTGAAGGGAACTGCCAGACATGCATGAGAGCACCCCACCCCCCATCCCCGTCACCCCACCCCCATCCCCCACCACCACCCCCCAGAAGGGATGTGAACATATGCTTGTTGGTTATTGGGGCTTAAAGCACTTGCTCTGTCCACACCTCTCTCTATCACCTCTCCGCCGGCCTGGCTCCTCCTTGATATGTCTGAAAAGAGTTCCAGGAGGGGGAGCCCGCTGGCATTTTCACTTTCTACTCTTACTCTGTCCGTGTCTATGGCTCACTGGACGGTCACCACAGAGCAAATAGACACGGTCCTTTGACTCAACTCTCCTCATTTCTCTTTCCTAGATTCTGCCAATTTCGATTTCTCTCAGGCACACTTCTTCCCCTGAACAGGGTAGTTGTGTTCTTGGGTGGGGCCCTTCACCTTTACGATTTCTCTGTCTTGTTCTTGTTGCTGGAAGGACCGCTGCTCCCACCTTTGCCCGCCTTCCTCAAACCCCTGCTGCTGACCGGATTCAAGTGCTACACTTCACTACACACACCTACAGCTCAACTACATGCCAGACCGAAGTGATTCGCTGCCGCCCCGATGCCCCGCCGTCACTACGTTGTGAAGATGTCCCCACCCTCTACGAAGTTAAGTCTTCAACCACAGATTGGGCCAATTTATCGGAGCCTCTCTACCAATGTTGCAGTTCTGCAACCGGTAACCGTCGTAAGGTTACAAACACCCCAATTGATTGATTGATGGGGGCTTAACATCAGCTAAAGTCAAATCAGGACAGGCTTGTGTTTGGTTGGTTGCTGTTTTACGTCCTGGCAACATTTACGGTCATATCAGGATGGGGCACTGTCTTATAACCAGGGCGCACTCATTACAACTATATAGTGCTGCTCAACTAGTAGAAGACCAGGCTGCCAGCACCATGACCCGATATCCCACTCAGTCACTTTATCCTGATACTGAGTATACCACTATTAATGCCTCATGCCAGGCTAGGAAGCGACTAGATACAAGATTCACCCCGTACTTACAGTACAGGGGTGAAAACCAACCCATTAGAAAAGCTGCGAAGAATTTTGACATGCTGGGTTAATTAACTGAGCTGGTAAATTCTTATTTAAGAAGCACAATATATTCTTTATATACGTCTTCATATTTATCCGCTACTTTTGAGTTGGAAAATGTAATAAAACATATACTTTAATGCAATTTAAAAGTGAAATCAATGGCGTTCTCTGCCCGCCATCTTGTCTCTTTGCATTCTCTCCCATTTCACCAACTCTGTGTTGATATAAGTAACCATTTGATACTGGTGCCAGGCATTCTACTTACCGTTCCATACTAAAGCTATTTTCGCCCGTATTTAGACTACGTTGTCATTCACCCCTGTACTGGAAGTACGGGGTGAATCTTTTATCTAGGAAGCGACAAGTATAAATTTGGTAATGAGCTGGATGGTATGAGAAGCCATCCAGCTCTCATATCAACCCGCACACCATATCAAGTGATGGGGAGGTGTGTGTGTGTGTGTGTGGAAAGAGGCTAAGCAAGCGGCATAATCTTGAATACTTGCATGTTTATATTCGTATAATACATTATACAGCATATACAAAAATGGGCGAGGTGGCCAAATAAGTAGAGCGTGGGCCTCGCATGCAGGAGATCAGCAGTTTGGTTCCCGGTCGAGTCAAACCAATAACTTATAAAAATTGGTATTTGTCACTTCCTAGCCTGACACTCATCATTAATAGTATAGGGCAAGGACTGGTTAGCTCAGTATCAGGATATGTAACTGGGTTTGATATATATCGGGTCATGGTCTCGGCGGCCTGATTTCCCAGTCGGGAAGCACTATAAAGTCACCATGAGTGCGCACTGTCACAAGTCGGTATGGGTCCTGATATGAACTTAGATGTTGCCGGGGTGTAAAATTCCAACAACCAACCAACCAAGCATATAAAAAAGTGCACCCTCCAACCCCCAAAATCAATGGATTATGAAAGCTTTAGAAGGCTTACCGAGGAAGCGAACAAAGAGCCATTGGATGCCTATCGCGAAGGAGCGCTGGATGTCGGGGATGCACCGCAACGTTACGCTGACAGTGGGAACTGCGGCCATGAAGGTGAAGAAGATGAGGAAGAAGAAGGAGGGCAGGAATATGTAGAGAAGGAAGCAGGTGCCATCCTCACAGACACGCTGGGTCGCGCCATCACCTTTTGACCCTGACAGCAGGCACGAGCAGTTGGAGAACTCCTGCAAGAATGCGTTGACATACAGTAAAACCTCTCTAACCGACCACCTCCACAGATCGACCAGTCCCCTATATCGATCGGTTTATTTCTGTCCCAACAATACCGTTGCAACTATTATACTAACTCCCTAAACCGACCACCTCCCATAATGGACCACCTAGCGTCGTGTCTCAAGAACGGTCGTTTTAGAGAGGTTTTACTGTAGGCTATTTTTGTGTTGTAAATATAGGTCCACATCAATCCCTTATAATCCGACATTCAGAAATACGAAAAGCTTCGAACATTGCATTTTTATATATTTTGTGTACAGCATAATACAATGAAACCCCGTTATAACGCGATCATTGGGGTCCATAAAAAGACATTACAAAAAAACCACCCAAATGGAGTCCTGGGAAATCGGGGTTCAGTTCAATGATTCTGGGGCTAATGACTCATCGCGTTGTATTCGAATTAGCGGTAAATCAGGGCAAATTAAATCGGGTTTCACTATACATGTATTATAATATGAATACAGTAATATTATTTCTAGTCTTTATTTATCCCACTAGGTGTGAATATTCATGTTTCTATGGAGAAATATCATAGTGTTTACGTTTGTTTGTTACTAAACGTTTTGCTTGGAAATAAAATGCAGTGCAGTATATATCGTCTATTGTTATCATATTGCTCCATAAATAAAGTGTAATAGTACTTGTAGTCTGTATTTTTTCCACTTAGTGTGGATATTCATTTGTTTTTATTACAGTATTAATATTTGATTAGTATCTATCTTTTGAAATAAAAACTAATTTTGAATTCCTAAACACCCCATGGATTTCAGATAAGAGATTAAACCTGCATAATCCGATGAAATATCAAATTTTCAAAAACAAACCAATTATCTAGAGTTGATTTCACATATCTAACTTAGATACAGATGCACTTATTAAGCATTTGTGTGTGCGTAGAAGGCAATACTGGGTCAATTGAACAGAACCTGTTACTGCAGAAGTGTATGGTGTCAGAGTTTTGGCAAGCTTGCCAAAACTAATTTGACATGTTTGCACTCAAAATATCTCAAAAGTTTACCATTTAAAATAAAAGTAACTTTCAACTAATGTAAAGTAGATACTAGTGATTGATCGAATATATTTATCTCATAAAAAATACAGAAATACAAAACGATTGGACTATGCAACCTTAAACATTTAAATGAAGGGTTCGGATGTAAAACCCAGCAAATCCATGTGAGGTTTTTTTTCTGTAAACTAAAATGTATCATTGTGCTTTCCAGTTAAAGTCATATCAGTTCCATATTGAGTAGGGCATTCCATAGCGGATGTGGCAGCTTGTGCGAAAAAACTGAATCGATTATCTTAATGATGGCAGCTTCAGCTCAAACCTGGTAGTCCTGCTTTCATTTTGGCCTGAGTGGTATTTGTCGGTTTTTGCACTTGAACCAGACACGATGGCCGAATGAGTTGAGCATCCGTCTCCCTTTCTGGTAGGTCCTGGGATTCGAACTGGCGGGTTCGAACCCTGGCCGAGTCAAACCAATGATGTACAACTTGGTACTTTTCGCTATCTAGCCCGGCGCTCGGCATTACCAACATAGGGCAAGGAGAAGTGGAATGAGGAAGACCAATTGTCCGTGCTTGAAATTTCCCCTGCTTAATCAACTCATATACCAACCAATAAAAACCAAGAAAACTTCAAATGTAATACCCTACACTTAAAAATAATATTCATATAATAAATTACACAACTTAATGATGCATGCAATGCACTCACGAATATTCCATTTTCGAGCCTCGATGCGTTGCAGCCGGCATGGCAGGGTGAAAAGTACTGGATGCGGTCCACTCCACAGACTGGCTCGTAGCTGGCTGTCGAGCAGCCACATTCTGCATTGCACGCAGAGTCCAGCTTCACCTCGTCCAACTTGTAGAATCTACACAGAACCAGGAAACGAATGAGTCCTTAGGCTTTGCCGCATCAATTATCCACTTGTATCTTACAACCCTTTTCTGCTTAAGGGAGTTAATACGTTCCCCTCAAATGTCCCCACTGACACCCACATTTTAATCGGTGTAGATTTTATATTAAAACTAAGAAACGCTTGTTTGCCACTATACAGACAAAGAAACTTATTTATTTTGGCCACATCATTCATCAGAGTTCAATATACCGTACATTGTTGGAAGGGAAGGTGAATGGCAGCAGAGGGAGAGGGAGACCAAGAACATCATGGTTTACAAATATTTCACACTGGACAGGCTTGAATTATTCACAGTCTATCAGAACAGCACACCATCGGGACAAGTGGAGAACCATTGCATCCAACCCTCGACTAGAGGACGGAACTATTGATTGATTTGAGATTTTATGGCTGTATGCCAGAAATCGTAGAATACAAACAGGATGTGTGCTCTTGTGACTAATGTAAATCAAGAAGCAATCCTAGCCTTCTTGAGGGTGGCAGGACTATGCCACCTTATATAGTTCATTGAACAATTTTCACCAAATCAGGAAGAGCGATATCTTTATGTTTTATCTAGAATTTTACCTGGCGGAAATTTCCTGTAGTGTGCATTTGGTTTCAAAATTGTCTCTCGACATACAGTTGGTCGTAATGCTTGCATTGCGTTTAATTCGCGGCGAAGGAGGAGTGCCCCCCCCCTCTCTCCTCCCTCCCCTGCCGCTGACCGTTGGGTTATGCAACCCCCCCCCCACCCTCAGCCCTTACAACCGGGCCCTGCCCCTGCCTCCAGCCATTCCCCCTCCTGCCACCTCCAGTAGCGCTCCTCTCCCAGTTTTTCTTCCGCCCACCCACTGTACTTATTTTCTTTTACCTTCTTAGGGTGGAGGGCTCTTCGGGGCTTTCCATTCCCCCTGATGAACATTGACTATTACTTCATTGCATTGTTTATACCTTATTGACTATTACCTATCATATTGACTACCATGATTGTACCTTACTCATTGCACTCTCTTTATAACCTTCTCGCACTATAAATAAAGTGCTCTTATTTCCACCACTGCCTGTCTTACTCCTTCGCTGCGTATCAAAGTTGTATAGTCTGATGAAAACATCAAAGTTTCAAAACCAAAATACTTATCTAGATTTGATTCTATATATTTAACTTAGATACTGGTGCACTTATTAAGCATTTGTTGCCACATAGAAGGTCATAATAAGTCAATTTAATAGAACCTGTTACTACTAAAGTCTATGGTGTCAGAGTTTTGGTGTGCTTGCCAAAATTAATTTGGCATGTTTTAACGTCAAATACCTCCAAAGTTAGCCATTTAAATTAAAAGTTACTTCAAACTAATGTAACATAGATCATAATGAGCAGCATAACGTATTTATCTCAGAAAATGTCATAAACTCAAAAGCATCGGTCTATGCAACTTTAATTGTGTGCCTTTACATTCTGCGTAAAAGTGATGGCCCAATAATAATACAACAGAATACGATTTTAAACTTCTAACTGTAATTATGGCTTTTGCTGCCAACATGGTGTCAAGCAATTGTAATGGCCCACGGCCCTCCGACTCTCCCACTCACACGCAGTCACACGGAAGAACACCAAGATTCAATTCAGTGTACGCTTCACTCTTGGTTTATTGAACCCTCTGCTCTCCGCGGCGTCAGTAGTTGTCTGACCCGCCCCCTGACTCGCAGATCCCACATCGACTCTATAGGTGTGTGTGGGGGGGGGTGGGTCAACCACACGCAGTAGAGGTCAGCCCAGTTGGGGTCTGACCGGTGGCTACCCGTGCCGCCACCTAGCGCAGTGTAATGGTACTGCGCCGATGGCGTCGTAGTCTCCGCTGCTACCGCGTGATAGTAGAGCTCATGTTCAGACTACTACACAATCATAACTAACTAAGGAAACAAATTAACAACAGCACACTGTCAGCCCTAGGATCGCTGGCGCCTTCGGCAAGCTGAACTTAGAGAACCATACAAATATAATTATTTTGTTTTGGAGAATTTCTAGAAAATATATTTGGCACCCCCTAGTGTGTGGTGCCCCGGGCGACTGCCTGATTTGCTTCCACCCTCCTATAAGCCATTATACAAGTATAATAAGGCCGGAAGATTCCATCTATTCCCCAGCCTCCTTAGTCATCGGCTGGTTGACTATACATTAGGTCATCTATTGATACAACCTCAGCTCTCCAGGCGGCGCCACCTACCCGCCTACCCCTCAGGCCGCAATCGATTAATCCCCTCGGATAATCCCAATCACTGTTTTGTGCATGCGGAGACCCTACAACCTTGGGTTGCATAAACGAATGCGCTCGGGGTGGATTGATTGATTGGTGGTGCTCGGGGCGGGACAAAATGGTGGCTTAATCTAAAAATGGTATTACAAATAGCCAATATAACTACAGCAAGATAGGATTTAAAGTATTGTATGATTGCATAATTTAGTTATATGTCCATTTTAATCTGGAATGGTCTTTTACAAATAAAAAAAAAGTGTAGCTTTGCAGTACAGGGTCTAACTACAGGTACCAGCACACATGCTCCTGACACCCCCAGCCAAGACCTAGGGCATTGGAGTCGGATCATTTTGCACACGGCCCTTGTATTTTCAGGTTAACCTCGGGGTGTTCTATTTGAAATGCTGACGACTCGGATGATCCGAATGGTCCGGTGTTGCAGTTTCATTTCCCAGCAGTTGAAGTTCCCACAATTGCTTCTGTGCATGCGTCAAAGCATTGTCTGCGCATGTGTCAACATTAGCCCGATTTAAACCATCGCCGATCGCCGCAAATCGCTGTCAGTATAGTGTCAGTGTGACTAACCTTATAAATTTAATATAATCTTTTCGGTAAACATGTTTTCTATATGTGTACCAAGCGATTTGTTTCTAGGTGGTGTGGTTTTAGAGATATTTCACTTTTTCTGCATGAAGATTGCTCATGAACATTGGCAATGTGTTGAGTTTGGCGGTATGCGCAGTGCAAAACATTATTCAAAATTAATAGAAATCCAGAACCCTAACCATATCAATTTAATATAATCGTGTTGGTAAGCATGTTTTCTATATGTGTACCAAGAGATTTGTTTCTAGCTGGTTTGGTTTTAGAGATATTTCACTTTTTATGTGTGAAGATTGCTCACAACCATTGACAATGCGCAGACGATGCCATTGAATGTTGACGCATGCGCAGAAGCAATTGTGGGAACTTCAACTGCTGGGAAATGAAACTGCGACACCACACCGTCATAATCGAATACAGCCTCAGTGACCGCTATCCTCACTGACTGTATCGCAGAAAATAGTAGAAACCATTGGACTATGTAACTTGAAAATAAAAGAACATACGGGGTATTCGTAGAGCTGCTGCTGTGCGAATTATAGCCACCAATACTGTAATTCGCAGAGCTGCAACTAACCAACCAATCAGCATGCAGGCTGTCACACCTCCATGACCCTCATCTGATTGGTTTGTCATGTGCTGTTGTTTACATTTATATGATGGTTATTTACTGTAATTAAAAGAAGGATAACAATAGCCCGAACAACATTCTCTAAAATGTATAGAGTGTTAACATCAAGTAAGATATTAATACAAAAAAGGAAGCGTATTCTTCAGTGTTATGTGTGGTCTACTCTAATGTATGGGGCTGAGACATGGACAATCTCTAATAAAATATACAAACGTTTAGCAGCATTTGAGATGTGGACTTATCGAAGGATGATGAAAATATCATGGACAAAGAAGATCACCAACAAAGAAGTTCTCAGAAAAATTAAAAATAAGAAAAGCTTGTTTCCCACTATACAGACAAAGAAACTTATTTATTTTGGCCACATCATTCGTCAGAGTTCAATATACCGTACATTGTTGGAAGGGAAGGTGAATGGCAGCAGAGAGAGAGGGAGACCAAGAACATCATGGTTTACAAATATTTCACAGTGGACAGGCTTGAATTATTCACAGTCTATCAGAACAGCACACCATCGGGACAAGTGGAGAAGCATTGCATCCAACCCTCGACTAGAGGACGGAACTATTGATTGATTGATTTACTGTAATGACTTTGCTTCTACTATGCCTTTGAATTCCATTTATATGTTAAATTAAAGGGTTTGATGTATTTTAACAGAATACTTAAGTTTTTTACGGGTATCTGGTATTTTAATTTTGTCTGCAAGTCTCGAACTCTGCAAGTAATAATCATTCTTCAGCCAAGTCACAGAGCAAAGCACCTTTGCGAATAATAATCATTCTTGTGCTAATTCGCCGAGCAAAGCAGCTCTGCAAATAGCCTTAAGGGCTGATTCCTTACACGCGGTATGCGGTATGCAAATGCGAATGGGCTACATCCCGTACACGCGGCATGCGGTATGCGGCATGCAGCATGCGTCAACTCAATCGGTCCCTGTAGCGATCGGTGCGGCATGCAGTATGCGGCGCGCGGTGTGTGAATAGAAACATCAGTCGCACTTGTCCATTAGTTTTAGACGAGGAGAGGCGACTGAGCATTACGGAACGGTCACACAAGGGTGCTGAGGGGAAACATATGGTAGTGGTGGTGGTGGGGTTCAGTCAGTCGCACTTGTCCATTAGTTTTAGACGAGGAGAGGCGACACACAAGGGTGCTGAGGGGAAACATATGGTAGTGGTGGTGGTGGGGGTTCGGGTTGGTAAAAATGCTACCAGAGCCACAAAAATATGAATACTTATCTATAATTTGGTAATTATAAAGGTAGGAACCCCGATGTGACGTACTAAGAAGTACTACGAAGTACATAGATATAAATGCAATATTAGGTCATATACAGTGCAGTATTGAGTATACTTGTTTATTTTTATTTTTTAAATATAGCCAGTCGTGTGCTGCATGCCGCATGCCACATGCCGCATGTGGTGTGTAAGGAATCATGCCATTCGCATACCACATGCCGCATGCCCATACCGCATACCGCGTGTAAGGAATCAACCCTTTATCCATAAAAGAAACCAACTTGACAATAACACTGTATGAACTCACTCAGTGCTGTTGTAGGGGACGGACACACCAGCGATGGCAATCCCGGGGCACTTGGCGAAGAAGACTCCACAGAAGGCGATGGCAATGAAACAGAGGCAGATGTTGAGCCGCAGCATGCCCCGCACCTTGAGGTTGAAGCACTTGGTCACCAGCCCTCCGACGGCGTTCCCTCCCGCCGCGCCCGGCACTGCCACCAACCCTGCCAGCAACAAGTTGAGTTTGACTTGAGTTTAATACTCCAAAAAAGTAAAACTTGTTTTTATTTAACAGCGCCTCAAGAGCACATTGATTTTTATCATCAGCTATTGACCATCAAACATTTGGTTATTCTGATACATTTCTTTGGAGGAAACCCACTGCCGCCACATATGCTACTCTTTCCAATAAGCAGCAAAGGGTCTTTTATATGCACTTTCCCACAGACTGGACAGCACATACCATAACCTTTGATGAATCAGTTGTGGACTACTGGTTGGAACGGACAATAGCCCAATCTGGAAATGGATCCACTGAGAAGGATCGATCCAGGTGGACACTCTACCGCCTGAGCTACGTCCCTCTCCCATTCAATTTAATACTCCAGTCACACTACGCTTGCAATCGCTTGCGACCACGTTGCAACCATGTTGCAACCATGTTGCAACCACCTTGCGACCACCAACAATGGATGGTCGTAAGGTGATCGCAAATGGTCGGCGACCGATCGGCATCCGGTCGTCGACCGATCGGTAATCTTGCGACTATTTTTGTCACAAGGTGGTTGCAGATGCTGCACCAACATCCTGCTTGTGACCAAGACCAATTTCAGTGGTTGTGAGTGGTTGCCGACCGAACGCCGAACATTATTTTTGTTCTGCCTTTTTCTGCTTTTGTCGCAAGAAGGTCACCAGCTTTTGGTTGCAAAGTGGTTACAGCTGGTCGCAAGTCACTGTGTGACTGAGGCCTATTTAACCACACACAAGTACTAAGATAACTTTATGGCTTCCGCAAGGGGTGATCTTCCAGCCGAGCAACCATTATTACGTTAAATTGAAGTTCATACTTATGCAAAATACATGTGGGGAGAATGCTTACAAACAGTTTGTTTGTTGTTGTTTTACGTCCTGGCAACATCTAAGGTCATATCAGGATGGGTTCACAAACAGAGAAAGAGTGCATGCAGTATATAGCTACACAGCAAGTGAAAGTAACAAAACAAGGGGAACGACGAGACTATTACTGTCTAGTGGTGAAAACAAGTCATTAGACTGAACTGTTATGGGCAGCATAAATACACCGCCACAAAAATAATCTAAAGAAAATCTGCAATTGAACTCTGTAATTAAAATAATAATTTAAAATTTAATTTAAAAAAAAGAAAATTGTAATTCCCTTTATTTATTTTAATTTGTTTAAATTGGGTTAAAAATGTATTAAACAACAAACATCTAAACAAAATTACCCCCCCCCCCCCACAAAACTCACCAGCTAAGATGGCGTACATTACAAACACAAATTGGGTAACATATTTTTATATTACATTTAAAAAAAAAATCTTTTAAAAATAAAAACTCCAACCCACAAGAAACCTCACCAGCTAAGATGGCGGACGTGGACGCCGTCTTGCCGTACTGGTTCTGGATGAACTTGGCGAGGAAAGTGGCGAATCCTGACGTCACCATGCCCTCCGTGACGGCGGCGCCCGTGGCGGCCATCAGCACCGGGTTGCGCAGGAGCGTGCGCAGCGACATGGGCAGGTCCCTGATCGACTTGCCGAACCGCTGCCGGCCCACCACCTGCTCGGCCGAGCCGTTCTGGTGCGCCTGCGATATCCGATGCTGAGCCACTCTCTTGGCGGCTAAGTTGAAAGGAAGGGAAATAATTTGAAATAAAAATGAATCTGAATTAAATCCTACAAACATGTTTTGCTAGGCCTACAATAATGTTGATTTCAATCAGGGACACTTTTTGTTGTTGTTGGTCCATTAGTTGTTTAAGCAGGGGAAATTTCAGTCATAGACGACTGGTCTTCCTCATTCCACTGCTGGTCGATAGAAAGCCCGAGCCTACACTATTACCGACCCAAGGGATTTTTAACCTCCCACACCACATAGACATGGTATGAGAGCAACCGGCCATTGATGATGCTGTAAGTTATACACATCGGTGGAAATCCAAATTGGCAGAGCTGGGGGCACGGGGAATCGAACCGCCGACCCTCAGATTAGGAGTCTGACCTAGAAAAAATTCAGACACTCTAACCACTCCGCCACAGAGAACACAATTGATTTTCTTCATTCCACTGCTTCTTGCCTGATCATAGTAAATGCTGAGCACCAGGCTAAGTAGGACTAAGTATGAAGTTTTAAGTTCTTGGTTTGAGTCAGTCATGGGTTGAAGCCAGAATCTGAATCACACAATCTTTCCACATGGGAATTGGTTGCTCAACTCCCTTCCCCTATTTCATCTAGTTGGATGGCCGAAGGAATATCCAACTTAGATATTGGTGTCCACAAAGCTATTCACCGACATTTTCACTTCCAATATCTCCACAGTTTTCCACTAGCAATGAAATTTACTTTAACATAAAACAGTAAAGTACATTGGTTGTAATGCTTTGCATTTAGTTTGATTCACCTTTGGGGGAGGGGGGGGGGGCTGATACCTCTGCCTAGCCTGGAGTAATTTAATAAAAAATGAATAACCTTAGAGCAATTTGAACTGAAAGGACCCAAAATAATTCCGACAAGCTTGCCAAAACTCCTGTAACTATGACCCAGATGTCAATCTCACAATGGCCATGTGATGTAGACTGACCTACTAATGTAGGTAGCCTCCTAAATCCTGTCTACACTACACATGGTACTTAGAATCAGGGCAAAGCTAATGACGTCATGAAACTGTGCTAATTTGTTAGTGGTGTCCCTGCTTAATAGCTTTCTCAAAGTATGTACCTGAGAGGATGGCATTATAAATTCACTTATTATTCTTTCTATGCTGTCCCAAATCATTAGTTCAATGCGCCAGTATCTAAGTTCAAGATATAGGAACAAATGTAGGTAAGTGTTTTGATCTTGTCAAAAGTATGTCTCATCGGACAATGCAACATTAGAGGTTTGATGTTTGACTAAGCTGGGGATAGATCCCACCCAGGACCGACTAGGCCCATCCCCACCATGGCCGCGTTCACGGTACGTCTCTGAGACGTCTGAGACGTCTTCGAGATGTTTCCGCGATGCCTTTTGGAGATGTCTCGGAGACGCCTCCCATTTCAGACAGGAGACGAAAAGCACCTAGAAAATGGCTGCCATATTCAGTGGTTTCAGCCAATCAGAGTGCTTCTTTTTCATTGCAAATGGCTGCCACCTATGGGGGCGGCCATTTTCGAGGCGACCAACTGCTTTTGCCGCTCAGACTAGCGTGACATCAGGGATTTCTCTGAGACATCTCGAAGGCGTACCCTGAATGCGGCCCTGGTGTACTTACATGGAAGCTCTTTGGCGTAGGGCATGATGAAGAAGAAGACGGTGCAGAACATGAGGGAGGAGGATATGACGAAGCCAACCCACCAGGCTCCCACCCACTGCACATCGTAGGGCGTGATAGTGATCCTGCAAGGCAGTCAGGTCAAGGTCAAGGTCACGTCAATTAAAAAACCGGCGCGGTGGCCTAATCGGTAGAGCGCGGGCCTCGCGTGCGGAAGGTCGGTAGTTCGGTTCCCGGTGGAGTCAAATCAATGAGTTTAAAATTGATACCTTTCACTTTCTAGCCAGTCGCTCATCATTAATAGGATAGGGCAAGGATTGGTTAGCTCAGTGTCAGGATAATGTGACTGAGCTAGATATCGGGTCATGGTGCCGGCAGCCTGATTTCCCAGTGGGCCAACACTATAAAGTCGACATGAATGCGCACTGTCAGAAGTCGGTATATGTCCTGATATGACCTTAGATGTTGCTAGGACGTAAAACAACAAGAAACAAAGAAACAATTAAAAAACTGTTATTCTCTATTATTACATCCATATATAAAACCAGAACTAACCCGCTTGGAACTCTTTGTTTGTTGTTGTTTTACATCCTAGCAACATTTAATTCTAAGGTCATATCAGGACGGGTACAGACTTATGATAGTGCGCACTAGTGGTCACTGTATAGTGCTGCCCCAGTGGGAGACCAGGCCACCAGCACCATGACGTGATCCCCCACACAGTCACATATTATCCCGACACCGAGCTAACCAGTCCTTTTCCTATCCCATTAATGCTTAGTACCAGGCTAGATAGCGACAAGTATCAATTTTATAAGGCTTTGGTTTGACTCAGCTAGGAGTTGAATTCCCGACCTTGTGCATGGGAAGCCTGCGCTCTACTGATTCGGGGACCGCGTCCGGTAAGTTAGTCTTATTTTAAAGGGTTAAAACATTGGAGATATTTCAAGGGAAAGCATGCACAATTGATTTTAGTGTGCATACCAAAATTAATTTGACAGAGTACAGTTCCAATCTCAGTGGCCTATATTGGGTCCGTTTTATAATTGTTCAATTGTAATTCCAATAACTTTTGCATAGTTCTTTTAATAAGTGTTCAATTGTTATTTCAGTAACTTCATATACTTCACTTAATAACTGTTCAAGTGTCACTCCAATGAATACATGTGCAAAAAGTGCAAATGACTGATCATACGGCATAGCCAGAAAACAAATGTAAGCACAAAATTGTTTGCACATGCTTACAGGATAGTACACATTTATAGGCACAACCCCCAACAGAAGTGCATATTATGACATATTTAGTATAAACTAAATATGATGCTGAGTGAAATTGTTCTCACATGCTTAGAGTACAACAATGTAGCTAGGCCCCTCCATGTGGCTGGAAGACCAGTGACTTGATGCTGACAGAAGAATAAATGAAGAGTTCAAGTGCAAACACCAGACGGGATGGCCGAATGAGTTAGAGCGTCCGTCTCCCATGTTTGTAGATCATGGGATCATGGGTTCGAACCATGGTCGAGTCAAACCAATGACTTAAAAATTGATACTTGTCACTTCCTAGCCAGGCACTCAGCATTATTAGGTTAGGGCAAGGAGCAGTGGAATGAGGAAGCCCAATCATCTGCGACTGAAATTTCCCCTGCGTAAACAACTAATGTACCAACAAAATTATCTATTTTAGTTGTTCTCTGTAAAATACTTCTTTTTGTGCTTTGTAGGTAAAGTCTATCAATTTGATATTTGGTTATGCATTATATAGCGGATGTGTTGGTTTTGGCAAAAAAAACACCATATTTGATTATCGGAATGATGGCAGCTTCTGCTCAAACGTGGTAACCACTAGTGTGCCTTAAAGGGATCAGATATAGGTCGCTGAGACACTACCCGTACTCCGACAAATGGTCTCCAAGCATACATTTGCTGGTTTTCAGTTTATGCAACTACATATGTGGGGGGAGAGTCCTGAGATTGGTTGCTTCTGTTGTGTTGTTTTTAGTCCAGCAGCACTGACACCTTTAGACAACCATATAGAGAAACAAATGTTAGAAATTGCAATCTAAAATGATAAATATAAAGTTAAAATGTTTATTTATCATAAGCAGCTACTTTTTGTATGAATAATTGATTAAATCATGTAGATGAATAGACTTTAAAAGTTGAATTGAGAGCTTTCTGTGGCTGCCATCTTGGTGGTTGCCATGGCTTCCCCTGTGTGTGGGGAACCCCTCTAGGTCATGTGATGAGGGAATCCCACCTATGATGTCATTCATACATTGGTCGCTTCTGTTGTGTTTCATTTGGTCCAGCAGCACTGACACTTTTAGACAACCATATAGAGAAAGAAATGTTAGAAATTTCGATCTAAAATGATAAATATAAAGTTCAAATGTTTATTTATCATAACCAGCTACTTTTTGTGTGAATAATTGATTAAATCATGTAGATTAATAGACTTTAAAAGTTGAATTGAGAGCTTCCTGTGGCTGCCATCTTGGTGGTTGCCATGGCTTCCCCTGTGTCTGGGGAACCCCTCTAGGTCATGTGATGAGGGAATCCCACCTATGATGTCATTCATACACCACAGACCTCAACTCTCCTCCCACATGTTCAGTGGCATGAACTGAACAAACTAAGCAAAGGTATGTTTGGAGAGCTTTTGATGCTGGATTCGTTTGTATCTGGGTGAGGTATAGCCGGCGACTTTAATGTAGGCTACACGGTTTCTTGCTGCAAATACATTGGTGAGGAGACCCATTCCTGTGCTATGTTGAGTGCCTATGCTGTACACTATACAGCATAGGCTGCTCACACATTTTTAATGTTCGGAATGGGGTGTGCTGCACACACTGCAGCACATTCCACTTCCCCATCATCAAGTACAAACCCAATGTGATCACTTCAACGGCTTGAAGACCACTGCCTCCGCACTGACAAACAAATATGTGTTCAGGTGAATAACATATTTATTAAAAAAAGTTTTCAATGCGGCACCAATGGTGTTTGTCGGTTTTTGCACCTGAACTCTTCAGATATGTCCCAAAATATTAAAAAGAAATTGTATAACTAGTTTCTGAATTCTACTTATCAACGTTGGCTATGCGTACGTCGTTAGGTCGACCGTGTTAACATCAACGAACATCGACAGAAGGTATCCGCCGAACAAATAGCCAACCGCTGGGCCGAGAGACGCCGCACAGTATAGGAGACCTGATGTAAAAAAAAGAGAGGCAGAACTATAGAATGACATCACATCAGCAAGCACCCAACCATTATAACATCAACATTTTGACCTTAGATGTTGCTAGGACGTAACATTCCAATCAATCAACATTTCAAAATTGTAAAATCCACCACCTGCCCAAACACCCATCTTCACACTTACATTGTAGGGGAAGCCTGCATTGTTGTTTTACGTCCCAGCAGCATTTAAGGTAATATCACGACGGGTACCGACTTGTGACAATGTGCACTCATGGCGACTTTATAGTGCTGCCCCCACTGGGAGACCAGGCCACTAACAGTGACACCATGACCCGACATCCCACACAGTCAGTCATATTATTGGCACATACTCGTTAGCTCAGCTATGAGCATACAAGTTTGAAATAGCCAAAGCACTGCTCTAAGAGTAAGAAACACCAAAACACTAAAAGAATACCAAAACAAATTTAAGAAAGGTTGGAAGTGAAATTTAATTTGTTTTTTTATTGACTCTGTATTTATACTGTCCATAGCATATGAGCCCGGGTACCCATGCTTGTTTTCAATGCTGGCCAGTTGTAGTGTTGGTGTTATCTTAAAAATATAGAAATATGTACTAAGTAATAGATCAGTGCTAAACAGTAGGTAAGCCATAACACATTTAAAAAAACGAATAGGAGACACCATACTAAACAAACTATGCACCCAAATATAATTCTTTTTAACAACACCATAAACAAGCTTACAGAAATTATTGATAAAGGAAATCAATCCATATGGATTGTGACCACTACTGCACAGCGGCGAAAACAAGTGCATGCTCTTAACCGTTATGAGCAGAATAAATAAACAATCACAAAAAATTCTGATATCGTGCTAACCAGTCCTTGACCTATCCTAGTAATGCCGAGCACCAGGCGAGGGAGCGACAAGTTTCAATTGTCTTAGTAATTCAGGACACGAGACGGAGCTATAAGATGGAACTTTATTGGAGTTCGAAGCATAGTAGTACAAGGCAGGCAATGGATCAATGTAACAATGGGAGCAGTCGAGACATGTGACTCGGTTAATGTATGATCAATAGTGTCATGTCGGTAATCGGTGATCAGGAGTTATAGTACAATAGATCAGGACATTTTGAGGCATGATCAGGTAATAATAGTTAATTAGAGAAATCGAGCAGATCATTAGGTGATCAATAGTGAGTCGGTAATCAGGTATATAATGGTTATCGGTGCAGTGAAGAGATCAATGAGAGGATAAGTACATCAGGTGTGCGGGGAGGTAGTGGTATGTGGTTAGGGGGAGTAGGGGAGGGTGGTGTAGGAGGTATGGAAGAGAGTGTGTGGGAGGCGTAGGAAGGGGGGGGGGGCGAGAGGAAATTAGGGGGAGGTCAGTCGGGTAGGGTGAGGTAGTGTTTTCTCGGTCGTGATCCGGGCCTCAACCCTTGTGGTGTTGGGTGGGCGGGTGGTAAAGTTGGAGGGGTGTTGTCGGTGCGGCGTCTGGTGAGAAGTGGGCTGGGTGGAGGGCGCAGGGCTGTGTAGGGGCGGGGGAGGAATGGGGTCAGAGGTGCTGGTTCCCGGTCGTGCGTGGTAGTGGCGCCATCTGCAGGGTAGTGGGGAATGGGGAGGGGGAGCGGTGTCGCCGCCTGTAGGGAGGCGGGGAAGGTAGGGGAGGGGAAGGGAGAGAGGAAGAAAGAGGGGGGGGGGTGAGGGGCAGCTCCGACTCGGTCCCGAATTACCCATATTACCGAAGTAATATGCACAATTCAGGACACGAGACGGAGCTATAAGATGGAACTTTATTGGAGTTCGAAGCATAGTAGTACAAGGCAGGCAATGGATCAATGTAACAATGGGAGCAGTCGAGACATGTGACTCGGTTAATGTATGATCAATAGTGTCATGTCGGTAATCGGTGATCAGGAGTTATAGTACAATAGATCAGGACATTTTGAGGCATGATCAGGTAATAATAGTTAATTAGAGAAATCGAGCAGATCATTAGGTGATCAATAGTGAGTCGGTAATCAGGTATATAATGGTTATCGGTGCAGTGAAGAGATCAATGAGAGGATAAGTACATCAGGTGTGCGGGGAGGTAGTGGTATGTGGTTAGGGGGAGTAGGGGAGGGTGGTGTAGGAGGTATGGAAGAGAGTGTGTGGGAGGCGTAGGAAGGGGGGGGGGGCGAGAGGAAATTAGGGGGAGGTCAGTCGGGTAGGGTGAGGTAGTGTTTTCTCGGTCGTGATCCGGGCCTCAACCAAATAGTGTTGAGAGTGCCCGGGTCGCGGCCGAGAAGGCGTCGGGGCGGACATATCGGTGGATGGCGGAGGACCGCCAGTGGCCAATGTCGCGGACGTCCTGAAGGGTCGCCCCGGCTGCGGCACAAGCCTGGGCGGCGCCTCTGCGTATACTATGCAGAGTGTATTGTCGATAGTTTTGGACGGCGCTGTGCTCGAGCGCTTTCCGGAGGATACGGGTCATCGTCCGTGTCGTCAAGGGGCCGTCGGTGGAGGTCATGAAGGCTGGGTCGTCAGGGGCCAGTCGGGTGTGGGCGGCGTAGCGCCTCCAGGCGCGTACAGGGCAGTAGTTGGAGTTCTGTAGCCTGGGTATTCGGATGGTGTAGGCGTCATGGGGCGATCGGGAGGTCTTAGTCGACCGCACCTTGACGATGAGGTGGGTCGTGTGGTCAGTGACGTCGGCGGCTCTGATGGTGTGCCCCGGATCGTCCCTGCGTCCGGTCACGAGGAGGTTTCCTTGTCTTAGTAGGGTGAAGTAGGCCATCAGGAGGGTCGACCTCAGGACAAGGGCCGGGTGGCCCGCGTCGGACAGGTAGTCGAGCACTCTCCTGAGCTGTTTCACGGACAGTGGGGGCGCCTGCCTGGTCACGTGGTGGGAGGACCTCGTTACGCCGCGTTTGACAGTGGCGACTAGGTAGGTGTCAAAGGGGGCAACCGCGCCTGTCGACAGGCTGACCCATGTTCGGGCAGCGCTGAGATAGTTCATGACTGCCCCGGGTGTGGCCAGGGTGTCATCGAGGTGGGCAAGGTATGCGGCGACGTCCATCTGCTTGGGGCGGCGTGGGTTGTAGGAGGTCATTCGTGCGTGTTTGAGGTACCTCCTTGTTTGTTGTATCTTGTTGCGCCAAGTTCCGGGCGCTAGTCCGGCCCGGAATAGTCGGATGATGTCTTGGTTTCCGTTGCGGGTGCCTGGGGAGAGAGAGGCAAATTAACGAACTCCCCAGGCTAGAGATTTCCGGCGAGGATGTCAATGTCATGTGTAACTCGGATCCGTTCGAGGTCCATGTCCTCCACGAAGCGGTCTGCCTTGCGATGGGCAACTTCGTCGAATGGGGCCCTGCTGAGGGCATCGGCGAAGGTGATCTCGACGCCGGGTTTGTGGAGGACCTGGACCTCGCAGGAGCGGAGAGCGGCGAAGGACCAGATTGCTCTGGCACAAGCACAGAGGATGGGGTCCCTCCCGGCCCCAGAGTCGAGAACCATCTGGGAAGACTGGTTGTCAGTATTGACTATTATGGCGTAGTCATGTGGGTTCGGGGGGGAGAGTGCATGGAGGGCCACAATGAGGTTGAGGGCCTCTAGCTGATGAATGCTGTGGTTGCCTTCCAGGAAGTTTTCTGAGTACGCCTCGGAGAGGTACCCTTTTGGTGAGTGTGCGCCTCCGGCCTTCAGGGAGGAATCGCATTCGATGATCCACTCGTGTTTGGGTGGTGGGCGGAGGAGGACCACGCCGTTTGAGGCTGCGGCATAGGTGAGGAACCAGTGGATGTCCTTTGTCATGTCGAGTGTGATGGGGTGTTTTCCGGTGTGAGGTGCATGTCGGAGGGCATCGAGTATGCGGTTCATGAATCGACGTGCTGGGCGCACACACCTGGCTACGTGTTGTAGTCGCCCGACCAGTCGCTGGAGGTCTTTCTTAGATGCCTTTGCCTGTGGGGTCCATCTGCGGCATTCGTCGATCACGTCAGTGAGCTTAGGTGATGGGATCTTGACCGTCATGTCATCGGTGTCAACCACGAATCCGAGCCATTCGAGGGAGTGGGTCGGGGGAACACACTTCTGGGGTGAGAGGGCCAGGCCCAGGTCTGCCGCGAGCTCTAGGGCGTCGAGGTAGGCGGCGTCCGCCATTTTTTGGGTTGCTGCCACTCCGACAAAGTCGTCCAGGTAACAGAGGACGAAGTGTCCTTTGCGGCGGAGTAGGTGGACGACCGCGTTCGTGGTTCGGGCACAGGCCATGGAGGATGTGCGGCACCCGAACGGGGGGGGCGATGTCGAAGTATGTTAGTCCGTCAAGGGTCACTCCAAGCAGTGGGACCGACAGTGGGCAGGTTCGTAACTGTCTGTAGGCTCTGGCGAGGTCGATGGTCCAGACACACGCCCCGACCCCCAGGCGGGTGATCTCGTCCGTGAGGTCGGCGATGTTAGGGAGGGTGTATGTGGCGGGTCGGCCTTGATAGTAGCCTTTTCTAATGCCCGAGTTGACGCTCGCGCCCCTCGGGAAGCTCAGGTCGACGATGACCCGCCTCTCCTGAGTGTTCTTTTTAGGGCGGGTCATCATCGGGCTGACCTGCGCCCAGGGCGTGAAGGGTGGCTCGAGGAAGGGGCCGATGAGGGCTCCCTTGGCCGCCTCGATTTGGATATACTTCCTGACCCAGGCGAGGTGCTGGGGGGCCTCGCGGTGGTTTGCTGTGGAGGGGACGGGAGGTCCGTCCGCAGTGTAGTCAGCGGGCCACCCGTACTCCAGGAAGTCCACGAGCTGGTCGTCGTGGTATCCAGTAAGGAGGTCCCTCCAGCGGTCTATGTTGAGGTCGGATGGGACTGGGATCCGAGCTGCAATGTAGTTGGGGAGGCCTGAGCGCCTCACCTCGTCGTATGTATATCGATATATGTCGTTTTTCCATATCTGGGGTATGGAGGTAGGCCAGAATCGGTCTAGGATGTTCCTGTATGAGAGTGGTGTGTGCGGAGGGTTGTAGTGGGGTGCCGCCGAGGTGAGGTCATTGTTGGTGACTTCGTCAATGTCCTCGTCGGCCGCCTCTCTTTGGTAGTAAGTGAGTAGGGCGTCGAGAGGTTCGGCCTCGTCGTTGTTCGTCCTATTGTCGTCGACGTGGTTGGTTATCGGTGACCGAGAGAACGGCTGCACACATCCGACCGTGGTGCGGGTCGGCTCGTAGCGGACTACAACAGCAGTCTGTGGTGGGTTGTCATCGACTGGTCGTTCTGTGTCAGTGATGTTCTCGGTGGTTCGTGCCGTCTGGGGCGGGTCGTGGGTGCCGTCGGATCTGAGGGGAGCTGGGAGGTGGGGGATCGGGGTGGCGTGTGGGGTGGTGTAGTCTGGGAGTGAGGTCGAGCCTGTGGTGGGGTGGGGTGTGGGGGAGGGTTGGGTGCGGTGGAGGGTGGTGATGGGGGAGGCGGGGTGGTGGGGGGTGGTGTGGGCTATGGTTGGGGTGGAGTGGTTGCTGAGAGTGTGGTTGGGGGTGGGGGGGTTGGTAGGTCGGCGTGGTTGTGGTCGGGGGGGTGGGGTCGGGGGTGGGTGGGTGGGGTGTGGGTGTGGGTCGGCGTGAGGGTGGGGTGCGGGTGTCCGTCCGATGCCAGTGAGCACGTGGTCTGTGTCGGTCTGGTTTTGGTTGTGGCCGTTAGGTGGGCTGGCGGCGTGTGCGGTGGTTATGTCCGTGGTGGCGTTTGATGGTCGTGCCGCCTGAGGGCCGTCTGCCCCATTAGCGCTGCAGGGGTCTTGTGGCGGGCGGTCGGGCGTGTGAGTGCTGGGGGCAGTTTGGGGTTTAATCACCTCCGACCCGGGTTCGTGTGAGGTGCTCACCGCGTCGGTTGTGGTCACGTGGTGGGCTGGGGGCATTTGAGCGGCCATGCGTGGGGTGGGTGCAGGGGGCGCTAGCGTCCCACGTGGCGTTTTGGCGGGAGTCTGGTGACCGTTGTCCGCGTCCCCACGCTTGATTTTGGCGGGAGCCACGTGTGCGGCGGTTCCGTGTTGTGTCGCGCGTGTGGATTTGGCAGTCTCCTGGTATGCGTTGTCTGCGTCCCCGCGCGTGGTGTTTGCGTTTTTGACGTTACGCGTGTCTGGGCCCGGGTCAAGGGTGGCGTTTTGGTCGGCACGTGCCCAGCCGGTTAGCGAAAATCCGCTTTTTGTTGTTCGTCGGCCTCGGTCGCGGCCGCTTTTCTCTCTAGCTGCCGCTTTTTGTTATTACAGTCTTGTTCACGGTGCGGGTTGGATTTTCTGTACTTGTTAGCACACCAAGCACATACATGGGCGTACTTTTCGCTGCCTGTTCCGTGGGTGGCCGTGAATCCACATTCGTTCCCCCAGTTCCACCTGTGGCAGGGGCGGCCGTCTGTGTCGGGTACGAACTCCGGCCTCTTATAGGGGGTGTTCGGTGCAGTTTGTTCATCCTGCCTGTGTTGGGCTCGCTGTGGTGCCTCCGATCTGGCCGTTCTCCTCTGCTCCTCTCTCCGTATGCCCGCTAGGCACGCTCCTCTCTGGAGATCTTTTATGGCTTGGTCATCGCGCCAGCCCTTAGGGAGGCGGCCGTCGTCTATCATGGCGAACGTTTTTTCCGACCATGCCAGACACGTCTCCCATTGCCACTCGGCGGCCATGGAGCAGATTTCATCTTGATGTTCTATGATGGCTTTGATCCAGTGGTTGGGGAGCCTTGGATCTTTCCTCATCCGGGCAAGGGCTGACATGTACTCGTGCCAGTTGCTCTCCCCCAATCCTACCTTCCCCTTCTTCTCGTCACGAATCACGTAGGTATGGGGGAGAAACTGCCTCCTACCTCTGCTCTTTGGTCGTCCTTCGTCGTTCGTCTCTAGTATTGCGTCCACGAATTCTTTGTGTCGGCGGTTGTCGTCGCTGGACGAGTCTGAGTGGGCTCGTCGCGCTGTTCTGCTCCTACGTGTTGCTGTGTGTTCGTCCTGTTCATCGTGTCCTCCTCTGTGCTTCCTCCTGTTGCTCCTGCAGCTCCGACTTGACTCGTTGGAGGTTTCGCGCCACCCGCGACCACGTGGCGACGGGGTGCGCGGCGATTCTGTTTCGTGGCGTCTCCTCCGTTTCTTGCTTCGTGCCTCGTCCGGTGATCTGCTCATGGTGCGGGATGTGCGTTTGGTGGTCTCCAGGGCTCTGACTCGCTCTGCCATGTCCTTAGAGTGGGCCGCCTGTTGCTGTATTGAGTCCGCGACGGATTGCCGTAGGAGTGCAATCTGACGCGCCGTGGTCCCGTCCTCAGACTCAGCGTCTTTTTGTGCTGTCGTCTGTTTTTTTGCCACTACCGACCGTGGTCTGCCGCGGAGGCGGGGGGTCTTGGTCGTTTCTGTGTCGGCGGCTTGGTCGGCGGTCTGGGCCTGAGCCGTTGCGGCGGCATGGCGTGGTGTCTTGCGTGGCGGCATATTGAGTCGCTCGGTGAGTTGCTCGGCGGTCAGCCTGTCGGCGTTGAAGCGTTAAAGTTGGAGGGGTGTTGTCGGTGCGGCGTCTGGTGACTCAGCCAGGATTCTAACTATTGACCTTCAACACGGGAAGACTAGCCTCTTTGAGCGATTAGGCCACTGCAATAAGGCAGTACCAGTCCTGATATGACCATAGATAATTCTATATGTCGGCGTGACGTCACAGCCCTGGCAACTACTCGCGAAAGGTTGTTTGTTTGTTGTTGTTTTACGTCCTAGCAACATCTAAGGTCATATCAGGACGGACTCGCGAAGGGTAAAACAACGCATAATTTGTGCTGCAGCAATGCGGAGCATTTATTTTAGCAAAATAAATTTAAAAGCTTTCATTAGGTCGATTAAATATATCTTAATATGCGATTGAAGAGGAAGATCTGAAGTATTTAATTTAACCGAAGAGAATTTTTTTCTGAAAGGATTAAAAACAGAGACAATATTGAAAGTTGGGATATTCTGAGTGTCAGTGCCAGTGGTAGCCGTACCGGATAACGGCCTCAAAAACTATTTTTGCAAAATAAATTCAAGAACTTCCAATTGGCTGATAACAAAATAAGCTGAATGTGAAATTGTAGATAAAGATCTGAACTATTTAATAGAAATAAGAGAAATTTGCTTTGAAAGCACCAAAAGGCACAAACTACTGTGATAATTAGGGTAGTTTTAGTGTTGTATCTATAACAGTGGCATTTGTGTTACCCTTTGCGCGTTGTGAGCACCACAAGTGCCCGGATGTCCGACATCGAGAATACCCCATGCAACCCTCCAACAAACAAACAAGCATACCCAATGTCGTGGTTTATAACCCCGGCATGATCGCATCCACTGCCATGGCTTCTGCGCATGCGTCAAATTCTCCACAGTGTCAATGGCCGTGAGCAATCTTCATACAGAAAAAGTGAAATATCTCTAAAACTACACCACTTAGAAACAAACTGCTTGGTACACATATAGAAAACATATTCAACGAATAGATTATATTAAATTTATACGGTTAGGGTTGTGCATTTCTATTAATTGGCAGTGGCAGTGTGTATTCGTTCTGCAGCCGAGCTGTGCGCACATGCACAATGTTTACAAACTCCGCGCATGCGCAGAAGCCACGGCAGGGGATGCGATCATGCCGGGGTTATAAACCACGACACCGGGTACCAGTGATCACCTACGTTTACCCTGTGGTTTCCACTCTCTCTATATAAATGCTATGCAATACTCACAATCAGAGGACTGTTATGAAATAGCATTCTAAATCCCATAATAAACTTAAATAAAGTGACGCCCTTATTATTATATTGCAAATAGGTCTATGGATCTTTGGCCGTATTCGATTATGACGCTCAGGACCACTCGGGTGATCCGAGTGGTCAGAATTTCAAATAGAACACCCCGAGGTGAACCTAAAAATACACAGGCCAAGTGCAAAACAATCCGACTCCAATTTGTGCTGGTACCTGTGTGTGGGTGTAGTGAGATCATGTAGTGTAAAAGCTACTTTTTTGTTGTTGAATGTAAAAGGCCATCCAGATTAAAATGAACATGCTAGTGACCAAGACCATTTTCAGTGGTTGTGCAATCATAAAATAATTTAAATTCTATTTTGCTGTAGTTATATATTGGTTATTAAAAAGCAAAAAGTGTTGGATTAAGCCACCATTTTTCCCCACCCGAGCGTGTTCGTTTATACAACCCGAGGTTGTAGGCCCTGCGCAAGCGCAAAAAAGTCGTTATTAAAAAAAAGTTTGTTTTTTAGTGTTTTTTTGTGTTGTTTGTTACAATTTTTTGTCGTTTAAAAAAATGTTTTTTCATTGCGATCAATTTATTCACTCTGCCCATAAGGGATAAGTGTTGTTAACATTTATTTTCACCGCTGTGCAGCAATCACTACACTACACCAAAGACCCTATAATACTAAGACGACTCACTCAGCCTGTACTGTGTACTCCAAATGATCAAACCCACCAATTGGTGTGCTGGCTGTTCTCTTGGCTAAACAGTTGCTGTATTATATGTATAAAATATATGTGAATGTGAAAGATGTGTGATGATGGTGATGATGATGATGATGATGCTGATGATGATGTGTATTTGTTCATAACAATTTCATATTGATATGTATTCATACTTACCTATCTCATGTATAATATAATTGTATGTGTTTACATGTGAAACACCAACCAGCAGCCAGGCTGATCAAACCCACCACAAGGTGGCACTGCAAAATTGGCATTACCATGGGAGAGATAGGGAGTGAGCCGTCTTAGTATTATAGGATCTTCGACTACACTTGCCTTGGTACATGGGGGAGTCGGTGGTGCGCACATTAGCGTCGATGAAGACGATGCCCAGCGAGTAGAGCACAGTGCCTCCAAAGCCGTGCAGAAACTGTCCCAACATGAAGACGTACAGGTAGTTGGACAGGCCGTCTCCGGAACTTGCCGCACACATCATCTCAGTCTCATTTGCTGTAAGGGGGCGGGGAACGTCAAGAGTAAAGCTTGTTTTATTTAACGATACCTCTAGAGCACATTGATTTTCATATCATCGGTTATTTGATGTCAAGCATATGGTCATTCTGACATGTTTCTTTGGAGGAAGCCTACTGCTGCCACATAGGCTACTCTTTCCGATAAGCAGCAAGGGCTCTTTTATATGCACTTTCCCACAGACAGGATAGCACATACCACAACCCTTGATGAACCAGTTGTGGACCACTGGTTTGGGCATATCAAACACTGCACACAATTTGTATTAATAATGTTACACAAGTTGTATTACAGCATGATTGAGTTGGGGCGGGGGTGTGAGTTTTCTTTCTTTCTGGGCCTATCGTTCTGACCCTCTAAGTCTCACTGCTGTAATCGACCTAAGCACGCCTACCTGTGCGGGTGACATTTCACCTTGGGAGGTCAGTGCATCTCACTACAAATACTCCTGCCTCTGCAATTGTAAGTCTATTTATAATCGCAAATATGCAGGCAGTGTCGTACAGTACATACAACGGGAAGGGTCAACCTGTTCAGAATCCTGGTCACCGCACCAATGTCACGATGGCAGAGTTGTTTTTGCAAATGCTTGATTGATAGCTGATAGTTTAAAGTAAGGTTTGTTTTATTTAACAACGCATCTAGAGCACATTGATTTTCATATCATCAGCTATTGGACGTCAAACATAATATTATGGTCATTCTGACATATTCTTTTGTAGGAAACCAGCTGCCGCCACATAGCTACTCTTTCCGATAAGCAGCAAGGGGTCTTTTGTATGCACTTTCCCACAGACAGGAGAGCACATACACAGCCTTTGATGAACCAGTTGTGGACCACTGGTTGGAATGGAAAATAAGCCAAACTGCAAATGGGTCCACTGAGTAGGATCAATTGGATGACCCACACCTTTACAGATGGACACTCTGCTGCTTGAGTAACGACCCGCTCCCATAACCAAAAAAAAAGGGAATCGGAACCTTGACCCTCAGATTAAAAGTCTGATGCTCTACCGACTGAGCCAGATTGAGCAATTTACAGAATTGTCTAGTCCGGTGGTGTTCGGGTGTGATAAGTATCAAAATATATTAAAAGGTGTCAAAATGTGTCAAAATGTTGCGATATCGGATCAAAGGACGCTGGACGAACAGACATGAAACGGACATGAAACAGACATGAAACGGACATGAATGGATAGCCAACGGACAAAACAAACTCAAACCGGACAAGAACCTTGGACATCAATCCGGTGGCATCCGCTCCAAGCTTTGTGCATGCTCAAAACTTGTACGTACACAAACTGGACATCAACAGACTTTGTTCGGTTTCTTTCCGTTTCCCCCAATCCGGTGATGTCTGACAGGGCCTTTAATGTCATATCAGGAATAAGGGTTATGTTCACGGCGACATGTAAGTGGGTTTCTATTCGGGCAGTGTTGTCAATCACATTCACATACCTGCCTAATTGGTAATTTGCATGAAATTCCGAAATGGCCAGATTTGTGTAAAATGATATAGAAACGTTTAGCAGCATTTGAGATGTGGACTTATCGAAGGATGATGAAAATATCATGGACAAAGAAGATCACCAACAAAGAAGTTCTCAGAAAAATTAAAAATAAGAAAAGCTTGTTTGCCACTATACAGACAAAGAAACTGATCTATTTTGGCCACATCATTCGTCAGAGTTCAATATACAGTACATTGTTGGAAGGGAAGGTGAATGGCAGCAGAGGGAGAGGGAGACCAAGAACATCATGGTTTACAAATATTTCACAGTGGACAGGCTTGAGTTATTCACAGTCTATCAGAACAGCACACCATCGGGACAAGGAGAACCATTGCATCCAACCCGCGACTAGAGGACGGAACTATTGATTGATTGATTGATATAGAAAATAAGATAACAAAGAATAACAACTCTGTTGATGTCTAATGGCAAAAAGCTATATGTCCTTTTTCTAGACTTCAACAAAGACCCTATAATACTAAGACGGCTCACTCAGACTGTACTGTGTAATCAAAATGATCAAACCCACCACTTGGTGCGCTGGCTGTTCTCTTGGTTAAACAGTTGCTATATTATATGTATAAATGTATATATGAATGTGAAAGATGTGTGATGATGGCGATGATGATGATAATGCTGATGATGATGTGTAGTTGTTCATAGCAATTTCATATTGATGTGTATTCATACTTACCTATATCATGTATAATATAATTGTATGTGTTTACATGTGAAACACCAACCAACAGCTGGGCTGATCAAACCCACCACAAGGTGGCACTGCAAAATTTACATTAGCATGGGAGAGATAGGGAGTGAGCGGTCTTAGTATTATAGGGTCTTTGACTTCAATAACGCATGTTAATTCATCCTTTATCCGACGATCAATCAGCATCATATTGGTAGTTCAGCCAATAAAAGCCTAATCAACTTGTCACCCGTGTTATGGTTAAAAGCATTTTAAAGTGGTTACATTCTATCTAAGTAGACAGATTGCTACACACGGCGGAAGGCAGCAATGAACAGATTATAGCAGCAGGGTAAGCCTTTCCTTTCTCCCCCCGCCCTTTGGGGGGGGGGGGGGGGGGAGACCACATTTTGCTCATTTGTTTAACGACCCCCTAGGACAACAATTAAACTTTGTCTATTGGGTGTTAAAGCCGAACATATATTAAAGCTAAGATTCCTTATACAGTATAACCCCATTAAACCAAGCTCGGTTAAACCAAATGTCGGTTAATCCAAAGTTTTTTCGGCAACTCAGCAAAATACTACCATTTATCATATAAAAAAGTTGGTTAAACCAAAGTCGGTTAATCCAAATTATCGGTTAATCCAAACAAAATTGTCGGACCCCAGGCCACTTCCGGTATGGTTAAACCAAACATTCATGTGGTTATAAGGTCATCTGAGACCACACCAACTTTTTTATATGATAAATGGTAGTATTTTGCTGGGCCACCCAAAAAAGTTAACCGATCGTTTGGTTTAACCGAGCTTAGTTTAACAGGGTTATAGTGTATATATATAAAAAACAATAATCAAATTGTCCACATACATTGTATATCCTGGACATCTCACCGTGAATATGGCCTATGCTGCCGACATGGCGTAAAGCAACCACCAATCAATCAACCAGTATATTATTACATTTATAATGCACCCGCGTTTTTGCAAAAGCCAAGTCAAAGTCGAAGCCAAAGCTTGGTTAAACCAATGATTGGTTAATCCAAACAAATTTCTAGGGTCCCTTCAAGTTTGTTTTAAGGGGGTTATACTCTATGCGATATTCGGTGTGTGGTGTGTGGTGTGCGGTGTGCGAAGCCGTCATGTCCGCTTGCGAATGGGAATGGGAATGGGAATGGGAATGCGAATGCGACATGCTTCCACATGCGAATGTGACATGCTTCCACATGTCCAGTTGCGAATGCGAATGCGAATGCATGGACGGCAAAGTGGATCACTCAATGGACCGATCGGTTCGGATGATGCCCCATTGGGAGATCAGGCCACCAGCACTATGATCCAATACCTCACTCAGTCACATTATCCTCATACTGAGCTAACGAGCATGTGCTCTATCCTAGTAATGCTGAGTGCCAGGCTAGGTACTGAAAAGTATCAATTTTGTAAGTCATTCAAGATTCGAACTCCCAACCTTCCACACGGGAAGCATGCGCTCAACCGATTCAGCCAGCATGTCCCATAGGCTAAGTTTTATTTCAAAGGGTTAACACATCGGAGATATTTCAAGGGAAAGCATGCAACATTAATGTTGGTTGTTTGTCGATATACGACGGAGCTTGGTGCGCAAACAAACACGCAGGACATCATGGGCTTCAATATTGGCGGGTTCTATTAAATAACTTAGTTGGCTGTTGTTGTTTTATGTCCTGGCAACATATAAGGTCATATAAGGCCAAAGCCAGACGTGATGGCCAAATGAGTTAGAGCGTCTGTCTCCCGTGTGGTAGATCGTGGGGTCGTGGGTTCGAATCCTAGTCGAGTCAAACCAATGAGTTAAAAATTGATACTTGTCGCTTCCTAGCCAGGCACTCAGCATTATTAGGATAGGGCAAGGAGCAGTGGAATGAGGAAGACCAATCGCCTGCGACTGAAATTTCCCCTGCTTAAACAACTAATGTACCAAAAAAAAAAAAAAAGACGGGTACCGACTTGTGACAGTGCGCACTCATGCCGACTTTATAGTGCTGGCACACTGGACAATCAGGCTGCTGGCACCATGACCCAATACCCCATTTAGTCACATTATCCTGACACTGAGCTAACCAGTCCTTGCCCTATCCTATTAATGCCGAGCGACACGCTTTGAAGTGACAAGTATACATTTTTATAAGTCATTGGTTTGACTCGACCGGGAACCGAACTCCCGACCTTCCACATGCGAAGCCTGCGGTCTACCTATATGCCACCACGACTTTATAAGTCAGTGGCGTGACTCGACCGGTAATGGTACTGTGACACTACGACGTACCTCGCCGGCGCCCGACGTTGTGGTAACGTATATCAACGCGTGAGAAAAAAACCAAAATAAGGTGGGCACAAAGTGTGGGAACGAGCCTTATGCGTGCGCGGAGTGTGCCTACCGTTCACATAACGTTATTTCAGCGCTCCGCTAGCGACCGGCCGACATGTTGCACGACGTATGAGAGTGTTGTGCCAGCGCGCCATCGATGCATGACCAACAACACTCCAGTGCGTTTCAGTGCGTGTCGGCGTGGTGCCAGTGTGCAATCAGCCCGCCAATGTTAAGTAAGCGGCAGACGCGCGGCCAACACATCCAAAACGCCGAGACATGGTGGAGAAATACCAACAGTGCATCGGCCATACATTGGTGGTACGTTACCGACGCGCTGACGGAACGCTCGCCGTCAGAGGGAAAAAAGTCAACGTATGACAACGTCACACAAGTTCAGAACAATGTTCCTTCAACGCGCATCTAACGTATCTCGACGTCCCCCTAAAGTCACCATAATGTTGGCACCAGCGTGTTGTCGTACGTTGAAAGTTTTGTGCAAGCACAAAACTTTACCGACCCCCTGACGCGCGCTGCCGAATGTCACCATAGATCAACGTATACCAACACACGTCTAACGCGCACATAACGCAAACTGATGTATCCCAACGTAGCGCCAACAAATCACAGACGTCGACGCATGTTGGCGAGAAGCGTCGTAATGTGACAGGACCATAACCAAACTCCCAAACCTTCCGCTCACGAGGTCTGCGCTCTACTGATTCAGCGACCGCGACCGGTAACTAACTTAGTACACCCTATTATGCAGCAAACATGTGCTTAATAAGTGCACACATATCTAGGATCAAATCTACCTAACCGCTTTGGTCTCGATAACTCGATGCTTTCATCAGTCTATGCATGTTCAACTCCAACAAGCACACCAATGGACTCTGCTAAATGAGGATACAGCTCCAAATCTGGCTGGGTCTTCTGAACAGCATCTTCAGAGCACATCTCCCTTCAAAGGCAGTCTAATGGCGTCCTTAAAGTTGCATGGTCCAATGAAATATAATTTTGTCAAAATTAAAAAAACTACTTACATTTCATCCTATATATCCAACTTAGATACTGGTGTATTAGCTGATGATTTGGGACAGCATATACAGAATAAGCAGTGAATGTATAACCTCACCACCTCATTATGCAGGGAGGCCATTAACCAATTAGGCCAATCTCGTGACCTCATTAGCTTGATTGATGATTGATTGATTGGTGGTTGCTTTACGCCGTGTCGGCAGCATAGGCCATATTCACGGCGAGAAATGTTTGTTTTTTGTTCAAACCATCGCTTTTACATGTAAAAGCAGACAATCAATTATGTGCCAATAGACACTAATTAAATTAGAAAGCTCACAATCATATATCTGTGGTCAAGGGAAACAAATTCCCATAGAAAAAGAAAAGTTTCATTAATAATTAATAGAATCCATTTAGTAAACTATATAAGGTGGTACAGTCCAGCTGCCCTCAAAAAGGCTAAAATGTTTTCCTGTTTTACCTTAGTAAAAAGGTCATGCATACTGCCTGCAGTGTAGAACCGTTGGCGCAGGGCCAAAAAATCAACGCAACTTAGTAAAATGTGTTTGAGTGTCAGTGGGGACTGACACCCAATACATTCAGGGGGAGGTTCCCCCTTGAGCAGAAAAGCATGTGTAAGCCACGAGTGGCCAACACGGCAGCGACTAAGGACCACTTGGTCCCGCCGACCTCCCGCATGAGTCTGTGGTGGCTCATTAGCCTCCCCCGACCAAGTAGGCCAACTGTGCAGGCCATAGAGGAGAAGGGGAAATAAGGTGGATGTTGCCCCTCCCCTCCATGTTGGATATGCAATGCTGTAGGGTCAATTCTATAAATATAATAAATCAATTTGGGTAATTTAAATTTAGAAATTTGCACATTTGTCAATTAAAATTGCATCTGCCATTGGGACTAATACTATGTATGGTATGAAGGAGGATGAGACATGGATGACATAACAGTAAATAGTAACAGAGCAATAATATGTACACGAGACAGGGGCGTTTAGAACCTCGCCTGTCCAGAGCCTTTATGCCAAAGGCCGAGAGCCCTCTCTTAAGATTAGAAGACTAAAACTGTTTATGCAATATGTGATGAAATTAAAAGGAAATATTTTAAATCCTGCATATAAGTACATTTTTATTTCACCATATGAACGTCTCTATGAATCAAGGCCCACATACATAAGGCTGTTAGGCCTCAGAATAAAGCCTCATTTTGAGGCCCTGGGGGTAAATCTACATAACATGGCACCCTCACAATATTCAGATGTTCCTCCCTGGCAACTGAGGAAATCAAACATCATCCTTCAGCTGGCCCTGTAGAAGAAATCTCAAACGCACCCACTTTCATATCATGAAAGCTGTATCAATGTGCGAAGTGCTTTTAGTTCCCACCTAGCCGTTTACACAGATGGGTCAAAGACAAACAATAGAGTCTCTGCGGCAGCAGACATCCATGGACGTGAATTGGGTCCACGTATTCTAGATCAGAGTTCCATCTTTACTGCTGAGGCACAAGCACTCCTGCTCATGTTAGAGTGCATCGAAACCGCAGCCAGTCATACATTCATCATTTTCACAATCAGGTTGTTTTAACAAGATGCCATATTGGCCACTCGTGGCTAACACATTTGTCTACTCAAGGGGGACCCTCCCCCTTAATGTATTAGATATCAGTCCCCACTGACTAGACATTAAAGCACACTTTATTAAACTGTGTGGATTTCACGGCCCTGCGCCAACAATTTTACAGTGCAAACAGCATGCATGATCTTTTTCTAACGTAAAACAGGAAAACATTTTAGCCTTTTTGAGGGCAGCTGGTTTGTACCACCTCATATAGCTTTTTAAACAAATTTCATCAGTGAATATTACTGTCATCTAGAATTTTATTTAGCATGACCAGAAACTATATGATTGTGAGCTAAAAAAATTCATGAGTGTCTATTGACACTAAATTTATTGTATGCCTTTACATGAAAAAGCGATGGTTTGAACAAAAACAAACATTTCTCACCATGAATATGGCCTATGCCGGTGACACGTTGTAAAGCAACCACCCATCAATCAATCTGTACATGAGACATGCAAATTCATTAGATAGCAATGCAAAATGTTAAAGGGAATCGGTATACCTGTCTGGGAAAACAAACAAACTTGGAATAGTTCTAATTTCTGCCACCAACATAGTGTCTACGCATAGCGTATGTGAGCAGCATGCATATCCTCACACCCTAAACAGAAATACCTACCAACAACTCTGTCAGGTTCCAGTGTAAAAATATACGGATTTTCGGTTTAGATTTATATATTGGCAGAGAGCATGATTAGTCTTGGGCGAAAGAATAGGTAAGGGATTATGTAATATAATGAGCAATGATGTCCCACGCACATTATGACATGATATAGGCTATGTGAAATATATGTGCATGAATGGTGCCTAGAGATTAATGAAAGAGATGTGGTATATCAGAAGAAGTCTAAGGTTGAAGAAATGTTCCTCTATGTATTCATAAAGAATGCAATTGGAGAAAAAGGACATTTTAGTATATATATATATATTTGTAACTGTTTGCAACTATCTGTCACCAGGGTGCCGAATGGCCCAGCACACCAGCCTAATCAACATATGCATGAGGCACTGCCTGCAGCTGGGATGAGTCACCACCACCCCGACGGGGTGGTGCCACCCTCCCAGGCTGTGGGGGGTGTTTTGATTGGCGGGCTGTGGGACGGCCAGTCAACCTCTCCTCCCCAGGCCTTTGTCCACACTAGCAGCATAAGATTAATTATTAATGAAAAGCAGACCGATGCTCCAGTCACACTGGACATCGGCACTCTTCTCCTGCCTCTCGAATGAGACAGACCTGTTCGTGAGCAGGACCCCAGACACTCTGTCTGATGCTAGCAAAATTCAGCTATTCTAATTGAGAGTGTGTAACAACCCTGGGCCTTTGGTTCCATGGGCTGTAGGCACTGATTTTGGAGATTAACTATTGAGATCCATGAGTTGCTGTGTGGACAGAACAGAAGGGGTGAGGGTGATAGGTCACTGATAGGTGAGCAGGAGTTGTTGCCAATAAAGCACAACATCCTCACTGTCTATCTTTGTCCTTGTCTTCCTTTCTTCTTTATTATGGTTAATGTTATTAGTCTGGTTTGAAAAAGAGCATCACAGGTGAGATGAAGGGGGAAGAGTCTGTTGGTATCATCTGGTGTCCAAAACGTGGCCGGGCATCCATGAATATCACAGTGGCAGGAGCTGTTGCCAATAAAGCACAACATCCTCACTGTCTATCTTTGTCCTTGTCTTCCTTTCTTCTTTATTATGGTTAATGTTATTAGTCTGGTTTGAATAGGAGCATCACAGGTGATATGAAGGGGGAAGAGTCTGTTGGTATCATCTGGTGTCCAAAACGTGGCCGGGCATCCAGTAATAGCACACCAGGATTAGTAGGTCATCTCAAATCATGTGGTCATCGCGAGATGCCCATCTGGGTCATATCCACAGGACTTTTGCCAAACTTGTGGAAATCATTTTGGGTTCTTTCTGCTCAAATTGCTCCAAAACTAGCCATTTTTCATCAAACTTATTCTGGACTAATGAATATTAGGTTATAAGGGTAAACATGAGCTATTCATCTCAAATATAACTAACAAATTCAAACGCCATCGGACCATGCAACTTTACGTAACTTATGTAATTGTCAAAAGAAAAGGCAGAGTTAGGTATATGCACATTACTGGATCTAAGTTTGGATTTATCCAACTCTGTTCAAGTGATCTGAGATTGTTAGTGCACTTTGGAGTTTTTGTTTTGTTTCCTGTGGTTTTACATCAGCGCAACATCTAAGGTCCTATTACGATAGGTGCTGACTTGTGACAGTGCACACTCTTGGTGCTGTCCCACCGGAGACCATGCCACCGGTGTTCTATTCAGTCACATTATCCTGATTCTGAGCTTGTGTGGGTGACTCTTCCTAAGACCATAGTGCCATCAACAATACCTTGATATAATTAGCATCAAGCATTATAGTAAAACTTCCATGCCTCGTTTGTGGATATTGCTGACTTGCATACATTCCTGTAAGCACATTGCACAGACAATGCCATTGCCAACCTTGGTTTAGATATGTTGTCATGCTACCATCATCCACTATCTCATGTTCTTTACAGATTTGTAAGGGATGATACAAGGCAGTAAACTACCTATTCACCATTGTCAGTACCCAATGGGCGTAATCGATTAATCAACTCGAGGCACTTTTTGGCGCATGCGCACACTCTACATCCTCGGGTTGCATAATCGAACACTCTCCAACATGCTTGGGTGGAAACGATGGTGGCTTAATCCAAAACATTTTTTTAAAATAACCAATATAACTACAGCAAAATAGGTTTTAAAGTATTTTTTGATTGCTTAGTTTAGTTATATTTCCATTTCATTAATCTGAATTATTAAAAAAACCTAAATCATAAAAAACCCAAAAAGGACGTGTACTGCTACAGGACGGTACCAGCACAAATGTGACGTCATCGCTCATAGCCACCCCAAGCCAAGAGGTGGGTTATACCCCAGTCACACGAGGCCTGCGTTCACTTACGATTGATTTGCGATATCAAAACGTCCTCATTGCGCCCTCCTTACACCTTCCTTAAGTACTGGTGCCATGAGGACGCCAACCTCCCGGCGTCCATTTCGGAAATTGTTGATGCAAGGAGGTTGCAAGTGCTGCACTTGCAACCTTCTTGCGACCAGTTTGGTCGGTGCCATTAGAAAGTGGTTGGCGACCTGGCACCGCCCTGGCGCCACCCTGGCGCCGCCCTGGTGCCGCCCTGGTGCCGCCCTGGCACCACCCTGATGCCGCCAGGTTGCCGACCCCTTGGTTGGCGAGGTGGCGCCGACTTGGCGCCAATCTGCAATGCAGTGCTCACCGGGTGGTCGGCGCTACGGCGCCAACCCGGCGCTGCCCTTACGCTGCCCTGACGCCGCACTGGCGCCACCCTGGTGCCACCCTGGCGCAGCCCTGGCGCCGCCCTGACACTGCCCTGGCACTGCCCTGGCACCCCACCAACCTGGCGCCGCCATGGTGCCAACCTGGCATCGCCATGACGCCGACCTGGCGCCGACCACCTATTTGACTCAATGTATCGAATAGGATGCTGGGAGGTTGGTGTCCTTTTGAGCGTAAGGAGGTTGGCGGCGAATGCTGGCTCTCGTGTGACTGGGGTATAACTGGGATCTGGTCGTTTTCCACACAGCACATGTATTTGTCGACTCCACTCGCAGTGTTCGATTTGAAATTCTGATGACTCGGGTGACCTGAGTCGCCCGGGTCATGTTATACCTCAGTCAAATGAGAGCCAGCGTTCGCCACCAACCTCCTTATGGCTAAAAGTTCACCAATCTCCCAGCCTCCCACTCATACCCCAGTCACACGAGAGCCAGCGTTCGCCGCCAACCTCCTTAGGCCCAAAAGGTCGCCAACTTCCCAGCGTCCCATTCGATACATTGATTCAATTACGTGGTCGGCCAGGGCGGCGCCAGATCGGCACCAGGGCGGCACCGGCTGTCGCCGGCTGTCGCCGGCTGTCGCTGGCTGTCGCCGGCTGTCACCGGCTGTCGCCGTCTGTCACCGGCTGTCGCCGTATCAGGGCCGGGGCGCCACCAGGGCAGCATCAGGGCAGCGCGGCATTGCATATTTTGGCACCGCTAGGTCGGCGCCAGATCGGCGCCAGATCGGCGGGAACTCGCCAACCCAGGCGGCGCCAGGGCGGTGCCAGGGCGGTGCCAGGGCGGCGCCAGGGCGGCGCCAGGGCTGCGCCAGGGCTGCGCCAGGGCGCCAACCATTTTGAATGGCGCCGCCGGAACAGGGCACAAGGAGGTTGCACGTGCAGCAGCAGCAACCTCCTTGCGTCCAAAATTCCCGAAATGGACGCCGGGAGGTTGGCGTCCTCGCGGCGACACCACTCAATCAGGATGTTTTGACGTCGCGAATCGATCGTTATCGAACGCAGGCCTCGTGTGACTGGGGTATGATATCAACCATTGATTCAAAAACGCGGTCGGGGTGGGGTCGGCGCGGGCTCGGCGCGGGCTCGGCGCGTGGTCGGCGCGGGGTCGGCGTGGGGTCGGTTCGGGGTCGGTTCGGGGTCGACGCGGGGTCGGCGCGGGGTCGGCGCGGGGTAGGCTCCTGAGCGGCGCCGGGGCTGCGCCTGGCAGGTGCGAGGGCGGCGCGAGGGCGGCGCGAGGGTGGCGCGAGGGTGGCGCTGACCACACGGTGACCGCGGCATGGCATGTGTTGGCGCTGCCAGGTCGGCGCCAGGTCTGCACCAACTCACCAACCAAGGGGTCGCTAGGGTGGTGCCAGGTCGACACCAGGGGCCGTATGCACCAATCGTTGATAGGCTTAGCCGGAGTTAGGGCGCTAGCTCCAGTTAGCTACCTCAAGGTAGTGGCGGGTTGGAGAAATAGGTCAAGTGGTATGCACCAATGTCTTAGCCGGGGCGGATAGCTAACCGTGAAGTTATTTATAGATGTGGGAACTCCCTCGAGTCGACAATATTAATAACGCCGCCAATGTGGCGGTGGCATTAATATCAGTTCAAATTTAGGGTTAAATTGATAAGATTTCACTTATTGCGTATGTAATTCTGTTAAATATGACAGCATTGAATAGATTTGGGTGTAATATATTGCCGACGATGCGGCGGCGGCGGCGGCCATTTTTAGTTGACGTTTGACAGTATGGATATCGACGTCGACGCAGCAGCGGCGATTTGTTTACTTTACATTCGTCGATTTGACAATATGAATAACGCCGCCAATGCGGCGGCGGAGTTAATATCGGTTCGAATTTAGGGTTAATTTGATCAAATTTCACTTATTGAGTGTGTAAATCTGTTAAATATGATCGCATTGAATAGATTTGGCACTAATATATCGGCGGCCACCACACTAACCGGACCGGGTTGCCCGTTACCCCAAATCTGAAAGTGGTTTAGCTTAGCCTAGGCTAAATTTCGCGGTTAGCACTGGCACCGATTGATGCATACTGATTGTCCACAGTTAGCCGTGGGGAGCTAGCCAAACCGCGGCTACGGCCCTATCACCGATTGGTGCATACGGCCCCAGGTCGCCAACCACTTTTTATTGGTGCCGACCGAACTGGTCAGAAGGAGGTTGCAAGTGTGCAGCTGCAACCTCCCTGTGTCCAAAATTTCCGAAATGGTCGCCGGGAGGTCGGTGATCTAACGGCACCAGTGCGTAGGGAGGGCATAAGGGAGTTGTAAGGAGGACGTATGGATGATGCGAAATGATCGTAAGCGAACGCAGGCTTTGTGACTGGGGGTATTAATCAAATAGGCCAATATGCCGAGCCATGATTTGTCCATCTAGAAATGACCTATCCTCTAGTAATTATTTAGGGAATAACCATGCTCTGAGGGTTTCTGTGGTCAAGTTATGGCTATTAGTCATTCAGGCTTAATGACGATCCTTGGTGACGTAGGTTAAACTATTCCGATTCACGGCATCAGGGGAATGCAAATGTTCTATTACTAAACAGGTATATGTGACCAAGCGCATGTATGTATATATATGTAAGTCCTGGTGGTGCCTGAGTGGGATGTAAATATACATAGTGGTGCTGGCAGGGCTGGCTGTAACCACACTCACGGCCTACCCCCTCCACCTCTGCTGGGTAGGATCACCACACTCAGGATCAAGGTTGGTGGTGGCCAGGGGGGCCCCACAGAGCTTGGTGGTGGTGGACAGACCACTGCTAGCCATGGGGACCAGGAATGCTGGATCCCTATTGGTAGGGCCAATAATGCTTGTTTTCCTATTGGGGAAAAAGGGTGGGGGTGATATTCTACAATGGACCCATGTAACCATATAAATAATAAACCAGAGGGCTTGACTCTCTTCCTTTACACTTCATACTCTTCCTTTCTCTTTGTATGTATTGATTTCATTATAGCCTGCCTACACAACCACAAATTCGAGTCCTAGCCTTTACATAATTGGTGACCACGACGAGACTCAAACTCACAATCTTCTGATTCGAAGTCAGAAACCTTATCCATTAAAAATGTTAGATATTAAGATATTATTAATTATAGGTTGATGGATTCAATAAGGTAAAATGAAGACAACGTAGTGATGTCAACTTCTTTCCTCGCTGTGTGCCGCAGGTTGTAAGAAGTGGAGGGGTGGAGTATGTTGCAAAATATTCCGATTTACGGCATCCGGGGGAATGCAAATGTTCTATTACTACACAGGTGTACCTGACCAAGTGTATGCATGTATATATAAGTATTGGTGGTGCCTGAGTGGGATGTAAATAGACATAGTGGTGCTGGCAGGGCTGTGTGTAAGGGGCACTCAGGGCCTACCCCCTCCCCTGCTGGGTAGGATCACCACACTCAGGGTCAAGGTTGATGGTGGCCAGGGGGGGGGGGGGGGGGCACACAGCTTGGTGGTGGTGGGCAGACCACTGGTAGCCATGGGGACCAGGAATGCTGGATCCCTATTGGTAGGGCTAAGAATGCTTGTTTTCCTATTGGGGCAAAAGGGTGGGGGTGATACTCTACAATGGACCCATGTAACCATATAAATAATAAACCAGAGGGCTTGACTCTCTCTCTTCCTTTACACTTATACTCTTCCTTTCTCTTTGTCTGTACAGATTTGAAGAGTTCATGGGGAAAACCACGTACATGTCAATCCAAAAAATGTCATAAGAATATAAGATCTTTTCCTCCAGGTAATTTTAATCATCATTAATTTCACTTTTTCTTATGATGAAATGATTATGCAGCAATGAACAAAAAAAAATAGGAATGTACAAAAATTGATTGTTTGATGGTTTATTTCCAATGTTTATATATATTTTTTTAATTGGCGTTTACGGGGTTTTGCGCCTGAACTCTTAATTTCACTATAGCCTGCCTACACAACCACAGATTGGAGTCCTAGCCTTTACAGTAGTTTATGACCTATAACGTAGTTGTAAAGTACTGTGCACCCTATATTCTTTTAAAGTGAACTTGAAGGTTGTTGAGTATGCAAACCTTCCCTGTGTGAGGTCCATAATTACTAATAATAACCACGGGGTACTCAAGAGTGTAATGGTGCTGGGCAGACCAACTCCAACCTACTAGGTTGAGCTCCGATAGACCATTTTAAGCCCGATCCTTCGTTTAGACACATGACATATTCACTTAATGAATATATGGTTAACACACATGAACAGACTTTAATTTCTTATTTTGAAAACATAAATCCCTTCTATTCGCATCCTCAAGTTTAAAGGTGACCTACTTTCCCACAATCTACTACTGTTCAGCAGCTTTCCATCATCATCATCATCATCATCATCACCATCATCAATCTTAACCATGAGGGTGATTGGGGCATCAGAAATACCAAGTCACACTGTGAGGTGCGCACCTTCTGGGGAGTCTTAGGTGCGCAAGGTGCAGGGATATGGCTAGATCATGTTGGAGGTAGCTAGGATGAAAGCGGGATAACAAGGGAGAGGACATTGAGGGCTGCGACACTCAGGATAGAACAGTTTTAACAGTGGAGAGGAATATTGATGTACATATACATGCATAGCCATAGCAAAGCATTTCTGCATGCACCCGTCTGCGTATGAAGCCATATAATTAAGTAGGTATACCTATATAAATACATATATATATATCATAGTCCATATATATATACATATACACACATTTACATATGTACATCCATATGAGCATATATACACTACAGTGGATTGGTTGTTGGAGTTTTACATCCTGGCAACATCTAAGGTCAGCATATACATATATACATATGAAAATAGACATAAATATATATAAACATATGCACAAACACATACACAAATATATACATATATACATATGTAAACATGTATACACACATGTACAGATATATACATATACAGATATGGACACATATATACATATACACATATGTACACATATATACATATGTACATATACATATACACATATGTACACATATACGCACACATATGTACACAGATATACACGTATGTACATATATATATATAAACATGAATACATACATATGTATGCACATGCATATATGCGTATATACATACATATAATACATATTATATATACTATATCATACTTATAATATATATGGTAATGGGAACAACGTATTCCAGATTAACGAGGATTAACTGTATATATATATATATATATGTACATTGTTTCAGTATGCAGAGGCGGCTGGCATGTTGCTGTCATCTAGCGGTTAGAAAATGCAGTTTAAGGTGTGGACATTTGCTAATTCAAGCTTTGCTATGCGTGGCGTAGTGTTACAACTTTCAGACGTACCACTGAGTATTGTTGCTTCTGAAATGGGAAGCGTGTTGGTTAATTAATGTGGTGTTAGGTTTGTAATCACATATTAGGTTTGGAGGGTAATTATTGTGTCAATTTGAGTGATGAGAGGCCAATACACATATGTTAGATATCTCATATATGAATATAATATATATTATATATACGCTATATGTTATATATTATATATGTTAGATATCTCATATATAAATACAATATATATTATATATAGGCTATATGTTATATATTATATATTATCTATTATATTATATTGACATTATACATGATATTTATTTTTGGTGGTAAATATGTTTATTCTGCTGAATAAGTCTTTTGTCAGTGCCGCAGCACTGGTCTTCCAGCCATTTTTCAATTCAGGGTTATTTACACAAAAGGTATATAGAATAAGGTGTAAAATACCTGTTGAATAGAGAATTTGCACCATGTAACACAATGAAATTCTGAAACCCAAAAGTTCCATAACAATATGGTACAGTAGTGTCATATAACCAGATCAATATTAGTCAGATCAATGTGAGTATTTACATAGTATTTAGAATGTAAGCAGAAGTTATCTTCTGTATTCAGTTGGTAAACTTGTAGTAAGTTTTAATGTTCAGTTGCAGTTAGGCAAGCAGTATATAAATGTTGGTTTGTTAGGAAAATTCTAGTTGCATCCATTTTATATTAAAGATTATATATTACATATTACAAGTTATATCTTATATATGCAGCCTATAGATATACATATTATACGTGTATAACATATTATATATATTATATATGACTTATATTTCATAGAGTGTACAGATTACATATACACTACATATCACATATTGTACATTCTGCTATGGTATGTAACATTTTATAAATAATATATTACATATTGTACAGTTTGTACATGTACTATATATTATACACTTTTATCAATAATATGCACAATATATATGATATATATTAATAATTACATCCCTTGTATTGTATTATGTGCATACTATGCATTTTATATCCTACATCCCATAATACCTATGTATGTATCCTAATAGTAATAATGTAACATGCACTGGCTGAATACAACTATTTAACAATTGTTTTGTCTAATATAGTAAATATATCCTAATACATATTTAATATATTTGATTTATTTTACTAGAAAGTATCAAACACAGAAAGTGTATATATAATAATATATCACATTAACGTGCATCACATATTTTAATGTATACACATTATTGATATATGTATATTACTATTTAAAATTTGAAGAGTTCAGTCGCAAACACCTCTAAGTCCACCTGATATTTTTTGCTTTGAAATAATGATTCTTTACAAGATTATAATTTTAATTCTCACTAAGTCGACTTTTCTTGTTATGAAATGGTTATGGCGCAACAGACACACAGATTTGAAGGTAACAAAATAACCCTTTTAATGTTTGACTCCAATGGTTATCATACTTTGTGAATGTGCAGTTTACTAGGTTCTGCGCATGAACACTTCCGTTTGTTATTCTATATGCCTATCAAACCACGTATCTATTTTATGTAATGACTAGTGATGGATACATTATTAACAATGTTAGGCAATGATACATACTATATATATATATATATTATGATAACCATATTTAAACAACTTTATTTAATAAAACGTATTAAAATATAACATTAAAAAACTATTTATAGATCATAGATCACCTATGTTACTCCTATATTATTACTAGTTATGCATAACTAGTTATACTGTACATATGTATATCTATCCATACATATATATATATTTAATCAATTATTTCAATATTTGAGGTGCTAAACATATACTAATCATATAGGCAATGGCATATTCACCACGCGTTGTTTACGTATGACGCATGCGCTACCTGTAGTAACTTCCGCCGAATTGATTGCCCGGGGAAACCCCATGTTTGTATGTACTTCTCACACCCGACTCAACCACATCCCCGGTTCTAACTGCGACAACTGGACCCAACAGAGGTCTGTCTTTTCAGTCTCACCGACAGCGACTGCGGTTTTACGTCCTAACATATATGGTCATATCAGAATGGGGACTGACCGATGACAGTGCACACTCATGATGACTTTATAGTGCTGCCCCACTGGGAGATCAGGCTGCTGATACCATGACCAAATATCCCAGTCAGTCACATTATCCTGATACCGAGCCAGTTCATGCCCTATCCTAATAATGCTGAGCACTGGGCTAGGTAGAGAGAAGTACCAATTTTGTAAGTCATTGGTTTGACTCGGCAGGGATTCGAACTGCGGTCCTTCCGTATGGGAAGCCTCCGCTCAACCGATTAGGCCACTGCATCCTGTTGCTAATTGGAAACACAAACACAGCAAATTATGGCTCTTTATTACAAATTTAAGTCTTTATCAGTACAGTCTCTTTGGTAGTTCTGTGATGTTGATGAAGCTAGACACGCTTATAGCCCTATATCCCCTTTTTAATTCTGGGGTGAGGGAGTTGGCAATTTATGGTAGATGTTGTAAGCCTGGCTTCCGTGTCGAAAGTGAAATAATCTAGGCGAGCAGCCGCTTTTATAGAAGAGATTAAGGTTTTGGCCAAAAGGCGGTGTAATTTAGTTCAATAATACAATATAGGTGGAGCTATGGGCCCCTTGGTACTGGGCGATCGGGTGGCGGAAGTGCATAAAAACCCTGCTAGTCGGCGTTAATGGTATATAGTTCAGGTTAGTTCAGTAAGGAGCAGCTAGTTGGCGAGAATATTGGGGCGGCCTTAGTTACTGGGCGATTGGCTGTATTCACGCGTCCAATTACCCGTGATTCCTTAGCATCACTGACAATTGGAAACACAAACACAGCAAATATAGTTATGGCTCTTTATTACAAATTTAAGTCTTTATCAGTACAGTCTCTTTGGTAGTTCTGTGATGTTGATGAGGCTAGACACGCTTATAAGTGAGTTTGATAGCGTGGTCATAGCCGAAGAGCTGGTAGTCTTAGGAACATAGACGTGTACGGCATTAGTGGTCCAGTGACCGAGTGTCTTGATGTCCTGTAGGGGGACTCCATAGTTCGAGCAGGCCTGGACACAGCCCCTGTGGAGGCTGTGCAAGGTGAAGGGAGGTTTGGTGGACGCCCCCCGCTTCGCCAATGCCACTAGGTAAGTATCGAAGTCGGCTGTGTTACCTCCGAGGGCCATCACGCAGGTGCGGGCACCGCTGATATAGTTCATGACCACACCTGTGGAGCTTAGCTCGGCCCTGAGGTCCATATTTAGGAGATAATGTCGTACTGAGTTGGCTCCATGAGGAGTGCCAGGTGGTCTTTCATGTATTTAATGCATTTCATCGATTGGGCCTGTTTGTTCCTCGATGTGTTTGTCGCCAGGCCCTGCCCCAGCAGATCCATGAGGCGTCGATGGTGTAGAGTGGTGTAACCTGGGAGAAAGAGGCATATGATTTAGTTTCGAGTAGGCTAGAGAGCTGGGGTTATGAGGTCGTCTGGGTGACCTGAATACTTTGCAGTTCATGGACCGCCACGGATGCCTCAGCCAGATGCCTTGCCGCAGGGTCAAAGTGGCATTCTCTGTGGTGGAGTGGTTAGAGTGTCTGACATTTTTCTAGGTCAGACTCCTAATCTGAGGGTCGGCGGTTTGATTCCCCATGCCCCCAGCTCTGCCAATTTGGATTTCCACCGCTCTGTATAACTTACAGCGTCATCAAAGGCCGGTTGCTCTCATACCATGTCTATGTGGTGTGGGAGGTTAAAAATCCCTTGGGGTCGGTAAAAGTGTAGGCTCGGGCTTTCTATCGACCAGCAGTGGAATGAGGAAGACCAGTCGTCTATGACTGAAATTTCCCCTGCTTAAACAACTAATGGACCAAAAAAAAAAAGAAAAAAAAAGAAAAAAAGTGCATCCTGCTGAGTGCGTCTGCGAGTGGTATGTGGACTGCGGCCTTGTGTCTTATTACAACCTCAGTGCTTTTGTGGGTGGCAAACCTCACGTCCTTGTCGGTTCCATATGTGAGGACCTGTTGTGAGGCGATGTTGTCCATGTAATATGTATAGTATATATGTGCGGGTCTTCTGGGGCGAGATTTGTTAGGGCAGCCACCAGGTTGAGTGCCTCTGGCTGGGCTATGTTGTGTTTCTTCTTGAGCAGTGCATCGGAATATTTGGCTGCATAGAAGTGAGTGTGAGTGGGCCCCGCCCCCTTGTAGTGAACCATTTGATGTCAAGGAGTAGGCCGTCTGGGATCCTGTGTTTTCCCCTATTTGGTGTCCCCCGCAGGGCCTCGAGGATTGTTGACATGAAGCACCAGGGCCCGTATGCACCAATCGGTGTTAGGGCCTTAACCGCGGTTTGGGAAGCTCCACACGGCTAACGGTGGAAAATCCGTATGCACCAACCGGTGCCAGGGCTAGCCGCCGACCGTAACCTAGGCTAAGCTAAACCATTATCAAATCGGGTTTAACTCCTAGCCGGGGCAGTTAGTGTGCCTGTATGGGTCTCAATCTATTAAATGCTATCATATTTAACAGAATTACATACACAATAAGTGAAATTTCATCAAATTAACCCTAAATTCGAACCGACATTAACACCGCCGCCGGATTGGCGGCGTTATGCGTGTTGTCGAATCGACGAATGTAAAGTAAACAAATCGCCTCCGCCGCAGCGACGTCAATATCCATACTGTCCAAACGTCAACTAAACATGGCCACCGCCATCGCTGCCGAATCGGCGGGAATATATTACGCCCAAATCTATTAAATGCTGTCATATTTAACAGAATTACATACGCAATAAGTGAAATCTTATCAAATTAACCATAAAATCGAACCCTTATTAACGCTCGCGCTGCATTGGCGACGTTATTCATATTGTCGACTGATGGGAATTCCCAAATCTATAAATAAACTCACGGTCAGCTATCGGCCCCGGCTAAGACATTGGTGCATACCACTTTAGATCTTTCGCGGACCCCCCACTACCCGGAGCTAGCTGACCGGAGTTAGCGCCTAGCTCCGGTTAACGTTAGCACAACTTGGTGCATACGGCCCCTGGCGGGGTGAACACACTTTGCAACGTGTTTCAGGCGCCCCCACCTGTGTATCGCGTAATCCTGGTCCGTTCGGTTGTGATCTAAAAATCCTGTTTTGAGTCTTTTCCGATAGGGTCATTGAAGCGTTCTCCGAGACGGACCCTGAGACGCCTCCGAGACGGACCCTGAAATAGGGGGAGGAACTTGAATATGGGGGGAATTTGAAATCTTTACACCGGTGTCGCGGGGACGGCCGTGGCATGGGTGAGCGATACCTCGTTGCTGGGGCCGTATGTTGGTGATACGTGTCGCCCGATGTGTCCGTTTCGTCTCCACGTGGTGTGACGTTACGTCTACGTACTGTTGGAGTTCGTGAACACGACTCCCTGGATGTGTTGTCCTTTTTCTCCATGTGATCTATCCGTGTGTTGAAGCCGTCTGCCATTTGTAGTAGTTGTTGTTGCAGGCCTTCTATCACGAACATCAAACGGCCCGTGTCGTCCCTCGGTGGGGTGTTGTCAACCGATTTGACGCTGTCATTGTCTGACTCCGGTGAGTGGCAGTCTTGCCAGCGAGCGTGGCGTGTGTTGCTGGTTCCAGATGTCGCAGTCATGACAGTTGATTTAGGGCGGCCTCGGGTCTTCTTGGCAATGACCACATGGGATTTTGGTGCTGCCTGTGCGGTCCTCCTCGTGGTTTTCCTGGTAGGAGGCATCTCGTCCTGTACTTTAGTCAATTTAAGGTAGATGTTGTAAGCCTGGCTCCCGTGTCGAAAGTGAAATAATCTAGGTGAGCAGCCACTTTTATAGAAGAGATTAAGATTTTGGCCGAAAGGCGGCGTAGTTTAGTTTAAAAATACGATATAGGTGGAGCTGCGGGCGCCTTGTTACTGGGCAATCAGGTGCCGGAAGTGCCAACAAACCAGCTAGTCAGCGTTAATGGTATATAGTTCAGGTTAATTCAGTAAGGAGCCGCTAGTCGGCGACAATATTGGGGCGGCCTTAGTTACTGGGCGCTTGGCTGTATTCGCGCGTCCAATTACCCATGATGCCATAGCATCACTGAGAATTCTAGTGATAAATTTGTGTTGAATATATAGCTACTGTAGTTATATATTCAACACAACTAGTTTTATATTTAACTACACGGAGACAAAGATGGAGAACCAAAATGAAATTCATGCATAATAGTACTGCTTTACCACTAATGGTAAACTCGCCTCCATGATCCCACTTAGACATTAAAATAAAACCCAACTCAGCAACACCGCTAATCCATTACCAGAAAAGCTGACTCGCAAATATCACTTAGCCCTGACTCACTAACAAAGATAGACTCCCCAACACCATCCAGCCATTAAAACAAAACTTGAATCCCCAACACTGACCACGATTTAAGCAAAACTGAGTCCCCACACGATCCAGCCATTAAAACAAAACCTGATTCAACTAGATCATCCAGCCATTAACAAAACCTGAATACCGAACACCATCCAGCCATTAAAACAAGTCCATTCAACCAATAAAACAAAACTTGACTCATAAACCACTTCCAGTCATTAAAACAAAATCTCGACCCCCCGACACCATCCAAACATTAAACCAAAACCTGACTCCCCCAACACCATCCAACCATTAAACCAAAAGTTTGACTCCCCAACACCATCCAAACATTAAACCGAAACCTTGACTCCCCAACACCATCCAACCATTAAACCAAAACCTGACTCCCCCAACACCATCCAACCATTAAACCAAAACCTGACTCCCCCAACACCATCCAACCATTAAAACGAAACCTTGACTCCCCCAACACCATCCAACCATTAAACCAAAACCTTGACTCCCCCAACACCATCCAACCATTAAACCAAAACCTTGACTCCCCAACACCATCCAACCATTAAACCAAAATCTCGACCCCCCGACACCATCCAACCATTAAACCAAAACCTGACTCCCCCAACACCATCCAAGCATTAAAACGAAACCTTGACTCCCCAACACCATCCAACCATTAAACCAAAACCTGACTCCCCCAACACCATCCAACCATTAAACCAAAACCTGACTCCCCCAACACCATCCAACCATTAAAACAAAACCTTGACTCCCCAACACCATCCAACCATTAAACCAAAACCTGACTCCCCCAACACCATCCAACCATTAAAACAAAACCTTGACTCCCCAACACCATCCAACCATTAAAACAAAACCTTGACTCCCCAACACCATCCAACCATTAAAACAAAACCTTGACTCCCCAACACCATCCAACCATTAAAATAAAACCTGACTCCCCCAACACCATCCAACCATTAAAACAAAACCTGACTCCGCAACACCATCCAGCCATTAAAACAAAACCTTGACTCCCCAACACCATCCAAACATTAAAAACAAAACCCCGACTCCCCAACACCATCCAACCATTAAAACAAAACCTGACTCCCCCAACACCATCCAACCATTAAATCAAAACCTTGACTCCCCAACCCATCCATCCATTAAACCAAAACCTGACATCCCAACACCATCCAGCCATTAAAAACAAAACCCCAACTCCCCAACACCATCCAGCCATTAAAGCAAAACCTGACTTCCCAACACCATCCAGCCATTAAAGCAAAACCTGACTTCCCAACATCATCCAGCCATTAAAAACAAAACCTGACTGCCCCAACACCATCCAACCATTAAATCAAAACCTTGACTCCCCAACCCATCCATCCATTAAACCAAAACCTGACTTCCCAACACCATCCAACCATTAAAACAAAACCTTGACTCCCCCAACACCATCCAACCATTAAAACAAAACCTGACTCCCCAACACCATCCAACCATTAAACCAAAACCTGACTCCCCCAACACCATCCAACCATTAAAACAAAACCTTGACTCCCCAACACCATCCAACCATTAAACCAAAACCTGACTCCCCCAACACCATCCAACCATTAAAACAAAACCTTGACTCCCAACACCATCCAACCATTAAAATAAAACCTGACTCCCCCAACACCATCCAACCATTAAAACAAAACCTGACTCCGCAACACCATCCAGCCATTAAAACAAAACCTTGACTCCCCAACCCATCCATCCATTAAACCAAAACCTGACTCCCCCAACACCATCCAGCCATTAAAAACAAAACCCCGACTCCCCAACACCATCCAGCCATTAAAGCAAAACCTGACTTCCCAACACCATCCAGCCATTAAAACAAAACCTGACTTCCCAACACCATCCAGCCATTAAAACAAAACCTGACTCCCCCAACATCATCCAGCCATTAAAAACAAAACCTGACTCCCCCAACACCATCCAGCCATTAAAACAAAACCTGACTTCCCAACACCATCCAGCCATTAAAAACAAAACCTGACTTCCCAACACCATCCAGCCATTAAATCAAAACCTTGACTCCCCGACACCATCCAGCCATCAAAACAAAACCCAACTCCCCAACACCATCCAGACATTAAAAACAAAACCCGACTCCCCAACACCATCCAACCATTAAACCAAAACCCGACTCTCCAACACCATCCAATCCATTCAAATAATAAATGAAAAACCCAAACCTACCGTTCACATTGCACACATCCGACGCACCGCTCTTGAAGGCGTAAGGTCCGGTGGTGAAGTGCGGGAGGGCCATCACGAGCGACCCGAACGCCATGACGAGAGCTGCTATTGTGATGAGGCGGGGCTGGTGCGCGTAAGTGCCGAAGTAGGTGACCGGAAGTATGAAGATGCCGGCCGAGATGTCGTAGGCGCTGGAGATGAGGCCCACCTTGGAGCTCTGCAGCTTGAAACGACGCTCGATGGAGGCGGTGTTGACGTTGTTGATGCCGTTAATGGTGAAGCCTGCCAGTTGGGGGATGGGGATTGGGAAGATGTGTTGGGATGGGGAAGATGGGATGGGATGGGGAGGGAGGGGAAAGGGGAGATGCGGGAAGGGATGTGGGGATTGGGAGGAGGAGTGGGACGGTAGGGAGAGGGAAGGGGACGGAGAGACAGGGGAGAGAGGAGAGAGGGGAGGGGGAGGGGGAGACGCGAGAGCGGAGAAAGGGGAGATGGGGGGAGAAAGGGGAGATGGGGAGATGGGGAGAAGGGAGAGAGGGGAGAAGGGAGAGATAGGAGAGAGGGGAGAGGGAAGAGAGGAAAGAGGGGAAAGAGGGGAGAGGGGGAAGAGAGAAGGGAGAGAGGGGAGAGAGAGGGGAGAGAGGGGAGAGAGGGGAGAGAGGGGAGAGAGGGGAGAGAGGGGAGAGAGAGGGGAGAGAGAGGGGAGAGAGAGGGGATGGAGGGGAGGAGTAAGAGGGGGTGATGAAACGAACATATTTTAGAATAGATATTTAACAAGTGATATGCATTATGTATACCTTTATGCGCATATTATATAAGCATAATAGATGATTGTATATTGCTTTGCATTGATTCTGGAAGATTCCATCAGGTGTGCAGTTAGAGCAGCATGGAGACCTGTTGTCTTTCAAATCTGTATATAGTAGGGAATATATTGTCCTGCCAGGGAGTATAGTTATCCCAAACAAAGTCCTTGTTTTTTCTCTCCTCATTTCACGAACAAATTATTTATAAATATATAATCTGAATAAATATAGAATCTGAATAATCTTGTGTTAGCGCCAGTGCACCGAGCCTCCAACGATGCATTTCGGATATTTGTACTACAGAACAGTGTATTAGAATGACAATTGTTGAGCAATTATTGACACTGCATAGTTCGGTCATTTAGTTTCTGTCATTTTATTTATAGTTGCATAGTCCGATGGGTTTGAATTTCTGTATTTATTGTTAGATAAATATATTAGATCGATCACTAGTATCTACTTTACATTATTTTTAAGTTACTTTTATTTTAAATGGTAAACTTTTGAGATATTTTGAGTGCAAACATGGAAAATTCGATTTGGCATGCTTGACAAAACTCTAACACCATAGACTTCTGCAGTAACAGGTTCTGTTAAATTGATTCAGTATTGCCTTCTACGCAAAAACTAATGCTTAATAAGTGCATCAGTATCTAAGTTAGATATGTAAAATCAAATCTAGATAATTGGTTTAGTTTTGAAAATTTGATATTTCATCGGACTATGCAGCTTTAAAGATGCATTACGTTAATTGGTACGTTACCTTACCCTCATTGGTATGCTGCATTAGGTAGATTGGTATAATCTACCTTATATTACATTGAAGTAACTTATTTTAAACATGCTTAAAAGCCACACAGAAACTCAAATTAAACACTCGACAATGCAATTCTAATTTGCATGCCACTTTCTAAACCGACTCGTGGGTTCGAACCCTAGTCGAGTCAAACCAATGACTTAAAAAGTGATCCTTGTCACTTCCTAGTCTGGCGCTTGGCATTATTAGGACAGGACAAGGAATGCTTGGCTCAGTGTCAGGATAATGTGACTGAGTGGGATATCAGGTCATGGTGGCCTTGTCTTCCAGCAGGGCAGCACTATAAAGTCCCAATGAGTGCACACAGTCACAAGTCGGTACCCGTTCTGATATGACCTCAGATGTTGCTAGGACATAAAGCAACAACAAACAAACAAACAAAACCGACTCCGAACTCTTACCCTGGATGAAGGCGAACCAGCAGAGCAAGAAGAGGAACATTCGCGGGTTGTTGAACACCTGCAGACAGTCGGGCTTGCAGCTGCCGTAGCCACACCTCACCTCTTCTGGTATCGCCGCGTAGGCCGTGCAGTCGTGGCCACACATCGCAGACACCACACTTCCGGTCCCACTTCCGGTCCCACTTCCGGTCCCACTTCCGGTCCCAGTTCCGGTATGCTTACCGGCGCCGCCTGCCGACACGAAGGCGCCATTATGGATGCCGTTGGCGCCGTTCCGCTTGGCCGCGTCTCTGTCGTCGTCGTCGGGTGTAAAAGATGGATTGTCCTTGGCCGAAGCGGAAGCGGAATCAGTGCCCATGGTGTCCGGTTGGGGCGCCATGGATTCCGCGTTTTTAATTGCTTGGTGGGTGGGGTGGTGGGGGTGGGGTGATGAGGAGGAGGGGGGGTGAGGGGATGAGGGAATGAGAGGGGATGTATGAAAGTGGGGGGGGGGTTATTTGATTTTTGTTATCCTAAGTAGGTCACATTGGTGTTGATTTCGGATAGATCCAGGACTTCATCTGTGAAAAAAGAGAAAGAGAGAAAGGGAATTAGTTCTATATTTGTTTGTTTGTTGTTGTTTTACATCATAGCAACATCTAAGGTCATATCAGGATGGGTACCGACTTGTGACAGTGCGCACTCATGGCAACTTTACAGTGCTATCCCACTGGGAAACGAGGCCGCCGGCACCATGACCTGGTATCCCACTCAGTCACATTATCCTGACACTGAGCACACCAGTCCTTGCCCTATCCTAATAATGCCGAGCGCCTGGCTAGGAAGCAACAAGTATCAATTTTAAAGTCATTGGTTTGACTCGACCGGGACTCGAACCCACGACCCCACGATCTACCAGCACGGGAGACGGACGCTCTAACTCATTCGGCCATCCTGTCTGGTTAATTAGTTCTATATGACAGGTACAACTGTTTCAGTTTTGTTATTCTTTTACTATTTAAAAAAAAAGATTAAATCTGTATAGTTCAATGAAAGCATCAAATTTTCAAAACCAAAACACTGACCTAGATTTGATTCTACATATCTAACCTTGATACTTTTTGTTGTTGAAGATGTATACTGCCTATCATGGATAAGCCTGAATAGGCTTGTTTTCACCATTAGGCAGTTTGTCGATAGAAAGCCCGAGCCTACACTTTTACCGACCCAAGGGATTTTTAACCTCCCACACCACATAGACATGGTATGAGAGTAACTGGCCTTTGATGACGCTGTAAGTTATACACAGCGGTGGAAATCCAAATTGGCAGAGGTGGGGGGCACAGGGAATCGAACCACTGACCTTCAGATTAGGAGTCCGACCTAGAAAAAAGTCAGACACTCTAACCACTCCACCACAGAGAACACCACTTATTAAGCATTTGTTGGGATATAGAATACCGAGTCAATTTACTAGAATTTACTGCGGAAGCCTATTGGGTCAGAGTTTAGCGTGTTTTCCAAAATTGATTTGTAATGTTTGGATTTTAAATATATCAAAGGTTAGGCATGTAAAATAATAGTTACTTCAAACTAAAGTAAGATAGATTATAAGGACCAACCTAATATATATCTATCTCAGAAAATGACAAAGACTCTAAACCATCGGACAATGCAACTTTAAGTTCTTGCCACTGCCATCAGAGGGCGAGCTGGTGGTGGAAATCCTATACAAGACCATTTTAAATTTTTTAAATTTATTTTTGTTTATTGAGGCTCTATTTATACTGTCCATAGCATATAAGCCCAGGTACCCAGGCTGGCCAGTTGTAGTGTTGGTGTTATCTTATCACTCAGTAGCTGCTGATAAGGTATTTGATTGCCTGCAGTAGCAGATAGATACTTGGTTGGTATGGTTAGTAGCCTATGTTAGTTTCTTTGGATTTTCTTGACAACTTGCGATCCACAACACTAGTGCCATCAAAGGGTTTGGGTGGGAGTGTAACTCGTCTATTTATGAGGCTTACCGAATCCAAGTTAATATACACTCCAGAGGGTGATACAGGCGTTTCCCTATCCAAATAATGTCAAGCACCCAGCTAGTTAACGACAAGTATAAACTATTAAGTCATTGGTTTGACTCAGCCAGAGTTTGAACCTAGGGATTCGAATCCCACGACCTACCAACACGGGAATTGCTACCATAAATATCTTTAAATCAGACTACATGTAATTGGTGGTGTCAAACAAACCATTCTACTAACACTCCATCTCAAAATGTTATCTCCAGCAACATGATAATTATGCAATTCACAACACAGTAGGTATACAAACCTATGAAGGGAAACTATGCACCTAACCACTCCATAATGTAAAGGTCTAATCAATACACATGTATGTATCTAAGTGTGTATGAATACAACATATAACTACTATTTTTATATGTGAGTTGTCAAACTATACCATATGTAAGTCTTTGAATGATTACTATTGTTATTTCAGCTGATTTGAGCTAGCTGCTGATGACAATATCAGAATACATATACATATATTGTAAATAACTGTATTGTCACATGGCTGGAAGACCAGTGCCACGGGGCTGACAAAAGATTTATTCAATGAATAAACTATATTTACAACAACAACAAAATAGGCTGCATAGGCCTGGTTCCCCCTGGTCTGCTACTTTCCGCCACGCAGACTGAAGATGAGGAGAGGAAATGTATGCTTCGAAGGTTTATTTCCTTTCACTCCGCCCACCATGGCATTACAGGACCAAGAGACCTGCCCCTTGACAAGCCAAGATGTAATTAACCTCTCATGGTGTGGGGTGGTGCCAGCTGGACGGAGTAGGGGAGTGGTCCACGAGGGTCCCCGTCTCCAGCTAGCTCGCTGCCACCTGTCACTATAGGTGGGCAACAGTGGTCAGTGCAGTTCCTGCCATCACTGTGTGGTGGTGAGACTCATGTATGGACTGCTACAGTAGGTTGACAGCGATTGCAATATATCACTTTCAAAACATCAAAGTTGGTGTCCACCAAACCACTAGTCAGAGTTAAGGCCCGTTTATACTTTTGACGGCATCTGATGCCATCAACTTTACATCAGTTAGCACCGTGGGATGGCGCAAAACGGTGGGGGAGTGATACGAGTGGAATGTCGCCGTGTAAGTCTGAATGCTTTGACGCCTTAAAAGTTCAACATAGTTGAACTCTGGCCAATGCTTGTGCCGTGTTGTGCCGTCTAACGCTGTCAAGCATCGACATAAAAGTCTAAATGGGAGCATTGGCTTGCACCATGTCATGCTGTCTAACGACATCTAGCGCCATCACATGGCGTCAAAAGTATAAATGGGCCTTTAGGAGTGACTCGCAGGGTATCATTGTACGGTGCTACACTTATATACAGGGAATAATATTTTCTTCTCCCGGTTGGTTGGTGGAGTTTTACGTCCTAGCAACATCTGAGGTCATATCAGGACGTGTACCTACTTGTGACAGTACGCACTCATATCGACTTCATAGTGATGCCCCACTGGTAAATCTGGCCGCCCGCACCACGACCCGATATCCCACTCAGCCACATCATTCTGACACTGAGCCGACTAGTCCTTGCCCTATCCTATTAATGTTGAGTGCCAGGCTAGGAAGTGACAACTATCAATTTTGAAATCATTGGTTTGACTCGAACTGGAACCGAACTTCTGACCTTCCGCACGCGAGGCCCGCGCTCTAACGATTAGACTAGCGCGCCCGCTTTTCTCCAAGGTAGACTATTTGATATAGACTACAGAAATAAATGAAGGGCAAGAACCCTTCAGAGTGTGTTTTGTTTGTTTGTTGGGGTTTTAACTCCTAGTAACATATCTGGTCAAATCAGGATGGGTACCAACTTGTGACAGTGCACACTCATGGCGACTTTACAGTGCTGCCCCATTGGAAGATCAGGTCGTCGGCACCGTGACCTGATTTGCTCCAATCCATAACGTAAAGACATCTTTTCTGGACCTTTGAACTAAGTATCCCATAACTACTATTAGCAGCAGACCATACAGGCTGGCCGAATGAGTTGAGCGTCCGCCTCCGGTTTTGGGAGATTCGGGGATCTGAACCCATGAGTTTATGGGTTCGAGCCCTGGTCGAGTCAAACCAATAACTTAAAAATTGATACTTGTCGCTTCCTAGCCAGGTGCTCGGCATTATTAGGATAGGGCAAGGACTGGTTGACTCAGTGTCAGGATAATGTGACTGAGTGGGATATCGGGTCATGGTGCTGGTGGCCTGGTCTCCCAGTGGAGCAGTACTATAAAGTCAGCATGAGTGCGCACTGTCACAAGTCGGTACCCATCCTAATGGCTAGCACACTGGCCCGGAACAAGAGATGTGGGTTCAATTCCAGCTCCAGGTGCAATATTTCCCATTGTCATCACCCCACGACACTGTTTACCATGACCAGGATCCTGCACATGGTTGGTTGTTGGGAGTTTTACGTCCTGGCAACATCTAAGGTCATATCAGGACGGGGATCCTGTACAAGCTATTTGTTGTATGGTTGTTGAACCAAGCCTGTGTATGTGTGTGTAAGTGAATTGCCTGTATGTATGTAATTATAAGCATTAAATGACCATTTAAAAGACTTACATTTCTAGGGGAACAAGTGTAGTAGTATGCCCTGACCTCTCAGGCAGGGAGCCACATACACCAGTAGGCGTGGGTAGGGTTGTGACATCAGGGAGTCTAGGTGGTGTAATGTCTATCACACCGGCCCAGAATGCAAGAGATATGGGTTCAATTCAATCTGTAGGCTCAATATTTCCCATTTCATCACCTCCACGACAGTACTAAGCACAATACGGTTGATCTTTCTAGAATATAAATAATTTGTTAAGATATAGTGAATATTCCTTCAAGGAATACATGCTAAAATCAAGGGACCATTTCGCTAAAGTTGCATATTCCAATGAAATTGAAAGCATCACATTTTCGAAAATAGAATACCTATCTAGATTTGATCCTATATATCAAACTTGGGTACTGTAGCACTTATTAAACATCTAGTGCTGCAAAACACACAATTTAATAGACCATGTTAGTGCTGAAGCCTATGACGTCAGAATTTTGACATACTTTTTTTGTTTGTTCATAAAACAGTTTATTCATCAGAATATATATTTTGTCAGCGCCGAGGCACTGGTCTTCCAGCCGTTTACATTACATTGTAGATAGGTAGATCAGCGGGTACTTAGGTTGACACTTGACACAATGACTCAGCATTATTGGGATAGGGCAAGGACTGGTTGGCTCAGTGTCAGGATAATTTGACTGAGTGGGATATCGGGTTATGTTGATGGTGGCCTGGTCTCCCAGTGGGGCAGTACTATAAAGTCGCCATGAGTGCGCACTGTTACAAGTCGGTACCCGTCCTGATATGCCATTAGATGTTGATAGGATGTAAAACAACAAACAAACAAGTTGGTACCCGTCCTGATGTGACATTAGATGTTGCTAGGACGTAAAATACCCATCCTGATGTGACCTTCAATGTTGCCAGGGCGTAAAACTCCAACAACCACCCAACCTGGAATCAGTTGGATCAAGCTGTAGCCCTTGTTCGGCTGCTATCTGAGGAGCCTTCTCACTTTGAAACCAGATCCTTTGGCTGATGCCAACAAGAGTGTATAAGGCATGCATCACAGGGTGACGGACACAATGCCACTTCAGGATTCGGAGATCAGTGGTGACGGCAACCAGTGTTACAATGCCACTACTGCTGCCACCAGACGGGGGCGGAGCCAACTTGGTGTGTGGGAGGGAGAGGGGGTGAGATGGGGAGGTGGGAGGGGAAGAAGAAATGAGGTGAGGAGGTGGAAGGGGGATGGGGTGAGATGGGGAGGTAGGAGGGGGAGAAAGTACGAGGTGGGGAGGTGGGGAGGTGGAAGGGGGAGGGGGTGAGATGGGGAGGTAGGAGGGGGAGGGTGGCTGAGATAGGGAGGGAGGGAGGGGAGGGAGGGAGGGGATGGGGAGGATGGGAAGGGGAGGATGGGAGCGGGAAATGGTGATGGACGCAGTAGGGGGCGAAGGTGGAGATAGGAGAGGAGAGTAGCGTAAGAGAGGAGAGAAGAAAGAGGAGAGAAGAGAGAGGAGAGAAGAGAGAGGAGAGAAGAAAGAGGAGAGAAGAGAGAGGAGAGAAGAAAGAGTAGAGAAGAGAGAGGAGAGGGGAGAGAAGAGAGAGGGGAGAAGAGAGAGGAGAGGAGAGAGGGGAGAGGAGAGTAGAGAGGAGAGGAGAGAGAGGGGAGAGGAGAGTAGCGAGTAGAGAGGAGAGAGTAGAGAGGAGGAGGGGGAGAGAAGAGGGAGGAGCGGGCAGAGGACAGCGAGCAGAGAGTAGAGAGGAAAGAGGAGAAAGGACAGAGGAGAAGGAGAGCAGAAAGAGAGCAGAAAGAGAGGAGAGAGGAGAAAATAGAGAGGAGAAAGAAACAGGGGAGAGTCGAGAAATAGAAGAGACATAAAGGAGAGAGGAGAATGAGAAGCAAGGGAGAGAGGAGAACAATACAAGAGAGTGGAGAAAGAGGAGAAAGAGATGGCAGGGGAGAAGGGCAGATGATAGAGGAGAAGGGAAGAGGACAGAGGAGGACGGGAGAGGACAGTGGAGAAAGGGAGAGGACATAGGAGAAAGGGAGACGACCGAGGAGAAAGGGAGAGGACAGAGGAGAACGGGAGAGGACAGAGGAGAACGGGAGAGGGCAGAGGAGGACGGGAGAGGGCAGATGAGAACGGGAGAGGACAGAGGAGAACGGGAGACGAGCGAGGAGAACGGGAGAGGACATGGGGAAGGGAAAAGGACAGAGAAGAGAAGAAGACGGGGGGAACGGGAGAGGACATAAGAGAAAGGTAGAGGACAGAGGAGAAAGGGACAGGACAGAGGAGAAAGGGAGAGGACAGAGGAGAAATGGAAATGGAGAGGACAGAGGAGAAAGGGAGAGGACAGAGGAGATTGGGAGAGGACAGAGGAGAAAGGGAGATGACAGAGGAGAACGGGAGAGGACATGAGAAAGGGAGAGGGCATATGAGAAGGGAAGAAGACAGGGGGGAATGGGAGAGGACAGAGGAGACGACGGTTCTTGGATATGAAGGAGTATACTAAAAATAACCAATGATGTGTCAACCATGTGCCATTAAAACAATAGATATTTTCTATGTTCTTGACATATGTTCTTGACATATGGATACCGAATAGTATGCGTCTTTGAAATCCACACTAGTCATCCAAGAATCCTCTCTGCGCTACATGTAGCAATGCAAGGTTAAAGTTGCATAGTCCGATGGCGTTTGAATTTTGTCAGTGTTATTTAGATAGATATTATATATCAAACTGAACATTATAACCTACTAATCATTAGTCCGGAGTAATTTAGATGAAAACTTGCTAATTTAGGAGAAATTTGAGCTGAAAGAACTTAAAATCATTTCAGCAAGCTTTCCAAAAGTCCTGTAGTTATGACACAGATTATCATCTCGCGAAGGTCACGTGATTTGAGTTGACCTAGTATTGTGTATGTCTTAGAACCTGACTAATCCCATGGTATTGGGAATGAGGACAAGACGAATCAGGTCACAAGATTGAGCTAATTCGTTTGTGGCCTCGCTGCCTAATGGCGTTCTCTGTGGCGGAATGGTTAGAGTATCTGACTTTTGTCTAGGTCAGACTCCTAATCTGAGGGTCGGCGGTTCGATTCACCGTGAACCCAGCTCTGCCAATTTGGATTTCCACCGCTGTGTATAACTTACAGCGTCATCAAAGGCCAGTTGCTCTCATACCATGTCTATGTGGTGTGGGAGGTTAAAAATCCCTTGGGTCGGTAAAAGTGTAGGCTCGGGCTTTCTATCGACCAGCAGTGGAATGAGGAAGACCAGTCGTCTATGACTGAAATTTCCCCTGCTTAAACAACTGATGGACCAATAAAAAAATTTAAAAAAGTAAGTATCCAATGCGGTAGTAAATTCACTGATTATTCTGTGTATGCTGTCTCAAACTACTAGTTAATGCACCAATATCTAAGTTGGGTGTAATGAATCAAATGGTTTGGTTTAAAAAAATATATATTTCATCGGACCATGCATCTTTAAAGCTGCATAGTCCGATAAAAGGATCTAGATTTTCAAAGCCAAAACAATGATCTAAATTTGATCCTACATACCTAACTTAGATACTGGTGCACTTATTAAGCATTCATTGCTGGTTAGACGGGGATACGGATGCAATTTAATATAATCTGTTACTGCTGAAGCCTATGGTGTCAGAGTTTTGGCAAGCTTGCCAAAATTAATTTGACATGTTTGCACTTCAAATATCTACTAAAGTTAGTCATTTAAATTAAAAGTTGCTTTAAATATAAGTAAGGTAGGTAATAACCATCAACCTAAATATATTTATCTCAGGAAATGACAGAAACTCAAAATCATCGGTCTATGCAACTTTACGTACAGAGGTAAAATTGTAATCTATGGTCATGCATATCGGAGCTCGTGTTTATGATGGAGCTAAGGCATAGGCTTGCAAATTGTGTTTCTGCTGATAACCTTTGGGAATGCTTGTTCCCTCCGCACAGTGACGTCACTACATCATGGGATCACCCCCCCCCTCCCCCCAGGTTGCTAAGGACGCTCAGACTACCATGCAAAATAGCGAATGGTAGACAGGAAGTGTGAACACTTATTTGTCTCTCATTTTTGCTTGAGTGCAAGTAAATATGAAACACAAGGAATAATTAGTAGCATGTGGTGAATAAGGAGTCAAATTTCCCTGGATCATCAGCCCATGCTTTTTCTAATCTGTTCTTGAATTAATTTATTGACTCGGCATCAATAACATTTTTTGGGAGACTGTTCCATATATTTATGATCCTGTTTGAGAAACTGTGCTGCCTTAACTTTGAAATGGCTCTGGGTTTTACTAGTTTGAGAGTATTGCCCCCGACTGCCTTCTCTTTTATTCAAGGTGGAAAATTGGTTCATATCTATTTGATCAAAACCTTTCATAATTTTAAATACTTCAATTATGTCACTTCTTTTCCTTCTGTGCGTCATAGCTAAGTTTGAAACTACGACTGGAAAACAAGGCATGCCTTCTGCAGTTCTTATACTGCTAAAGCAGTTCTCATAGATATATTAAGTGGTTGTTATGGCCGTTATGGCAAATACTAAAGCTGCTACAAATGCACAAACTACCAACAGCAAAAAGTTTGTTTTATTTAACGATGCCTCTAGAACACATTGATTTTTATCATCGGCTATTGGACGTCAAACGTATGGTCATTCTGACATATTTCTTTGTGGAGAGGAAACCTGCTACCGCCACATAGGCTACTCTTTCCGATAAGCAGCAAGGGGTATTTTATTATGCAGTTTCCCACAGACAGGACCCCACATACCACAGCCTTTGATGAACCAGTTGTGGACCACTGGTTGGAATGGAAAATAGCACAAACTGCAAATATGTCCACTGAGCAGGATCGATCGGATAACCCAGACCTTAACAGGTGGACACGCTAGTGCCTGAGCTACGTCCAGCTCCCTCCAACTACTAACAGCTACACAACTTTTCTATACATACCAGGACATCAGAATCTAACCAATGAACATATCTCTGCTCAGTGTTATGGCACTTGTCTTCCTGTCGTTGGTTGGTTGCACACGTCCCCAAAAATTGTTCTTTGTATTAGATCAAATGTTTTGCTGGTTTGTTGTTTTACATCCTAGGAACATTTTTTGTCACACCACGACAGGTACCGACTGGAGGTTAGAAACCCGGCTGAGTCAAACCAATGACGTACAACATTGATACTTGCATAAGCAAATTAGCTCATATATATATATATTGTTGTGAGAATGCATAAGGACCATTCTGTGAAACTGGGAACTACATATTTCGTTTCCACGTTATGATGGTGATGATTAATTCTTATATTTATTTTGCCAGCAAGTCAAATAATTATTGTTATTGTTGCCCCTGTTAAGTACGTTAACAATGCTATATGCAAATAATCTACCCTACACAATGTATTAAAAAAAGTATGCTTGTATGATATTGTGATAAAGTGAAAATGTGAAAATTTACACATCAACACCATTCACTTACCTCAAATTTCATTATCAGATATAATCTTGTTTTATTTAACTGTGATTACAAAAATCTTGCTTGAATTTGTTGTGTATGTTAAAATGATGTTTTGTATGTGTTTGGTTTCCATATTACACTAGTGATTTTAATGTCTAGCCCAAGCTCTATAAGATAACAAATCAAAAAGCAAAATAGTTTCTTTTCAACTCTGACATAAGCACATGTAAATCTTTATATGAATACGGATTATGTTATTACTTTGAAAGCAAAAGTGAAAACATTCCAAATAATAGCACAACAAATCCATGTTTTCTCTTTTGATTTCCATCACTCAGGTGAGTGACCCATATAATTCCTCAAGAGGTTGGCAGTGCAGGCACTCGTGCCACAGGCACGCCAAAACCTGTGTGTCATGGTGGTTTGTCCACCTCACAACCATGGACCAGTATACTAGTCTTAAGTGTAGGAACAGGTGCACACCGAGAACTTACCCGACGTTTGTATTTATTTGTTGGTAGTTTTATATACTGGCAACATCAAGGGTAATGTCAGGACGGACACCAACTTGGGACAGTGTGCACTCATGATCACTTTATAGTATTGCTCCACTGGGAGACCAGAGCGCCGGCAGAATGACCCGATTGTCCATTCAGTCACATTATCCTGCTACTGACCAAACCAGTCCGTGTCCTATCCTAGTACTGCCGAGTGCCAGGCCAGTTAGCGACAAATATCAATTTAGTAAATCATTGGTTTGACTCGGACCGGATTCCAACTACTGACCTTCCGCATGGGAAGCCTGCGCTCTACCAATTTGGCCACCGCGCTCAGTGGGTAATTCTTTGTTACTTTACTCGTATAACAATCAGTTTAAAGTCGCAAAGTACTCGAACCTATAATACTAGTTACAATGCTTAGTGACGAGGTGAAGTTCAATAGTTTTGAATACTCCATAGTATTGACAACCCCCTCACAAGACGGGATGGCCGAATAAGTTTAGCCTCCATCTCCCGTTTTGGTAGATGGTGGGGTTCGAACCCATGTCGAGTGAAACCAATGACTTAAAAATTGACACTCGTCACTTTCTAACCAGGCACTCGGCATTATTAGGATAGGGCAAGGACTAGTTGGCTCAGTGTCAGCATAATGTGACTGAGTGGGATATCAGGTTATGGTGCTGGTGGCCTGGTCTCCCAGTGGGGCATCACTATAAGGTCGCCATGAGTGCGCACTGTCACAAGTCAGTACCCGTCCTGAGATGACCTTAAATGTTGCCCGGATGTAAAGTTCCAACAACTAACTCACCAACCAACCAACCAACTGACAACCCTGGCCTGTTTATTTAGTGACAACCCCCCCCCCCCCCCCCGTCGCGACCTGAATAGGTCACAAGTTACTTTGTTTGGCAGTGGTTTGTTTACCATGTGATTTCTACCTTGATCCCTCGCATATACATTTAAACAAATGCAAAGTGTTACCTGTGCTATTCAGATACTTGGAACCATCGGGTTTCCATAATTTGCAAGTCATACATATTGTAGTCTCCAATACAAAGCTTGTTTTATTTAATGACGCCTCTAGAGAGCATTGATTTTTATCATCGGCTTTTGGACGTCAAACATATGGTCATTCTGACACATTTCTTTAGAGGAAACCTGCTGCCGCCACATAGGCTACTCTTTTGCTGATATGCAGCAAGGAATCTTTTATATGCAGGACAGCACATACAAGACAGCACATCACATGCCACAGCCTTTGATGAACTAGTTGGGGACCACTGGTTGGAACAGAAAATAGCCCAAACTACAAATGTGTCCACCTTCCAGGTGGACACTCTATCGCCTGAGGTACGTCCTGCTCCCGTGGTGTCCAATACATGCAATATTTAAAATTTCCCACCAGTCATTTGAATTGACAATTTCTATCATGCCCATATCCTATCAAATGCGCTGAATCTCAGCTCTGTGTTTTTGTCACTGGGTGTGTCTATCCAATGCTATTTATATATGCTTTGTCACTGTGTGTCCATATCCGAAGCATTGTGAATGAATGAATAAATAAATAAACACACAAATACAAAAATAAATAAATATCATAGGACCATACTTATATGCGAGCTGCTGGTAGTAACTGGTGTGGTTTATTTGAAGTTGCATCATCCAATGGTTTGGAGTTTCAGTAAAGATGTTTATATAAGCATATTAGGTTGATTCTTTTGATCTACCTGACTTCAAATTGTGATAACTTTGATATTAAATGCTTAACTTTTGGACAAGACGGGATGGCCGAATCAGTTGAGTGTCCGCCTCCTGTTTTGGGAGGTCGGGGGATCCGAACCCATGGGATCGTGGGTTCGAACCCTGGTCCAGTCAAACCAATGACTTAAAAATTGATACTTGTCACTTCCTAGCCAGGTGCTTGGCATTATTAGGATATGGCAAAGGACTGGTGTGCTCAGTGTCAGGATAATGTGACTGAGTAGGATATCAGGTCAAGGTGCTGATGGCCTGGTCTCCCAGTGGGGCAGCACTATTACGTCACCATGAGTGTGCACTGTCACAAGTCGGTACCTATCCTGATATGACCTTAGATGTTGCTACCACATAAAACGGTAACAAACAAACTGAACTTTTGGGATACTTGAGCTGCAAACACACCAAATTATTTTTGGCAAGCACGTCAAAATTCATCAGCAGTAACAAGTTCTTTTAAATAGATTGATTATGCTCTTCTGTGTAGCGGCAAATGCTAGATAATTGTACCAGTACCTAAGTGTGATGTGTAGAATAAAATCTGGATAACTATTTTGGTTTTGAAACTTTGATGGCTTTATCGGGCTATGCCGCTTTAGGCGGTTACTATTTGGTTGGGATATTTAAAATGCTCTCTCACCTGGTATGGACTTGTAAAACTGCATTTTTGGGCGACCTTGGTGGGTAGCATTTACACCTGTGTTCGCTTTCATTTCCTGCTACAGGTAACGCAGTTTTGATAATCAAACACCTGCCAACACCAACTATCTTTGGAACCTTATATGGGCTAGGGTAAATAAATTCATCACACACAAAGAAGAAGAAGAACAAACATCCCCAAAACAAACCTTCTACAAAGTAAGTCTCCTAGCCTCTGTATTCTATAGAATGCACACATATATTATGTTCTGAATGGAGAGTGGGGTTGTAGTTGCAAAGAAATATGAGTGTCATGGTTTGTTTGTTGGGGATTTATGCCCTAGCAACATCTATGATCATATGAGGATGGGTACCAATTTGTAACAGTGCACGCACATGGTGATCTTGTAATGCTGCCCCACTGCGAGACCAGACCGCCGCCGCCGCCACCATCACCATCACCACCACCATCACCACCCCATCATCACCACCACCATCACCACCACCACCACCACCACCACCTCATCACCATCACCACCCCATCACCATCACCACTACCACCACCATCACCACCACCATCACCACCCCATCACCATCACCACCGTCACCATCACTACCACCATCACCACCTCACCACCACCACCACCACCATCACCACCACCATCACCACCACCACCACCATCACCATCACCACCACCATCACCAGCACCATCACCATCACCATCCCATTCAGTCACATGATATCGACACTGAACTAACCAGTCCATGCCCTATCCTAATAACGCTGCGTATTGATTTTGCAAATCATCGGTTTGACTCGGCAGGGATTTCGAAATCCCGACCTTCCACGCGGGAAGCCTGCACTCTTACCGATTCAGACACTGCGTTCGGTCAGAGTGGCACTTTTTTTTTGGGGGGGGGGTCCATTAGTTGTTTAAGCAGGGGAAATTTCAGTCATAGACAACTGGTCTTCCTCATTCCACTGCTGGTCGATAGAAAGCCCGAGCCTACACTTTTACCGACCCAAGGGATTTTTAACCTCCCACACCACATACACATGGTATGAGAGCAACCGGCCTTTGATGACGCTGGGGGCATGGGGAATAGCAGAGCTGGGGGCATGGGGAATCGAACCGCCGACCCTCAGATTAGGAGTCTGACCTAGAAAAACGTCAAACACTCTAACCACTCTGCCACAGAGAACTTTGGACTCCCTGATGTACTCAACCTACCCATGCCCTATCTGTGTATCTGGGTTTTTGTCTGAGAGGTCAGTGCAAACTACTACATATGTAAAGGACTAATACAGTATGACTGGATTTGTTTGTTTGTTGTTGAAATTACTTCATAGCAACATCTAAAGTCATATCAGGACGGGTACAGACTTATTTGTTTGTTGTTGTTTTACGCAACATCTAAGGTCATATCAGGATGGGCACCGATTTGTGACAGTGTGCACTCATGGCAACTTTATAGTGCTGCCCCACTGGGAGACCAGGCCACCAGCAACATGACCTGATATCCCACTCAGTCACATTATCCTAACACTGAGCCAACCAGTCCTCACCCTATCCTAAGAATGCCCAACACCTGGCTAGGAAGTGATAAATATACATTTTTAAGTTATTGGTTTGACTTGACCAAAGTTCGAACCCACGAACCCATGGGTTCCGATCCTTCGATCTCCCAAAACAGGACACGGATGCTCAACTCATTCGGCCACCCCGTCTGGTCAGTATGACTGGAAGACCAGTGCCTCCGCGCTCAACCAAATAACTATTTGCTGAATAAAAGAAAAACATTTACCAAAAAAAATCCTCCTCCACCCCCCACTAAAGATTCGATCAATCACTAGAATCCGAGAATACACACAGTTCCTTAGTGCACGGCGTGCCTTTAGAAACAGCATTGCTAGTAAGCCTCAGTTGGGTCTGTAACTTGTGTCAAGGCCGCGCACGAAGCTGCCAATTAGCACAGGCCCTACACACAAGCAGTTCTGTCTGCTTATTTCAGATCGCACACGGTGGCCAAATCGGTAGAATGCAGGATTCCGTTCGGAAGGTCTGGACTTCGAATCCTGGGCGAATCAAACCAATGACTTATGAAATTGATACTCGTTGCTACCTAGTCTGGCGCTCGGCATTAATAGGATAGGACATGGACTGGTTTGTACCATGTCAGGATAATGTGGTTGTGTGGGAAACAGGGTCATTGTGCTGGTGTCCTGGTCTCTCAGTGGGGCAGCACTATAAAGTCACCATAAGTGTGCACAGTCATAAGTAGGTACCTTAGATGTTGGTAAGATGCAAAATAAAACAAAAATCATGTACTTATTTAGCCGTGCTTAATCACAATGGTATATAGATAAAAGATAGACCATAACATACCAGAGTCGTCACTAAAGATATACCGGTACGCTTAAGAGCACAAATTGTTCTCAATTCTAACATTGCATTTGATTCATAGGAGGGGCAGGGGTGGGGGGGGGGCGGGGGGGGGGGGGGGGGGAGAGAACCGCCCGGGCCGCTCTGCCTTCCTCCCTCCGGACTCTCGTCTTGGGCCGACGGTACCCGAGGCGCCATCTACAACCTCTGACTGGAACCCACTGATTCGCCACTCCTCCACCTCACTACGCCTCCAGCTGCCAAGCCGCCAACCTCTACTTCTTCTCCACCCACCCACCCGTGTTTTTGTCCATTTCTATTTGTCGGGTTGAGGGCTCTATGGGGGGTGGGTGGGGGTGGGGGGGGGGGCTCTCCCCTTCAGTTTACTTCCAGCCTGCCTTCCGAGGTGTTCTCCCGCTGCTCGCGAATCAGTTGTTCAATCGATACCCAGCTGTCCACCTGTGTCAAGTAAGCCTCCTACATTAAGGCCCAGTCACACTATGGCTTGAAATCACTGGTGACCACTTTGCGACCAAAAGGCCGACTGGTCGTTGATTTGTCGTTGGCTGGTCGTTGACTGGTCGCCGATTGCTCGCCGAATGCTCGCCGACTGGTCACCAGGCTATGAAAATGGTCAGTCACCATTTTGGTCGCAAGGTTATTGGTGCAGTAGCTGCAACCTCCTTGCAACAAAAATGGTCGCCTGGAGGTCGGCGACCACTGAAGACTACTCTACCACCATTTTGCAACCATTTGCAACCATTTTGTCCCACTTATGTCCATTTTCCAACCACTTATGACCATTTTGCGACCGCCGGTTTTTGACAGCAGTAAAGTGATCACAATCATAGTGTGACTGAGGTATTAGAGACCTTAATGATAGTAGACTACAGACTACTTGCTACCAGTCTACAACCCTAAGCACCACAGTCTACTTGCTTGTGACTGAGTGATCTGGCCGGTGTGGTGTATTTATACTCTCCCTGGTTGATGACTTCCAGTATTCAGAAGGTCACCTAATTGACAGTAATCGAGGGAAGACTTGGTGCAAAATTAAAGATAAATCCCTCCAGATGGCATAATTGTTGGCAATAAATCATAATCAGAAGCCTCTCTTCCTTAAAATTTCTATATTCCGATGATTTTTTTAGTTTCTGCCCTATTTCTTTATGTGATGTACACCATATTATGCGAGTATAAAGATACGGAAGGGAATTATTATATTGTTATATATACTGAGTAAGACCCAACATTGCAACAGTAGGTCCACCCTAGGCCCCCCCCCCTGGCAATATCTGAGGTCAAATCAGGATGGGTACCAACTTCTGACAGTGTGACCAGACGGGGTGGCCGAATGAGTTAGAGCATCCGTCTCCCGTGCTGGTAGATCGTGGGGTCGTGGGTTCGAGTCCCGGTCGAGTCAAACCAATGACTTTAAAATTGATACTTGTCGCTTCCTAGCCAGGCGCTCGGCATTATTAGGATAGGGCAAGGGCTGGTGTGTGCTCAGTGTCAGGATAATGTGACTGAGTGGGATACCAGGTCATGGTGACGGCGGCCTGGTTTCCCAGTGGGACAGCACTATAAAGTCGCCATGAGTGCGCACTGTCACAAGTCGGTACCCGTCCTGATATGACCTTAGATGTTGCTAGGACGTAAAACAACAACAAACAAACAAACATGTGACAGTGCGCACTCATGGTGAAACTTTATAGTGCTGCCCCATTTTATTGTTGTTTAAAAACTGAGAGAAATGTGTCGGGGTAGCAGTAATTAAACTTCCGTAAGCACACACTATGTTCCAAGCATACAATATGTTCCAAAATTGAAACTTGTAGAACTGTACGATATGATACATGTCTAAATGAGAATACTGCGTTCATGGTTTGACTGAAAACATTGTGTACATGAATGACTTACAAAAAAAGAAAGAACCCCCCCCCACCCCCACCCCCACCCCCAAAAACCCCACCCACCCAACCCAGATTTGTATTTCAAAAGGACGATCACCAATTCTTAAAATTGTATTTGGCCTTACATCTGACGTCGTTACTCCTGTAGTACCGTCTACCGGACAGGGCTGCTAAACAACCCAATGGAGATACCAAAAAAAACTGTGTCAGGAAGCTGGATTATTTTTTTACTAAATGTATTTTATTCAGCGAATAATGTCTTTTGTCAGTGCCAGAGCACTGGTCTTCTGGCTGCTCAGAACAATTTGTTGGTACATAAATGACAATATCAGTTGCAATAATAACCACATGAAAATCCTGTTCGATAATAGAAGCATAATACAAAATGGACTATTAGTTGTAATATTAACTGCATACAATTCCAGTTCAACATATATATTATGCACTTGGTGAGTATGCATCACATGGTATTGCATGATTCTAGAATTGTCTTTAAACACTTCTTTCTTCCTTTGTCTTTCTCTCTTTTTTTTCTCAAAAAGATATAATATATAACATATCTCGAATACATACATATATATATATAGTATAGTTATACGAATCTTACCTGGGTATAGATGATGGATAACTGTTGTTTTCCCGAGGTAGAAGCCTCGGGTAGACGTGGGCTAGGGAGAAGGAAGCACGTGAGGTACCAGCAATTTTAACCTACTTATTCAGGATAAAAATGATCTTTCAATACAATGGATACTATGATTTTCCCGTAACGGTACACCAACGGGATAGACGTGGCAGGGCGTGGTGGGTGGGCCCTAGCCCACGTCTACCCGAGGCTTCTACCTCGGGAAAACAACAGTTATCCATCATCTATACCCAGGTAAGATTCGTATAACTATACTATTTTACCTCGGTATACAGCCTCAGGCTAGCCTCAGGCTAGGGAGACCTTTACATAATTCATTTTTATCCTTAATATCATCCATTCTTATATAATATTCAACGTTTTTGTTCTCACCTATTCTTGTTAGTTGGCGAGCAGGCGCTTTGCAATGCCGGTAGGCTTTTCTAGTCGCTTGTTGTAATGTTTTGCAAACGACTTAGCCGTCTTCCAGCCTGCATGCGCTAGTATTCTTTTCACAGAAATACCTAGCAACCGTGCCTTGGAGACCATGGCACCTCTAGTTGAGTGGGATGAGTATTTGCTCGTATCCACTCCAGCCAATTTCAACACCGTAATTGTCCATCTGGCAAGGGTGTCTCGTGAAATTGCCTTATGTGGCTTTATAAAGCTCACTAATAGTTGTTGTGATGCACGTAAATCCTTTGTCTTAGATATATAAGCCCGTATAAGTGAACCGTAGATAAAGGGTCACCTAACGTGTTCGATTTAAGCAATTGTGCTAAATCAAACGTAGCTTGTTTCTTGTCTATTTCTAATCCAGTTAAAGACAAAGCAACAATCGTCTGTCCTCTGTGTCCGGTTACTAATAATAACAGGACCGCGACCTTAAAACCTAATTGTTTTATATCTAACCACGAGTTGTGAGGCCAAGCCTGAAACAACTTAAATACTATAGACACATCCCAAAACCGACTATACTTTGGTTTTGGAGGATTCCTTTGATAAATTGAACGAAGTAGATAACAAAGAACATAATGTTTTCCAACTGTTTCGCCATCAATTCTAGGTAATATGATTGATAACGCACATCTTAAGAACATAATGTTTTCCAACTGTTTCGCCATCAATTCTCGGTAATATGATTGATAACCCACATCTTGCCGCATTAATCGACCCAAAGGATAGTCCCTCATCCTCTAGAGAACGAAGAAAACGAGCTACTTGTGAAATTGTTGGATTTGTTGGCTTAACTTTCATTAACAAACAATGTACACCCCATTTCTTTAAATAGGATGTGTACTTTGTTAACAGATTCTTGGTCCTCCACGGCATCGTGATACAATCCTCATTGCTCAGTCTAATTTTGCTCCAAAACCAATTTGCTGCTGTAGTGTTTCCTTAGAAAAAGGAGCAAGCGCCAAATAGGGCGTCGTTGCCGTCGGCGTGATCCCACTAGCAGACCGTCGGTGTGTTAGTTCCGGTTAGTTCTTGGGCGATTCGAATATTGTTCTCTTTTGCCAGTTGTGCATGTGTCCTTTCCAAGTGCCAAATTGATCCATGGAACGCTAAGCTCGGCTGTAGTAATGACTCAACGGTGCCGGCGAATAATATAAAAATAATTATTTTCCCAGGTAAAAGCAAATGCATCTACTTTCCAAGCATCCGGTTCAGGATGCCAAGAAACATAACAGGGTAACTTGTTATTATTTCGTGATGCAAACAAGTCAACTTCAGGTGTACCCCATTTTCAATATATCCAAAATTGAAGTTAAAACAAGGATGTAGGAGAAGAGACATTCTAAACATTGCGCTCCTTGTGAGACTCATTCTATCTTTTGATGTTCTGCCGTGTAGATGGTCTGCAAGTGTACCCTGGAATATGCGCTACAGTCAGCCAAGAACTGTTGAGCCCGTTGGTAATCAAGTGACCAAATCAGTAATAGACAAAAAACTGATTGCAAGGCTACTTTTTGTGATGAGTTTGGTTTCCACTCCATGTGACGTGAATGATATTATGTCCATCCATGGCAGTAGTATTATCAGTTAGTATTCTAACTTGTGATTTATGTATCTTTACTAAACTACATAAGCCCAGATAAATAGCACACAATTCTAGCGCATTAATATGGTCTGATTTTTCATCATCAAGCCATCTACCTCCTGTTGTGACCCCATCTCGATGAGCTCCCCAACCTTCTAACGAAGCATCAGTAGTAATTACCGTATTAGGTTCCGCCATACGGATTGGATTTGGTGAACTTGCTATGTGTTGCATCCACCATGCAATATCCTGTAGCCCTTCTTGCGAAATAAACATCTTTCGCTCAAAATTCCCTTTAGTTTGTGTTAACGCTAAATTTTTATCTATTTCTAGAGATTTAATATGGGCCTTCCCGTATAGAATAGCGGGTGCATACGATATCATTATCCCAATAAGGACTGCGACCTGTCTAATTTTAGGTTTTGGTAACTTAATAAGCTGGGTCGCTGTATTCATAAACTTAATTAGTTTTTGTTCTGTTATCGACACTGTAAGAGACTGTGTATCCAGAATAAACCCTAAACATTTGAGTTGTTTTGTTGGTTTAAACACTGACTTTTGTGGATGTACATAAAACCCCAATTTAGTAAGTAATGCACATAAATCCAAAACTGCCTTCTCACAATCAATTTGTGTTGATGTAATAATAAAGGAATCATCTATGTATGGAAACATTATATGACCCTTCCGCGCCATTACTGAGAAAACAGGTTTAAGCAGTTTAGTAAATAAACGAGGGGCACAAGCTAAACCATTCGGCATGCAAGTAAACTCATAGAGTTGGTTATCCCAAAGAAACCGAAGAAATTTCCGGTCTTCTTCTCTTATGGGAAGCGTATAATATGCATCTTGTAAATCAACACTAGCCATCCACGCATCTGGCGTAATCAGATCGCGTACTGTATCTAGCGAGAACATTTTAAAATGTCGATATTCAACCATTTTATTAAGGATTGTTAAATCCAGGATCATTCGAACCTCACCATTAGGCTTTGGTCTCGAGAAGATGTTTGAAATAAACTCTCCTGAACAATATGTCACTTTTTGTATAATTCCTTTCTCAAAGAATTTTTGTACCTGTTTAGTTAGTGCCTCTCGTTCAACCGGTTCAATGTTTTAAGGAAAAGGTATCCTGCCTTGTACCGGAATTTGTGTGAAGGGAATATGAACACCCCTAACTATTTGTAAAATTTCTTGGTCACTAGTAATTTTGTGCCACTCAGAAATATGATTATTAATATTACCAGCCACAAAGTTGCTTACAGTTTGTGTGGTTTTAGAGGCTGGAAGGACTTGTAATGTTTGTGTTTCAACCTCTACTTGGACCCGCCCCTGGGGAAGGGTCTCGGCGAGTTGACACCTCGGCCTACTGGCCGTGCGGTGTTGTCGGTCCAGCCTGAGCGAGCGCCTCGGCCCCGAAAAGCTTGACCGAAGTTTGAACCCGGTCTGGTTCCCCTGGTGAACCGCCGTGGACGAAAATCCCCTCGTGACCTTTTGAAACGAGGAGTTTCCTGTTTCTTACCATCCATGTTTTTGCCACTCTTGGCTGCAGTTTCTACCTCTTTATAGAGGTATTGTCGTTGACCGCCAAACATTTTGGTGTTATCTAAAGGTTTCCCTTTAATCGGCTCTGGAGCAAGAAAGAGCGTAAACTCTTTCCCATCATTATCAGTAACCTTCTTTGAGCGAGCCACTTCTTTGCCAGCATCTGTGCAAACTGACTTGAAAACATTTTGATATCTTCGATACGACAGGTAATTACCTGCCGCCGCCAGCAATGCAATACCTTTGTCCATCGTCTTAGCCAAAGACGAGAACTTGTTTTCTCGTTGCATTCTGTTTGCTACAGGAGCAATAGCTGTTAGGGTACCAAGCACCGCCTTATGCACTATGTGCAACACACCCTCAAATCTCTTACGGTCCTCCGTCATATTGACATCTCGATCCATCTCCTTAATGATGGAGTTGGGAACACCTTTAATGCCTGTTAACTCATCTGATAACTTAGAAATAATCTCCGCCGGCTTAAACGTGTGGAAATGGCCATTAATGTTCTCACGCATAAGCGTAGTGGTCTTCACACGCTTAGCCCTTGGCTTCTCGACTTTCTTAGCCACTTTGCCCCCAATGGCAGCATAGACACCTTCATATTGCGTGTCTGAGTCCGATTGCGTGGACGTGGAATCCGTGGACGAGTCAGAAGAAGAAACTTTTCTCTTCTTCTTCTTCTTCTTGGACTTAGTCTTGCGCTTTTTGCGAAGCCCAGTCTTCCCCCTCTCCTTGGTGAACTCATCACCCGAAGAAACAATCTGTTTCTTCTTCTTTCTCCGTTTAGGAGAAGGAGGAGGAGCCCTAAGCTCCATCACTGAGTCTGTGTCGGAGAAATCCTCCAGAGAAGACTCTTCTTGCACACTCGGCATTCGCCGTTTACGAGACACCGGTGGTTTGAGAGCCATTATATGACTCTCCATCGCCGCAAACCGCGTCTCCCAATTTTGAGGCACGGCACCGTCAGGCACTATGTCCTCCTCGGAGAGAATCTGCGCCCCGGGCTGTGTCGAAGGCCCTGCCGACAACACGGGTGAGGAGTCGTACTCCTCGTCCCCGCCACTCGGAACACGCCCCTCGGCTGCTGCTGCACCGCGCTTACTCTGCTTCGTGGCCATCGGGAGCTGAAACAAAAATTTTTGATCAGTCCCGGTATATATATATGTCACAACATGGTTGTTTCAAACTCATTTGGACATCTATTGGTGTTAGAGAACGTGTTTATACCGTTATAACACAGGCGTAATAAGCTAAATTTGTGCGTGGGTTGTGGGTCAAGCCCAAACCTTACGCGGGGTCGGGACCAGTGTATCGGCCCGCCCATCCCTCTGTTCCACACACTTCTCCGACCTGTGACTACAACGTCAACAAGTTGGAGAAAATGCTACGAAACTCGGAGAAACGCCTGAAAAAGTTTGTGGGGAGTCTATAAAAGAAACCCAGGAGCATCTCCAACATTACTCTCTATTAGAGTACGAGAGAATTTCCACAGGAGATGAGGCAGAGCCCACATCTCTACCCATAATCACACGGTGACTCGGGTGTTGACAGAACCGCTAATGATCGGTTTCAATCCTTCGAGAAGGAATTCTATCCTTGGTTTTTTATAACCAAATAACTCGTCCAAAATGGACCAAAGAAAGTCTAAACTTTCCATAATGATGCTCTAATGCATCATGATTAAGCTAACCACAGTTTTTATGATACTTACTGCGTATTAGCTTGTATGTAGACTAAATTTGCCGGAGCAACCCAACGACACGTAATCCAGTCGTGAGTTGTATATGCTAATTGCTGGTACCTCACGTGCTTCCTTCTCCCTAGCCTGAGGCTAGCCTGAGGCTGTATACCGAGGTAAAATATATATTATATTGTAAATATGCAAATCAGTGGATCCAATCACCAATACCAAATGCGAGAAACCTGCCCATTGTTGGATCCCATCACAACCACTTGAATTTGCAATCTAAAGTGCTAAATATACAGCTCAAATGCTTATCTCTCATAAGCCACTATCCTTTGAGTGAACACTTTATTAAATCACGTAGATTAATAGACATTAATAGTCAAATTGCGATCATCTAATAGCTGTCATCATGGTTTTTGTTGTCGTTGTTGCATTCTCTCCTATTTCATCAACTCTACGCCAATACGGATAAACAGTCTACGCTGGAACCAGGTTATTCACCTCTTATTTACAGTTGATTCCTATATCAACGCAGCTTTTGCTGGGGTTGAGACATAGTTGTCATTCACCCCTGGTCTTGAGTTGGCGTGGATATTTTCCCATATTTTATCTACACAGGACGGTACCCGCTATTATCGTTGACGGTACTGCAATTTTATGGGAGACCAGTGATCCTGCGCTGATAGTGATGCTATACTTGTGCTGATGAATAAACACTGGTTTGTTTGTTTCTTAGGGGGTTTTACGCCCTAGCCACATCCATGGTCATATCAGTTCCTTACCAGTGCAGCACAGCCAATTACACGGATAGTGCCGGCAAATCCCTCCGACGGTACCAATCATTTTTTACAGAAGGTACCCGAAATTATTGTCGGTGCGGTACCGACAATTCCATGCACGGTACCCAAAATCCCTCAGACGGTTCTCACAATTACTCACGCTATACCAATAATTCACCAGATGGTACCAACAATACCATATATATACCACACCCACAATTCATTAGGCGGTACTCACAATTTCCACGGCGGCATCCACGATTCTTCAGGTGGTACTAATAATAATGCCCTGGGTGATACTAATAATTTCCCGGGTGGCACTAATAATTCCTAATGTGGTACTAATAATTCCCGGGTGGTACTAATAATTCCTCAGATGGCACCAACAAACCGCACACGGTGTCACCCTTTTGCTCTGGCGAACCCTGGGTGTTGACAATTTCACGGATGGTACCCGCAATTCATCGGGAGGTGCCGACAATTCAACGCGCGGTGCCCACAATCCAACGGGAAGCACCGGCAGACCAACCTCGCGAACCTCACCATCTCCTTTTCTCCTCCAGAGAGATGTGATCTGCGGTACACGCGCTGTCTGATTAACCCTGCACCACGCCTAACCCACCCCACCCGCCCACCCGCCCACCCACGCTGGTGCCTGCCGCGTGGCGCGCGCTGCGGGAGGTCACCCCGTTACCTGTGTCGGGCGCGCCTTAGGCCTACGCTGATGAGATCTGCGCCGTCATATACCGGCGGGAAAACCCGCGCTGAATCTGGCACCCTGAAACTGTCCCCGCTGGTATTTTATTTATTTTGAACCTTCTAACCGTCGTTGATTAAAGTTGCATCGTCCGATGGCATTTGAATTTTTCTCTTATTTTTTTAGATAAATAGATGAAATTGATCGTTATGAGCTACTAATCATTAGTCCAGAGTAATTTTTTATGAAAAATGACTAGTTTTGAAGCAATTTGAGCTGAAAGAATCCAAGATAATTTCAACAAGCTTGCCAAAAGTCCTATGGCTATGACCCAGATGGTCATCTCACGGTGACCACGTGATGTGAGATGACGTACTATTCCTGGAACCTGACAGGGCTGTAGGTCGGTATTTCTGTTTGGTATGGGTGTGAACATTCTGGGAACAGATTGGTGCCATAGGCCAGTGGCACTAGGGTTTTTATTTTGTAGAAAAGTTAATTTGATTTATATCTATCGAATTGACCAAGTAGCATAGAATATCCAACATCATATATACATCAGTATATGATTGATATCGTCCAAATGGCAGAAATTTGTTTTGCGCGCATCCATTTGAAATTTGTCAAAGGATCTGAAAGTAAAAACTTTCAAATGCACATATCTCACTCCATATGGTTCACTCATTTTTACATTCAATAACAAAAAAGGTTTTCTTTTTATATACAGTGTAACTGACAAATTTCAAATGGATGCATGCAAAACACATGTGTGCGCATCCTCACATACACTTAGACCACCAAGGATATGCGTACTGCTTGCATTTCTTATGTACATATTATTGCTCTCTTATTATTTACTGTTATGTCATCCATGTCTCATTCTCCCTCATACCATACACAGTCCCAATGGCAGATGCAATTTTAATTGACAAATGTAAAATTTTCAAAATTTAAATTACCCAAATTGATTAATTATATTGATAGAATTGACCAAGCAGCATTGACTATCCAACATGGAGGGGAGGGGTAACATCCACCTCATTTCCCCATCCCCTCTATGGCCCAGCATAGTCGGCCTACTTGGTCGGGGGAGGCTAATGAGGTCACGAGATTACCCTAATTGGTTAATGGCCTCCCTGCATAATGGGTGTTTCAAAGTGAGTGTCCAAAGGGGTGAGGTTATGCACGGGTTATTCTGTATATGCTGTTCCAAATCATTAGCTAATGCACCAGTATCTAAGTTGGCTATATCAGATCAAATGTAAGTAGTTGCTTTAATTTTGACAAAATTATATTTCATCCGACCATGCAACTTTAAGCCGGTCAAATTTCAATCACAGCCAATTGGTCTCCCTCATTTGCAGTGCTCCTTGCCCTATCCTGGTAATCCCGAGAGCCAGGCTAGTCGAGCGATGAGTATAAATTGTTAATACAGCACTGGACTGACTCAACCAGGATTTCAATTCCGCGAGCCTGCCACACCGGAAGCCGACACTCAACTCATTCAGCCATACCATATGGTTTGTATCTGATCTCCATGGCGACGGCAGCACCTCACAGACGCGCACGCGCTCGTATACCAGTGTAGAGGCAGATCGCGATTTTGTCTTTCGAGATATTAATGTCATTTTGGGGTAAATTTGGTTGTTTGTGTGTTGTTTTACGTCCTAGCAACATCTAAGGGCATATCAGGACGGGTACCGACTTGTGACAGTATGCACTCATGATTACTTTATAGTGCTGCCCCACTAGGAGACCAGGCCACCAGCACCATGACCTGATAGCCCACTCAGTCAAATTATCCTAACACTGAGCAGACCAGTCCTTGACCTATCCTAATAATGACGAGCACCTGGCTAGGAAGCGACAAGTATCAAATTTTAAGTGTTCGGTTTGACTCGACGAGGGTTCGAATCCACGATCTCACCATCTACCAACACGGAATTTTTTGGTAAATAATCCTGAATTGAAAAATGGATGCTTCGGCACTGACATAACATTTATTCAGCAGAATAACTTACAGATCCTCTTCTGGCTGATCTAGGCCATATTGGGGCTCTAATGCCAGCTCGTTATGGCAAAAAAGAACTATTTTTGTGCACACATATGGAGGTTGGCGGTGCCATGAAATCATATAATTGTGGGTGTCCTCTCCAATGTCTAGAATAAACATATTTATCATTAACAAAAATGCTGTGGGTACACTCAGCCACTAGCCCAGACTGCCGTGGAAGGTAGGGGGTTTGGGGAGTTGTGGATGTGGGGGTGGGGGATGTGGGGTGGGGAGCTGAGTCATGTTCCAACACAGCACACTGCTACACATGCACACATACAGGAAGAGGTATTGTATCTAAGGTATTATATTTGCCACCACAATTTCACTACCACTGGCACCTGTTTTCTGTTTCTGTCATAATAAAGCAACATATGAAGAATTCAGGCGCAAATCCCTGTAAACGGCAATCCAAAAATTGACTTAATTAAAAAAAAATTACCTGAAGCTAATTTTAATTTTCACTAATTCCATGTTGGTTGTGAAGAAATGGTTATGGAGCAATGAACACAAAACATAGGAATGTAAATAAATGAACCTATTGAGGGTTTGACTCCAATGTTTAAGTCAATTTTTGGATTGGCGTTTATAGAGATTTCCGCCTGAACTCTTCATATACATAAAAATATGGACATATATTATGTATCTGTAAAATATATATATATGTATATATATATTATAGGGTTCTTTGGTAAATATGCTTATTCCTCTGAATAAGTTCGTTTGTCAGCGCCGAAGCACTGGTCTTCCAGTCATTTCTTTTTCAATTAAGGAGTATTTACACAAACATGGTATGTAGAATATCTATATATTAATGTGAGCTAACAATAGCAGTTAAAATAAATGCACAATTTAAAGCAGATAGGACAATAGATTCCTGATAGTTACATGCAAATTTCACAGTGATATGGCAACACTAGTATCACAGGATTTTATCAACGAGACAAAGTTCTAACAAGTGCACCAGTATCTAAATTAGATACGTAGGATCAAATCGATGCAAATGTTTTGCTTTCGAAAATGAAAAGCTTTCATTTGTTTTTTGGGTACATTAGTTCTTTAAGATGGGGAATTTCAGTCGCAGACGACTGGTCTTCCTCATTCCACTGCTCCTTGCCCTATCCTAATAATGCCGAGTGCCTGGCTAGGAAGTGACAAGTATCAATTTTTAAGTCATTGGTTTGACTCGACCAGGATTCTAACCCACGATCCCACGATCTACCAACACGGGAGAGGGACGCTCTAACTCATTCGGCCATGCCGTCTGGTTATGCATCTTTAATAAAACACAAAAACAAAGGAAATACAGATTGACTTAGCACAATGGAAATAAGATACACCTATTCACTGATAATGATATCCCCCCTGGTGGAAGTCTCGGTGCTGGCGACTTCTGTTTCATGTTTCACCACTCTGTGTTTCTTCTCTGGTTCTGTTGGCGAGCAGAACTGCATGCAATGTTGAATCGATAGCGTTCTAGATTCTGACCGGGGTTAGGGGGTTATGGGGGGGTTAGGGGTGTCCCTAAGCCCCCACCCCACCCCTACACCCCACCACACCCACCCCACCATAGTCACTCACCACGCACCCGTACTTAATGCCTTGGCATCCTCGCTGCAGAGTAGTGCGGAGGAACATGTACACTGGTCCCGACGAGGCAGATACAGATAATATGTTTAAATATGTGCCCAATTACAGATAAACTGTGTATGGCATGTTTACAGAGAATATATATACATTTTAAAGTATAATCTATGTACATGTACAGAATTTGCTAACAGTGCGGGCGGCACAGCCTAATCGCTAAGACCTCCTGACTGTCTGGCTGGCTGGTTAACTTCCCAGTGTTGGAGGTTGTGGGTTCGAGTCTCCCAGCCAAGTCAAAGCAAGGACTTGCAACATTGATACTTGTTTCACTCCCTAGCCTAGATTAGGGCTGGATGACACTTATACTCTCAGATCATGGTAAGGGCATTAAAGCTGCATTGTCCGATGAAAGAATCATATTTTTTTTAATCAAACCACTTACTTAAATTTGACTTCACAAATTCAACTTAGATAAGGGCGCATTGCTGAATCCGTAGAGTTTTTTTGTTTTTTTGTTTTTTTAATTGAGGCTGTATTTATACTGTCCATAGCATATAAGCCCGGGTACCCAGGCTTGTTTTCAATGCTGGCCAGTTGTAGTGTTGGTGTTATCTTACCACACAGTGGCTGCTGATAAGGTATTTGATTGCCTGCATTTCAGTAGCAGATAGATAATTGGTTGGTATGGTTAGTAGCCTATGTTAGTTTTTTTGGATTTTCTTGGTATATATATGTTTTTATTTTTCTACTCTTATTACTAGACTAGCCTACTCCTATTTACATATCATAGGCTTGTACGTAGCTGTGTGGTGTGTTATCTGGCTACTTTTGGCATGGTTACCTTCCATTGGGCATCCCGCTGGTGGGCCGTGACATATCACATGCCCCTTTGCAGTGCAGCTTACTGGGGGTTTCCTAGCCTTATTTTGCACAGATATTTTTTGTAAGTTTTTAGGTCAGGAATTTGTCGTTCCTTTACCGTTTGGGCATTCCACAACTTGGCAGCCATTTCCAGAGTGCAGGCTTCCCGTGTGAGAGATCGGGAGTTCAATTCCCAGTCGAGTCAAACCAATGACTTTCAAATTTAAACTTGTCGCTGCCTAGATTAATGCTCAGCATTAATAGGATAGGGCAAGAACTGGTTAGCTCAGTGCCAGGATAATGTGATTGAGTGGGATATTGGGTCATGGTGCTCACAGCCTGATCTCCTAGTGGGGCAACACTATGAAGTCGCAATGAGTGCCCGCTGTCACAAATCGGTACCCGTTTTGATATGACCTGAAATCTTGCAAGGATGTAAAACTCCCAACAAATAATCAAGCTTTCATATGTTTTAGCCTATGTCTCCAAGGACAGTTATTAACGCTGAATGATTGACCACAGCTTCAAAACAGATACACTCAGACGATGGTTTAGTGCTTTGTTGGAGTTTTACATCCTGTCAACATCTAAGGTCCTATGAGGACCCGTACTGACTTGTCACATTGCATACTCATGGCAACTTTATAATGCTGCCCCACTTGGAAATCAGGCCACCTTCACCTAGGCTCGATATCCCACTCAGTCACATTATCCTGGTACTGAGCTCACCAGTCCTTGCCCTATCCTATTAATGCCGAGTGCCAGGCTAGGAAGCGATGAGTATCAATTTGCTAAGTCATTGGTTTGACTCGACCGGGAACTGAACTCCCGATCTCCTGAATGCGAGGCCCGCGCTGTACCGATTCGGCCATCACACTCCGTGCAATGCAGTTATATGTTTTACTAATGCTAGGTACACACCTACCGTTTACGACTCGCACACTAAAACTCGCGACCCGACCCGACCCGCTTAAAACTGAAAACGGGCCGATTCATTTTTTGAATCGCGAATCGCAATCGTAAGGAGGCACTTTTAGCCCTAAAATTGAGTTTTAAGTCGCGAATCGCAATCGGTAGGTGTGCTAGGGGAGTGCACACCTCAAGACTTTTGGGCAATTTTAGATCGAATACGGTAGGTGGGTGCGGAAAAACGGTAGGTGTGTACCTAGCATTAGTCTTCTGCTGCAATTATAAACTACTTAAACTTGTGTGAAAACGGCATTTTTTACTTTGGTGACCGTTATTACCTAGAAAATGACCTTGAAACTCAAGATTGACAATGACATCCACCCACCTCATTTTTGTCATCCTATGAATGATTGATTCCACATGGATTTCTGCTATTAACAAACGATGCCGTTACGATTTCTTTTTAGGCTTTGACTGGTTCACTGTATGTCCCCAAGGACAGTCATTCGCCACAACTTGACCACAGTGACCATAAGAGCATGGTTTGGCCCTAGATAATTCCTAGAGAATAGCTTGCATGAAGCTCTACAACTTATGCCTTGAGATATTTGATCCTAATAATTGTCAATAATAAAAAAAAATTTTGGTTTTGTTCCAGGAACTTTAAATGCTTCTATTATCTCTTGGCCACGTGACTAACTCACTCCGTGATATTACTTAACTTACTCGGGCCATTCCCTGAAACTGGGCACCGGATATTTGGTTTCCATGTTACGATGATGATAATTACTAAAACTCCCTAACTTGTTCAAGTTCCAATCCCGGTGTTGCGGTTTCCCAGGGACACCAGTTTGCCAGGGACACATTGCTTCTGCGCATGCATCAAAATCGAACAACATCGTGACTAACCTTATAAATTTAATATAATGTTTCCTTGTAAAGATATTTTCTATATGTGTACCAAACGATTTGTTTCTAGGTGGTGTGGCTTTAGAGATATTTAACTTTTCCTGTATTTTATGTATGAAGATTGCTCACGGCCATTGACAATGCCTCGAGTTGGACGGTACGCGCAGTGAAAAACATTAGTTTGATTCAAAATTAATAGAAATCAAGAACCCTAACCTTATCAATTTAATATAATCTTAATGGTAAAGATGTTTTCTATATGTATACGAAGCGATTTGTTTCTAGGTGGGGTAATTTTAGAGATATTAGATTTTTTCTGTATGAAGATTTGCTCACGGCTGTTGACAATGCATTTGAATGGAAGTGTCCCTGGCAAACTGGTGTCCCTCGGAATCCGCAACACCGGCTTCCACAGGTCCCCTTCTCCCGCCACAATCCCCCCCCCCCCCTCCCCCTCTTTCACTTCTTCCACCACCGGACGCGGTGGCCTAATCGGTAGAGCGCAGGCTTCCCGTGCGGTAGATCGGGAGTCTGAATACCAGCCCAATCAAACCAATGACATATAAAATTGATACTTGTCGCTACCTAGCCTGGCGCTCGGCATTAATAGGACAGGGCAAGGACTGGTTAGCTCAGAACCAGGAAAATATGACTGTATGGGATATCGGGTCATGGTGCCAGCAGGCAGGTCTCCCAGTGGGGCAGCACTGAAAACTCGCTATGACTGCGTAGTGTCACAAGTCAGGACCCGTCCTGATATGACCTCAGATGTTGCTAGGACGTAAAACAAAACAAAACAAAAAGAAAACCCTCTTCCACCTCCCGCAGCGCCCTACTTTCCCGCTCCACACAGGTGAATACCCACCTGCTGTTATTGCGACACCTGCCCCAGGGGTTCGTAACTATGGCGACGCAGGCATGTATCCATTCCTCACACGCCCCGCCCACTGCATCCCATATTTACAGCCCCTAACTACCCACACCTACACGTTACGACTACCTCCCCATATACAATCAGACGCAACCTCTCCATCAAACACACGTACTTATGTCTCTCTATACGTCTGTCTATGTCTCTCAATATGTCTCAATATGTTTCTACATGACTCGCTCTGTGTCTAGGTGCCTCTAGGTGCCTCTACGTGTCTCTACGTGTCGCTAGGTGTCTCTAGGTGTTGCTACGTGTCTCTATGTGTTGCTACGTGTCTCTACATGTCTGTAGATGTCTCTACGTGTCGCTATGTGTCTCTACGTGTCGCTATGTGCCTCTACGTGTCTCTACGTGTTGATATGTGCCTCTACGTGTCTCTACGTGTCGCTACGTGTCTCTACGTGTCTCTACGTGTCTCTACGTGTCTCTACTTGTCTCTACGTGTCTCTACGTGTCTCTACGTGTATATATCTGTCTCTACGTGTCTCTACGTGACTCTCTATATGTCTCCATGTGTCTCTCCATGTGTCTCTCCATATGTCTCTCCATGTGTCTCTCCATGTGTCTCTCCATGTGTCTCTCCATGTGTCTCTCCATGTCTCCCCATGTCTCTTCATGTCTGTGTATGTCTATGTATGTATGTGTCTGTCTATGTGTGTCTGTCTATGTATGTATATGTCTGTATATGTCTGTCTATGTCTGCATATGTTTGTATATGTATGTCTATGTATGTCTATGTATGTATATGTATATTTATGTGTGTACATGTATGTCTATGTATGTATATGTCTGTCTATGGGTGTATATGTCTGTCTATGGGTGTCTATGTATGTCTATGTATGACTATGTATGTATATGTATATATGTCTATGTATATATGTCTATGTATGTCTATGTATGTCTATGTATGTATTTTTTTAGTTTTTTGTTGTTGAAGATTTATACTGCCTATCATGGATAAGCCTGAATAGGCTTGTTTTCACCATTAGACAGTTTGTCGATAGAAAGCCCGAGCCTACACTTTTACCGACCCAAGGGATTTTTAACCTCCCACACCACATAGACATGGTATGAGAGCAACTGGCCTTTGATGATGCTGTAAGTTATACACAGCGGTGGAAATCCAAATTGGCAGAGGTGGGGGCACAGGGAATCGAACCACTGACCTTCAGATTAGGAGTCTGACCTAGAAAAAAGTCTAACCACTCCACCACAGAGTACACCTCCCATTGTCTATGTATGTATATGTTTATATATATATATATATGTCTATGTATGTATATGTCTGTATAAGTCTGTATAAGTCTGTCTATGTCTGTATATGTCTGTATATGTTTGTCTATGTATGTATATGTCTATATATGTATGTATATGTATGTATATGTCTGTCTATGTATGGCCATGTCTCCCTATGTATGTACATGCCTGGCTATGCCTGTATATGCATGTCTATGTATATATATATATATATATATATGTCTGTATATGTCTGTATATGTATGTCTGTGTCTGTCTATGTCTGGATATGTATGTCTATGTCTGGCTATGTCTGTCTATGTAGTTATGTCTCTCTATGTGTCTCTCTATGTGTCTATCTATGTGTCTCTGTATGTGTCTATACATATGTCTCTCTATATGGCTTTCCCCGTCTCTCCATATGTTTGTCTATATGTGTCTCTATTTATATATATATATATAAATATATATATATATATATATATCTCGATATCTCTATGTCTCTATGTCTCTCTATGCGTCTCTCTCTATGTGTCTCTCTCTATGTGTTTCTTTAAGTATCTCTACCCCCGTCTCTATCTATCTCTCTCTCAGTATGTTTATATATATGTATATATATATATCTATATGTCTCTCTATAGCGTGTTCACACCCACAACTTTAGGCCAAACTAGACAAGGTGAACTAGATGAGGCGAACTAGTGTCGTGTCCACACACGGAGCGGTTTAAGGTGGAAATCGATATCTGCGCATGAGCAAGTCCATACTAACCAGCGCCAGTTTCGGTTAGTTGCCGTCGCCACGAGAGAGTGTGGGTTTGACCTAGACATGTATGGACTGAATCGTATTGGTTTGGAACGGTCAAAACTTCTGCTGGGCAGTGAAAACCTTAAAATATATCATGAAAAAAATATCTGTGCACCTCTAGCAGGTTCATAGACCAAAGTTACCGAAAAGTCAACAAACTCAGGTCTCGACTGTGACGTCCTTAATCCGCCGCATCTAAGCCGCTACCGTCCACACAGGCAATATGGGCCGACTTAAGCTAGATCGCTTCATCTGGACTACCTCGCCACACGGTTTACATTAGGCGAACTAGTTGAGGCGAATCAGCCCTAATCCGCCTTAGCATCGTGTCCACATGGCGAATGTGAGCCAAACTAGACAAGCCGAACTAGTTGAGGCGACTTAATGCCTGTCTGTGAACACGGCTTATGTGTCTCTCTCTATGCGTCTCTCTCTATGTGTTTCTTTAAGTATCTCTATCCCCTTCTCTATCTATTTCTCTCTCTCTTTATGTCTATATATATATATATATATATATATATATATATATATATATTTAACCGTCGGGCTATTCCACCCCCGCTTAAGGCGAGCCTAACGTGTTAATATAATTAATTGTTTCCATGTGAATTTCCTTGGGCCCGCCGCCGCCGTCGTAGCCTTACCGCCCGCCTGCGCGTATTCCGTCGTCGGTGTCCGTCCCGTACTGTAGGCGCCAGCCAGAGTATCGTCTAAATACTAGATTTGCCACCGTGCGCATTTATCGGCCTAAAGTGTATTTATATTAGGTTATTTCAACTACTGGCTGCCCCCTTCGTCGTTAGAGATATTATGAATGTTACTAAATGAATCCAAATATGCGCAGTCCAGCACGAGTTGCTGCCGCTGTCTCTACTGTTTAATTTACCTTATGTGTCGTGGTTCTAGCCTAAAAGTAACACTACGTTAATTCTGTAAATGCGTCAGTTATTAGATTCCCGCAGAGGGGTGCATTACTTGCAGAAGGCCGACTTAGGCTTAAGGCCTCTCAGTTCAGAGAAAGCAATCGAATATCAAGGTTCCATAGCGGTTAATCTACAATAAGACTGGAGGATAGGAAAGAATGCAAGGAACGTCCTGATTCACCTTTACAAGAGCTCACGATTTATTCTTAACCAAAGACTAACAAGGATACCAACATAAATAGTAACGAAGGTCTCCCGTTCCCTCCCGTGTTGTTTCTATAATTTAGTTTAGAATTTTGACCCTAAAAAGCCTAAATATCGGTGGAGAACGACGGAGCGTGTAGAAACGCGTCCGCCGGGTCTGGCCCCGAACGCCCGAACCCCGATCGTTGCTTAGCTAGTCGCTAAGCAACGCTTTACCACCGAGAACCCTCGCGTGCACAAGTGTTAGCAATTTGCGTGCGCGCAAATGGCTTAGGCGAATAGGCACGCCCACTTCATATATATATATATATCTGTTGCGCTGTGTATCTGTGTCTCCCTGTGGTTCAGTGCCTGTCTCTCTGTTGCTGTCTCTCTCTCTATATCTCTCTGTGACTTGGTATTTCACTATCATCGCTAGCTTTACTCGCGTGATCTTACTCCCCAGAACCAGTGGAGAGAACAAAAGGAGAGTCAAACAAAGATGACGTACTTACAAATAATTTCCGCCAAATCCACCTTCGCTGTTCGTTGTTGATGTGGAAGTGTTTTCCACTGACGTAGATAGAGCTATGCACATCGATGTGAACTAATTGTCAGACATTCTTGTTATTCATTCAGCAGTGGAAATGATTTGTATTCAAGAAAACATGTTTTTGTGTCGTTCCACTGCTCTTTGCCCTATGTTGTTGATGCCGAACACGAGGCAAGATAGCGTCACGCATACATTTGTAAGTCATTAGGTTGACTTGACTGACTTCAAAGCCACGACGAGGAAAGAGAAAGGAGGTAGAGAGAAGATACCAGAGAAAGAGGAGAAACCGTATAAATAGAATAGAGAGGAGAGAGAGGAAAGAGAGGAGAGAGAGGAGAGAGAGAGGAGAGAGAGAGGAGAGAGGGGAGAGAGAAAGGAGAGGGGAGAGAGAGGGGAGAGAAGAGAGGGAGGAGAGAGAGGAGAGAGAGGAGAGAGGGGAGATAGAAAGGAGAGGGGAGAGAGAGGGGAGAGAGGAGAGGGAGGAGAGGGAGGAGAGAGAGAGAGAGAGAGGAGAGAGAAGGAGAGAGGAGAGATAGGAGAAGAGATATACGAGAGAGAGGAGAGAGAGGAGAGAGGAGAGAGAGGAGAGAGGAGAGAGGAGAGAGAGGGGAGAGAGGAGAGAGGAGAGAAGATGAGAGAGGAGAGAGGACAGAGGAGAGAGGACAGAGAGGAGAGAGGACAGAGAGGAGAGAGGAGAGGGGGGGAGAGAGAGGAGAGGGGAGAGAGGGGAGAGAGAGGAGAGAGAGGAGAGAGAGGAGAGAGAGGAGAGAGAGGAGAGAGAGGAGAGAGAGGAGAGAGAGGAGAGAGAGAGGGGGAGAGAGAGGAGAGGGGGAGAGAGGGGAGAGAAGAGAGGGAGAGAGAGGTGAGAGGGGAGAGAGGGGAGAGGAGGGGAGATTGGAGAGATTGGGGAGAGAGGGGAGAGAGGGGAGAGAGGGGAGAGAGGGGAGAGAGGGGAGAGAGGGAGAGAGGGGAGAGAGGGGGGAGAGAGGAGAGAGGGGAGAGAGGGGAGAGAGGGGAGGAGAGGGGAGAAAGGGGAGAGAGGGGAGAGTGGGGAGAGTGAGGAGAGTGGGGAGAGTGAGCAGAGTGAGCAGAGTGAGCCGAGTGAGCCGAGTGAGCCGAGTGAGCCGAGTGAGCCGAGTGAGCAGAGTGAGCAGAGTGAGGAGGGTGAGCTGACTGAGGAGTGTGAGGAGAGTGGGGAGAGTGAGGAGAGTGGGGAGAGTGAGGAGAGTGAGCAGAGAGAGGAGATAGGAGGGAGCGACGAGAGTGTGAGGAGAGAGTGACGAGAGAGTGACGAGAGAGTGACGAGAGAGTGACGAGAGAGTGACGAGAGAGTGACGCGAGAGTGACGTGAGAGTGACGCGAGAGTGACGAGAGTGTGACCCGAGAGTGACGCGAGAGTGACGCAAGAGTGACGCGAGAGTGACGAGAGAGTGACGAGAGAGTGACGAGAGAGTGACGAGAGAGTGAGGGGAGAGAGTGAGGGGAGAGAGTGAGGGGAGAGTGACGAGAGAGTGAGGGGAGGGAGTGAGGGGAGAGAGTGGAGAGAGTGGAGAGAGGAGAGAGTGAAGAGAGAGAGACAAGAGGAGAGAAATCGCAGAGAAAGAAAGATTGTCGAGAGTAGGGAGAGTGCAGCGTGCACAGTGTGCACAGTTCTCTACCCTTACTATCAATACTAATTGCGATGAATGCAGTCAAACTGTATGTTTTTCACGAACAGTACAGCACGGAACAATTACAAATCAAACCAAAAAAATCATTAACAAAAAATCGGTGCCTTAAGCGCCCATCCACATAACAACAAAAGTAGATACGGGACCCAACCATAAGAAGAAAACCGAATAATATGAAATGAAATAAATAAATATCTTTTAAATCAACAAAATAAAAGCGAATAAAACGTTAAAAGTCGATCAAAACGCCAGGAACCGTCGATATTTTGCCGGTTCGTTGAGAGTCAGTTTGCACTTGTCCGATTTTGTTGAGAGTCAGTTTGCACATTGTCAGCTGAAATATTGAACGGCTAGTTCACCTATGGGGGCGCACTGTGTATCCGGGATCACGTCAAACACTCTTGCATGTTGTACACACACCCAACCGCGCCACGCCTTCCCCTGCCACGCCCCACTACATCATCACACACCACTTAGGGATGCTTCACAAGTGTCAACATTTTCACAAGCGCGCAAAACATACACCTTTGCTTAGTTTGTTCGTACATTAGTTGATTAAGCAGGGTAAATTTCAATCGCGGACGATTGGTCTTCCTCATTCCACTGCTCCTTGCCATATCCTAATAATGCCGAGTGCCAGGCTAGGTAGTGACACGTATCAATTTTTTAAGTCATCGGTTTGACTCGGTCAAGGTTCGAACCTGTCGAGTTAAACCGAGGTTTCGACCCACAAAGTGTAGAATAAAAAATGTTGAAATCTTACAATTAGGATCCTACATTAGGGGTACTTCACAATTATCAGAATTTTCAAAAGTTAATAAAACATACACATTTTCATGACCCACAAAGTGCACACTAAAAAAAATGTATATATTTTTCAATTGACCTCCTACTAGTCCTATTTATACATTACAGTTACGTCATAGTTATCCACATTTTCAAAAGTGCATGAAACATATACACTTTTTCATGAACCACAAAGTGTACGATAAAAATGAGTATATTGTATAGATGGGGTACTCCACAATAATCAACATTTTAACAAATGTACAAAGCCTACACTAAATAGTGGATGGTACATGCCTAGTTTTGTTACGTTATAATGACCTTGTATAATGCTGCTTCGTTTAGCACTATATTGTTTGGAGAAAGAAAGAAAGAATGAATGAATGAATGAAAGAAAGAAAGAAAGAAAGGGAAAAAAAACCCACCTTGCTAAAGAGCTGTAATGCTAAAATACAGTACCTCATCTCCTTTTACTGATTGTCTCATGTGTATTTTAATTATACTCTAAAATTTCTGAAAAACCCTGTGTAAATAACTATACCACTGATGGCCGAAATACCAGGGAGAGGGCACTGAGAAATGACATATTCAAAATTACCAACAACAAATCAAAGTGTTAGTGATAACAAACATGTATTACTTAAATTGTTCATGTTAGGAAAACATAGGTAATGTTAGGATAACAGAGGTAATTCACGGGCAGGAGTATGGCGACCCTACTACTACTACTAGCATAAGCAACATAAACTGCCCTAACTGGATCAATGTCCGAGAACCACAGAACATTAATAATTCGCAATGTGGCCGCCCACACTGGGGTGGCGCTGCCTAGAGGCACCTGGGCACATGAACTTAATCATATCATCACGCATGTTTCCAACCAGAATTCCGGTCACCTGACTACACACTGAGCAGCTCGCCACAAAGCACTCGACCTCTGAACTGACAGCATCAACTCTAAACTCACCCAGACCTCTAGTATAAGAAACAGAACAATAGGGTTGAGGGCCCAAATCTGGCCAGGGACGTGCTCCCTGAGGCTTGGGGTGGGGGGGGGGGGAGGATTTGACTGTATTCATGTTAAATGCCTACATATATGCATACATACAGGGGCATACCTGATCCTAGATTACAAAAAAATGTATCTAAAAAAAATCAATGGGCTATTTGGCAAAAGTATTAATTTTAATTTATTGTAACATTGGTTGCTTGGCTGGAAGATCACCCTGTGGGGAAGCCATACAGTCATCTAGCTACATGTTTATGGTTAAATAGAATTCAACTCAACTCACCATCTATTACTATATATATTGTATATTATTGTATGTCATTAACTGATTCCCCACTGCGATGCCACCAGTGAGTGATAAATGAACCAGGATACCAGCATTACCATCCGGATATATATGGAAAGTGATAAGACCATTATCGAGTGTAATAAGATATGGAGTGCCCCCCCCCCCCCCACAGACACAAACACTTACGTGGGTACAGTGTCCCGGTGTGGCCGTCTCAGCTGCCACAAGGCTGATTTGCCATGCCCAACTTTCACTATTATCTCTGTTTTTAATACTTTCAGAGAAAATTACCCTTAAGTTAAATTAAATACTTCAGATCTTCCTCTTCAATTGCGCATTAATATATTTTTAATCGACTCAGTGAAAGCTTTTAAATTAATTTTGCTAAAATAAATGCTCTGCATAGACATAGCATTGCTGCAGTGTTTACCCTTCGCGGGTGGTAAAATATGGCAATGCTATGTCTATGTGGGGCATTTATTTTTGTAAAATAAGTTTAAAAGCTTTCATTGGATCGATTAAAAATATCTTAATGCGCGATTGAAGAGGAAGATCTGAAGTATTTAATGTAACCTAAGAGCAATTTACGCTGAAAGTATTAAAAACAGAGATTACGGCCTTTGAGACTGGCCCAGTTTTGACGCATGCGCAGACGACGCTGTTGGATTCTGACGCATGCGCAGAAGCGACATTTGGCATATCAGCCTTGTGGCAGCTGAGACGGCCACACCGGCATGCACCGCTCACCTCCTGCGCGGGGCTTGACACTCCACTCTCTCATATCGCACTACTTGTTCATATGTCTTTGCATCTTGGTATATATTATCTTCTATGTTATATATATACTTACCTTCACGAACGGAAGAATGATATATATATATATATATATATATATATATATATATACAAGTTGTGTTGTGGAGGCGTTGTGAGGGTGTGTTGTGGTGTGTTGTGGAGGTGTGTTGAGGTGTGTTGTGGCTCCAAGGTAAACGGATATAATAAGAAAAATAGACAAAGTGTGTTGTTGAGGTGTGTTGTTGAGGTGTGTTGTTGAGGTTTGTTGTTGAGGTGTGTTGTTGAGGTGTGTTGTGGAGGTGTGTTGTGGAGGTATGTTGTGGAGGTGTGTTGTGGAGATGTGTTGTGAAGTAATGTTTTGGAGGTGTGTTGAGGTGTGTAGTGGAGGTGCTATGGAGGTGTGTTGTGGATGTGTGTTGTGGATGTGTGTTGTGGATGCGTGTTGTGGAGGTGTGTTGTGGATGTGTGTTGCGGAGGTGTGTTGCGGAGGTGTGTTGTGGAGGTGTGTTGAGGTGTGTGGTGGAGGTGTGTGGTGGAGGTGTGTGGTGGAGGTGTGTTGTGGAGGTGTTTTGTGAAGGTGTGTTGTGGAGGTGTGTTGTGGAGGTGTGTTGTGGAGGTGTGTGGTGGAGGTGTGTGGTGGAGATGTGTGGTGGAGGTGTGTTGTGGAGGTGTGTTGTGGAGGTGTGTTGTGGAAGTGTGTTGTGGAGGTGTGTTGTGGAGGTGTGTTGTGGAAGTGTGTTGTGGAGGTGTATTGGGGAAGTGTGTTGTGGAGGTGCATTGTTTAGGTGTGTAATGGAGGTGTGTTGTGGAGGTGTGTAGTCGAGGCAGATTGCAGAGGTGTGTTGTTGAAGTGTGTTGTGGAGGTGTGTTGTGGAGATGTGTAATGGAGGTGTGTTGTGGAGGTCTGTAGTCGAGGCAGATTGCAGAGGTGTGTTGTGGAGGTGTGTTGTGAAGGGGTGTTGTGGAGATGTGTTGTGGAGGCGTGTTGTGGTGGTGTGTGGAGGTGTGTATTGTGGAGGTGTATTGGGGAGGTGTGTTGTGGAGGTGTGTAGTGGAGGTGTGCAGTGGAAGCGGATTGTGGAGGCTTGTTGTGGAAGTCTGTTGTGGAGGCATGTTGTGGAGGCGTGTTGTGGAGGTGTGTTGTGGAAGCATGTTGTGGGTGTGTGTTGTGCAGTTGTGTTGTGGAGGCGTGTTGTGGAGGCGTGTTGTGGAGGTGTGTTGTGGAGATGTGTTCTGGAGGTGTGTAGTGGAGGTGTGTTGTGGAGGCGTGTTGTGGAGGCGTGTTGTGGAGGCATGTTGTGGGTGTGTGTTGTGGAGTTGTGTTGTGGAGGCGTGTTGTGGAGGCGTGTTGTGGAGGCGTGTTGTGGAGATGTGTTGTGGAAGTTTGTTGTGGAAGCAGATTGCGGAGGTGTGTTGTGGAAGTGTGTTGTGGAGGCATGTTGTGGAGGCGTTTTGTGGAGGTGTGTTGTGGAGGTGTGTAGTGGAGGTGTGCTGTGGAGGTGTGCTGTGGAAGCATGTTGTGGGGGAGGGTTGTGGAGTTGTGTTGTGGAGGCGTGTTGTGGAGGTGTGTTGTGGAGATGTGTTCTGGAGGTGTGTAGTGGAGGTGTGTTGTGGAGGCGTGTTGTGGAGGCGTGTTGTGGAGGCATGTTGTGGAGGTGTGTTGCAGAGGCGTGTTGTGGAGGCATGTTGTGGAGGTGTGTTGTGGCAGTGTGTTGCGGAGGCAGTGTGTTGTGGAGGCAGTGTGTTGCGGAGGTAGTGTGTTGTGGAGGCAGTTTGTTGCGGAAGCGGTGTGTTGCTGAGGCAGTGCATTGCGGAACCGGTCCGTTGCAGAGGTGGATTGCGGAGGTGTGTTGTGGAGGAGTGTTGTGGCAGTGTGTTGTGGAGGCAGTGTGTTGTGGAGGCAGTGTGTTGCGGTGGCAGTGTGTTGTGGAGGCAGTGTGTTGCGGAGGCAGTGTGTTGCAGAGGCAGTGTGTTGCAGAGGCAGTGTGTTGCAGAGGCAGTGTGTTGCGGAGGCAGTGTGTTGCGGAGGCAGTGTGTTGTGGAGGCAGTGTGTTGTGGAGGCAGTGTGTTGCAGAGGCGGTGTGTTGCGGAGGCAGTGTGTTGTGGAGGCAGTGTGTTGCGGAGGCAGTGTGTTGTAGATGCAGTGTGTTGTGGAGGCAGTGTGTTGTGGAGGCAGTGTGTTGTGGAGGCAGTGTGTTGCAGAGGCAGTGTGTTGCGGAGGCAGTGTGTTGCGGAGGCGGTGTGTTGCGGAGGCAGTGTGTTGCGGAGGCGGATTGCGGAGGCGGAGGCAGATTGTGGAGGCGGATTGTAGAGGCGGATTGCGGAGGCGGATTGCGGAGGCGGATTAAACATCCATGTTGTGAAGGTCAAGGTTGTGCGTGTGGGAGAATGGATGAAGGGCGGGCGTACTTACTTCGTGTGGATTTGATTTAATGCTTGCTGTCTGGGTCTCTGGTTTCCCATGCCACAACATGGCATGGGTGGGGTTGTGGGAGTAGAGAGGTATGGTTGGGTAAGTGAAGGGGTGGGCTAAGGTTGGGTAACTGGTGGGGAGTGGGGCGGGGGGGATTGGGGGAGTGGAGGGGTGGGATTGGGGGAGTGGAGGGGTGGGATTGGGAGAGTGGAGGGGTGGGATTGGGGGAGTGGAGGGGTGGGATTGGGGGAGAGGAGGGGTGGGATTGGGGGAGTGGAGTGGTGGAGTGGTGGGATTGGGGGAGTGGAGGGGTGGGATTGGGGGAGTGGAGGGGTGGGATTGGGGGAGTGGAGGGGTGGGATTGGGGGAGTGGAGGGGTGGGATTGGGGGAGTGGAGGGTGGGATTGGGGGAGTGGAAGGGTGGGATTGGGGGAGTGGAGGGGTGGGATTGGAGGAGTGGAGGGGTGGGATTGGGGGAGTGGAGGAGTGGGATTGGGGGAGTGGAAGGGTGGGATTGGGGGAGTGGAGGGGTGGGATAGGGGGAGTGGAGGGGTGGGATTGGGGGAGTGGAAGGGTGGGATTGGGGGAGTGGAGGGGTGGGATTGGGGGAGTGGAGGGGTGGGATTGGGGGAGTGGAAGGGTGGGATTGGGGGAGTGGAGGGGTGGGATTGGGGGAGTGGAAGGGGGGGGATTGGGGGAGTGGAGGGGGGATTTGGGGAGTGGAAGGGTGGGATTGGGGGAGTGGAAGGGTGGGATTGGGGGAGTGGAGGGGTGGGATTGGGGGAGTGGAGGGGTGGGATTGGGGGAGTGGAGGGGTGGGATTGGGGGAGTGGAGGGGTGGGATTGGGGGAGTGGAAGGGGGGGGGATTGGGGGAGTGGAGGGGGGGATTGGGGGAGTGGAAGGGTGGGATTGGGGGAGTGGAAGGGTGGGATTGGGGGAGTGGAGGGGTGGGATTGGGGGAGTGGAGGGGTGGGATTGGGGGAGTGGAGGGGTGGGATTGGGGGAGTGGAAGGGGGGGATTGGGGGAGTGGAAGGGGGGGATTGGGGGAGTGGAGGGGTGGGATTGGGGGAGTGGAAGGGTGAGGTAGCGGGTTTTGGTCGAGGTTGTCGGGAAGCTTCAACTCCAAAGGCTATGATTATAAAGCTAAGCATTGAACTGTCGGCACTTTCTAGTGCCTATCCCTGCCATGGAGGAATTGTGACTAAAGTTAACCTAATAGGATTTATTAGTTTATTGGGGTTTTAGATCCTTGCAATATCTAAGGTCATATCAGGGTGGATACCGACTTATGACAGTGTACACTCATGGCAACTTCATAGTGCTGCCCCACTGGGAGATGCAGGCCATCGCCACCATCACCCAATTTCCCACTCAGTCACATTATCATGCAACTGAGCTAACCAGTCCTAGTCTTGTCCTATTAATACCGAGCACCAGCCTAGGTAGCAACAAGTATCAATTTAGTAAATCGATGCTTTGGCTCGGCTGGGTTTCAAACACTCAACATTCCGCACGGGCAGCCTGCGCTCTACCGATTCGGCCAACGCGTCCAGTTAGTCAAATAAGATGGCAGAATTTATCTGTGTACAAAACACCAACTGTGTAATGAGATGGCTGTAACCATGGCAACGTCTCTAATCAGGCACGCCGTTTGGCCTCACCTCCCTCCCTCCTTCACAGTTCCTACTTCCTTTCACCTCCCAACTCCCACATTCCTCCCATCACCCTGATCCCACATTCCTCCAACCACCCTGATCCCACATTCCTCCCACATTCCTCCCATCACCCTGATCCCAAATTCCTCCCACATTCCTCCCACCACCCTGATCCCAGATTCCTCCCACCACCCTGATCCCACATTCCGCCCATTCCTCCCACCACCCTGATCCCACCTTCCTCCCACCACCCTGATCCCAGATTCCTCCCACCACCCTGATCCCACATTCCTCCCACATTCCTCCCACCACCCTGATCCCACATTCCTCCCATCACCCTGATCCCACATTCCTCCCATCACCCTGATCCCACATTCCTCCCATCAGCCTGATCCCACATTCCTCCAACCAGCCTGATCCCACATTCCTCCCACCAGCCTGATCCCACATTCCTCCCACATTCCTCCCACCACCCTGATCCCACATTCCTCCCACATTCCTCCCACCACCCTCATCCCACATTCCTTCATCATTCCCACAACTCCTCCCTCCCAAACCACTCCATGCCCATCCCACGCTTCACCTCCCAGCTGCCATACTCGCTCCCACACTCCCACCCACATCCCTCCCTCCCAAATCACTCCATCTACATCCCTCCCTCCCAAACCACTCCATCGACATCCCACTCTTCACCTCCCTGCCATACTCCCTCCCACACTCCCACCCACACTCCCACCCACACTCCCTCCCACACTCCCTCCCACACTCCCTCCCACACTCCCCCCCACATCCCTCCCTCGCAAATCACTCCATCTCCATCCCTCCCTCCCAAACCACTCCATCCCCATCCCACCCTTCACCTCCCAGCTCCCTCCTATCCCCCTTCACCTCCCTCCATTCCTGGCAACTACCCCACCACCTCCCTCCGACTGGCACCCACCTGCCCCCTCCCAGCCTCTGTAGGAACTGACGATGTGAACAGTTGGATGTCTAGTTGGACATTGCCAGTTTATTGTATCGAGATTTACCTCATCACATGCACCTGTGACGTCATGCCGCTGGTACCGGCTTGCTCTGTGTACATACATTACAGCCTCCTCCTCCCCTCTCCCACCCTCCCTCCCCTCCCAACATACCGCCTCAAATCCGCCCATTACTGTGTGCTTCCAATCAATATATTGATTGTTGGTTGTTGGCTGTTGGAGTTTTACATCCTGGCAACATCGAAGGTCATATCAGGTCTGGGACCGACTTGCAATATGCACACTCATGGCAACTTTATAGTGCTGCCCCACTGGGAGACCAGGCCACCAGCACCATGACCTGATATCACACTCAGTCACGTTATCCTGACACTGAGCCAACCAATTCTTCCCCTCTCCTAATAATGCCAAGCGCCTGGCTAGGAAGTGACAAGTATCAATTGGTAAGCCATGAGTTCGAATCTCATGATCGACCGAAACGGGAGACGGACGCTCAAATAATTCTGCAATCCCGTCCGGTCAATATATTGATGAGTAGTATGCATGTGTAGCTGCAGTAACAAATAACCAGCATATCAGTGCATGTCAGTTATTCGCAAACATGATTAAAAACATTACAAATTCATGAATGCTAGCCAAAGCCCACTGTCCAAAATGAAGTACCTTTGTCTGGTACTTTTGAGTTTCCCACCATATATATATATATATATGTGTTCCGGGTTGTTGGAGCTTTACTTCCTGGCAACATCTGAAGTCATATCAGGATGGGTACCGACTTGTGACAGTGCACACTCATGGTGACTTTATAGTGTTGTCCACTGGGGAATCAGGCCACCGGCACCATGACCCGATATCCCACCCTATCCTATTAATGCCGAGTTCAAGGCAAGGAATTGACAAGTATCAATTTGATAAGTCATTGGTTTGACGCGACTGGGAACCAAACTCTCGATCTCCCACACGTGAAGCTCGCGCTCTACCGATTCGGCTGCCGCGCCCGGTATATATATATAGATATATAGATATGTATATATACATATATCTCCTATTAAGTGATTGTGCAGATAGAGTGAACTGTAGCAACATTTTGTGTCGTGATTGTTACCCGAGCCATAAAGCATCAATGGGTAATGATAAAATATTTATAATTTAAACCACTTAATTTGTGTGTTGATGAACATGTTCTTTAAAGAGCAGTCTGCAGGTTATCTGTATATTAGCTCAAGGGATTATGTTACTGCATTTACATATTATTTGTTTACACGGGGCAGTGGGAAGACAACCATTAATGAATACACTGCTTCAACAATTTGTATTATTTTTTTGTCAACAACTTAATTTATGTCCGTGTGTTGTGTATGGGAATTCTGAATAAAATGTGTTTATCTTTATGTCTATATATATGTATCTATAGTATAGTTATACGAGTCTTACCTTGGTACAGATGATGGATAACTGTTGTTTTACTGAGGTATAAGCCTCGGATAGATGTGGGCTAGGGAGAGGTAAGCACGTCCGGTACCAGCAATCTTAACCTACTTATTGAGGATAAAAATGACTTTCAAACAATGGATACTATTACTTTACCGAAAAGGTACACCAACGGAATAGATGTGGCAGGGTGTGGCGGGAGGGCCCTAGCCCACATCTATCTGAGGCTTATACCTCGGTAAAACAACAGTTATCCATCATCTGTACCAAGGTAAGACTCGTATAACTATACTATTTTACCTCGGTAAACAGCCTCAGGCTAGCCTCAGGCTATGGAGACCTTTACATAATTCATTTTTATCCTTAATATCATTCTTTCTTATTATTATAACATTCTAAATTTTTGTTCTCACCTATTCTTGTTAGTTGGCGAGAAGACGCTTTGCAAAGCCGGTAGGCTTTTCTAGTCGTTTATTATAATGTTTTGCAAACGACTTAGCCGTCTTCCAGCCTGCATGCGCTAGTATTCTTTTCACAGAAATACCAAGCACCCGTGCCTTGGAGACCATGGCTCCTCTAGTTGAGTGGGAAGAGTATTTACTCGTATCCACTCCAGCCAATTTCAACACCGTAATTGTCCATCTGGCAAGTGTGTCTCGTGAAATCGCCTTATGTGGCTTTATAAAGCTCACTAATAGTTGTTGTGATGCACGTAAATCCTTTGTCTTGTATATATAAGCCTGTATGGCCGACACAACACATAATTTCCGATCATTCGGAAAACAGTCTAAGTGAACCGTTGATAAAGGGTCACCTAACGTGTTCGATTTAAGCAATTTTTCTAAATCAAACGTCGCTTGTTCCTTGTCTATTTCTAATCCAGTTAAGGATAAAGCAACAATCGTCTGTCCTCTGTGTCCGGTTACTAACAATAACAGGACCGCGACCTTAAAACCTAACTGTTTTATCTCTAACCATGAGTTGTGAGGCCAAGCCTGAAACAACTTAAATACTATAGAAACATCCCAAAACCGACTATACTTTGGTTTTGGAGGATTCCTTTGATAAATTGAACGAAGTAAATAACAAAGAACATAATGTTTTCCAACTGTTTCGCCATCAATTCTAGGTAATATAATTGATAACGCACACCTCGCCGCATTAATCGATCCAAAGGAAAGTCCTTCATCCTCTAGAGAACGAAGAAACCGAGCTACTTGTGAAATCTTTGGATTTGTTGGCTTAACTTTCATTAACAAACAATGTACACCCCATTTCTTTAAATAGGTTGTATACATTTTGACAGTTCCTGGCCTCCAGGCATCCGATACTATCCTATCCTCAGTAATTCTGTCCAATCCAAATTGCTGTAGCTGCTTCCTTAGAAAAGGAATGCCAATAGGGGCGTCGTTGACACGTCGCCGTGAACCACTAGCGGTCCGTGGTGCGTCAGATTCCCGAGTTTTCTTGGGAATCGTATATGATCTTTTGCCAGTTGTGAAACTGCTGGCAGCCAAGGTTGCGTGTCCCAATCGGGCACCACCAGTATCGCATGTGTCCCTTCCAAGCCAATTTCTCTCACTACTCGGCTGATAATGCTAAATGGTGGGAAAATATAAAAATAATTATTTTCCCAGGTAATAGCAAACGCATCTACTTTCCAAGCATCCGGTTCAGGATGCCAAGAAACATAACAGGGTAACTTGTTATTATTTCGTGATGCAAATAAGTCAACTTCAGGTGTACCCCATTTTTCACAAACGAAGTTAAACAAAGGTGTAGAGAGAGACCACTCTAAATGGTCATGGAAATTTCTACTTTTATAATCTGCAAGTGTATTTTGTGACCCTGGAATATGCGCTACAGTCAGCCAGACTTGTTGAGACTGTGCCCAGTTCCAAATCAGTTTAGATAACTGATTGCAAGACTTTGATTTGGTTCCACCCATGTTACGAATATATGCCATGGCAGTAGTATTATCAGTTAGTATTCTAACCTGTGATTTATTTATCTTTACTAAACTACGTAAGCCCAGATAAATAGCACGCAATTCTAGTGCATTAATATAGTCTGATTTTTCATCATCAAGCCATCTACCTCCTGTTGTGACCCCATCTCGATGAGCTCCCCAACCTTCTAACGAAGCATCAGTAGTAATTACTGTATTAGGTTCCGCCATGCGGATTGGATTTGGTGAACTTGCTATATGTTGCATCCACCATCCAATATCCTGTAACCCTTCTTGCGAAATAAACATCTTTCGCTCAAAATTGCCTTTAGTTCGTGCTAACGCTAAATTTTTATCTATTTCTAGCGACTTAATATGGGCCTTCCCATACAACACAGCAGGTGCATATGATGTCATTATGCCAATAAGAACAGCAACCTGTCTAATTTTAGGCTTTGATAACTTAATAAGCTGAGTCGCTGTAGTCATAAACTTAATTAGTTTTTGTTCTGTTATCGACACTGTAAGGGACTGTGTATCCAGAATAAACCCTAAACATTTGAGTTGTTTTGTTGGTTTAAACACTGACTTTTGTCGATGTACATAAAAACCCAATTTATTGAGTAATGCACATAAATCCAAAACTGCATTCACACAACCAATTTGTGTTGATGCTATAATAAAAGAATCATCTATGTATGGAAACATTATGTGACCCTTCCTCGCCATTACCGAGAAAACCGGTTTAAGCAATTTAGTAAATAAACGAGGCGCACAAGCTAAGCCATTCGACATGCAAGTAAACTCATAGAGTTGGTTATCCCAAATAAATCGAAGAAATTTTCGGTATTGTTCCATTATGGGAAGCGTATAATATGCATCTTGTAAATCAACACTAGCCATCCACGCATCTGGTGTAATCAGATCTCGTGCCGTATCTAGAGAGAACATTTTAAAATGTCGATATTCCACCCTTTTATTAAGGATTGTTAAATCCAGGATCATTCGAACATCACCATTAGGCTTCGGTCTCGAGAAAATGTTTGAAATAAACTGTCCTGAACAGTGTGTCACTTTTTGTATAATTCCTTTCTCAAAGAATTTATGTACCTGTTTAGTTAGTGCCTCTCGTTCAACTGGTTGAATGTTATATGGAAAAGGTATTATACTTTGTACAGGAATTTGTGTGAAGGGAATGTGAACACCCCTAACTATTTTTTAAATTTCTTGGTCACTAGTAATTTTGTGCCACTCAGAAATATGATTACTAATATTACCAGCCACAAAGTTGCTTACAGTTTGTGTGTTTTTAGAGGCTGCAGGGACTTGTAAAGTTTGTGTTAGGACCTCTACTTGGACCCGCCCCTGGGGAAAGGTCTCGACGAGTTGACCCCTCGGCCTATTGGCCGTGCGGTGTTGTCGGTCCAGCCTGGGCGAGCGCCCCGGCCCCGAAACCCTTGACCGAAGTTTGAACTCGGTCTGGTTCCTCTGGTGAACCGTCGTGGACGAAAATCCCCTCGTGACTTTTTGAAACGAGGAACTTCCTGTTTCTTCTTGCCATCCATGTTTTTGCCACTCTTGGCTGCAGTCTCTACCTCTTTATAGAGGTATTGTAGTTGACCGCCAAACATCTTGGTGTTATCTAAGGGTTTCCCTTTAATCGGCTCTGGAGCAAGATAAAGCGTAAACTCCTTCCCCTCATTATCGGTAACCTTCTTAGAGCGAGCCACTTCCTTGCCAGCATCTGTGCAAACTGACTTGAAGACATTTTCATATCTTCGATACGACAGGTAATTACCTGCCACCGCTAACACTGCAATGCCTTTGTCCATTGTCTTAGCCAAAGACGAGAACTTATTTTCACTCTGCATCCTATTAGCCACAGGAACAATAGCTGTTAGGGTAGCCAACACTGCCTTATGCACTGTGTGCAACACATCCTCAAACTTCTTACGGTCATCCGTCATATTGACATCCCGATCCATTTCTTTAATGATGGAGTTGGGAACACCCTTTATGCCTGTTAACTCATCTCCTAACTTGGAGATAACCTCCGCCGGTTTAAACGTGCGGAAATGACCATTCACGGTCTCGCGCATAAGCGTAGTGGTTTTAACCCGCTTAGCCTTTGGCTTCTCCACCTTCTTAGCCACTTTAGTGCCAATGTCCGCATAGACACCTTCATATATGGTGTCTGAGTCTGATTCCGTAGAAGTAGACTCAGTGGACGAATCAGAAGAAGAATATTTCCTCTTCCTCTTCTTCTTTTTGGACTTAGTCTTCCGCTTTTTGCGAAAACCAGTCTCTGCCCGCTCCTTGGTGAATTCATCACCCGAAGAAATCACCTGTTTCTTCTTCTTCCTCCGTTTAGGAGAAGGAGGAGGAGGAGCCTTAAGCTCCACCGCTGAGTCTGTGTCCAAGAAATCCTCATACGAATCCTCTTGGACACTCGGCCTACGCCGCTTCCGAGACACGGGCGATTTGGAAGTCAAGATGTGGCTTTCCAACCGTGCAAAGCGAGCCTCCCAATCTGGAGGCGCAGGCACATCAGGCACTGCGTCCTCGTCCGGGTCGGAGAGGATATGCGCCCGGGGCTGTGTCGACGGCCCTGCCGACAACACAGGTGAGGAGTCGTACTCCTCGTCCACTCCACTCGGAACACGCCCCTCGGCTGCTGCTGCACCGCGCTTACTCCGCTTCGTGGCCATCAGGAACTGTAAACAAAGATTTTTGGTCAGTCCTGGTATATATATTTGTCACAATTTGGTTGTTTCAAACTCAATTGGACATCTGGTGGTGTTAGAGAACGTGTTTATACCGTTATAACACAGGCGTAATAAGCTAAATTTGTGCGTGGATTGTGGGTCAAACCCAAATCTTTACGCGGGGTCGGGACCAGTGTATCGGCCCGCCCATCCCTCTGTTCCGCACACTTCTCCCACCTGTGACTACTACGTCAACAAGTTGGAGAAAATGCTACGAAACTCGGAGAAACGCCTGAAAATTTTTTGTCTAGGGGAGTCTATAAAAGAAACCCAGGAGCATCTCCAACATTACTCTCTATTAGAGTACGAGAGAATTTCCACATGAGATAGGGCGAAACCCACATCTCTACCCATAGTCACACGGTGACCCGGGTGTTGACAGAACCGCTAATGACCGGTTTGGTTCCTTCGAGAAACCCACTCGAGTGTTCTATCCTTGGTTGTTTATAACCAAATAACTCGTCCAAATTGGACCAACGAAAGTCTAAACTTTCCATATTGATGCTCTAATGCATCATAATTAAGCTAACCACAGTTTTTATTATACTTACTGCGTATTTGCTTGTATGTAGACTAATTTTGCCGGAGCAACCCAACGACACGTTATCCAGTCGTGAGTTGTATATGCTAATTGCTGGTACCGGACATGCTTACCTCTCCCTAGCCTGAGGCTAGCCTGAGGCTGTTTACCGAGGTAAAATATATATATAATAGGTTGATCTGTATAATATCTATGCCTATGTATGTCTAATATGTCTATGTTTGTATATATGTATGTATTGTTCAGCATGGTTGATCATGCACAAACCAGCACCTCCCCTTCTCCCCACATACACACCACCTGTACCACCATCGGTCAATGCACACACCCCACCTCCCCTTCTCCACACATACACACCACCAGTAACACCATCGGCCAATGCACACACCCAACACCCCTTCTCCCCACATACACACCATCAGTACCACCATCAGCCAATGCACACACCCAACACCCCTTCTCCACACATACACACCACCAGTAACACCATCAGCCAATGCACACACCCCACCTCCCCTTCTCCACACATACACACCACCAGTACCACCATCGGCCAATGCACACACCCCACCTCCCCATCTCCCCACATACACACCACCAGAACCACCATTGGCCAATGCACACACCACCACCACCACCCCTTCTCCAGACATACACACCACCAGTACCACCATCGGTCAATGCACACACCACCACCTCCCCTTCTCCCCACATACACACCACCAGTAACATCATCGGTCAATGCACACACCACCACCACCCCTTCTCCAGACATACACACCACCAGTACCACCATCGGTCAATGTACACACCCCACCTCCCCTTCTCCACACATACACACCACCAGTACCACCATCGGTCAATGTACACACCCCACCTCCCCTTCTCCCCACATACACACCACCAGTAACATCATCGGTCAATGCACACACCACCACCACCCCTTCTCCCCACATACACACCACCAGTAACATCATCGGTCAATGCACACACCCCACCTCCCCTTCTCCCCACATACACACCACCAGTACCACCATCGGTCAATGGACACACCACCACCTCCCCTTCTCCACACATACACACCACCAGTAACATCATCGGTCAATGCACACACCCAACACCCCTTCTCCCCACATACACACCACCAGTAACATCATCGGTCAATGCACACACCACCACCACCCCTTCTCCCCACATACACACCACCAGTACCACCATCGGTCAATGCACACACCCCACCTCCCCTTCTCCCCACATACACACCACCAGTAACACCATCGGTCAATGCACACACCCCACCTCCCCTTCTCCACACATACACACCACCAGTAACACCATCAGCCAATGCACACACCCCACCTCCCCTTCTCCACACATACACACCACCAGTAACACCATCAGTCAATGCACACACCCCACCTCCCCTTCTCCACACATACACACAACCAGTAACACCATCGGTCAATGCACACACCCCACCTCCCCTTCTCCCCACAGACACACGACCAGTACCACCATTGGCGACTTCCCCACACGCCCCACCTCCCCACCTCGCCTTCTCCCCAGATCAACACTCAACACTCACTAAGATAAACAAATAAATATGTCAATACAACAGTCACCAATATTTACACACATGGGGGTTGGCGGGTCCTTGGGTGTGGGGGGGGGGTTGCGTGCACGGGAGAGCGATTGCGAGGACCCAGGTCTGGTGGTTGATGGGCCACCTACTTTTACTGCACTTCCTCTGACAGAACTGAAGGGCCAACCAGGCTTCAAGATTGGCCATCTAAACATACGAAGTCTCCCCAACAAGATTGACCAACTAAGGATAGACCTGCCGGAGTCAGGATTTGATGTCTTCACAATATCGGAAACATGGCTCAACAGTCACATGGAAGACAGACTAGCCAGCGTACCAGGCTACCAATTCATGAGAGCCAACAGAAAAACAAAACGGCCAGATGGTCAAACCAAACAAGGAGGTGGACTGGGAATTTATTCAAAAAATGAGCTACATACTGATACATCGAAATATGAGGACCTTAACCTCTCCAACTGCAACATCGAACTACAATGTGCAATTGTAATAAGACCTCACACCAAGAGTATACTCATCGGCAACATATATAGGCCGCCAGATGGCAATCTAAACGAAGGAATTGACCTTCTAAACGAATCCATGAGACAAATAACCGACATGGACAAATATGAGATACTCATACTAGGAGACTTTAATGTGGATTACAATGAAAAGAAACAGACTCTGTGGGGAACAATGAAACAATTTGCAGCAGATCATGAGCTCCAGCAAATGATACACAAACCAACCAGGATAACCAGAACCTCTGACAAAACAATAGACCTAGCATTCACCAATATTAAGCACTGCACAAATGCAGGAGTTATCAACTATAATATAAGTGACCATAAACCAATATACATACTAAAAAAGAAAATAAGGAATGACAAGAGATCTGCCACCTACTGGGGACGCTCATACCGAAACTGTGACCAGAGAGAATTGGAAAACTCACTGCAGGAATTCAACCAAAGAGAGCTCCTAGTGGAACAAGACCCAAACAAATGCTGGGAAATGCTTAACACAACAATAACAAAAGCGGCTGACATGCATTGTGTCCTAGTAGAGCTCCCTATTAGAACTAACACAGCTGGGTACCTTAATGAAGAACTAACAGAACTACAACAAGACAGAGACTACTTCAGACACAAATTTGAAATATCAAAAGACCCTGGTGATGAGTTCATAGCCAAATGCATGACCAGGAAAACAAGAAATGAAGTCAGAAAGGCCAAAGCAAGATTCCTCCAAGACCAACTATACAAACATCGAAACAATGCCAAAAAATGCTGGCATGTACTCAAACAGATTGAACCAGAAAGCCAGACCAAAATTAGTAGCCTTTCCAATGAAGAATCTGGCAACGTAATACCGGATAACCTACTTCCTGAAGAAATCAATAATTATTTCATCGAGATAGGAGAAAGGCTAGCCAGTAAATTTAACCAAGGAACAGCCCAACAAAAATGTTACCAAGCCAAACTAAATAACCACAACTATGATCTCGAAGAAACATCATGTGATGAAATCCTAGACAGAACAAATCAAATATCATCCTATAAATCGTCTGGTATAAAAGACATCAGTACTGCCTTGATAAAGATGGCAATAACAACACTAATTAGGGAATTCACACATATGTACAACTTAATAATTAAAACAGGCATCTTCCCCGATGCATGGAAAGTAGCTACAGTCACCCCAATCCCCAAGACCAATAACCCAAGATACTGCAGTGAACTGCGACCAATTTCAATCCTCCCACTTCCAGGAAAAATTATTGAACAGATTATACATGACCAAGTTAAAGCATTCCTTGAATCATCCAACTATCTGACCTACCAGCAAAACGGATTTAGGAAAAACAAATCCACAACAGGGGCTCTGGCATCTCTACTGGATGAACTTTTGGGCAACATGGATAAAGGTGAACTAACAATCACTGTCTTCCTTGACTTCAAGAAGGCATTTGATACAATTGACCACGAGATCCTGATGCAGAAAGTAGTAAGAGCTGGATTAGGCAACAAAGCACATCAGTTCTTCACAAATTACCTCAAGAACAGGATGCAGTGCACAAAACTAAACAACAATGAGTCCACCACCCGTAGGGTCAAGACCGGTGTGCCACAGGGCTCCACCCTAGGACCCCTGCTATTCCTAATCTTTATTAATGACCTACCACTAGTATCTGATAGAGCAACATTTACATTATTTGCTGATGATGCAGCACTCACAGTACACAATAGAGATATTATGGCAGCGGCAGCCCAGACAGACATGGTGTTAGATAAGGTGAATACATGGTGCTATGAAAATAAACTAACAGTAAATAGTGCCAAGACAGAGTATGTGATCTATGGGACGAAAATGAGAAAATCAAGAGCCCCTCAAATCCAACTACATATGGGTGGAACCTTACTTCGTGAAGTGGACTCCTACAAATACCTGGGCACAACTCTTGACTCCACTCTAAATGGGAATCGACAAATGGCGAGACTGAATCAAACGCTGGCACTAAAACTGACAACTTTTAGGAAATTAAGGAAATTCATAAGTGAAAACACTGCACTACTCCTGTACAAGACTACAATATTGCCTGTTATAGATTACAATGACATCATATATGAGCTCTTAACAAAACAACAAAAGATCAAACTGCAAAGAATTCAGAACCGAGCACTGAGAACAGTTTACCAAGGCAAGACACTCAGTGTGGCTGAACTGCACAAGAAAGCAAAATTGGATACTCTCTCAGAATGAAGGGACCTACACCTGATGGCACTAATGCACAAACGCGCAAAAGACGAAAAATTCATTGACCGCGCAAATAGAATAACAAGAAGAGGAGCCTCCACTCTGCTCAATGTACCACACCCTTCAACAAATAAATATATCGGAGCACCAATCTACAAAGGTAGTGTCATGTGGAATGACCTCCCTATCAGAGTCAGAGAAACGCAAACAATACTTGCCTTCAAAAATGCATATAGAGCCCACCTGGTTATTCAGGCCCTTAAATGACTACTGCAGTAATTACTAGCAAAGCCCTGAGCTGCTGCCACCCCGGATCCTCGCTTGCTCTCCGGTGGGTTTTTTCCCCCGTACCACCCACCCCAATGGGCCCCCCTCCCCTGCCACCACCCTTAACCATCATGAACAAACCATCAACACACCGAACATCCTACACAACTATCAATCTGTTTAAACACATCGAACATTATATAAGACAGACAAAATGTCTTGTCAACTCTGAACTTAACTTGTTTTATAAGAGAAAAAATGTAACCCACAACGATTATTTGAGTTGCCCCGAGTATACACCTTCTACTCGGTGCTGCTCCTCATTTTTGCATGAACTACAGTGACTGTTGCTGTACATTATACAGCAGGAGCCACTCCCTTAATTCTACAGGATCGGTGCTGTAACTAATACAGCGCTGATCAAACTTATTCTAATAGTAAGATGGCCGGAAGACCAGTGCCCCGGCGCTGACAAATGTCATGTTCAGATGAATAAATACTTTACCAAAAAAAATAAAAAATACACACCAGCACCAGCACCACTGGCGACTGATGGTCTGACATTGAGCTCCGGTTATAAATGGTAATTTATGGAATGTCAATGCGGGTGAGTGGGTCAATAACCGCTGAGGATGGCAGGTGTCACCCACAAGGGTGGGTGTGAATGTGGGGGTGGGATGGGATGGAATGGGATGGGATGGGCTGGGGTGGGGATGGGGGTGGGGGTGTGGTGTGGGGGTGTGGGTGGGGTGTGGGGGTGTGGGTGGGGTGTGGGGGTTGTGGGGGCTGTGGGGGTGGGGGCTGTGGGTGTGGGGGCTGTGGGGGTGGGGGGTTGTGGTGGTGATGAGGCGTGCCAGAGGATGCACCTTAACCATCTCACTCAGGTGACACAATTACATGCTGCTCAATCATATGTGGCACGATGATATGTGATGCTAAAATTACACTCGTATCACCTGTGGCACACTCATACCTGATGCACAATCATATGTTGTATTTTGACACACCACAACCATGCACACCACATTCACGCATACCACATTCATGCATACCACCACTTATGCACACTACATTCACGCATACAACAATGATGTATACCATAATGATGCATACCATAATGACGCATACCACAATGATGCATACCACATTCACACCCTATTCACACATACCACAATCATGCACACAACATCCACCCACACCACATTCATGTACCACATTCACGCATATCGGTCATGCATACCACATTCACACACCACATTCATGCATGCCACAATCACGCACACTACATTCACGCACATCACATTCCTATACCACATTCACACATACCACCGTCAAGCATACCACAGTCCCGCATACCACATTCATATACCACATTCACGCATACCACAGTCACGCATACCACAATCATGCATACCACATTCATATACCACATTCACGCATACCACATTCACGCACACCATATTCGCGCACACCACATCGCGCAAAGCATATTCACGCATAACAGATTCACGCACACCACAATTACACACCACAATTACACATACCACATTCACACATACCACATTCACACATACCAAAATCACAATCAAGCACACCGAAATCGTGCACGCCACAATAACACATACCAGAATCAGACAGCTCGCAAGCACACACCACACAAACACACATCCCACAAATACACATATAGGTCACACATGTACCACAACTATTAAATCACATGCATCACCATCTACATTTCACACGTCACACACGTCACACACGTCACTCGCGACACATGCACCACACACGTCACTCACGTCACTCGCGCCACACACGCCACACGTGCCACACACGTCACACGCCACGCACGCCACATAGGCCATGCACATCACACACGTGTCACATCACACACGACACCCACGTCACACACGTCACACACGTCACCTACGTCACCTACGTCACACATCACACTGATACATGTCCCACTGATACATGTCATACTGATACATGTCCCATTGATACATGCCTCAGTGGGACATGCCCCACTCAGACATGTCCCTCTCACGCGTGTCCCACTCATGTGTGTCCCACTCACGCATGTCCCACTCAATGTAACTGCGTGGGATATTGGGTCATGGTGCTGGCAGTGGGGCAGCACTATAAAGTCACCATAAGTGCGCACTGTCACAAGTCGGTACCTGTCCTGATATGACCTTCGATGTTGTCAGGACGTCAAAAACCAACCGACATCTCATCGTACACATCGAAATCATCGCATTCACGCGGCCGAGCCGAATAAGCGGAACAAGCGGAACACGCGGAACACGCGGAACACACGGAACACGCGGAACAAGCAGAACAAGCAGAACAAGCAGAACAAGCAGAACAAGCGGAACAAGCAGGATAGGCGGAACACACGGAACAATCGGAACAAGCGGAACAAGTGGAACACGCGGAACAAGTGGAACAAGCGGAACAAACAGAACACGTGGAACAAGCGGAACAAGCGGGACAAGCAGGACAAGTGACCCAAGCGGGATAAATGGAATAAGCGGAACAAGTGGAATAAGCGGAACAAGCAGAACAAGCGGAACAAGTGGAACAAGCGGAACAAGTGGGACAAGTGGGATAAGCAGAACCAGTGGAACAAGCGGGAATAAGTGGAACAAGTGGAACAAGTGGAATAAGCGGAATAAGCGGAACTACTGAGTGTACTGGCACCTTACATACGTGATCTGTGTCAGGAGCAGGTGACCATAACTGCACACATTGGACTATCTGATTTCAAAGGCAGTCACAGTCACATCCCTGTCCTACAGGTGGTATTGTCGCACACACTCCTAGGAAAGTCATGTGTTGTTCCTAACCCCATCGCCACTCAACCACACTATATATATATGCTTCTTTGTTTGTTGGTGCTTTTTCATCCTAGCAACATCTGAGGTCATATCGAGGTGGATACCGATTTGTTACAGTGCACACCCAATACAGCTTTATACTCATTATAGGCCGCATTCGATTAACACGACCCGAGCGACTCGGGTCACCCGAGTTGCTAGAAAGATACACGTGCCGTGTGCAAAACGACCCGACCCCAGTAACCCACGTCTTTGCTGGGGCTGTCCAGGAGCGATGACGTCACATTTGTGCTGGTACCTTTAGGTTAACAGCTACCAGTACAAGTCCTATGTGTTGTTTTAATGCTTCTTTTTTTTAAATAACACCGATTAATGAAATGGAAATATAACTAAACTATGCAATCATAGAATACTTTTGAGTCCTATTTTGCTGTAGTTATATCGGTTATTACAACAACAACAAAAAGGTTTGGGATTAAGCCACCATTTTTTCCACCCCGAGGGTTTATTCAACCCGAGTCTGTAGGATCTGCGCATGCGCCAAAAAGTGACTCGGCTGACCCGAGTTGATTAATCGAATACGCCCATAGTGATGTTCCCACTGGGAGACTACCTCGCCGACACCATGACCCAATATCTCACTCAGTCATATTATCCTTACACTGAGCAAACCAGTCTTTGCCCTATCCTAATAATGCTAAGCACCCTGTCTAGTTGGCAACAAGTATACATTTGGTAAGTCATTGGGTTGACTCGGCTCAAGTATGGAATTTCCGATTGCGCCCTTACGGATTCAGCCAAGGCACCCGGGTTCCCACTTGGGAAGTCTGCGCTCTTACCGACTCAGCGACACTATCTGGCCATATGCATGATTCAGCGAAGACCGGGTTTGATTGGTTGGTTGTTGGATTTTTACGTCCTGGTACCATATAAGGTCATATCAGGATGGGTACTGACTTGTGACAATGCACACTCATGGCGACTTAATAGTGCTGCCCCACTGGGAGACCAGGCTGCCAGGACCATGAGCTGATATCCCACTCAGTCTTATTATCCTGACACTACGCCAACCAGTCCTTGCCCTATCCTAATAATGCCGAGTGCCTGGCTAGGAAGTGACAAGTATCGATCTTTAAGTCATTGGTTTAACTCGACCATGGTGCAAACTACCAAAACGGGCTAGACTTGAAGAACAATGGCTGTCACCAGCTGGTGAAGGGTATTGGTGTGTTTCTAGGAAATTCTACACGAAACAAAATAAAAAGACAGAGAAAAAAAACCAGCATGCGTTTTGAGTTTCGGCTGAAACACCAGCAATAATAAATAATGTCCACTGTGCGAGGAATTGTCTGAGGGGAAATGCAACCCGGGCTGGTCAATTATAAGTTTGTACCTGAATATAGAATACACAGCGCAGTCACAGGAATCTGGGTCAAACCCTCGCTGAAGCAGCTTACCTGTAGTTATGGACAATTTCAATCGGTCCCTGATATTTCCTTCTGTTCGTGTTTTGCGAAACATATAATATGCTGCTTACCCTCCTATTGAGGCGAGACGGGATGGCCGAATGAGTTGAGCATTCGTCTCCCGTGTTGGTAGATCGTGGGATTGGAACCCAAGGGTTCGAAACCTGGTCGAGTCAAACCAATGACATAAAATTTGATATTTATCACTTCCTACTCAGGTGCGTGGCATTAACTGAGGACTGATTGGCTCAGTGTCACTTCCTAGCCAGGTGCTCGGCATTATTAAGGTAGTGAAAGGACTGTGTCTGTGTCTGTAAGAGGGGGAGCGGGACGTAGCTCAGACAGTAGAGTGTCCACCTATGAAGGTCTGGGCAATCTGATCGATCCTGCTCAGTGGACCCATTCACAGTTTGGGCCATTTTCCATTCAAACCAGTGGTTCACAAGTGGTTTATCAAAGGCTGTGGTATGTGATGTCCTGTCTACGGGAAAGTCCATATAAAAGACCCCTTGCTGCTTATCAGAAAGAGTAGCCTATGTGGCGGCACTGGGTTTCCTCCAAATAAATATGCAAGAATGACAATATGTTTGACATACAATAGCTGATGATGAAAATCAATGTGATCTAAAGGCATCATAAAATAAAACAAACCTTTCTTTGTGTGTATGTGCAAGAACCCATCCAGGTTCCACAGACTTTCATCAGGTTCTTAAAATCAAGGTGGGCGTTGCCTTTCCTGGCCAGAACAGGAAGTTTGTTCGATAAGGCACTACCTGTATATGTTAGTGCTTTGACTCTTTTTTTCTTCTTTCTTTTCTTGAAGATTTATACTGCCTATTATGGATAAGCCTGAATAGACTTGTTTTCACCATTAGACAGTTTGTCGATAGAAAGCCCGAGCCTACACTTTTACTGACCCAAGGGATTTTTAACTTCCCACACCACATAGACATGGTATGAGAGCAACTGGCCTTTGATGACGCTGTAAGTTATCCACAGTGGTGGAAATCCAAATTGGCAGAGGTGGGGCCACGGGGAATCGAATCACTGACCTTCAGATTAGGAGTCTGACCTAGAAAAAAGTCAGACACTCTAACCACTCCGCCACAGAGAACACCACTAATTTGTTCGTCTCCTTCTTAGGGGCATTAAGTAGATAAAGTTCCCCCGCTTGGTCTTACCACTATGAGGGTTTAGACAACTTATCGCTCATCACAGGATCTGTTGTATAGCAGAGAAAGAAGGCGGAAACTCTGCCTTTAACTGAGGTAACTCATATTAGCTTTGTCATACAATTCCCTCACTGTCAGTGTCCTGTCTGTACAGACAGGGTTGATTAGTTGGTTTGTGTCAGAGCAAAATCGAAGGTGTTATCAGAATAGGTACTGACTTGTGACAGCTCACAATCATGGTGACTTTACTTTATAGTGCTCCCCCATTGGGAGACCAGGCCACTGGCACCAACATCCCACACAGTCACATTATCCGGATACAGTGCTAACCAGTCCTTGTCCTATCCTATTATTGCTAAGCGCCAGGCTAGGTAGCGACAAGTATCAATGTATAAGTTATTGGTTTGACTCGGATGGGATTTGAACTGTCAACCTCCTGCACGGGTAGCCTTGCGCTCTACCGATTCGGTCACCACGTCCGGTAACAGGCCACGGTGCTATGATTTTGATTCACTCCACTTTGTCACCTTGTTCTTTACTTACTACCCCATAATTATCAGTCACATGTTCGCAGAATAATGGTCTTGCATGGTAAGAGGCCTTGTCATTTATAAAGCATTTGATTTTCCGAAGTGCATAGATTTTCATGGCAGTTAGCTGATTTAGTCTTGTCAGTTTTTCTTTTCCATTAGGAGTGCAATAAAGTATGTTTCCTAAATTAAAATATCATTTTCTATGTGTTTGTGATAAGCATCTACGCTAACACTGGACGCGGTGGCCGAATCCATTGCGCGCAAGCTTCCCGTGCGGAAGAATGCAAGTTAAAATCCCAGTCGAATCAAACCCATGACTTATAAAATTGATACTTGTCACTACCTAGCCTGGCGCTCGGCATTAATAGGATATGACAAGGACTGGTTAACACAATATCAAGATAATATGACTGTGTGAGACTTAAGGGTCATGGTGCCACTGGTCTGGTCTCCCAGTGGGGCAGCACTATCAAGTAAAGTCGCCATGAGTGTGCACTGTCACAAGTCTACACCCATCCTGATATGACCTTACATGATGCTGGGATGTAAAACAACAAAATAAAAAACAGAAACAAACAAAGCATTGCTGTTGCGAACATGCCGATGGTAGTCTTCTTCGTTTGTGACTTGCACATCAATACAATAAGACTACTACGCGCATGACACCTTATATTTAGACATATATCGGATATGGTTGTCAGGTGTCGGGGCGCAAAGGGAGTATATATATTCTCTAGCCTTTTACTAACTCTGGTAGGCGTCGATGGTTGCCATGGTTACATAAGGGCAGGTCTTCATCGCCTTTCATCTCCCCCTGGTGGAAGAAGCCCCAACCAGGCTAATGAGACCCGCTTGTTGAGGTTTTAGAGCTAAACCATCTAAGGAATTTAATCAGAGGATAGATTCCAAGTAGATCCATGATACTAATGATACATTTGTTGTTGTTGGTTTTACGTCCTAGCAACATCTATGGTCATATCAGGTTGGATGGTTGTTGGATATTGACATCCTGGCAACAGCTAAGGTCATATCAGGACGGGCACTGACTTGTGACAGTGCACGCTCATGGTGACTTTATAGCACTGCCCCACTGGGAAATCAGGCTGCCACCACCATGACTCAATATCCCATGCAGTCCCATCCTGACACTGAGCCAACCGGTCCTTGCATTATCCTAGTAATGCCAAGCACCAGGCTAGGTAGTGACAAGTATACATTTTGTAAGTCATTGGTTTCACTCGACCAGGAATCAAAGTCTGAACCTTCCGCACTGGACGTCTGCGCTCTACCGATTCGACCACCAAGTCCGGTGGCCAATAAGGCATCGATTCGACAATAATAAGTACACCAATAACATAATATACAGAAATACCGAAAATATCCTCAACCCATTTATATCTGCATAATTTATTATACCTAATAAGCCAATAAGGCATCGATTCGACAATAATAAGTACACCAATAACATAATATACAGAAATACCGAAAATATCCTCAACCCATTTATATCTGCATAATTTATTATACCTAATATATACAGTGGAGTTGCTGCATGTTCATATATATATATATATATTATATATGTGATGTATAACGAATTATACGAGTATAGAGATATGTAAGGGAATTATTATCATTATTGTTATACTCCGTGAGACCCAACACTGTATCGGTGGCGCCACCTACAGCCTCCTCACCTCCACTGATGTAGACCAGTGTCAGTCGCACTGGAGGATATATATATACATATATATATACATAACCAGTAAAACCTCTCTAAGTCGACCGACCTTGGGACTGACTTTAAATGGTCCATTTAACGAGATGGTCGGTTTAGGGTGTTAGAATATGGTTACAATGGTATTGTTGGGGCCCAAATAAAGCGCTCGATCATTTATTTTGAATAAAATATAGTTTGTTTTATTTAACGACGCCTCTAGAGCACATTGATTTTGATCACAAGTCTATCGGCTATCGGACGTCCAAGGATATTGAATAAAGACAACTGGATTGAGTAGAAACATAATATCTGCCAATGTTTGTCAGCTTTACTAATTTAAAAGGCTGAAAGATTCCGTGGCGTAGGTTTGTTTGTTTGTTGTTTTACGTCCTAGCAAGATCCAGGGTCATATCAGGACTGGTACTGACTTGTGACAGTGCACACTCATGGCGACTTTATAGTGCTGCCCCACTGGGAGACCAGGCCACCAGCACCATGACCTGACATCCCACTCAGACACATTATCCTGACACTGAGCCAACCAGTCCTTGCTCTATCCTAAAAATGCCGAGCACCAAGCTAGGAAGCAACAAGTATACATTTTTAAGTCATTGGTTTGACTCGACCAGGGTTCGAACCCACAATCTACCAAAACGGTAGATGGATGCTCAACTCATTCGGCCGTCCCGTCTGGTAGTTTAGCATAAAGAAGATAGCTTGAACAGGTAAAAGCTAATAAGTAGAAAATTGTGTTATTTATACGCGTCTAATATACTATGCATCATCTATGTACATCGCTCTATTTATAAAGTCTATTGCAAAATACATAGGTGTCCAGAAACAAGGTCTTGTTCCAACAAAATGTCCGTTTTAGACAGAACCAACGTGGTGATTCCTAGAGCAGGGGATAAAAGGGGGGAAATGGAGTAAACTGACTGCAATGGCATAGGTGGTGCCCCAATAGCCCTGGGGCCGTATGCATGGGCTGGTGCTAGTACCCTAACCGCGGCTATTTTGGCACCACACGGCTAACGGTCGAAAATCAGCATGCATGAGCCGGTGCCAGCGCTAACCGCCGACCATAGCCTAGGCTAAGTTACCCTGATTACAAGTCAGGTTTAACTGCTAGCCGCGCCGGTTAGTGTGCATGTGAGGGTCTCAATCTATTCAATGCTGTCATATTTAACAGAATTACACATGCAATAAGTGAAATTTTATCAATTTAACCCTAAATTCGAACCGATATTAATGCAGCCGCCACATTGGCGACGTTATTCATATTGTCGAATCGACGAATGTAAAGTATACAAATCGCCGCCGCCGTAGCGACGTCGATATCCATACTGTCCAACATCAACTAAACATGGCCGCTGCCGTCGCCGCCGAATAGGCGGCAATATATTAGGCCCAAATCTATCCAATGCTGTTATATTTAACAGAATTACAAACTCCATAAATGAAATTTAATCAAATTAACCCTAAATTCGAACCGATATTAACGCTCCCGCCGCATTGGCGGCCTTATTCATATTGTGAAATCGAGGGAATTCCCAAATCTATAAATAATTTCAAGGTTAGCTATCGGTCCCGGGTAGTCCATTTATGCATATAGCTTGACCTAATTAACCAAGGCCCTCCTAGCCGCGGATAGCTATCCCAAAGCGAGCTCCTATCTCCGGCTAAGCCTAACTCCGATTCATGCATACGGGCCCTGACAGTGAAAGGCCCAGTCACACCTTACCGGACTGGGGAACCGGACGAGAACCGGTCACTGTCCGGTACTGTACGGCGATGTCCTGTACATGTCCGGTACCAATCCGGCGGTGTCCGGTGTTGTCCGGTACAAGTTTTGAACATGCACAAAATTCTACCGGATACCGCCGGACTGAGGTGTCCGGTTGGTGTCCGGTTTGTCCGGTACCCATCCAGTATCCATCCGGTACCCATCCAGTACCCATCCGTACATGTCCAGTACCCATCCGTTACATGTCCGGTTCTCGTCCGGTTCTCATCCGGTACATGTACGGTACTTATCCGGTTGTCCGGCGGCAATTGACCCAATTACACTCCTTTTAGATACATTTCGATACATTTTGTGTAGCGGAGAGCACCGGACTAGACAATTATTTGTCCGGTGGTGTCCGGTACTCAGTCCGGTAAGGTTTGACAGGTGCATTAGGGATTGATGCTGGTGATGGTGATGGTGATGGTGGTGATGATTCAGCACATTAATACTAAAGACACGATTTGCCTTAATTCATTGGTGGACTTTACATCTTAGTAACACCTAAGACCAAATTAAGATGGGTATTGGTTCGTGTATTTGCTTCTTGGAGTTTTACGTCCTAAAACCATATAAGGTCACATCAAGACAGGTACCACCTTGTGACAGCCCTCACTCTTGATGTATTTATAGTGTTGCTCCATTGGGATACCAGGCCATCCAGCACCATGAACTGATATCCGACTCAGTCAGATTATCCTGATAGCGAGACACAGGTCCTTGCCCTATCCTATTAATAGCGAATGGTAGACAGGAAGTGTGAACACTTATTTATCTCTTGAACACTTATTAATCTCTATTAAAGCTGCAGTCCAACCAAACATCAGATTGTCAAAACCAAAACAGTCCTAAAATTGATCCTACCTATCCGGGTTTAGATACTGGTGCACTTGCAAAGCATTTGTTGCTGCATACATGAAGATCCTAAGCCAGTTTAAAAGAACCTGTTATTGCTATAATAATTGTAATGTACTTGCCACAATTAATTTGGCATGTTTTAACTATCTCCAATATCATAATGTTAGCCATTTAAAATACAGGTTACTTCGAACTAAAGTAAATTATATCGATCAACCCAATGTATTTTATCTCAGAAAATACCATCGGAGTGTCCAACTTTCCCATCAAGCACTGGCCTAAGTATTGGCAAATCTCTATTTTGAAAGCCATTGCTTTGACTCGGACGGGTTCTCTTACATTAATTTAATCGTCCTTCTGTGTAGCAAGAAATGTCCAATAAGTGCAGGAATATGTAAGTTTGAATATATTTGGGATCAGACCTAGGGAAGTGCTTTAGAATCGATTTATATTTGCTTCGGATTATGGGTTCTTTAATGCAGTGTTATATTTGCTTCTAATTCTAGCAGCTTTGCTGGTTCTTGGCAATGGTTGTCATTGCCATGCAGGTATCAATGAACAGTAACCATCCATAAGTAGAGAAGAATTTTGGCTTGCAGCCAAAATTACCCCATTTTGTAATTTTTGTTGTTGTTATCTCCCTACTACAGACGCTTATTTGTTTGGGGTTTTACGTCTTGCTAATATCCAAGGTCATATCAGGATGTTTGTTGTTGTTTCACGTCCTAGGAAAATCTAAGGTAATATCAGGACGGGTACCGACTTGTGACAGTGCTGCCCCCCTGGGAGACCAGGCTGCCAGCACCATGACCTGATAATTGATATCCCACTCAATCACATTACCCTGACACTGAGCCAACCAGTGCTTGCCCTATCCTAATAATGCCAAGCGCCTGGCTAGGAAGCAACAAGTATCAATTTTTAAGGGCAGAACCCATGTGTTTTTTAACCCATGGGTTCTGCCCTTGAGAGAGTCAGCACTCATGGTAACTGTATAGTGTTGCCCCACTGGAAGACTAGGCTGCGGACACCATGAACCAATTTCCCACTCAGTCACAATATCCTGATACTGAGCTAACCAATCCGTGCCCTTTGCTAGTAATGCTGAGCGCCAGGTTAGGTAACGACAAGTATTAATCTTGTAAGTCATTGGTTTGACTCGGCTTGGATTTGAACTCCCGACCTTCCACACGGGACATCTGCACTCTTAGCTACTCAGCTCATTTCATATTTAATATTTCACTATCACATTATTTACACGGTACGCGGTGGCCCACTCACTAGTGTGGAAATCAAACCAATGACTTAGAGAATTGATACTTGTCACTACCTAGCCTGGCACTCAGCATCAATAGGATAGGGCAAGGACTCGGTAGCTCAGTGTCAGGATAGTGTGACTGAATGGGATATCGGGTCATGATGTCAGCAACCTGGTCTCTCAGTGGGGCAGCACTATAAAGTCACCATGAGTGCGCACTATTAGAAGTCAGTACCAGTTCTGGTATGACCATATACATGACCATATAATAGGGGTTGCTAAGACATAAAACCCCAATAAACAAACCACATTATTTATAAATACCTGTATTCACTACACACGGAGGTTTTTTTAAATGTTCTATAATAATCTCTTGCAGCGAGTAAATAGGAGGCCTTGCAGCCAAACATCGGAAATGACGTAACAGGTCACTTATCACAGTGAGTACCGTGAACTCAATGAGCAGATGCCAGCAAATTGTGCTTGAATTAGACACAGAGACCATCCCGCTGAAATATTTCTTTTGTCTGGGAGTTGAAACAGATGTCAGGTACTGTCACCCGTGCAAGTGTATGTGTGTGTTGGGTGTGTGTGTGGGTGGGTGTGTGGGGGTGGTGTTATGGGTGGGTGGTGGTGTGGGTGGGTGTGGTGTGAGTGTGGATGTGTGGGGGTGTGGGGGTTGGGGGTGTGGGTGGGTGTGGTGTGTGGGTGGGTGTGGTGTGAGTGTGTGGTGTGGTGTGGGTGTGTGGGTGTGTGGGTGTGTGGGTGTGTGTGTGTGGGTGTGTGTGTGTGTGGGTGAGGGTGTGTGTGTGGGGGTGGTGTGTGGGCGTGTGGGAGTGTGGTCGTCTCCAGACGGTGTAGGTAGGTGTCTGTCACTGAGGGCATCACTGAGTGAGAGGGAGTGAGACCATGACTGGGTGAGTGGGTGGGTGAGAGTGTGTATGGGTGGGTGAGTGTGTATGGGTGAGTAGGTGGGTGAGTAGGTGGGTGATTGTGTGTGTGGGTGAGTGTTGGTGTCGGTGAATGGGTGAGTGTGTGTGTGGGTGGGTGTGTGGGTGTGTGGGTGGGTGAGTGTGTGTATGGGTGAGTAGGTGGGTGATCGTGTGTGGGTGAGTGTGTGTGTGGGTGAATGGGTGAGTGTGTGTGTGGGTGGGTGAGTGTGTGTGTGGGTGGTGAGTGTGTGTGTGGGTGGGTGAGTGTGTGTATGGGTGAGTAGGTGGGTGATCGTGTGTGGGTGAGTGTGTGTGTGGGTGAATGGTGAGTGTGTGTGTGGGTGGTGAGTGTGTGTGTGTGGTGAGTGAGTGTGTGTATGGGTGAGTAGGTGGGTGATCGTGTGTGGGTGAGTGTGTGTGTGTGTGGGTGAATGGGTGAGTGTGTGTGTGTGGGTGAATGTGTGTGTGGGTGAATGGGTGTGTGGGTGTGTGGGTGTGTGAGTGTGTGTGAGTGTGGCCTTGTGTGTCGGTGAATGGGTGTGTGAGTGTGTGTGTGAGTGTGTGAGTGTGTGAGTTTGTGAGTGTGTGAGTGTGTGAGTGTGTGAGTGGGTGAGTGTGTGTGTCGGTGCGTGAGTGTGTGTGTCGGTGAATGGGTGTGTGAGTATGTGTGTGTGGGGGAGGTGAGTGGGTGAGTGTGTGAGTGAGTGTGTGAGTGTGTGTGTCGGTGAGTAGGGTGGTGATTGTGTGTGTGAGTGTGTGTGGGTGAATGGGTGGGTGAGTGGGTGGGTGGGTGGCGAGTGGGTGGGTGAGTGAGGTAGTGCGTGGGTGGATGAGTGTGTGTGGGTGAGTGTGTGTGGGGGTGAGTTGTGGGTAAGTGTGTGGGTGAGTTTGTGGGTGAGTGAGTGAGTGTTTTCAGTTGCATTATCCAATGGTTTTGAGTTTCAGCTATATACTTTAGATAAATACTTTAGCTTGTTCGTTAAACTCTACTTTAATTAAGGGTACCTTTTTAGTTTCAAGGGTTAACTTGTGATATCTTTAAAGTGAAAACAGGCCAACATTAATTGTGGTGCGCACACCGAAATGCTGGACATAGGCCTTTTTTGTTTGTTACAGATGTGTATGAGTAGAATCGTAACACAAGAACACCAAAACTACAACAATTGAAGTGTTCAGACGCAACAACCGACGAACGCCATCCAGGGAAAAAATGAAACCATGACTACCACATTTGAGCTGAAGCTGCCATCATTCCAATAGTCCAATCTAGATTTCCCCCCTCACAGAAGTTGACAAATTCCCTATATTGTGCCCTATTCAAGATGAAATTAATAGACTTTAAATTCTATTTCACAGAAATGGATTTGTCGGTTTTTGTACCTGAATCTTTCATTAATGTTTTATGAGAATACCAGTATCTAAGCTGGATATATAGGCTCAAATATGTCTAAGTATCTGGGTTTTGAAAATGTTATGTCTCTATAACAGACATTCCATCACCCCCCCCCCTCACACACACACACACACACACACCAGCATCATCACGACGAACAACCGTCGACGAACAACAGTCGGCATTGATATATCCTGTTTTTAAATCTTTTCGCTATCTATGGGAGCAGACAGTTGGCCATTATCAGTAAACCACGCAACTTATAAAAAAAAACACTTTAAAAAACAATGCCCCCCCCCCCACCTGAAACAAATATACATCACTTCTCATTTTGACAATCATTTTAAAATTGAGAAAAAAACACCATTTTGCAGTGTTCTTGCCACAACAGGATTTAGATCAAACCTAAATCATTGCTATATAATATGGGTGTCATATTCATGATAACTTAGGGTACCCTTCCACCCCTCCAAAAAAAAACCCACCAAAATCACCGATCTTTTTGACAATCATTTTGATTTTGGAAATAGCATCGTGCATTGAACCAGCCCCATAAGGATTTAGATAAAACCTTTAAAAAACTGTTTTATAATATCGGTGTCATGTTCACATTCATTTAGGATATGCCCCACCCACCAGCCCAAACAATTAAAAATCACCTATCATTTTGACAATCACTTTAATTGAAAAAAAAACACCCAACATTGTACGGTCATCCAGCCCCATCGGGATTAAAGATAAAACCTAAAATATTGTTATATAATACGGGTGTCATAGCCATGTTAATTTAACAACAAAGAAAACAAACAAAGATCATTATTTTGACAATCATTTTAATTTCTGAAAAAAAATATTGCAAAAAAAAATCTTTATTTTGACAATCATTTTAATTTCGTAAAAACATATTGCGCAGTGATTCAGTCCCATTGGGATTTAAATACAACTCTAAAAGAAATTGTTAAGTAACATGAGGGTCATGTTCATGTTAATTTGGTGTATGTCCTTTGGGTTGTTCCTGACAGTTACAGGTAACAAGAGCTCACTAAAAATAGATGCCGACAAATAAAAATAAAAGAATAAGAGGACAGTGAAAGAGGCAGTGTTGTAAAAGATGTGCATGTCTTTGGCCAAGATGTGTGTACTCCTCCAGTGATGATACAGAGAAACCTGTTCTCGAACTACTAGTAGAATAATGGAGCCAACTACTACTACTACTACACCGGAGATGTGTCGTGGGGATGAGGTTTATGGATAGGCATTTGTTTGTTTGTTGTGGTTTTACTTCCTGGCAACATCTAAGATCATATCAGGATGGGTACCGACTTGTGACAGTGCACATTCATGGTGAATTTATAGTGCTGCCCCCACTGGGAAACAGGCCACTGGCACCATGACCCAATTTCCCATGCAGTCCCATTATCCTGATGCTGAGCTAACCAGTCCTTGCCCTATCCTAGTAATGCCGAGTGCCAGGCTAGGTAGCGACAAGTATCAATTTTGTAAGTCATTGCTTTGACTCAGCCGGGATTCAAATTCCCGACCTTCCACACGGGAAGCCAGCGCTCTACCGATTCGTCCACCGCGTCGGATCCTCTGCTTGTGCTGTTTCACCTTAGGGAGGAGAGGGGGCGCACTATTTAGAACGTCGTCTCACAGTTAATGTGTAGTTTCCTGGGTACTGAGGTGTAACCGTTGGCATTACACATTCGCCTGGGGTCATCCCGGGGTCATCCCGGGGTCGTCTAGCTAGTACCCCAGTCACACTAGGCTTGAAAAGTAAAACTTGTTTTATTTAACGACGCCTCTAGAGTATATTGATTTATATCATTGGCTATTGCACCTCAAATATATAGGTGGGTATGGTGGGGGTGTAGGTGTAAGGGGTGTGTAGGGGGTGTGTAGGGTGTGTGTGAGGGAGGTGTATTAGGTGGTTTGCGGTGGAGTTGTAGGGGTCTTGCAGAGCGGCACCTGACAATCTTTAGCATCCCTAAACACTGCTGACATATTTCTTTGAGAGAAAACCTGCTGCTGCCACATAGGTTACTCTTTCTGATAAGCAGCAAGGGGTCTTTTATATGCATTCTCCCACAGACAGGGCAGCACCTACCAAAGCCTTTGATGAACCAGTTGTCGACTACTGGTTGGCACTAGGCCTACGACCACGTGTGACCACTATGGTCACAAGTAGTTTTTTGGTGCAACACCTGCAACTGTCCTGCGACCAAAATGAGGAAACATGATTGGTTATCAGTGAAGACCAAATAGAGACCTTTTTGCAACAATCTGTGACCATCTGCGACCACCCAGGGTTTTATTTTTGTCACAAGTGGTTGCGAGGCTAGTGTGACTGGGCCGTTTCCCAACAATATCTTTTGATAAACACATGCAGGCAAACACACCCCAGTGATACACAGTAATAAAGAAATTATGTACAATATGCAATCATACACTACGTATTTAACCAGCATTATTATTTAATTTTTCATGGTTTAAATCACCTAAAATAAGTCATTATCTTTACAACAACAACATAATTTAAGCAACATTTAACTTCTGTAAGGGTCCATTAAAATATTACGTGACGCTATTTTTGTCAAAATTAAAACACCCTCCCATTTGCATAATGTTTGCATAATATATATGAAGAGTTCAGGCGAAAACCCCCGTAAGCGCCAGTCCGAATATTGAGGTAACCCTAGACCATACCCGCCACATAATGCTAGGAATTACACCCCCTAAGCGCTACGTAATATGTGAATGGCCCCTAAAGAGTTGGCGCGGAGTTGTTGGTAAATGTACCATTTCCATGATTGACGCGGGACTTTTGGTACAGACTGGAGATGCATGTCAAAGGGAGGGGTGACCCTACTACGCCTTGGAAGCAGACGGAATGGCCTAGTGTATTCAGCGCCAACTTCCCATCCGGCAGGTCATGGTATCAAGTAATGGCAGAGCCAACTGTCAAGGTATTTATTACAAATCCTAGATGATATTTGGTTGTTTGTTGTTTTACATCCTAGCAACATCTGATGTCATATCAGGACGGTTACACACTTTAGACAGTGTGTACTCATGGTGACTTTGAGGTGTTTCACCACTGGCCGCTGGCACCATGATCTGATTTCCCACTCAGTCACATTATCCTGACACTGTGCTAACCAGTCTTGGCCATATCCTATTAATGCCGAGCACAAGGCTAGGTAGTGACAAGTATCAATTTTATAAGTCATTGGTTTGACTCGGCTGGGATTCGAACTCCCAACTTTCTACACGGGAAGCCTGCGCTCTACCGATTCGGCCACCACGTTCTGTAGTTTGAGTTGAGTTTCATTTAACTAAAACCATGCAGTAAGGTAAACGTATGGCTTCCCCAAGGGGTGATCTTCCAGTCGAGCAAGGATCAATTTAGTGAATCATTGCTTTGATTCGGCCGGGATTCAAACCCTCGACCTTCCACACGGGACACCAGCCAGGGAAGCGGGTGCTCTAACCAGTTGGCCAGCCTGTCGAGATTTAGTTTCGTGAAGAACTTGGGTTGATGGGTTGACGGGGTTGACGGGGTTGACGGGGTTGACGGGTTGACGGGTTGACGTGTTGACGGGTTGACGGGTTGACGCGTTGATGGGTTGATGGGTTGATGGGTTGATGGGTTGATGGGTTGATGGGTTGATGGGTTGATGGGTTGATGGGTTGATGGGTTGACGGGTTGACGGGTTGACGGGTTGACGGGTTGACGGTTAACGGGTTGCTAAGTGGACCGCGTCCAGGGTTCATGTCGTAGTTTCGTAACGGGGCTGGGAAGTCACGCAAGTGTATCACCGTACCCCCCCCCCCACCTCTCCACCGCATACCCCCCCCCCAACACCCACACACCCACCAAGTCTAACAAAGCAACATTCCAACCGTGTAACACGGGTGGGATGGCCGAGTCGATAAAGCATTGGCTTCCCATGCGGCATGGGGTGGGTTCAATCTTCCCGGCTGAGGCAATTCAAAGAATTACAAATTTGATAAATCACTTTTTGTTTTTGTTTAGTTTTTGTTTAAATTTTGTTTAGTTTTGGCTTTGTCTTGGCTTTGTCTTGGCTTTGTCTTTGTCTTGGCTTTGTCTTTGCTTTGTCTTGGATTTGTCTTTGCTTTGTCTTGGATTTGTATTTGCTTTGTCTTGGATTTGTCTCGGATTTGTCCTGGATTTGTCTCGGATTTGTCTCGGATTGGTCTGGGCTTTGTCTGGGATTTGTCTGGACTTTGTCTGGGCTTTGTCTGGGCGTTTTCTGGGCGTTGTGTTGGCTTTGTGTCGGCTTTGTGTTGGCTTTGTGTTGGCTTTGTCTGGGCTTTGTCTTGGCTTTGCTTTGACTTTGCTTTGTCTTAGTTGTGTCTTTGTTTTGTCTTTGTTTTGTCTTTGTTTTGTCTTTGTTTTGTCTTTGCTTTGTCTTTGCTTTGTCTTTGTTTTGTCTTAGTTGTGTCTTTGTTTTGTCTTTGTTTTGTCTTTGTTTTGTCTTTGCTTTGTCTTTGTTTTGTCTTCGTTTTGTCTTTGTTTTGTCTGCAAGGAGCAGTGAAATGAGGAAGAACAATAGATATTATCCTCTGCGACTGAAATTTCCATGTACCCAAAAAGAAATAAAAGAAAAAAGCTGATGATCTCCAAGTTACCCATTTGTTGTCAATGTTCCCCCAAAAGTAATAGTAGAACAGGTGCTAATGGTGAACCTCATATTTGTATCTGGAAAAAAATATGATCCTAAGAATCAAAAGCTATCAGACTATGCAACTGTCATCACTTTAAATAGTGATTGTGTTGGTCCTTTCAATGGTGAACCATTCAAACAAGTAACACATATTTAAATATGAAAATATAAAGTGGCATGACCATGTTATTCCAATCAAGCAATTTTATATATATATAATATATTATTTAGATCTTCATACATAAACACAATAAGCAAACTAGTTGATTAAGAACATTAAATCTGGCTGGGATTTTTCCTTCTTGGGTACTGGGCGCAGTGGCTTAATTGGTGCAGCGTGGGCCTCAAGTGTGGAAGGTCGGGAGTTAGGTTCTCGGTCGAGTCAAACTAATGACTTGAAAAGTATTGCTTCCTAGCCTGGCGCTCGGCATTAATAGGATAGGGCAAGGACTGGTTGGCTCAGTGTCAGGATAATGTGACTGATAGACAGATGAAATGGTTTTGGGGGTTAAAACTTTTTTTTAAAAGCTTTTGTTTCATTTAAAAAGGTTTGTTTATAGATTTGTATGGTGGTTTTTGAAATAGCTTTTCTAAAAGCTTTCTTTCCATTTTAGCTTTTTTTAAAAGCTTTTTTTCCAGTTATTTTTTAAAATAATGTTTTGCTTAATTTCTTTCTTTAGCCTTTTTTCAATTTTAAGCATTTAATCATTCTTTTAAATAAATTATCGAGTACTGGATTTCGCACCTGTGCATTACTGAAGATTTGAAATTAGATTTTTCTTTTTAAAAGAAGCTATTTGAAAATCGAAGAACAATGAGTACACAATTTAATCTGATTTTTTTTCTCCAAAAGAAGCTATTTGAAAAACCAAATTCAACACTACTTTAATGATACGAAGAGCAATGAGCACATAATTTATTTCTAAACACCAGATTCTGATAATGACACTCAGATTGTACTCAGACTGTCCAGGATAATGTGACTGATAGACACTTCCTGTCTACCATTCGCTATTTCGCTATTTCGATTGGGATATCGGGTCATGGTACTGGTGGCCTGATTTCCCACTGGGGGCAGCACTATAAAGTCGCCATGAGTGCGCACTGTCACAAGTCGGTACCCGTCCTAATATGACCTTAGATGTCGCTAGGACGTAAAACAACAATACATACTCCATCTTGAGTGCAAACCAAGTGCACCCAGGCTACTCACAGCCTAACAATGAGCACACACATAGTATCGGTCCGGTAAACATTGGAAAGAACCCTTCAAAAGATAAACTGTGTACACTGCTCCGTAACCATCGCTTCACAACCAATGTGGAATTAGTGAGAATTAAAATTACGTTCAGGTAAATTTGTAATGTTTTGAGTCAAATGTTTTATTGATGTTTACAGGGTTTTACGCCTGAACTCTTCATATATGCTATGCTTGCTATATATATGTGCTATATTATTTATGTAAATAGAAATAATAAGGGTATTGACATATTTATTATTACTTTATTCCTGTGTGCCTGATTCAATTTTTTTTAAAGTTTGTTTTATTTAATGATGCCTCTAGACCACATTAATTTTTATCATCAGCTATTGGACTTAAATATTTGGTCATTCTGACACATTTGTTTGGAGGAAACCTGCTGCCACCACATAGGCTACTCTTTCCGATAAGCAGGAAGGGGTCTTTTATATGCACTTTCCCACAGAATGGACATCACATACCAGATACTATTTCACTGCACTTGGTCCGCTAGATGTTCTCAGTCCAAGTCTAATTATACTTTATTATGTTTGCCCAATATAACACGCCAGATATTATATTTACTCAAGCCAACTTGTTACCTCCTCTTCTTATTGATAGCGACTATGGCATATACAGTAAAACCTCTCTAACTGACCACCTCCACAGATCGACCACTCCCGAATCCGTGAGAGCGCAGTCTTCCATTGCAGAAGGTCATGAGTTTGAATCCAAGCCAATTCAAATGAATGACTTTTACTAAATTGATACCTGTCGCTACCTAGCCAGGTGCTCGGATACTTGTCGCTACCTAGCCAGGTGCTCGGCATTACGAGGATAGGGCAAGGAGTGGTTAGCTCAGTATCGGGGACTGCATGGGAAATTGGGTCATGGCGCCGGTGACCTGATTTCCCAGTGGGGCAGCACTATAAAGTCGCCATGAGTGCACACTGTCACAAGAAATGACCATTGATGTTGGTGACTTCATGGTGACTTCATAGTATTGCCCCACTAGGAGATCAGGCTGATGGTACCCGATATCCCACACAGCCACATTTTCTTGATACTGTGCTAACCAGTCCTTATCCTATCTTAGTAATGCTGAGCACTGGGTTAGGTAACACCAAGTATAAATTTAGTAAGTCCTAGCCCTAGTCATACATAGCCAGACGAGCCCCGGATTTTGAGCCGGTCCACCCACGGACTAACGGCCCGGACGGTCCCGGACTGCCACGGATAAAATCACTGTTTTCATCCTCGCAGTCACACTTTCCCGGATGAGCCCCAGACAAGCCCCGGACCGCCCCATACCACCCCCGGACTGTGTACACTGCTCCGTAACCATCGCTTCACAACCAATGTGGAATTAGTGAGAATTAAAATTACGTTCAGGTAAATTTGTAATGTTTTAAGTCAAATGTTTTATTGATGTTTACAGGGTTTTACGCCTGAACTCTTCATATATGCTATGCTTGCTATATATATGTGCTATATTATTTATGTAAATAGAAATAATAAGGGTATTGACATATTTATTATTACTTTATTCCTGTGTGCCTGATTCAATTTTTTTTAAAGTTTGTTTTATTGAATGATGCCTCTAGACCACATTAATTTTTATCATCAGCTATTGGACTTAAATATTTGGTCATTCTGACACATTTGTTTGGAGGAAACCTGCTGCCACCACATAGGCTACTCTTTCCGATAAGCAGGAAGGGGTCTTTTATATGCACTTTCCCACAGACAGGACATCACATACCAGATACTATTTCACTGCACTTGGTCCGCTAGATGTTCTCAGTCCAAGTCTAATTATACTTTATTATGTTTGCCCAATATAACACGCCAGATATTATATTTACTCAAGCCAACTTGTTACCTCCTCTTCTTATTGATAGCGACTATGGCATATACAGTAAAACCTCTCTAACTGACCACCTCCACAGATCGACCACTCCCGAATCCGTGAGAGCGCAGTCTTCCATTGCAGAAGGTCATGAGTTTGAATCCAAGCCAATTCAAATGAATGACTTTTACTAAATTGATACCTGTCGCTACCTAGCCAGGTGCTCGGATACTTGTCGCTACCTAGCCAGGTGCTCGGCATTACGAGGATAGGGCAAGGAGTGGTTAGCTCAGTATCGGGGACTGCATGGGAAATTGGGTCATGGCGCCGGTGACCTGATTTCCCAGTGGGGCAGCACTATAAAGTCGCCATGAGTGCACACTGTCACAAGAAATGACCATTGATGTTGGTGACTTCATGGTGACTTCATAGTATTGCCCCACTAGGAGATCAGGCTGATGGTACCCGATATCCCACACAGCCACATTTTCTTGATACTGTGCTAACCAGTCCTTATCCTATCTTAGTAATGCTGAGCACTGGGTTAGGTAACACCAAGTATAAATTTAGTAAGTCCTAGCCCTAGTCATACATAGCCGGACGAGCCCCGGATTTTGAGCCGGTCCACCCACGGACTAACGGCCCGGACGGTCCCGGACTGCCATGGATAAAATCACTGTTTTCATCCTCGCAGTCACACTTTCCCGGATGAGCCCCAGACAAGCCCCGGACCGCCCCATACCACCCCCGGACTGTGTACACTGCTCCGTAACCATCGCTTCACAACCAATGTGGAATTAGTGAGAATTAAAATTACGTTCAGGTAAATTTGTAATGTTTTAAGTCAAATGTTTATTGATGTTTACAGGGTTTTACGCCTGAACTCTTCATATATGCTATGCTTGCTATATATATGTGCTATATTATTTATGTAAATAGAAATAATAAGGGTATTGACATATTTATTATTACTTTATTCCTGTGTGCCTGATTCAATTTTTTTTAAAGTTTGTTTTATTGAATGATGCCTCTAGACCACATTAATTTTTATCATCAGCTATTGGACTTAAATATTTGGTCATTCTGACACATTTGTTTGGAGGAAACCTGCTGCCACCACATAGGATAGGCTACTCTTTCCGATAAGCAGCAAGGGGTCTTTTATATGCACTTTTCCCACAGACAGGGACATCACATACCAGATACTATTTCACTGCACTTGGTCCGCTAGATGTTCTCAGTCCAAATCTAATTATACTTTATTATGTTTTCCCAATATAACACGACAGATATTATATTTACTCAAGCCAACTTGTGCCTCCTCTTATTGATACCGATTATTGCATATACAGTAAAACCTCTCTAACTGACCACCTCCACAGATCGACCACTCCCGAATCCGTGAGAGCGCAGTCTTCCACTGCAGAAGGTCATGAGTTTGAATCCAAGCCAATTGAAATGAATGACTTTTACTAAATTGATACTTGTCGCTACCTAGCCAGGTGCTCGGATACTTGTCGCTACCTAGCCAGGTGCTCGGCATTACGAGGATAGGGCAAGGAGTGGTTAGCTCAGTATCGGGGACTGCATGGGAAATTGGGTCATGGCGCCGGTGACCTGATTTCCCAGTGGAGCAGCACTATAAAGTCGCCATGAGTGCACACTGTCACAAGTCGGTACCTGTCCTGAAATGACCATTGATGTTGGTGACTTCATGGTGACTTCATAGTGTTGCCCCACTAGGAGATCAGGCTGATGGTACCCGATATCCCACACAGCCACATTTTCCTGATACCGTGCTAACCGGTCCTTGTCCTATCTTTGTAATGCTGAGCACCGGGTTAGGTAACACCAAGTATAAATTTAGTAAGTCCTAGCCCCAGTCACACATAGCCGGACGAGCCCCGGATTTTGAGCCGGACCACCCACGGACTAACGGCCCGGACGGTCACAGACTGCCACGGATAAAATCACTGTTTTCATCGATTTTTGCCTCGCAGTAACACTTTCCCGGATGAGCCCCAGACAAGCCCCGGTCCGCCCCGTACCACCCCGGACTGCCCCCGGACTGGGCCGGACCCGCCCCGGATGAGGCCGGACCACCCCCGGACTGCCCCAGATCACCCCCGGACTATGCCGGACCACCCCCGGTCTTACGGGGGCAGTCCGGGAGTGGTCCGTGGCTAGGCCAGGGGTAGTCCTGGATAGTCCGGGGATGGTCCGGGGATGGTCCGGGTCAAACCGTGGCTCAAAATGACCCCAGATCACCCCCGGACAGGCCCGGTCCACCCCGGACCACCACCGAAATACCCGGACCACCCCCAGACCACCCCCGGATCAGGCTGGATCAGGCCGGATCAGGCCGGATTGAGCCCGGATCGCAAAATCTCCCGGACCACCCCGGATGTTTTAAACATTTTAAAACATCCGTGGCTGAGCCCGGACGGTGCCGGATGAGCCACGGATCAGGCCGGATCAGGGGGTGTCTGCACGGACGAGCCACGAATGAGCCTTGGATTACCCCGGATCGCCCCGGATCACCCCGGATGGCGGTCTGGGCTCGTCCGGCCCCTGATCCGGGTATGTGTGACTGGGGCTTTAGTTTGACACAGCTGGGATTTGAACTCCCATATTCCACACGGGAAGCCTAGGCTTTAACAGATTCGGCCAACGTGTCCGATATTTTTTCTCTTTTTTTTTAGGGGGTAAAGTTTTATTTTGGGTGAATAAGTTTTCTAGTCACTTCCGAAGCACTGGTCTTCCAGCCCCTTTTTAAATTCAGGATTATTTAAACAAAAACGGTAAATAAAGAACGGTCTATAAAGGGAGCTGTTGTATTCTAATGCCTGGTACACACCTACTGTATATGATTCGTGCACTAAAACTCGTGACTCGACCCGACCCGCTTAAAACTGAAAACGGGCCGATTCATTTTTCGAATCGCAAATCGCAATCGCAATCGCAATCGGCCCGTTTTAGCCCTAAAACTGAGTTTTTAGTCGCGAATCGCTATCGCTAGGTGTGCGCGGGGAGCACACATCTAGCGATTTTTGTGCATGAAACGGGCAGTTTTAGATCATATACGGTAGGTCGGTGCGCACAAACGGTAGGTGTGTACTAGGCATAACACTGCAACCTTAGATCATATTCTATATGTAAGTAACTGCGGTGCATCATATCCGAATGAACAGAGCCTCTGTGCTGAAAGAATAACTTTGCTTGCTGAATCACCAACAACAAAAGAGGTAGGATGTCAATACCTTCCTGACAGCCTTACCCATAATACAACACAATCTGTGCATTCAGAGTTCCGCTGGTTCCTCAAGAAGGCCTGATGCTGATACCCAGGTTCCGAGTTCACAGCTTCAGCTTACATACAGAGGAAGTCTGGGTTGATATCTCTCGGGTTAGTCCCAACGCCAGCCTTCAAAATAGGCCCTATATTTACATTCATGCTACGCTGTTAACCGTATGCCTTATGACGGGCAAACTTGATAAGATCCATACCATACATTTTGTTTCTAATGTAGATCGCAGTGAATTTTTCACAGCAGATATCAAACCCACCCTTTGATTAGATAAAATACCACTTTGTGTACGTGTATTCACTATGTCGCCCACCTTCCGCCATGTAAGCCTCAGCTGTGACCCAGTGTGCTGCGTCACAGCTTCAGTCCTTCATGAGGGACCAGCAGAAACTCGGAATATGCGATTGCGGGGATACTTCTGGAAGTGGCAAGTTCCTCCCCCCCTCACCCCCCCCCCCCGAGCTGTACCCCGTTTATGAACTTACCTGTATGGTAGATGGAGGAGTGGAGGAGAGGGGACGTAGAGGAGGGGTGAGCTGGTAGATAGGGTAACAGAGAGTGGCATCCTTGATCCGAGCTCTCCCTAGTTATTTTGGCTGATAAGAGCAGATCAATATAAACAGCTACACAACTCACATAGGCGTTGTTTAATCTAGAAATCCTCTACCAATTGAGTAAACCAGACAGGGATGGCCGAGGCGGTAAGGTCGCTTGTTGGCGTCCCCTTCTGGGAGGTTGTGGGTTCGAATCCCGACTCAGTCAAACCCAGTGATTTACTAAATTGGTACATGTCACTACCTAGCCTGGCGCTCGGTACTAATAGGATGGGGTAAGAACTAAGGTTTGTTTGTGCTGGGGGTTTTACATCCTGGCGACATCTAAGGTCATATCAGGATGTTGTGTTCTCTGTGGCCGAGTGGTTAGAGTGTCTGACTTTTTTCTAGGTCAAACTCCTAATCTGAAGGTTGGTGGTTCGATTCCCCATGTCCCTACCTCTGTCAATTTGGATTTCCACCGCTGCGTATAACTTACAGCATCATCAAAGGCCGGTTGCTCTCATACCATGTCTATGTGGTGTGGGAGGTTAAAAATCCCTTGGGTTGGTAAAAGTGTAGGCTCAGGCTTTCTATCGACAAACTGTCTAATGGTGAAAACAAGCCTATTCAGACTTATCCATAATAGGCAGTATAAATCTTCAAGAAAAAAAAGGATGGGCACCGACTTGTGATGATGCATACTCAACACAACTTTCATAGTGCTGCCTCATTTGGCTTTTTGACGTCCAATAGCCAAAGATAAAACGCAATGTGCTCTAGAGCCTAGAGGTGTCGTTAAATAAAATAAACTTTATTTTCCTCTGGCAACATATTTCACGGAGTAGGGCCTGCCAAATCAAAGGTAGTCTGACATCAGTTAAACTAATACTAAACTTGACAATATCGACATCATTCTGTGGAAGTGGAACTATCGGCACACCGGGTTAGAAACTGGTAGAGAGTTTAAGACCGTAACTGGAAGTGACCTATTTACAAATGACGTCAAGGAATTCACACAACATATATTTGACATTTGTTCCTTTTATATATACATGTATCGCTCTTCATATAGGTCGATCTGGACACACACTGATCTAATAATATAACTTGTGAACATTAGTTATTGCAATACCATCAAAGGGCAAGTTTTCTTGCTACATTTCTTGATCAAGCAGGGGAAATTTCAATTGGGAAAAATTGGTATTCCTCATTCAATTGCACCTTTCCTATCCTGGTAATGCCGAGTACCAGGCTCGGTAGTGACAAGCATATATTGTAACGTCATTGGTTTGACTTGACCAGGTTTTGAATATCGGGGTAATGCATTGGGTATAAGAGGTAGGTAATACCAATCTGTGGACTTATCGAAGGATGATGAAAATATCATGGACAAAGAAGATCACCAACAAAGAATTTCTCAGAAAAATTAAAAATAAGAAAAGCTTGTTTGCCACTATACAGACAAAGAAACTTATTTATTTTGGCCACATCATTCGTCAGAGTTCAATATACCGTACATTGTTGGAAGGGAAGGTGAATGGCAGCAGAGGGAGAGGGAGACCAAGAACATCATGGTTTACAAATATTTCACAGTGGACAGGCTTGAATTATTCACAGTCTATCAGAACAGCACAACATCGGGACAAGTGGAGAACCATTGCATCCAACCCTCGACTAGAGGATGGAACTATTGATTGATTGATTGAATACCAATCTAAATTGAGGTTTTATCTTTCTTTGGAGCCTATCCTGGGTAGTTAGTTTGTTTGTTTGAGTTCTATGTCCTGATAGAATCTGAGATCATATCATGATGGGTACTGATTTGGGACAATGCGCACTAATTGCGACTTTATAGTGCTACCCCATTGGGATACCAGCCTGCCAGCACCATGGTTCGATTGCCCACTAAGTCACATTATCCTGACAAGGAGCTAACCAGTCTTTGCCCTATCCTCGTAATGCCGAGCGCCAGGCTAGCTAGCGATAACTATTAATTTCGTAAGTAATTGGTTTCACTAGGCTGGGATTCTAACTGTCCTAGTGTCTGATTGTGTGTATGAGTGTCTGAGTGTGTGTCTGAGTGTGTGTCTGAGTGTGTGTCTGTGTGTTTGAGTGTGTCTGAGTGTGTTTGAGTGTGTCTGAGTGTGTTTGAGTGTGTTTGAGTGTGTCTGAGTGTGGCTGAGAGTGTATGTGTGTGTCTGAGTGTGTATGTTTGTGTGTGAGTGTGTGAGTGTGAGTGTGTGTCTGAGTGTGTGAGTGTGTGTCTGAGTGTGTGAGTGTGTGTGAGTGTGTGTGGGGGTGTGTGTGTGAGTGTGTGAGTGTGTGTGTGTGAGTGTGTGAGTGTGTGTGTGAGTGTGTGTCTGAGTGTGTCTGAGTGTGTCTGAGTGTGTCTGTGTGTGTATGTGTGTCATGGTGTGTCTGTGTGTGTATGTGTGTGTCTGAGTGTGTCTGTGTGTGTCTGTGTGTGTCTGAGATTGTTTTGTGTGTCGTGGTGTGTCTGTGTGTGTCTGAGTGTGTCTCTGTGTGACTGAGTGTGTATGTGTGCATGTGTGTGTCTGAGTGTGTGTGTAGCTGAGTGTGTGTGAGTGTCTGAGTGTGTGTGTGAGTGTATCTTGGTGTGTCTGCGTGTCTGTGTTTGAATCAGTGTGTGTCTATGTGTGTCTGTGTGCATCAGTGTCCTTGTGTGTCCGTGTGCGTCAGTGTGCGTGAATGTGAGTCTGTGTGAGGCTGGTAAGTTTGTTGTTTTACGTTCTAGCAACATCTAAGTACATATCAGGATTCCTACCGACTTGTGACCGTGCGCACTCACAGCGACTATATAGTGCTGCCCCACTGAGAATTCAGGCCGCTGGCAGCATGACCCGATTTCCCACTCAGTCACATTATCCTGATACTGAGCTAACCAGTCCTTGCCCTATCTTAGTAATGGCGAGTGCCAGGCTAAGTAGCGACAAGTATCAATTTTGTATGTCATTAGTTTTACTCGACTGGGAATCAAACTCCCAACCTTCTGTATGGGAAGCCTGCGCTATACAGATTCGGCCACCGCGTCCACTGACATATCAGAGAGACATACTACCTGTGGTAAAGGATATATCTCTTATCTTATATTAAATATTATATTAACGTTGCATAACCAGATGGTTTTGAGTATCTGTCATCTTGTTTTAGATAAAATTATATATAAGGTTGATCGTTGTAATCTACCATCATCATCATAATCATCGTCAATTCTTTAACGCTGACGCTTAGCGGGGCACCACAGCTGACTTTGCAACCAGTTTTCTCAAGATTGCTCTGTTCTCGACTGCCCTCTCGGACTTTCCAAGGTCCACACCTGTCCCTTCCCTGATGTTGTCTTCCCACCTCTTCCTTTGCCCGCCTTGTCTTGTTCACACTACCTTACTTTAGTTTGATCGGTTGGTTGTTGGAGTTTTACGTCATGGCAACATCTATGGTCATATCAGGATGGGTACCAACTTGTGACAGTGCACACACTGTTACCCCAGTGGAAGACCAGGCTACAGGCAGGATGGCCTGATATCTAACTCAGTCACATTATCCTGACACTGATCCAACCACTTCTTGCCCTATCCTAATAATGCGAGCATCTGCCTAGGAAGCGACAAGTATCACTTTTTAAGTCATCGGATTGACTCGACCAGGGTTCGAACCCGTTGGTTCGAATCCCACGATCTACCAAAACGGGAGATGGACGCTCAACTCATTCGGCCATGCTGTCTGGCCTTTACTTTGAAGTAATCAATGGTCCAACACCATGTAGAATGTAACAAGTACAATATCCTAGCTATGACACCAATGATGTGTGAAGTATTTACCACCTAATAGCCGATGTCTACTTTTTGTGCTCTGGGGGGGAGGGGGGGGGGGGGGTCGTTAAGCAAGCAAGAAATATTTTTGCAAATGGTTAACCAGACGGGATGGCCGAGTGAGTTAGAGTGTCCGTCTCCCATGTTGCTAGATCGTGGGATCGAATCCTGTTCGAGTCAAACCAATGACTTAAAAATGTATACTTGTCGCTTCCTAGCCAGATGCTCGGCATTACTAGGATAGGGCAAGGAGCAGTGGAATGAGGAAGACCAGTCATCTGCAACTGAAATTTCCCCTGCTTAAATAACTAATGTAACAACAAAAAAACAAAAAAAACATTACACTTAAGGGTGGGATTCGACCCCCATATTACTGCCATTATTGGACTAGCACATCCTAACCATTATACCACTTAGGATCCCTGATGCAATCAGCCTAGCCACACTTACCTGTTCATGCAGCATTGCACCTGGGGATGCTAATGCACCTCATTACACTTTTATAGGTGTTAGGAACTGCACGTCATCAGTCCATGCTATATTGCACAATCAATATAGCAGGGTGTTAGAGTATGTTCTGTAAGCTGACTCATATATATATATACGGCCCAGGAAATTCACATGGAAATAATTATATAAATTAACACGAAGGCTCGCCTTAAGCGAGGGTGGAATAGCCCGACGGTTAAATATATATATATATATATATATGCAATGACCAGACGCAGCTGGCATACAGTGCTTAGAGCCCCTCATAGGTGGCGCCAGTGTGGCCAATACTGTACTACCCAGGACCAGTTAGGTAGGATATGGTCAGTATATACTATAATATAGGGAACTAAAGATAGATAGTGTCCTTGTTTATATTCCCATAATAGATTATAGTGTACATATACATATATATATAGATCTATTTTGGTGTGTAAATTCTGCTGATATAGGATACAGCTAGAATACCAGTCCTCTGGTGGTGAAAAAAAGACCAATTTAGAGGAATAAAAATATGTACCAAAAGATAAAAGAAATTTGCCCACCCCTGCTCCATCAATACACCACACATACACTGACTTCTCTGTCGGTGCTATCTCTGTTTCCCTCAGGTCTGCATCAGTTTTCGCGATTAATGCAGTGTGCCTCCACCTTGTGCTATCCGGTCTAGGAGGCTACGATATAGTGATATAGCGATATAGTGAATGGTAGACAGGAAGTGTGAACACTTATTTGTCTCTCTTTTATTTTTTTGGTACGTTAGTTGTCCCAAGCAAGGGAAATCCCAGTCACAGACGACTGGTCTTCCCCACTCCACTGCTGGTCGATAGAAAGCCCAAGCCTACACTTTTACCGACCCAAGGGATTTTTAACCTCCCACGCCACATCGACATGGTATGAGAGCAACCGGCCTTTGATGACGCTGTAAGTTATACACAGCGGTGGAAATCCAAATTGGCAGAGCTGGGGGCACAGGGAATCGAACCACCGACCATCAGATTAGTAGTCTGACCTAGAAAAAAGTCAGACACTCTAACCACTTCGCCACAGAGAAGCCACTGTGGCATGCTGGGTCCCAGCTTCAATATGCATATTAAATCAGCAGACCTACCTTCACTGCTTAGAAATTGTCCTATTGAAGTGAGGGGACTCACCTGAAACAAAACAGAGAAACAATTAATTGATGAAAAGTAAATCACGTAAATCAAAACAATGATACTAAACATATAAAGGTATTCACTAACTTATTCTAAAACAGGAATTCCACACATTTGGTATTCAGTAACAGAATCTCCATACATGTGATGATTCATACACTGTCACATATCAAAGTATTCACTAAAGCTAAGATTCCATATATGCGGTATGCAGTATGCAGCATGCGAATGCGAATGTGGCATAGATATATGCCGCGAATGTGAATGTGGCATACGCGGCATAGATATATGCCAACCCCCGATAGCCAATGTTCACTTTTTGTGGTGGTGGGGGGGGGGGGGGGGGGGGGTCGTCAAACAAACAAACACCCCAAAAAAGATACCATGACATTTTTATGTTTGTTTGCTCCAAATTTGTGGTGTTTGTTTGTTTGTTGTTTTACGTCCTAGCAACATCTAACGTCATATCAGGAAGGATACCGACTTGTGACAGTATGCACTCATGGCAATTTTATAGTACTGCCCCACTGGGAAATCAGGCCGCCGGCACCATGACCCGATATCCCACTCAGTCACATTATCCTGACACCGAGCTAACCAGCCCTTGTCCTATCCTAATAATGCCGAGCACCAGGCTAGGAAGCGACAAGTATCAATTTTTAAGTCATTGGTTTGATTCGACCGGGAACCCAAATTTGTGGAGGAAGATCAAAGTTACTATTGTTTTCTATGGCAAACGCAGCAGTATTCACATTCACATTCGCACCGATCGGTCCATGGGTCGATCCATTTGCCGCATTTGCATTTGCATTTGCATTTGCATTTGCATTTGCATACATGGAAGCACCACTATTCATTTACATGCTTTTCAATTTGTTGCCGCATTCGCATTCGCATTCGCATTCGCATTCGCATTCGCATTCGCATTCGCATTCGCACTCGCACTCGCACTCGCACACACGGAAGCACCACTATTCATTTACATGCTTTTCAATTTTTTTGCCGCATTCACATTCACATTCGCATTCGCATACCACGTGTATGGAATCTTAGCTTTACCCATTCTAAGCAGCTAAAGCGCGAATATCACATGTATGATGATCCACAAGTGCAGGAAAACTCTGCCCAAAGGCAGTCGATTTGTTAACAAAGGCGGACCGTGTTACTTCGGGCGCAACGTCTAGTTCATTATGCATTCCACATCGGAAAGACAAGCCTTTGTGTTGATGACAGGAACAAGGTTCACGATTGATTTAGCCCTCAGGTCCTATTAACATAAATTCTGTTATTTTTAGGGACTATTCAATGCTAAAATGGACTTCTGTAATCTGTTAGCATGACATAATAATGAGAATGTTACCATGAGGACATGTGCAAGTGACCAGCAGTTGTGACCTCAGTACCCACACCCGTGATGGAACAATTGTTAAAGAAAGACCATCTTCACTACTTCAGGTCAAATTCTGATATTAGTGTAACCCCTGCGAACATCATATCAAGATGGGGATTCCTATCGTGGGTGGGGGTGGGCTGGGGGGTTGGTTGGTTGGTTGTTGGGAGTTTTATGTCTGGCAACATATATGGTCATATCAGAATGGGCATTCCTATCATGGGTTGAGAGGGGGAGGACGGGTTGGTTGGTTGGTTGTTGGGAATGTTTACGTCTGGCAACATATAAGGTCATATCAGAACGGGCATTCCTATCATGGGTTGAGAGGGGGAGGACAGGTTGGTTGGTTGGTTGTTGGGAGTGTTTACGTCTGGCAACATATAAGGTCATATCAGAACGGGCATTCCTATCATGGGTTGAGAGGGGGAGGACAGGTTGGTTGGTTGGTTGTTGGGAGTGTTTACGTCTGGCAACATATAAGGTCATATCAGAACGGGCATTCCTATCATGGGTTGAGGGGTTGGTTGGTTGGTTGGTTGTTGGGAGTGTTTACGTCTGGCAACATCTAAGGTCATATCAGGATGGGCATTCCTATCATGGGTTGGGGGGTTGGTTGGTTGGTTGGTTGGTTGTTGGGAGTGTTTACGTCTGACAACATCTAAGGTCATATCAGGACGGGCATTCCTACCGTGGGTGGGAGGGGGGGGGCGGGGTTGGTTGGTTGGTTGTTGGGAGTTTTATGTCTGGCAACATCTAAGGTCATATCAGGACAGGCATTCCTATCATGGGTGGGGGGTTGGTTGGTTGGTTGTTGGGAGTGCTTACGTCTGACAACATCTAAGGTCATATCAGGACGGGCATTCCTATCGTGGGTGGGAGGCGGGTTTGGTTAGTTGTGGAGTCTTATGTCCTGGAAAATTCTGATGTCATATCAGGACGGGTACCGACTTGTTGCAGTGCGCACTCATGGCAACTTTATAGTGCTTCCCCACTGGGAGACCAGGTTGCCAGCACGATGACCTGATATCCCACTCAGCCACATTAGCCCGACACTGAGCCAACCAGTCCTTGCCTTATTCTAATAATGCCAAACGTCTGTCTACGAAGTGACAATATTCACTTTTTAAGTTATTGATTTGGCTCGACCAGGGATTCGAACCCATGAGTTTGAATCCCACGCTCTATCAAGACGGGAGGCGGCCGCTCAACTGATTCGGCCATCCTGTCTGGTCAGGGGCTGCGGGGGTAATGTAATAGTCTGCACTGTCCTCTCAGGCAAGGAGCCACATAAACAGGTAGGCGTGGATAGGGTGATCGCATCAGGGAGCTTATGTAGTGTAATGGTTGGCATGCTAGCCCCAGAATTGTAAGAAGTGTGGTTTGAAAAAAACTGCTATAGGCACTATATTTCCCATTGTCATCACCATATGACACCAGTCACCATGACATGGACCCTATATAAGCAGCATGATGTCTGGTAGTTGAACCTACCCTATGTGTGTATATGCAAGTGCATTGCTTTATGTATGTATGTATGTAACATACATATATATATTTGTCAGCATTAATTTACTTATGAACATACACCATTTTCAAAGACTTACAATTCCAGAGGGACAAGTGTAGTCGTCTGCATTGACCCCACAGGCAAGTGGCCTCAATGACAGGTAAGTGTGGGAACATCGCGCCGATAGACCCCTTTCAATGTTTATAAACAATGTGAATGCGTGCGCACCTTGCCTGCAGAACGATGGCACATTGCCATTGAGTTTGCCGATATGTGCAGTGCAACACGTCGATTCTATTCAAAATTTATAGTAATGCAGGACCCACACCTTATCAATTTAATATAATCTTTTCGTTGCATATGTTTTTTGTATGTCTAAGTGGTGTAGTTTGAGAAATATTTCACTTTCTCTGTTTGAAGATTGCTCACGGCCATTGACAATGCATTGAGTTTGCCGATACATGCAGTGCAACATGTCGATTTTATTCAAAATTAACAGAAATACAGAACCCTAACCTTATAAATTTAATATAATCTCTTCGTTGAATATGTTTTCTGTATGTGTGCCAATCGGTTTGTTTCTAGGTGGCGTGGTTTTAGAGATATTTCACCTTTTCTCTATGAATATTGCTCATACTTGTCATAGTTTGCAATGTGACAGTGTTGCAGCCAAGTAGCGTGCGCACTGACCTAAATACCGATGCTGACGTCATATGAAATAGGTCTATTACGCGATTTGAGTGCACACTTCTGCGATGATTGTCCATGTTCTATGCACGATGACTAATTTGCAATGTGGCAAAGTCATTCCCCCTCACACAGTCACCGCCTACCATTTTGCTGTGGAACTACACCACCATATGCCCCGCCCCTTTACTGAGCCTGACGTCACTTCCACTGCCGACCAGAGTAGCCCAGCCATTCCTCGCCTAGACTCGAACCTGTGCGGTCATGGTGTTCTTACCACTTCATGGTGTTCTTACCACCCACCCACCTTACAAAACAAAGACACTAACGCAGAGTGTTGAGTGCCAGAGAACAGTCAGATTACGAGAGAATAAAATATGCTTGGGTTGGTTGTTGGAGTTTTATGACCTGGCAACATCTAAGGTAATATCAGGACGGGACATTCTTGGGTGGGGCTCCCATAACTGTCCAGTGCCCATTCAGAAATAAACCACTGTTATACGACATTCTTGTCTGTGTGGTGAATTAGTATGTTTAGACCGCCTTATGGAATTCACCTATGCACCCCTACCTGTGTGTACGTGTCCTTGCCTGTGACGTCAGTGCAAACTACTCCACCAAGGATGCCGATCGCCAGGTAATGTAACGACAAGTATCAATTTTCATAGTCGTTGTGTGTGTCTCGGCCTGGGATTGAACCCAGAATCTGGGAACAATAGTCTTATCCCTGACCTTTGTTTTTGTTGTTTGGTACATCAGTTGATTAAGAAGGGGACATTTCAATCGCGGATGATTGGGCTTCCTCATTCCACTGCTCCTTGCCCTATCCTAATAATGCAGAGCCCCAGGCTAGGTAGTGACAAATATCAATTTTTAAGTCATTGGTTTGACTCGACCAGGGTTCGAACTCGTGGGTTCGAATCAAACCACCTAATCGGTAGAGCGCAAACCTCGCGAGCTGAAGATCGAGAGTTTGGTTCCCGTCGAGTCAAACCAATGACTTTAAAATTGATAATGGTCACTTCCTAGCCTTACGCTCAGGATTAATAGGATAGGGCAATACTGGTTAGCTCAGTATCAGGATAATGTGACTGAGCGGGATATCGGGTCATGGTGCCGGAGGCGTAATTTCCCAGTGGGGCATCACTATTAAGTCACCATGAGTGTGCACTGTCATAAGTCAGTATCCGTCCTGATATGACCTTAGTTGTTGCCAGGATGTAAAACTCCAACAACCAACCAACTAATCGAATCCAACGACCTACCAAAACGGGAGACTGACGCGCAACTCATTCAATCATCCCTTCTACACCGTTGCAGCAGGAAATCGCAAACCGTGTAAATCGCAAACCCCCACTTGTGATTTCCTAGGAAATCGCAAACCCTGCGGTGTGCAATTTCCCCGGGTTTGCGATTTCCTGCTACACTGGCACTAGACGTGGTACCCACTTAGACAACTGATCAAGTAGATGTATAGGTTTACCAGATCACAAATGGATAACAGATCTTAGAAGATTCTTTTTATTTATTTTAAAAAAAAGTAAATAATGTATTCATATGAATATTTCTTGTCTTACCACTGGGGCATTGGTTTTCAAGCCACTTTACATTGTAGATATATATATATACACAATCTACACACAATCTATTTACACACAATCTAGATTTGAAGTTAAATCATTAATTATTAAAGCTGCATAGTCCGATGGACCATCAACGTTTTAAAACCCGATTTGATCCCCCGTATCAAACTCAGATACTGATGCACTTATTAAGCATTTGTTGCCACATAGAAGGACATAGTGAGTCAATTTAATAAAACCTGTTACAGATGAAGTCTATAGTCTTAGAGCTAACTTCACATGTTTGCACTCCAAATATCTAAAAGGTTAGCTGTTAAAAAAAAAAGTCACTTCAAACTAAAGTCAGGTTGATTACAATATATTAAATTGACTGTTTTAATCTACCTTACTCAAAAAAGTTAGCTGTTAAAAAAATGTCACTTCAAACTAAAGTCAGGTAGATTACAATATATTTAATTGACTGTTTTAATCTACCTTACTCAAAAAAGTTAGCTGTTAAAAAAATGTCACTTCAAACTAAAGTCAGGTAGATTACAATATATTTAATTGACTGTTTTAATCTACCTTACTCAAAAAAGTTAGCTGTTAAAAAAATGTCACTTCAAACTAAAGTCAGGTAGATTACAATATATTTAATTGACTGTTTTAATCTACCTTACTCTAAAATGTTAGCTGTTTAAAAAATGTCACTTCAAACTAAAGTCAGGTAGATTACAATATATTAAATTGACTGTTTTAATCTACCTTACTCAAAAAAGTTAGCTGTTAAAAAAAAGTCACCTCAAACTAAAGTAAGGTTGATTAAAATATATTAAATTGACTGTTTTAATCTACCTTACTCAAAAAAGTTAGCTGTTAAAAAAATTTCACTTCAAACTAAAGTAAGGTAGATTAAAACAGTCAATTTAATATATTTATCTCAGAAAAATGACAAATTCAAAACCATCGGACTATGCAACTTTAAATAACAATACGTTGTAAATGATTGCTTGTTTGTTGGAGTTTTATACATGGTCATATCAGGACATAGTTACTCTCATAACCATTTTCCTGTGATAGGGCTGCTGAACAACCCAGTAGAAAATGCGCCGGACGGCTGGGTTGTGGATATGGAACACTATCCTGAAAACTGGTCAGCATGGGATGGGATTTTAAAACATCAATAAAAAAACTTCCTACTTATTTTTTTCCTTAAACTTTTCATATTCATGTTCGGATTTGATGAAAGAAATAAGGGAAATAAAATAAACTCTGTGCACCTTTGGTCCTTTTAGTTATGAAGTGTTTTTGTACAAAAAAAAACATTTTAGAGTCCGCCATTTGTAAAATGACATATGGGATGTGGTTGAATCCTTATTAATATCTCATATTGCATTAATATATCAAACAAAACAGTTCCCAAATCAAAAAGGAAGTATTTATTAACATGTATGCATGCTTAAATTAAACAAAAATGTGATGTCTTCAGAAATAACATTACAAATTTCTGTCACAGATGTAACCAGTGGTGTCTGGATGCCACACAAATACTGTACACTAATTATTCAGTGAATAAAGCATGGCTGGGAATTACTTTTTTCTAACAATATAAGCACTACATATGTCTGTATATTGTGTCATGATTAATATGCTTCTAAGTATGATATTATTTAATTCTGATTAGATTTTTATTAAGAAGACTGTGTGGTGTCCTAAGCATGTGTTACACGTGAGACACATATGTTATACTGCCATACTTAATCATGGAATACACCTTTATTTTTTATCTCATCAATTTATATTTTACAAAGATGTAAAGGGGACATTTCCAGCTTTCATTTGCAACCCAAAAATGTAAAGAATTCAAATATTAGATTTTAACTCTCCATGTGACACTTCTGGCCAGTTTTCAGGAGACTGACCCATATAAACCCAATGCATTTTTAAAACTAATATGCAAAACATACGGTTCCAATGCTTGTTTATCATAGCACGCTATTTTTGAGTGAATACTTTATGAAATCAAGTAGATTAATAGGTTTTAAAAGTTTAATCGAGACCATATAGTGACCACTATCTTGGAATTTGGCATCCTCTACTCGTTTAGCAACTGTATGACAATATAAATAAAGACTTTAGACACTTCCAACATTTTTTCCTATCGGGTTGCTTTCACAACAAAGTAGTTCTCAAAACGTCCGACCCGGTTCTAAAACGGGGGTAGAACGTGGCTGCCAAAAATGTTGAACATGCTCAGAGTTCTAGAGCACCATTCCATCCTTGCCCGTCCATGCAGTTCATAAAAAGTTAGTCAAATGTTGCTAATACGTTCGCACACAGTTTGAGCCCCTTCGGCAACATTTTCAAGAATGTAGTAAGAAGTACTTTGGTGTGATGGGAGTATTAGTAGCCCTGTCACAGAGACACTGTTGTGGGAGTAGGCCTAACTAACTAGTTTTGGGTAAGGAGGTCAGAGAAGCAAAGGCACTTGCACACGACACTGGAAAAAGAAAGTTTGTTTTATTTAACAAAGCCTCTAGAGCGCATTGATTTTGTATCATCGGCTATTGGATGTCAACCATATAGTCATTCAGACGTAGTTCTTTGGAGGGATCCCACCTCCGCCACATAGGCTACTCTTTCCGATAGCAAGGGATCTTTTATATGCCCTTTCCCACAGACAGGACATCACATACAACAGCCTTTGATGAACCAGTTGTGGACCACTGGTTGGAATGGAAAATAGCCCAAACTGCAAATGGGTGCACTGAGCAGGATTCGATCGGATGACACAAACCTTCACAGGTGGACACTCTACTGCCTGAGCTACGTCCCGCTCCCCACACGGCACCGGAGGCGATGGCCGGATGAATAAGAGCGCAAGATTCATGTGCGGAAGGTCAGGTGTGTGAATCCCAGCTGAGTCAAACCAATGACATACAAAATTGATACTTGTCGCTAGCTAGCCTGGTGCTCCGCATTACTAGTACAGGACAAGGACTGGATAGCTCAGTATGAGGATAATGTGACTGAGTAGGATTCATCCCAGTCTCCTAGTGGGCCAGCACTATAAAGTCGCCATGAGTGCACACTTTCACAAGTCGGTACCCTGTCCTGATATGACCTTAGATGTTGCCAGGATGTAAAACAAACAATTAATGTATACGGCATTGTGCCACCAATCCACCTAACAGACAGCAGACTGTCGTGCTAGTTCAGAATCGGGGACGAAGCTGTGGTTTGTTGGGTGTGTCTTGTGGTGGCCCTTTGTTCTTCTCCTGTGTCAGTAATTTTAGTGTGCACTTTGGGGTTAAACGTGACTGAGTATTTAAAGTTTATTGTCAACGTGCCGTGTCAAAACCATGTTATGTCATGTCATGCTTTGAACATCACAAAGCGATGAAAACCTCTTCACATAATGCACACTTCAAACATAACACTAAACAAGGACTTTGGGGGGAAAATCCACCAAAATAACATTTAAAGATCCCATAAATAAAACGACCAGACACATATACATGAACATGTTCTCTTAAAAAAAGTAAGGCCTAATACATTCGATTATTAAGTGCTACTGCAGAGATAATTGGTTCCTTTGAAGGTGTGCGATTGTTTTTGATTTCGCTGTGTGTTCCGACAGGTGTTGGCAGAACACAAGAACCCACTCGTGTCATTATGCATTATCAATGCACAGGTGCATTGACATAGATGTGTGTTTGTTTGTTGGGGTTTTACACCTGAGCAACATCAACAATTCATACCAGGGCAGGTGTAGGGTGGGTGAAACACCCTCATATTCCAGAAATCACCACATACCACGCCACATACTATAGTCCGGCCATTGATTCATGGTGGCGGACTGTGCATGATGCATTATGCAGCATGCATCACATTTACCGGCTGCATACAGCAAGTTTGAGCCCCATTCAACCAACGCTTTGCACGTGCACCAACGCACGTCAGCCAAACAGATTTTGACCAGAACCATTCTTCATACACGCAATGAAAACTGCTTTAATTCAATTCAGACACACAATGAGAAGTGTTTTAGTTTACTTCAGACATAAAATGAGAAATGATTTAGTTTAATTCAGACACACAATGAGAAGTGCTTTAGTTTAATTCAGACACACAATTAGAAGTGCCTTTGTTTAATTCAGACACACAATGAGAAATGCTTTAGTTTAATTCAGACACACAATGAGATGAGCTTTAGTTTAATTCAGACACACAATGAGACATGCTTTAGCTTAATTCAGACACACAATGAGAAGTGCTTTAGATTAATTCAGACACACAATGAGAAGTGCTTTATTTTAATTCAGACACACAATGAGATGTGCTTTAATTTAATTCAGACACACAATGAGATGTGCTTTAATTTAATTCAGACACAAAATGAGAAGTGCTTTAGTTTAATTCAGACACACAATGAGAAGTGCTTTAGTTTAGTTCAGACACACAATGAGAAGTGCCTCAGTTCAATTCAGACACACAATGAGAAGTGCTTTAGCTTAATTCAGACACACAATGAGAAGTGCTTTAGTTTAATTCAGACACACAATGAGAAGTGTTTTAGTTTAGTTCAGACACACAATGAGAAGTGCTTTAGTTGAGTTCAGACACACAATGGGAAGTGCTTTAGTTTAGTTCAAACACACAATGAGAAGTGCTTTGGTTTAATTCAGACACACAATGAGAAGTGCTTTAGTTTAATTCAGACACACAATGAGAAGTGCTTTAGTTTAATTCAGACACACAATGAGAAGTGCTTTAGTTTAATTCAGACACACAATGAGAAGTGCTTTAGTTTAATTCAGACACACAATGAGAAGTGCTTTAGATTAATTCAGACACACATTGATCATTGTTAGGTACCTTACTTGTCTTTGAAGTAACTTTTATTATTTATATATAACGTGAATGTGTGGGAGGGGTGCATGTTCGTGTGTGAGTGGGAGGTAGATAAACCATTTCGACCACATGCGATTACATATGAAAAGTTCAGGCGAAAAGCCATGTAAACAGCAATAACAAAATGTCATTTAAATCAAAGATCTTTACCTGAAAATAATTATAATTCTCACTAATTCCACTTTTCATATGATCACATGCTTATGGAGCAATGAACAAAAGAGTAAGAATATATAAACAAAATAAAAATTGAGGGTTTGATTCCAGTGTTTGATATTGGATTGGCGATTACGTGGATTTGCACCTGAACTCTTCATATGGACCATGCAGCTTTAATAATATACATGAGATTGAACATAGATTGAATAGTTCAGCGTATATGTGTATTACACCTGAAAGAATTATGTCAACTATATGGAGACAGCAGTACCAGACTGCGAGCATAACTAGATGTGAATAACTAAAGCTAAGGGCAAGGTCAACCAGTGGGTGGAGGGGGGGGGCAGGAGTGGTGGTATATATTACCACTAACTGTACCTGGCATGGAAGGTAATGCAGGCAGTGGTCAAAGAGAAGTTAGAGACACTGGGTCAGTACCAGGCTGATGTGGAGAGTTGGGAGAGGTAGGGGGGGGAGGTGGAGGAGGTGGGGGGGGGTGGAGGAGGTGGAGGGGAGGTGGAGGAGGTGGAGAGGAGGTGGGGAAGAGGTGGGGAGGTGTTGGGAGGAGGAGGTTGGGAGGAGGAGGTTGGGAGGAGGAGGTTGGGAGGAGGAGGTTGGGAGGAGGTTGGGAGGAGGTGGGGAGGAGGTGGTGAGGTGCTGGGGAGGAGGTGATGAGGAGGAGGTGGGGAGGAGGTGGGGAGGAGGAGGGGCTGAGGTTGGGAGGAGGTGGGGAGGAGGAGGGGCTGAGGTGGGGCGGAGGTGCTGAGGAAGAGGTGGGGAGGAGGTGGGGAGGATGTGGGGAGGTGCTGGGGAGGAGGTGGGGAGGAGATGCTGAGGAAGAGGTGGGGAGGAGGTGGGGAGGAGGTATTAGCCGGGAGGTGGGGTGAGGTGGGGGGAGGGGGAGGGGGAGGTGGAGGAGAGGAGGTGGAGGGAGAGGAGGTGGGGGAGAGGAGGAGGTGGGGGGAGGAGAGGAGGTGGGGGAGAGGAGGAGGTGGAGGTGGAGAGGAGGTGGAGGAGAGGAGGTGGAGGAGAGGAGGTGGGGGAGAGGAGGTGGAGGAGAGGAGGTGGGGGAGAGGAGGTGGGGGAGAGGGGGTGGAGGAGGAGAGGGAGGGTGGAGGAGAGGAGGTGGGGGAGAGGAGGTGGGGGAGAGGAGGTGGAGGGGAGAGGAGGTGGGGGAGAGGAGGTGGATGAGAGGAGGTGGGGGAGAGGAGGTGGAGGAGAGGAGGTGGGGGGAGGAGGAGGTGGGGGGGAGAGGAGGTGGGGGGAGAGGAGGTGGGGGAGAGGAGGTGGAGGGAGGAGGGGGAGAGGAGGTGGGGGAGAGGAGGTGGGGGAGAGGAGGTGGAGGAGAGGAGGGGGGTGGAGGAGAGGAGGTGGAGGGAGAGGAGGTGGGGAGAGGAGGTGGGGGAGAGGAGGTGGGGGAGAGGAGGTGGGGGAGAGAGGTGGAGGAGAGGAGGGGGGGGAGAGGAGGTGGGGGAGAGGAGGTGGGGGAGAGGAGGTGGGGGAGAGGAGGTGGAGGAGAGGAGGTGGGGGAGAGGAGGTGGAGGAGAGGAGGTGGGGGAGGAGGGAGGAGGTGGGGGAGAGGAGGTGGAGGAGAGGAGGTGGAGGAGAGGAGGTGGAGGAGAGGAGGTGGGGGAGAGGAGGTGGGGGAGAGGAGGTGGGGGAGGGAGGGAGGTGGGGGAGAGGAGGTGGGGGAGAGGAGGTGGAGGGAGAGGAGGGGTGGGGGAGAGGAGGTGGGGGAGAGGAGGTGGAGAGGGGAGGAGGTGGGGGAGGAGGGGAGGGGGTGGGGGAGAGGAGGTGGGGGAGAGGAGGTGGGGGAGAGGAGGTGGGGGGAGAGGAGGTGGGGGGAGAGGAGGGGGGGGAGAGGAGGTGGGGGAGAGGAGGTGGAGGAGAGGAGGTGGAGGAGAGGAGGTGGAGGAGAGGAGGTGGAGGAGAGGAGGTGGAGGAGAGGAGGTGGAGGAGAGGAGGTGGGGGAGAGGAGGTGGAGGGGAGGAGGTGGAGGAGAGGAGGTGGGGGAGAGGAGGTGGGGGAGAGGAGGTGGGGGAGAGGAGGTGGGGGAGAGGAGGTGGGGGGAGGTGACAGGGAAGCTCGGGCCACTCCTAAATATGCGGAGGAGGGAGGGGGAGGGAGGCACTCCCTGCATTACATCCACTATTTGGCTAGTTGCCTGTGTGTCCGAATAAGTGGCCATCGACTCTTCAGTTTAATGATACATGAACAAGTTACTTGATTCCATATTTGACACCATTATTAACATTCTACTACCATTCAATGAAGTATGCTTTTCACTAAAAGTGCATCCAATGCGATTGCTATAAACACAAAGAGGCTTAAGCCAAACTACTCACTTGTAGCTATTTGTTAGAACTCTGACATTTATTTGTGAGGTTTTACATGCTGGCAACATCTAAGGCCACATCAAGATGGGTACCGACGTGTGACAGTGCGCACTCAAGGCAATGTTATAGTGCTGCCCCACTGGTAGATCAGGCCAGAGGCACCATGACCCAATTTCCGACTTAGTCGCATTATGCTGACAATGAGCTGACCAGTCGTTGCCCTATCCTAGTAATGCATAATGCCAGGATAGATAGTGACAAGTATCAATTTTGTAAGTCATTGGTTTAACTCGGCCAGGTTTCAAACTCCCACTCGACCTTCTGCATGGGAAGCCTACGCTGTACCGATTCAGCCACCGCATCCAGTCGGGACCTGTGATAATAGACCAGGCGGGATGGCCGAGCGAGGCGAGCGCCCGTCTTCCGTTTTGGTAGAGGACATTGATTTTTATCATCGGCTATTGGACGTCAACCTGGTTGAGTCAAAACAAATGACTCAATAAATTGATACTTGTTGCTACCTAGCCTGGTGCTCCGCATTAATAGGATTAGGGCAAGGGCTGGTTAGCACAGTATCAGCATTTTTTTTTTTTTTTCAAATTTGTATTCCAGTTGAATAACATCTTTTTTCAGCACCGAGGCGCTGGTCTTCCGGCCTTAGCAATTATAGTGCATATGAACTATTCATGGATGAGATGATGCGATGGTATGAACAAGATAGACAATAGTAGGTTAAAATGAGGCATTACAAATATAGTGGGGGATCTTGTTTTGCACATGTAGACTGGAGAATAGCCATTTACCTTTAGACTATATCAGTGATTTGATGATCATACCTGTGAGGAGACATTAATATAATGGGCATGACTTGCTGATACAGGTAGTCGTGGATTTTGGATTATGCAAATAATGGTTGCATGACTCATTTAAATTGTCTTGGGTCAACTATAGCTTTGTCAGTAGTATATGTTTTATTGGTTTAGTCAGGTGTTATATGCTGATGGGTATACTTTGGTAGTTGTTATTTCTTTTACTCTTTTTGCCAGGGGGGGGGGGGATTTCAGAGAGGGAGAGGGAAGGGAGTGGTTTGGGACTATGTATTTATTTCAGTTCTCAACGTTTGTGGTCTATCCAGGTAGGTTTATTAATGTATAATAATGTGAATGTGTAGGTTATCGGGTCATGGTGCCGGCGGCCTGGTTTCCCAGTGGGGCAACACCATAAAGTCGTCATGATTGCGCACTGTCACAATTCGGTACCGGTCCTGATATCACCTCAGATGTTGCCAGGACATAAAACTCTCGCAAATAAAAACATCTATAAGGTTGCTTAGCAATAGCAGCCCCTGCCACAGAGACAGTTCTGCGGGAATTATTTAACTCCTATGTTACAGAAATAAGGCAAGGCTTGGATGAGAAATTCTCTGGCTGGCACCTACAAAAAGGTCCTACCCTTTATTTTAAAGTCAAAATTTGTATGACGAGTGGTGTGTAAATGCAGTTGCGCACACTGGGGCTGAATAACTGCAGCCAGAAAACGGACCATGGGAGGTTATGTAACACAGCTACTCCACCAGACAGATGATAGGGAGCAAAAGAAGACAGCAGAAGATAACATGGAGGTGAAGGAGGTACATTGAGTAGTATGGTTGGATACTTGTGGGTTTTTTTGGTTGTTTTTTTTGGTGACAAGTTTTTTATTCTGCCCATAACGTATAAGCTCCCGTGAGGATGCTTGTTTTCAATGCTGGACAGCTGTAATACTGGATTGGTCTGGTCCTGCACTCAGGAGTGTTTACCTGATCTTTCTCCGGTCAACCTTTTGCGGTTTTGGGTGTTAGTAGTTTCTATATTAGTTTTCTTTTAATTTTCAAAGTTTTTTCCTAACCTGTATATGAAAACTTAGTCTACTATGTACATCTACCCAGATGAATTACAGACCTGCGGGAGAGGATCCCGTTGTGTGACCCACAGATAGCTATGAATAGTGTGCTGACAACCATAGACACATTTGCATTTCCCAATAATTGGTAACTTATAAACAGTAGCTTTTACGATAGAATAGGTATCTATGGGTATGCAGGTATTGCAGGTATTGCAATACCTCAGGGAGTTTGATGCCCCTGCCCTGCAGAGTTGTAAACCACTGCCTTGTGGTACAGGTTCTTGACAGAACTGAAGGCTCAGGGAGCAAACCCTAAACAGAAAACCATGTCAGTGTGGCAGCATTAAGGGTGGTTGATGTAAGGAACTCCCAACATCTCCCGACCAGTCACTGCAGGGACAAATAGTTTTGCGCCTGTCTTGACATGTTCTTGCTGGTGTGAAACCTCTATTTGCTCCCCGAGAGAGTGCCGCTGGTAACTTGCAAAGCCGGCAGCACTTCAACACTTTTGCAGGCAGCTTTCATGAAATGTACCATCAAGAGAAACCTGAAGCTGAGAGACATTAAGACCGACTCATGGACATCACTCTCACAGCAGAGAGTTAAATGGAGAGCGGCAGTCAAGTAATGAAAGCAGTCTTTGTCGCATCATGACCGACAGCATGATGATGATGATGAGGTATTATCTCAGATCACGAATAATACCCGCCTTCGTCCTAAGATAATACTCACACAATCAACTGTACAACACATAACTATGTGCTCCTTAGCTGGTGAAGAGTTGGCAATGTGTGGATAGGAGGGAGCCTGAGGAGTAGAGGTGTAGCGAATTGAGGCTGGCTGCTCGTTGGTCCATGCATTATGCATGGATAATTTGCACACAATGCTCAAGGTTAGGCACACATGCTTGAAGCACCACTCGACCTAAAGTTATATAGCACAAGCGGTCAGAAAGGCCAGAGATAAAACACTGGACAGGATAGTCGTGTAGGTAGAGAAGCCGCCTCTTCTGTTCGATCCCCGCTGGTGGAGGTGCCTTTGCAAGGGATTCGAACCCAGACTGTTACCATACCCTAGCAATTAGACTACCCTAGGCTCCTGATGCAATCACCCAATCCGTGCCTACCTGTACATGAGGCGTTTCATCTAGGGAGGGCAGTGCCCCGCACTGTACGCGTCCCCCTGGATTTGTAGGTCTTAAACTTCCTGTTTCAAAATTAATATCCAGCTGGCGTACCTTCAGTACAAACGCTGCACAGTGCATAGCTTTTAATAGAATCCTGGTCATGGAACCATATTTTTGGTGGAAGGCGTTTCTTTTTGTTTATTTAGTTTTGTTATTGTGTTTTGTTGTTGTTTGCAAATGAAGGGATCATTGAGCACAGAGCGGGTTTCTAACCCATTCCAGGGCTAGCGTCCTGACCATTAGGCTATCTAGGCTCCCCTGATGCAATGAACCTACCCGCACCTGCGACTATGGGATTTTCACCCTACTAATATTATTGTGACACGAAAGAGCATAGTGTTTGTTGAATATGGAAGGAAGTCAATTGGATCTCTGAGATCAAAGTGAGTTGTCGTGGCGATGGGCGGACTACCTGAGTTGTCAGGTTCATTAGCATCCAGGCTTACCTAAGTATGTTTTTCTTCCAAAGTTGTCAACATGTTCACGGTTGTACAAAACGTACGGCAGTGGGGGTGGGGGAAGGGGGGGGGCGCGTGCTGACAGTGCAGTACAACTTTTATCATTTAATCAAAAATGTTGATTTTATTTCAGCAACTTTTTGTTGACACTTAATAAGTCATTGGTTTGACTCGACGGGAATCGAACTCCCATCTCCTGCATGGGAAGCCTGCGCTCTACCGATTCGGCCACCTCGTTTCTGGTCCAACCATATAGAAAAGAAATGCCGGTACGTTGGGTTTCCCAATCTACAAATGTATAGACTACATCACGGTTCCGACTGCGCATGTGCTGAAAACGGCGCCGGGAGCAAAGCAAAGGCGTACGGCCATTGAGTTTGCTGATACGCGTAGGGCAAAACTGGCATTTTATTCAAAATATATAGAAATACATTACACTTTGGCACAAACATGGATGGAAGGATGCAATATAATAATATAATGAATATGTTCAAGATACAACTCTCCATATAATTAAGCATTTTGAGCTAAGAAACCTACAATTTCAGTCACTTTACAGGCTGATATTTACATCACCATTGATTAGTCACAAGTAATTCTTGTTCTAAATATTAAAATGTCAACTTTGTCAACAGAAACTTGTTTCAAAGAAATATATAACCAATATCTGATTAACCCTACTCATTTCCTATTTCTACATATGTCATTAACCATAGAATATAAATAAAAATATGAATAAAATAAATCAAACTGACTCTGGCTATGCCTCTAACACTAGTCTGAGTGCCCAGATTTGTCTAAATCTAAACGCACATGGCATAAGATGTGCTGATTATATTGATGTAAATGCAATGCTGGATAAAAGATTAATATCTTAATTTATTATATATATTTTTTTAGGTGGTATACTATGTTTCAAACAAGAGCTGAGATGAGCTGAAACTAGAACATTTCATAGCTGCACCCAGTGTATTAGCATGTGCCATGTGCTTCTCACGGGTTTATTTTGCTCTGATGCATCACACAATGCACCGCGCCGCTGGAACCGTGATATAGTCTATAGCTCAGGTACTTATCTACCATAACTCACTACTTTTGAAGGGCCTAAATTTATGGAATTATATAGGTTAATATGCTTTTAAAAGTCAAGTTGAAAGCATCGAGTTGTCACCACCTTGGTTTCTTTTCATTCTCTCCGAATTCCTCCAGTGTATACCAACATAGATAACAGTGAGCACTGGAACAATTGCTTGTTTGTTTCCTTAACGACCCCCAAACACAACACGTAAAACTGGAATATAACTGGCTTGTCAGGTGTGTTAGTGTGTGAGTGTGTGAGTGTGTGAGTGTGTGAGTGTGTGAGTGTGTGAGTGTGTGATCATGCGAGCGTGCGAACATGCGAGTGTAGGTGTGTGAGTGTGTGAGTGTGTGATCATGCGAGCGTGTGAACATGCGAGTGTAGGTGTGTGAGTGTGTGAGTATGTGAGTGTGTGAGTGTGTGAGTATGTGAGTATGTGAGTATGCGAGTGGGTGTGAGTGTGAGTGTGTGCCTGTGTGAGTATGTGAGTATGTGTATATGAGTATGTGTATATGAGTATGCGAGTGGGTGTGAGTGTGAGTTTGTGAGTGTGTGAGTGAGTATGTGATTGTGTGAGTGTTTGAGTGTGTTAGTGTGAGTGTGTGAGTGTGTGAGTGTGTGAGTGTGTGAGTATGTGAGTATGTGAGTATGTGAGTATACGAGTATGCAAGTGGGTGAGTGAGTGTGAGTGTGTGTGTGTGAGTGTGAGTGTGTGTGTGTGAGTGTGTGCAAATATGTGAGTGTGTAAGTGTGTGTGTGAGTGTGTGAGTATGTGAGTGTACAAGCGTGAGTATTTGAGTATGTGAGTATATGAGAATGTGAGTGTGCAAGTGTGTGAGGATGTGAGTGTGTGAGTATGTGAGTATGTGAGTATGTGAGTATTTGAGTGTGTGAGTATGTGAGTATGCGAGTGTGTGTGAGTATGTGAGTGTGTGAGTGTGTGAGTGTGTGAGTGTGTGAGTGTGTGAGTATGTGAGTGTGTGTGAGTGTGTGAGTGTGTGAGTGTGTGAGTGTGTGAGTGTATGTGAGTGTGTGAGTGTGTGATTGTGTGTGATTGTGTGTGATTGTGTGTGATTGTGTGTGAGTGTGTGAGTGTATGAGTGTATGAGTGTATGAGTGTATGAGTGTGTGAGTGTGAGTGTGTGAGTGTGTGTGATTGTGTGTGATTGTGTGTGATTGTGTGTGAGTGTGTGAGTATGTGAGTATGTGAGTATGTGAGTATGTGAGTATGTGAGTATGTGAGTGTGTGTGAGTGTGTGAGTGTGTGAGTGTGTGAGTGTGTGAGTGTGTGAGTATGTGAGTGTGAGTGTGTGTGATTGTGTGTGATTGTGTGTGATTGTGTGTGTGGGTGTGTGTGTGTAAGTGTATGTGTGTGTGAGTGTGAGTGTGTGTGTGAGTGTGTGTGATTGTGTGTGAGTGTGTGTGAGTGTGTGAGTGTGTGAGTGTGTGAGTGTGTGAGAAAGGTTGCGGGTGGTAGGAAAAAAGCTGAGGTCAACGATGACGTATTGACTATTCCAATTTCAAAGACTATTGTCTAAATTAGATATTCTGTTATTTATTCAGTAGAGCTGTCAGCCCTGGATGTGTATTCAATCGAGTGGGACGTTCTGTAAAGGGAGGAAGCCACAGTGGATGATCGATCGATAATGGCAACAGCCATACAGCCCCCCCCCCCCCCCATACCAAGATAATCGCCGACCAAACCCACTCCCAGCGCTTCGCAGTTCAACAGTTCATCTAGGCTCTGCCAGTTCTTTATTAATAATCTACACATGCAATCAGTTGACACCTACCTCCCCCAACTAGGAGTCCATATGAAGAGTTCAGGTGCAAAACCCAGTAAACCCCAATCCAAAAATTGTGCTGGACATCGGAATCAAACCTTCAAACAAGATTTTGTTTAAAAGAAAAAGTCTCACTCTTTTGTTCATTGCTCTATAATCATGTGATCACAATAAATGTGGAATTAGTGAGAATTTAAATAATTTTTTTAGGTACAAATCATTTATTTTAACTATATCTTTGGATGAGTTTAACCAGGATGCGCCTGAACTGTTCTTCATAAGAACAGTTCAGGCGCAAAAACCGACAATTAGCATCTGGGCCAAAATGACACCATGACTACCACATTTGAGCTGAAGCTGCCATCATTCCGATAGTCAAATCCGGTTTGTTTTCGCAGAAATTGATAGTCTTTAACTGGAAATCACAACAATAAATTTAATTTGACAGAAAACACCTAAAAATGGATTTGTCGGTTTTTGCCTGATGATCTATGTAATACATTTTCCATGTGCACATTTTCCAGTTTATGTCGCTATTCAGTACGGATCTATATTCTAGAAACTTCAAATGGCACGAGTATCATTTAGCCAAGGATAAAGCCCAGTTGTATCAAAGGAACACCTGTGCAATAATATAGTATATATTATCATGCTGTCGGTCGCGATGCGACAAAGACTGCTTTCATTACTTGACTGGCGCACTCCATTTTGCTCTCTGCTGTGAGAATGATGTCCATGAGTCGGTATTAATGTCTCTCAGCTTCAGGTTTCTAGTATATATACATTCGAGGAATTCAGACACAAACTCCTGTAATCGCCAATCCAAAAATTGAGATAAGCATTGAAATCAAACATTCAAAAGTTTCATTTTGTTACATTCCTATATTTTTAGTCATTGTTCCATAATCATGTCATCACAAGAAGAGTGGAATTAGGCAAACATCTTATATTTTAATTACATTTGCGGATTGGTGTTTACTGAGTTTTTCACCTGAACTCTTCATATATATATATATAATATATATACAGCCATTCGCACTACCACAACAATACTGGTGAACACACACATTTTTCTTTGATTGTAAATTTTATGATTGATGTAAATGCATGAGCCCGCGCATTTCCCAGCCTGATGATCTATGTAATACCAGTCCATGCCCTATCCTATTAATGCCAAGTTTCAGGCTAGATAGCGAGAAGTATCAATTTAATGAGTCAGTGGTTTGACTCAGCCGGGATTTGAACTCCCGACCTTCCATACAGGAAGCCAGCGCCCTACCGAATCAGCCATCGCGTCCTTTCGCTATATATGCATATGTTTATATATAATGTATATATATATATGGTGTGTGTGCTCTTTGTTTGTGCGTTGTTGTTTTACATCCTAGCAACATTTAATGTCATATCAGGATGGGTACCGACTTGTGACAGTGCACACTCATGGCAACTTTATAGTGGTGCCCCACTAGGAAACCAGGCTGCCAGCACCATGACTTGATATCCGACTCAATGACATTATCCTGACACTGAGCCAACCAGTCCTTGCCCTATCCTAATAATGCCGAGCGCCAGGCTAGGAAGCGACAAGTATCACTTTTTAAGTCATTGGTTTGACTCGACCACGATTTGAACCCACAAACTCATGGGTTCGGTTCTCTCGATCTCCCAAAACAGGAGATGGACGCTTTACTCATTCGGTCACCCGGTTTGGTGTGTGTGTGTGTGTGCGCGCGCTCGGAATGCGGGGGGTCCTACGGGTATGTCATACAGGTGGTGTCGTACTCATTAACCTTGCGTCTGTCGGCACAATTATAAACCAGAACACCCCTCTATAAATAACACATCCCAACACCACACCGAACACACCACACTACATACACATCACACATCACACACCACCCCACCACACACCACACACTACACCACACACACTACACCACACAACATACCCACATCACACCACACACCACCCCACACACCAGACCCCACCCCACACACCCCATACACCACCCACACCACACACCACACACACCACACACACCACACATGCTGACCGAATTGGTGAGAGCGCTGACTGGCTTCCCAAGCCGGAGGTTGTGGGTTCGACTCCCTGCTGAATTGATTTACAAAATTGATATTTGTCGCTACCTAGCCCGGCGCTCGTCATTAATGAAATAGGGCAATGACTCGCCCTATTCGATCAATTTTCTCAGCATCGGGAAAATGTGACTGAGTGGGATATCCAGTCATGGTGCTGGCCGCCTTGCTTCTCAGTGAGGCAGCACTAAAAAGTCTCTGAGTTCGCACTGTCGCCATTAGCAGACCAGACGGGATGGGCGAGTTGAGCGTCTGTCTCCCGTTATTGGTAGATCGTGGGATTCGAACCCACGCGTTTGAACCCTGGCCAAGTCAAACAAATGACTTAAAAATTGATACGTGTCACTTCTTCGCCAGGTGCTCGGCATTAATAGGATAGGGCAAGGATTGGTTGGCTCACTGTCAGGAGAATGTGACTGAGTGGGATATCAGGTCATGGTGCTGGTGGTCTGATATCCCAGTTCGGCAGCACTATAAAGTCGCTATGAGCGCACACTGTCACAAGCCGGTACCCATCCTTATATGACTTTAGATGTTACCAGGATGTAAAACTCCAACAACCAGCCATGAGTCGCAGCTGTTGGGGAAAAGACCGGGCGCGTTGGGCGAATTGGTAAGAGTGTAGGCTTCGTATGCGGAAGGTCAGGGATTCAAAATCCCGGCTGAGTTAAACCAATCTTATAAACTTGATATATGTTGCTCCCTACCCTGCCTGGCCTGACGCAAATCCCTGTAAACGCCAATCCGAAAATAGATTTAAACATTGGAGTCAAACCCTCAAACCATTAATATTTTACATCCATTGCTCCATAACCATTTCTTCATAACCGACATGGAATTCTTGAGAATTAAAAGGTAACTTAACAAAAAATGTAAGACTAAGATGTTAAAAACTGTACGTCCATATTTGGATCGGCGTTTACGAGGATTTTCGCCTGAACTCTTCATATACAACCTCAACAAACAAATAAATAGAAAGATTATGCAATTGCAATAACTAAAATAGTTGTTGATTGTCTTCATCAGTGTTCTGCAAGTCACAAAGGAATAACCTACTTGCTATAATTGTAGAACATTCCAAACCAACATTACCATAGCAACGGCATATCTTTTCATCTCTTTAGGGTTAAACTTCGGAATGTTAAATACTACTAAATACCAGCTCTTCATACTTTCTGACTAGCCGCGATCTGATATCGAGGTAGGTGACTGAGTGCTTTCTTTTGTACATAAGTATTAGTAAATAGAATTTCCGGCAATATAACGATAATGACTTTGCTCCGCAATTTATGGCACTAGCCTGCTTTGTTTGATTTTGTTGTTGTTGGAGTTTTACATCCTGGCAACATATAAGGCCATATCAGGACAGGTACCGACTTGTGACAGTTTATTGGTCTGACTCTACCAGAGTTCGATCCCGTGGGTTTCAATCCCACGATCTACCAAAATGGGGACAGACGCTCTACTCATTCGGCCATCCCGTCTGGTCAGACTTGGCTGGGGATCGTGCACAATGAGTGAACATACATAACAAATACACAACTGAGGATGTTAGTCAAACATAGCAATCAGGCGCGGTGGCCTAATCGGTAGAGCGCGGGCCTCGCGGGCGAAATGTCGGGAGTTCGGTTCCCGGTCGAGTCAAACCAATGATTTATCAAATTGATACTTGTCGCTTCCTAGTCTGGCACTCGGCATTATTAGGATAGGGCAAGGACTGGTTATCTCAGTGTCAGGATAATGTGACTGAGTGGGATATCGGGTCATGGTGCCAGTGGCCTGATTCCCCAGTGCGGCAGCACTATAACATCACCATGAGTGGAAGGTCAATAAATTGGTTTGTTGGCATCAGGTAAGGGAGAGCACATGTGTCGAAGGAGCATGGTGTGGGTGTGGGGATAGTGTGATAATAGGTCGATAATGAAACAGCATTATTCTGTAGAAGGGCCTGATTGGCTTGGTGAATTCTAACCAGATTCTTGAATCTAATTGTGTGTGTGCATGTCTAATCCTGATTGGGAGTTTGTTCCATCGTTTGCTGCCTTTATAGTTAGGCGTTCTTTTCAGTCTACAGTAAAACCTCTCTAAATCGACCAAACCATGGGACTGACTTTAAATGGTCCATTTGGGAATTTGGTCAGTTTAGGGAGAGTTGTAATCGTTACAATGGTATTGTATCGGCAATTGTTTTGGACGCAAATAAAGTGATCAATATAGTGGAGTGGTTGCTCTGTTGAGGTGGTTGGTTAGAGAGGTTTTACTGTATTTGTAAGTGGGTTAGGAACTTTGAGGAGTGTGCCATCCCCCTGCCTGGTAGATCTGGCGGTGTGATCCATGTAGTTTTCATCCTTGGCTCTGATAAACATAGAAGATAGCAGGTGTGCCGCCCTGAGTGTAGATGCAACTGATGCTGAAGTTGGGCCTCCCTTATGGTCACATGGGTGAACCAGTAGGTGTATACAGTTACATTCATATATATATATATCCATATATATAGACCAAGAACGTCCCTCCTTGGTGATGGTACATGCTTAGAACTACACATAGGAAATTTCCACCCCTTGGGCAGTTTCCCCTAGAACACCCTGAACTGTTTCTTATATAACACAGCTCCTCCCTAATCCTAGGCAGCATGCAGGACATATATTTCCCTATTCCATATCATGTCATACTGTGAGTATGGCATCCTTGCTTTTTAGTTTACATAACCTTGTCCCCACACTGTCATCCAAGAATAAAGATGCTTCCTGCCACTATATAATTCTAAACCGAAAATTAGTATATTTTTACACAGTGGTCATCAAAGGATGTGGCCTGTGGGAAAGTGCATATAAACGATCCCTTGCTGCGTATTCGAAAGAATAGCCTATGTGGAGGCAGTGGGTTTTCTCTAAAGAAATGTCAGAATGACCAAATGTTTGACGTCCAATAGCGAATGATGAAAATCAATGTGCTCTAGAGGCACCATTAAATAAAACACACACACAAAACCCGTCCTTGTGACTCCTTGCTGAGGTCAGGGCAGACTGTTACGTTTGTTTTATATGCGAACCATTCTGGAAACGTATATATTAGTGGATGTTGTATATGCACAGGGCCAAGTGTACGTGAATATGTGTGTGTATATATATGGCATTGTATGTGTATATACGATGCTCTGTTGTTGCCAACGGTGGTTGTCAGAGTCGACCCCCACATGTCGACCACAGCGCCACCTGCGTCCAGTGAGCGTTTCAATAACTAATTGCCCCATGTTTCCACAACACCCACAAAAACACAAAATACAACAAAAATGCACAGCTTGCTTTACAGAAAATAAATATGCGTTGGATCAACACATACAAAAATGAATTAACGTATATATATATATATATATATATATATATATATATATATGTATATGTATATATATATATATATATGCTGTATATATTATATATTCAATTATTTGGAGGGTAAATCCAAAGTCACGTGGTGGCAACCTACAGATTCCAACATTCCACCTGGTTAGTAGACCACGCTGGTTTATCAAGGATTCGACTGTAGCCATTGCTAACTATGTCAACGTAAAGACATCAAATCTGGGAAAAAGCTACATAATCGGACAAAATCATCAACTTAGCTAGTTTCGTACTTATTAAACGTGTATTACTCACGGCATAGATGTTTGTTTGTTGTTGTTTTACGTCCTAGCAACATCTAAGGTCATATCAGGATGGGTACCGACTTGTGACAGTGCGCACTCATAGTGACTTTATAGTGCTGTCCCACTGGGAAACTAGGCCACCAACACCATGACCTGGTTTCCCACTCAGTCACAGTATCCTGACACTGAGCACACCAGTCCTTGCCCTGTCCTAATAATGCCGAGCGCCTGGCTAGGAAGCGACAAGTATCAATTTTTAAGTCATTGGTTTGACTCGACCAGGGTTTGAACCCACGACCCCACGATCTACCAGCATGGCAGACGGACGCTCTAACTCATTCGGCCATCCCGTCTGGTCTCTCATGGCATAGAAGGAATACTAGGTAAATTTAAGAGAAAGTGTGAGTGATGAAATATATGGAAGGTTCAGGTGCAAACAACTGTTAACGGCCATCTAGGTCTAGAAATGAATAAATGAAGAGTTCAGGCACACACACTGACAAACTAACGCCCTTTTGAGACAGAATGAAACCGCCGTCAAACGGCATCTAGGTTTAAAAATGAATAAATGAAGAGTTCAGGCACAAACACTGACAAACTAACGCCCTTTTGAGACAGAATGAAACCGCCGTCAAACGGCATCTAGGTTTAAAAATGAATAAATGAAGAGTTCAGGCACAAAAACTGACGAACTAACGCCCTTTTGAGACAGAATGAAACCGCCGTCAAACGGCATCTAGGTTTAAAGATGAATAAATGAAGAGTTCAGGCACAAACACTGACAAACTAACGCCCTTTTGAGACAGAATGAAACCACAGTCAAACGCCATCTAGGTTTAAAGATGAATAAATGAAGAGTTCAGGCACAAACACTGACAAACTAACGCCCTTTTGAGACAATGAAACCGCCGTGAAACGCCATCTAGGTTTAAAAATGAATAAATGAAGAGTTCAGGCACAAACACTGACAAACTAACGCCCTTTTGAGACAGAATGAAACCGCCGTCAAACGCCATCTAGGTTTAGAGATGAATAAATGAAGAGTTCAGGCACAAACACTGACAAACTAATGCCCTTTTGAGACAGAATGAAACCGCTGTCAAACGCCATCTAGGTTTAGAGATGAATAAATGAAGAGTTCAGGCACAAACACTGACAAACTAATGCCCTTTTGAGACCGAATGAAACCGCCGTCAAACGCCATCTAGGTTTAAAGATGAATAAATGAAGAGTTCAGGCACAAACACTGACAAACTAACGCCCTTTTGAGACAGAATGAAACCGCCGTCAAACGCCATCTAGGTTTAGAGATGAATAAATGAAGAGTTCAGGCACAAACACTGACAAACTAACGCCCTTTTGAGACAGAATGAAACCACAGTCAAATGCTATCTAGGTCTAAAAATGAATAAATGAAGAGTTCAGGCACAAACACTGACAAACTAACGCCCTTTTGAGACAGAATGAAACCACAGTCAAACGCCATCTAGGTTTAAAAATGAATAAATGAAGAGTTCAGGCACAAACACTGACAAACTATCGCCCTTTTGAGACAGAATGAAACCACCGTCAAATGCCATCTAGGTTTAAAAATGAATAAATGAAGAGTTCAGGCACAAACACTGACAAACTAATGCCCTTTTGAGACAGAATGAAACCGCCATCAAACGCCATCTAGGTTTAAAAATGAATAAATGAAGAGTTCAGGCACAAACACTGACAAACTATCGCCCTTTTGAGACAGAATGAAACCGCCGTCAAATGGCATCTAGGTTTAGAGATGAATAAATGAAGAGTTCAGGCACAAACACTGACAAACTAACGCCCTTTTGAGACAGAATGAAACCGCCGTCAAACGCCATCTAGGTTTAGAGATGAATAAATGAAGAGTTCAGGCACAAACACTGACAAACTAATGCCCTTTTGAGACAGAATGAAACCGCCGTCAAACGCCATCTAGGTTTAGAGATGAATAAATGAAGAGTTCAGGCACAAACACTGACAAACTATCGCCCTTTTGAGACAGAATGAAACCGCCGTCAAATGCCATCTAGGTTTAAAGATGAATAAATGAAGAGTTCAGGCACAAACACTGACAAACTATCGCCCTTTTGAGACAGAATGAAACCGCCGTCAAATGCCATCTAGGTTTAAAAATGAATAAATGAAGAGTTCAGGCTCAAACACTGACAAACTAACGCCCTTTTGAGACAGAATGAAACCGCCGTCAAACGCCATCTAGGTTTAAAGATGAATAAATGAAGAGTTCAGGCACAAACACTGACAAACTAACGCCCTTTTGAGACAGAATGAAACCGCCGTCAAACGCCATCTAGGTTTAAGAGATGAATAAATGAAGAGTTCAGGCACAAACACTGACAAACTAACGCCCTTTTGAGACAGAATGAAACCCAGTCAAACGCCATCTAGGTTTAAAAATGAATAAATGAAGAGTTCAAGCACAAACACTGACAAACTAACGCCCTTTTGAGACAGAATGAAACCACCGTCAAACGCCATCTAGGTTTAGAGATGAATAAATGAAGAGGTCAGGCACAAACACTGACAAACTAACGCCCTTTTGAGACAGAATGAAACCACAGTCAAACGCTATCTAGGTTTAGAGATGAATAAATGAAGAGTTCAGGCACAAACACTGACAAACTAACGCCCTTTTGAGACAGAATGAAACCACAGTCAAACGCCATCTAGGTTTAGAGATGAATAAATGAAGAGTTCAGGCACAAACACTGACAAACTATCGCCCTTTTGAGACAGAATGAAACCGCCGTCAAACGCCATCTAGTTTAGAGATGAATAAATGAAGAGTCAGGCACAACACTGACAAACTACGCCTTTTGAGACAGAATGAAACCCGTCAAACGCCATCTAGGTTTAAATGAATAAATGAAGAGTTCAGGCACAAACACTGACAAACTAACGCCCTTTTGAGACAGAATGAAACCGCCGTCAAACGCCATCTAGGTTTAAAGATGAATAAATGAAGAGTTCAGGCACAAACACTGACAAACTAACGCCCTTTTGAGACAGAATGAAACCGCCGTCAAACGCCATCTAGGTTTAAAGATGAATAAATGAAGAGTTCAGGCACAAACACTGACAAACTAACGCCCTTTTGAGACAGAATGAAACCGCCGTCAAACGCCATCTAGGTTTAGAGATGAATAAATGAAGAGTTCAGGCACAAACACTGACAAACTAACGCCCTTTTGAGACAGAATGAAACCGCAGTCAAACGCCATCTAGGTTTAGAGATGAATAAATGAAGAGTTCAGGCACAAACACTGACAAACTAACGCCCTTTTGAGACAGAATGAAACCACAGTCAAACGCCATCTAGGTTTAAAAATGAATAAATGAAGAGTTCAGGCACAAACACTGACAAACTAACGCCCTTTTGAGACAATGAAACCACCGTCAAACGCCATCTAGGTTTAAAAATGAATAAATGAAGAGTTCAGGCACAAACACTGACAAACTAACGCCCTTTTGAGACAGAATTAATCCACCGTCAAACGCTATCTAGGTTTAGAGATGAATAAATGAAGAGTGCAGGCACAAACACTGACAAACTAACGCCCTTTTGAGACAGAATGAAACCCGCATGCAAACGCCATCTAGGTTTAGAGATGAATAAATGAAGAGTTCAGGCACAAACACTGACAAACTAACGCCCTTTTGAGACAATGAAACCGCCGTGAAACGCCATCTAGGTTTAAAAATGAATAAATGAGAGTTCAGGCACAAACACTGACAAACTAACGCCCTTTTGAGACAGAATGAAACCGCCGTCAAACGCCATCTAGGTTTAGAGATGAATAAATGAAGAGTTCAGGCACAAACACTGACAAACTAACGCCCTTTTGAGACAGAATGAAACCCGCATGCAAACGCCATCTAGGTTTAGAGATGAATAAATGAAGAGTTCAGGCACAAACACTGACAAACTAACGCCCTTTTGAGACAGAATGAAACCCGCATGCAAACGCCATCTAGGTTTAGAGATGAATAAATGAAGAGTTCAGGCACAAACACTGACAAACTAACGCCCTTTTGAGACAGAATGAAACCGCCGTCAAACGCCATCTAGGTTTAAAGATGAATAAATGAAGAGTTCAGGCACAAACACTGACAAACTAACGCCCTTTTGAGACAGAATGAAACCGCCGTCAAACGCCATCTAGGTTTAGAGATGAATAAATGAAGAGTTCAGGCACAAACACTGACAAACTAACGCCCTTTTGAGACAGAATGAAACCAGTCAAACGCTATCTAGGTTTAAAAATGAATAAATGAAGAGTTCAGGCACAAACACTGACAAACTAACGCCCTTTTGAGACAGAATGAAACCACAGTCAAACGCCATCTACGTTTAAAAATGAATAAATGAAGAGTTCAGGCACAAACACTGACATACTAACGCCCTTTTGAGACAATGAAACCACCGTCAAACGCCATCTAGGTTTAAAAATGAATAAATGAAGAGTTCAGGCACAAACACTGACAAACTAACGCCCTTTTGAGACAGAATTAATCCACCGTCAAACGCTATCTAGGTTTAGAGATGAATAAATGAAGAGTGCAGGCACAAACACTGACAAACTAACGCCTTTTTGAGACAGAATGAAACCACAGTCAAACGCCATCTAGGTTTAAAAATGAATAAATGAAGAGTTCAGGCACAAACACTGACAAACTAACGCCCTTTTGAGACAATGAAACCGCCGTCAAACGCCATCTAGGTTTAAAAATGAATAAATGAAGAGTTCAGGCACACACACTGACAAACTAACGCCCTTTTGAGACAGAATTAAACCACCGTCAAACGCTATCTAGGTTTAGAGATGAATAAATGAAGAGTGCAGGCACAAACACTGACAAACTAACGCCCTTTTGAGACAGAATGAAACCGCCGTCAAACGCCATCTAGGTTTAAAGATGAATAAATGAAGAGTTCAGGCACAAACACTGACAAACTAACGCCCTTTTGAGACAGAATGAAACCCGCATGCAAACGCCATCTAGGTTTAGAGATGAATAAATGAAGAGTTCAGGCACAAACACTGACAAACTAACGCCCTTTTGAGACAGAATGAAACCGCCGTCAAACGCCATCTAGGTTTAAAGATGAATAAATGAAGAGTTCAGGCACAAACACTGACAAACTAACGCCCTTTTGAGACAATGAAACCGCCGTCAAACGCCATCTAGGTTTAGAGATGAATAAATGAAGAGTTCAGGCACAAACCCTGACAAACTAATGCCCTTTTGAGACAGAATGAAACCATGACTACCAGGTTTGAGCTGAGAGCTCCATCATTCTGATAATAAAATCGGGGTGTTATTTTTCACAGATGATGCTACATCCACTATATAATGTCCTACTCAATATCAAATTGATAGACTTTAACTGGAAAACACAACAATACATTATATTTGATAGAAAACAACTAAAATGAATTGGGGGCTACACCCTTCATATGATATCAGCATATAAGACTGCATGCCTAAATATCCTTGGGCATCTTTTCACTTTAAATATATCCAAAGTTAAGCACATGAGTTCAAAAATTAGCCCAACCTCAAGTAAAACACATCTTAACAACCAACATAATATACTTATCTAACAAATATTGCAGAAACTCAAAACCATCAGATTACCCAATATTAATTTTGCGTAGTCCGATCGTTTTGAATTTCTATATTTTTTCTGAGATAAATATATTAGATCGATCACTAGTATCTACTTTACATTAGTTCAAAGTTACTTTTATTTTAAATGGTAAACTTTTGAGATATTTTGAGTGCAAACATGGAAAATTAGTTCTGGCAAACTTGCCACAACTCTGACACCATAGACTTCTGCAGTAACAGGTTCTGTTAAATTGACTCAGTATTGTCTTCTACGCAGAAACAAATGAAGAGTTCAGGCACAAAACTGCATAAACGCCAATCAAACAATTTAATCAAAATAACATATTTTTACCTGAAAATTATTTTGATTCTCACCAATTACACCTTTCTTGTGATGTCATGATTATGGAGAAATGAACAAAAAAGTAGGAATGTAAAATAAACCTTTTGAGGCTTTGATCCCAATGTTTATGCCAGTTTTTGGATTGGCGTTTACGGGGCTTTGCGCCTTAACTCTTCAAATGCTTAATAAGTGCATCAGTATCTAAGTTAGATATGTAAAATCAAACCTAGATAATTGGTTTGGTTTTGAAAATTTGATATTTCATCGGACTATGCAGCTTTAAGTAAGTCAATAATCTTTCAAAGTAGTGGGCATAGGAGCATAGTAGCATAGGAGCATAGTAGCATAGGATCATATGAGTATAGGAGCATATTAGCATAGTAGCATAGGAGCATAGCATCATAGTAGCATACTAGCATAGTAGCATAGGAGTATATAAGCATATGTGCATAGGAGCATAGGATCATAGGGTATATGAGCATAGGAGCATAGGGGCATATGAGCATAGGAACATAGTATAATATAAGTATAGGGGATTATGAGCATAGGGGCATAGGAACATATGAGCATGGGAGCATGGGAGCATAGGAACATAGGAGCATAGGAGCACAGGAGCATAGGACATCCTCCCTAAACTGTAGTAAACAGTTAAGAATTGGACAGACATCTAATCTAAATCAGATATGCTGGCTCAAATAGAGGTAACTGCTATTTATCATACATGGCATTTATCAACCGGCCGTGATGGCCGAATCCGTAGAGCGCAGGCCTCCCATGTGGGAGATCGGGAGTTTGATTCCTGCTGGAGTCAAACCAGTGACTTATAAAATTGATACTTGTCACTTTCAAGCTCGGCGCATGGTATTAATAGGATAGGCCAAGGACTGGTTGTGGTTAGCTCAGTGTCAAGATAATGTGACTGAGTGGGATATTGGGTCATGGTGTGGCGTCCTGATTTCCCAGTGGACTATAAAGTCACCATGAGCGCACACTTTCACAAGTCGGTACCCGTCCTGATATCACCTTAGATGTTGCCAGGATGTAAAATTCCAACAACCAACCAACAAAGTTGTAAGTTCAATATAACTGTTATATGTACAGTAAACCCTCCAAATCGACCCCCCCATGGGACCGACTTTAAATGGTCCATTTAGGGAGGGAGTTGGCTAGGGGAGGTTTTTTAATTGTTACAATGGTATTGTATGGGCGATCGTTTCGGATCCAATTAAAGCGATCGATATAGAGGAGTGGCTGATCTGTGGAGGTGGTCGGTTAGAGAGGTTTTATTGTCCCATCATTCCAATAATGCAGTGCTAGAACACAACCACTACTACGGAAAAGTTTGTTTTATTTAACGATGCCTCTAAAGCACATTGAATTTTATCAACGGCTATTGGACGTCAAACATATGATCATTCTGACATATCTCTTTGGAGGAACCCTGCTGCCGCCACATAGGCTACTCTTTCCGATAAGCAGCAAGGGGTATTTTATATGCACTTTCCCACAGACAGGACAGCACATACCACATCCTTTGATGAACCACTTGTGGACCACTGGTTGGAACGGAAAATAGCCCAAACTGCAAATGGGTCCACTGAGCAGGATTGATAGTATGACCCGACACCTTCACAGGTGGACACTCTACCGCCTGACCTACGTCCCACTCCAGCCACTACTACAGATGTACATTCATAAACAATACACTGCGGAATTTACTGCCGCATTAGCTGTTGCCATGGAAACAGAACATTAAACAGACCCATTCCCACTTCACTATACAATAACCAGACCGTGGCGCGGACATTGACATATTCGCGTTAGAACTGACTCGCAAACATAACCCACTCATCAACAACTATTTCACTCACTGAAGAGCTTCAATTTGTCAGAATGGCATAGTACATTTTAATGCGCGAATTTAAAATAGGGAGGCGGAGACCTTGATAAATGCATGAGATCGATGTCAGTTCATCGACCCCCAATTCTACTGACAACCAACGATAAACATCGCCTAGCCTGCCGGACCCCGCCAGTTCTAGTGCAGCTGTCACTGTGTTGTACAAACGGTGCAGTGCGTGGGTGAGTGGGTGAGTGGGTGAATGGGTGAGTGGGCGGGCAGGGCGCATGCAGAACATGCAGTGCTTTTGCTGAAATGGACAGCCTCCCCCCCCCCCCTTCCCCACACTCACCAATTTTCAGAAGCGGTTTGGGATGTCACGTGATAAATAAAATAGCTGATATCGATTCACAGCTTTATCCTTCTGGAACACACACAGTGATCTAGGGTAGGGGGAGGGGGTGGGGAAGGGGTGGAAGGGGGGAGGGGGGAAGGGGGGGGGGGGGGGGGAGGGGGAGGGGAAGGGGTCCGTGGGAAGGGAGGGGAGGGGGAGGGAGGGGAGGAGAGGGGGGGAGGGGGCGGAGGGGGGGGGGGGGGGGGGGGGGGGAGGAGGGGGGGAGGGGGAGGGGTGAGGGGGGAGGGAGGGGGGGGGGGGGGGGGGAAGGGGGGGGGGGGGGGAGGGAACAGAGGGCGCGGGAGTAGGGAGTGAAGAGGGGAGATTGTAAACGTGGGAGCTGGGAGAGTGGGGAGGGAGGGTAGAGAGGGTACATATGGTAGAGAGGGCATGGGAGGGCTAGGTGGGGTAGAGAGGGTAGAGAGGGTAGAGAGGGTAGAGAGGGTAGAGAGGGTAAAGGCCCTGTCACACATTACCGGATTGAGGAATCGGATTGAAACAGAACAAAGTTTGTTAATATCTGGCAAAGTCCGGTGTGTGTCCGTTGCATATCCATTGATATCCGTTGATATCCAGCCCAATCCGTTGCAAGTCTTGAGCATGCACAAAACTTGTAACGGATTGCACTGGACTGACCTATGCAGTTATTATCCGTTACCCATCTGCTCCCGTCCGTTACCATCAATTACATATCCACTACACATCCGTTGCCGTTCGTTATAGTTCTGTTTGTATACTGAATTGTCTGTTGATCGTTAGATATGTTATCATCCGTTCATTACCATCTGTTACATAATCGATGCATTTCAAGTCCGAATCACACTAGATTAGAATATTTGTGTCCGTATCAATCCGTTTCCTCAATTCGGTAAAGTGTGACAGGGCCTTTAGGGAGGGTTAGGGAGAGGGGAGAGGGTAGCGGGGTTAGAGAGCGTAGAGAGCGTAGAGAGGGTAGAGAGGTTAGAGAGGGTAGAGAGGGCAGAGAGGGTAGAAAGGGCAGAGAGGGTAGAGAGGGTAGAAAGGGTAGAAAGGGTAGAGAGGGTAGAGTGGGGCGAGATGGGAGGAGGAGGGGAGGGAGATGGGAGAGAGGAGGAGGGGAGGGAGATGGGAGAGAGGGAAGAGGGGAGAGAGGAGAGGAGAGAGGGGAGAGAGGGAGGAGGGGAGAGAGGGGAGAGAGGGGAGAGAGGAGAGCAGGGGAGAGAGGGGAGAAAGGGAGAGAGGGGAGAGGGGAGAGAGAGAGGGAGATGGGAAAAAGGGGAGAAGAGGGGAGTAAGAGAGGGGAGTGAGGAGAGGGGAGATGGGAGAGAGGGGAGGAGAATAGAGAGTGAGAGAAGAGAGAGGGGAGAGAAGAGAGAGGGAGAGAAGAGAGAGGAGAGGGAAGAGAGAGGGGAGAGAAGAGAGAGGGGAGAAGAGAGAGGGGAGAGAGGAGAGAGGAGAGGGGAGAGAAGAGAGGGGAGAGAATACAGAGGAGAGGCGAGAGAAGAGAGAGGGCAGAAAGAGAGAGAGGGAGGGGAGGAGAGGGTGGATGGGGGGAGGGGAGAGAGAGGGTGGATGGGGGAGAGGAGAGAGGGGGGGAGGAGGAGGGAGAGAGGGAGAGAGGGGAGGAGGGGAGAGAGGGGGGAGAGAGGAGAGAGGGGAGAGGAGAGCGCGCGGAGAGGGGAGAGGGCGGAGAGAGAGGGAGAGCGCGGAGAGGGGAGAGAGGGGAGAGCGGAGAGGGGAGAGAGGAGAGAAGGGAGAGGGGAGAGGGAGAGGAGATGAGGGAGAGGGGAGAGGAGATGACAGAGAGGGTAGATAGAGGGGAGAGAGAGGGGAGAGAGGGGAGAGAGGGGAGAGAGGGGATAGCGCGGAGAGGGGAGAGAGGAGGGGAGAGCGGAGAGAGAAGAGAATGGAGAGATGGAGAGAGAGGAGAGAAGAGAGAGCGGCGAGGGGGAAGATGAGAGGGAATGAGAGGGGGGAGAAGGAGGGAGAGGGAGGGAGAGGGAGGGAGAGGGAAGGAGGGGAGACGGGAGGGTAGAGGATGGTAGAGGAGGGGAAGAACGTGGGGTGGAAGATCTGGGATGGCGAGGGGTGGAGGTGGTGGCAGTATCCGCGTACGTCCTCCCACCACCCCCCCACCACCTCCCACCACCCCACCACCCATTCAAGAGCAATGGCCAGAGTAATGGTTGCAGCATTCTACAACAACCATTATAGGGCACATGAGTGTGCAAAGAGGTGTTTATTTTTGTTGTTCTGTCAATCTGTTCTCAGTACATTTGAAATGTTAGTAGAATAAAAGTAAATGACAATCCGGGTTTTCCCCCATACGGCCATTACTATTCCATCTAGCTATCACAACAGTAGGCCTACTGTGATACTAATATTCCGTTTGTCTATTAGTAATACCACTGTACTGTGTCACTAATATTCTAATTAGCTATTACCACAGCAGGAACATAGTCAGAAATTACAATTTTATAAGCACAACATTTTTGCATGGATTTACAGGAAATTAAAAAGAATTGTAAGCGCAAAGTAAAATAGTCCATATTATAAAAGACATGGAATTCACTAAATATGACGCTGAAAGAAATAGTTCGAACTTCTTCCAGTGTGACGATGTAGCTCCACCCCCCCCCCCTCTCCCGCCCCCACAGTCTTGTAACACTGATACTCCATTTAGTTATTACCCCAGCACTGCTTCACTAATATTAATACTCCATTTAGTGTCTAACATCTTACAATCACCGATTCCTGTGCAGAAGATGGGGAATTTGAAACCCGACTAATTCAAACCAATGACTTACAAAATTGATACTTGTCACGATCTAGCCGGGCTTCTCGACATAACTAGGATAGGGCAAGGACAGGGTAGCGCAGTATCAGGATAATGTGACTGAGTGAGAAATTGGGTCATGGTGCTGGCTAGATAAAAGATTCACCCGGTACTTGTAGTACACGGGTGAAGATCAGCCTTATCTTAATACGGGCGAAAATAGCGTTAGTATGGATCATCACCTAGAAACTGTGGCTCTAGTATCAAATGGCTACCCATGTAAGCACAGAGTTGGTGAAATGGGAGAGAATGCAAAAAGACAAGATGGCGGCCGCAGAACGCCGTCGATTTCACTTTAAAATTGCATTAAACTAGATATTATATTATATTTTTCTACTCAAAGGTAGCGGGCTCTCAATAATACATATGTAAAGAAAAAATGTTGCTTCTTAGATTGTGAAATTAGGCTCTCAATTCTTTGACCCGCACTTTTGACAGCTTTTACATAGGGTTGGTTTGCACCCCTACTGCAGCAGTACGGGGTGAATCTTGTATCTAGGTGCTGGCGGCCTGGTGTTCCAGTGGGGCAGCACTATAAAGTCACCATGAGTGCGCACTGTCACAAGTCGTACCCATCCTGTTATGACATTAGATGTTGCCAGGACATAAAACCCAAACAATCAAACATACAATCACTAATCACAACCTATCTCATTGGCCAGGCCCTTCCACAAAGCGCAATAACATGTTGTAAAATATTCTGACTTTTTAGGTCTGGTTCATAAATAATAGTTTAAATAAATTCTATAACATCTCCTTTTCACGAAACTCATATCTAAAGCATTAAGAAAACTTTTTTAATCATATTTAAATCATCCAGTTATGGTACTTGACGGAGGAGGAAGAGGAGGCAGGGGTAGAAAAAGAGCACTTTATTCAAGAGTGCGAGAACATAAGGATAATACAGGATATACAGGGTAATCAATCAAGAATAAAGCACAATAAGGCAGTGAACATAGAGGATACTGGATAACCAATAATGAATAAGTAGAGTGACATGAGACAAATGCACAAGGGGAGATGAATGAAAGTCAAGGGGGGGGGGGGAGGGGGCCCCGAAGAGCCCTCCACCAAAAGGGAGGAGAGGCCACGAGGGGCGTCAGATGGAGCGAGGCGGGGCAGGTACGCATGTACCGCCCCGGAAGTCCAGGTGGCCTGGGCCATAATGTCCGCCAGGGGACCCCGGAGCGCTGGCAGGCCTGGGCGGGGCCTCGCCAGAGGCTGTGGAGCGAGAAGGCATTGGGGACCAATACGAAGATGGCTCGGAGGGTGCCATTGAGGATGGTTGTAAGCATCCGAGGGTCCAGCGGCAGGCCGGAGGGCATGATGAAAGCCGGGTCGACCGTCGCGGCGGGAACGAGGGCGACCGAGGCATTCCAGGTGGCGACAGGGCAGAGCCGGGAGCGCGGGGTATGATTTACAGATGGCAGTATATGAGGAAGTTTTAGCACACAGGCGACAATGAATGGCGGCTGTGGTGGTGTGTATGTGTGTGTGTGTGAGAGTGTTTGCAGGACCTGCCAAAGCCAGGTGTCAGGCTGGAGGTGGGAGGTGGAGTGTGTGTGTGTGTGTGTGGTGAGCCTTCCCTGCCCCACCTGGTGGCAGTTTACTGAACTAAAGATGATGCAATATGTAATTCTCAAAGCAAGGCATGTAGAAACTCCTACTATTTTGGAGTTGTCCCAATCTAAGGGACTGGTGACCACTGGTGTTATGTAAAGATAAATAGGGTTGATACTCCCATCTAAGTGTGATTGGTGAACTTGATGGAAAAATATGTATGTGACTTGGGGTGGGTGGGTTGTGTAAAATACCTCTAGTTAACAATGCGTCTTCCCCAGTCACACTACAGCTTTCAACCGCTTGCGAGCACTTTGGACAAAAGAACCTGTGGGACTAAAAAACCTCCTTGCAACGTCACTGCAACCAAAGCAACCTATGAAAATGGTCACTGACCTCCAGGCGACCATTTTGGTTGCAATGAGGTTTTTAGTGCAGTAGCTGCAACCAGTTTGCGTCCAAAATGGTCGCAAGGAGGTCTGCGACCACTGAGGAGAACACTTCGTGACCACTTTGCGATCACTTTGCGATCACTTTGCCTGGCTAGGAAGCAAAAATGATCAATTTTTAAGTCATTGGTTGACTCGACCAGGGTTCGAACCGGTGGGTTTGAATCCCAGGATCTACCAAAACGGAAGACGGACACTCAACTCATTCAGCCATCCCGTCTGGTCCACTTGGGACCTTGCTGGGAGTTAAATTGTTGGGTATAAACTATTACATGCAGGGCCAGCTATAACTTTTAAGCCAATTGGACCAATTGCACCCAATTCGGCCCCATGCCCAAGGAGACCTGATGCTACGCTAATCTACTCTAGTCTTATAAATCATTTCACTCTGACAGGCCCTTAGCTGTGAAGCTAGCGGTGCAGCCAAAAATGTTCCCAATTCGGCCCCGCAACTCCGAAGGTTGGCGCTAACTACTGTATGTACTAATGTGCTGGGGTGATGAAAATGGGAAATACTGCGCCTAGAGCAGGATTCGAACCCACTCCCTTGCCATTCCAGATGCACTATCTTTGTCCACGCCCACCTGCCTATGTCGTTCCTTGTATGAGAGGTCAGTTAAGAGTATTACACTCGTCCCGTTTAAAAAAAATGGTTTACGACCATAAGTCATTTAATGCATTCAATTACATCCATATACACACCCAGGTTAGGTTCACCAGTCAGACAGGACATAGCTTGTACAGGATCTGGTCATGGTACCAATGTTGTGTAAGTGATGTAATGAGAAATATTGCACCGAGAGCAGGATTCCAACGGACACTGCTTTCCATTCCACAGCTAGCAAGCTAAAAGCTAAGCATTACACCGCCGAGGCTCCCTGAGCCATTCACCCTACCCACGCCTACCTGTCTATGTGGTTCCTTGCCTGAGAGGTGCAGATTACTACACTACTCTTGACACTCGACAGCAGTCAAGCATTAATTGCACTTCGGGAAGGCTTCATGGTTTGTTTGTTGTTGTTTTACGTCCTAGCAACATCTAAGGTCATATCAGGACGGGTATCGACTTGTGACAGTATGCACTCCTAGCCCTTGCCCTATCCTAATAATGCTGAGCACCAGGCTAGGAAGCGACAAGTATAAATTTTTAAGTCATTGGTTTGACTCGACTGGGAATCGAACTCACAAACTCCCGATCTTCCACACGCGAGGCCTGTGCTCTACCGATTCGGCCACCGCGCCGTTGGAAGGCTTCATGGTGAATACTATTATATTTTTTATGAAACTAAAAGTATATTGATGTACAAATACACATTTATACAAAGAATTCGATGTATTTCAAGTGATAATTTGAACAATATTGGAAGATTACGGTTGTCAGTGTCCATTGAACCGATGAGTGGGCACGTGGCCGAATCGGGGCCTCGCGTGTGGGAGATCGGGAGTTTGGTTTCCGGTCGAGTCAAACCAATGACTTATGAAATTGATACTTGTTGCTTCCTAGCCAAATGCTCGGCATTAATAGGATAGGGTAAGGATTGGTTAGCTCAGTGTCAGAATAATGTGACTGAGTGGGATAGTGGGTCATGGTGCTGGTGGCCTGATTTCCCAGTAGGGCAGCACGATAAAGTCACCATGTATGAGCACTGTCACATGTTGGTACCTATCCTGATATGACCGTAGATGTTGCCAGAACGTAAAATTCCAACAACCAACCAACCATTGAACCAACCATAATCGCCCCGTCCAACATGAATGCCGCAACAACAAAAACACACACGTGATCCGTGACGTCACGTGTACAATCTCCAATTGTGTTCCAGCTGTGATAGTTATCCTCTAGCCATTATCCACCATTATCCATGGGACCCTGCCAGACCCCTCGCTTGTACTGCTTTGAACCAATAAGCATACCGATCGCGTTCAGTCCAGTTACAAGGCATGAAAAGTTTTCACGACGAAACGCCAATTTACGCAGCTAAAACATGGACTTGTGAATCTATAGTAGCAAATGCTTTGGGGTGATCTTATTGTTTAGTTTTCTTTAATTGTTTTTGTGTTCGTTGGAGCGTTAGACCTTAGAATGGTGTAGCACCCGTGAGTCTGTGGGATATGGGTTGTTTTACGTCCTGACAACAACTAAGGTCATATCAGGATGGGTACCGGCTTGTGACAGTGTACACTCATGGCAACTTTACAGTGCTACCCATCTAGGAGACTAGGCTGCTATCACTATGACCTGATAGGCCACACAATCACATTATCCTGATACTGTGCTAACCAGTCCTTGTAATATCCTATTAATGCCGAGTGCCAGGATAGGTAGCGACAAGGATCAATTTTATAAGTCATTGGTTTGACTCGACTGGGATTCGAACCACCGACCTTCCGCACGGGTAGCCTGCGCTGTACCGATTCGGACATCTCGCCCAGTGTGTGGGGTAGGGAATTCTAACATGTCTCAACACAGTGATAGCTCTTTGCAGTTACATTAGTCTGAGTAACTTTTATTTTAACGGTTACTTGAAGTGAAAACATCCCAAATTGATGTTGGCAAGTATAGCATACCCTTCAGCTGTGGCATATTCAATTACATTGAACGAGTATCCCTTCTAATATAATAACAGTTTAATGAGTGCACACATTTCTAAATTGGATATGTAGGACCTTAAAGCCCCTGTCACACATCACCAGATTGGAGGAAATGGAAAGAAACCGAACAAAGTATGTTGATAGTCCGGTTTGTGTCTGTACAAGTTTTGAACATGCACAAAACCTGGAACGAATGCCGCTGGATTGACGTCTACATTTCGTGTCCGGTGTGAGTCTGGTAAGTCTGCTTACCATCCTTTGGCTATCCATTCATGTCCGTTCCATGTCCGTTTCATGTCCGTTTCATGTCCATTTCATGTCCGTTTCATGTCCGTTTCATGTCCGTTTCATGTCCACTTCATGTTTGTTCATCCAGCGGCCTTTGACCCGATATCACAACATTTTAATACATTTTGATACTTATGACGCCCGGACTAAACAATTCTGTCTGTTGCTCAATCCGGTGATGTGTGACAGGAGCTTTATGTATGCAAGCAAACGCAATGGCTGAATGAGTTGATCACCCGTCTCCCGTTTTTGGTAAGGCGTGGGATTTTGAACACTCCGAGTTTGAACCGTGACAGAGTCAAACGAATGACTTGACCATTTATACTTGTCGCTACCTAGCCTCACACTCGGAATTACTAGGATCGGACAAGTAGCAGTGGGATGGGGAAGACCAATTTGTTCCGCGAATGATGGGGGTTACGTCCTGGCAACATCTAAGGTCTGATTTCCAAGTGGGGCAGCACTATAAAGGCACCCTGACTGCTCACTGTCACAAGTCGGTACCCATCATGATATGACCTTCGATGGTGCCAGGACGTAAACCTCCAACAACCAACCAATCGGCAATGGAATAAGACACTATCGGAATAAAATGTGATGGAATAAAAGACAGAAAGTATCATATATTTTAATTTGACAAATATATATTAGTAATCTCAGGTAGTACGCTTAGCGGTTGTATACTTGTGTGTGTGGAAGTCAGGCCATGTACAGTATCAAAAACATTTCCTAAAAGTAGCAAATAAGGGAGTACATATATGTGGTGAAGCTAATCGCGTCACTGTTCAGTAGTAAGCACTTCATTTAAATATATATATATATTTTTTAATTCAACTAACTTCGGAATAATATATCCTTCAGAAGATTTCAGAATGAAATGAGTTTCTCACCTCCAACGCAGGGTGGTAAAATGAGTTGAGCGCCTGCTGATTTCATTGGCACATTGCGCGATTCAAGGTCTGGTCGAGTCAAACCAATGACGTAAAGATTTATACTCATCACTACCTAGCCTGGCGTTCAGCATTACTAGGATAGGGCAAGGAGCAAAGGACCAATTGCCAGTGATTGAAATTTCCTCTGTGTAATTAATGAATGCAAGAAAACAAAACAATATAAAGCGATATTCAGAAACTTAATTTGCAAAGATTGAATATGACGCACACCCCTCCCCCACACACTCTCCCACTACCCCCCCCCCCGCTCCTCCTCATTTTCCTTTACTCACTCACACACTTCTGATATGCTTGTCCGCGTGCAGGTAGTCAGGTAGGTAGGTATATGTGAGTGTACATAATATATAATATATCATGTATCATGTATCATGTATGGTGTATGGTGTATGGTGTATGATGTATGATGTATGATGCAGGATGCATGACTCATGACTCATGATGCATGACTCATGATGCATGACTCACGACTCATGACACATAATGCATAACTATAATGTATTTGTTGTTGAAGATTTATACTGCCTATCATGGATAAGCCTGAATAGGCTTGTTTTCACCATTAGACAGTTTGTCGATAGAAAGCCCGAGCCTACACTTTTACTGACCCAAGGAATTTTTTACCTCCCACACCACATAGACATGGTATGAGAGCAACTGGCCTTTGATGACACTGTAAGTTATACACAGCGGTGGAAATCCAAATTGGCAGAGGTGGGGGCACAGGGAATTGAACCACTGACCTTCAGATTAGGAGACCGGCCTAGAAAAAAGTCAGACACTCTAACCACTCTGCCACAGAGAACACCACAAATGGTGTAGTATAATATATAATATTCATGCATGGTATATGTATTACATGCTATACTGCGGATAGTCTAATACATATTTATCTGTTGACAAAGGAATGGCCGCATTTTTAAATATATTTTTTTATCAGTGATATCAAGTTGTCGACTTTATGCCAAATGCCCCCCAGATAGTTTTAGCGAATATAAGCTTATTACTAAGGGGCCGACTGTATAACTTATAACTTATAAGTAGGACGTGCGGTTGTGTGAAAATAGCGAGGTGACACAGGCAGTCTCGAAGTCAACACACGGATGAAACTAGAACATGGTTTGTTTAGTTGGGCTTATGTCCTAGTAACATCCAAGGTCATGTCAGGACGGGTACCGACTTGTGACAGTGCGCACTCACGGTGATTTCATAGTGAGTGTTGTCCCACTGGGAGACCATCCCACCTTGACCTAGTTTCTCACTCAGCAACATCTTCCTTAAACTGACTAGAGTGTCCATTGACACAAAATTGATTGTATGCTTTTACATATAAAAGCGATGGTTTGAACAAAAACAAACATTTCTCGCCTTGAATATGGCCTATGCTGCCGACACGGCATAAAGCAACCACCAATCAATCAATCAACCTTTCCTATCCTATTTATGTGGAGCACCAGGATAGCTGGCGCCAAGTATCAATTTGTGTAAGACATTGGCATGACTCAATCATAGTTTAAACGCAAGACACCCCACATGAGAAGCCAGCCAGCCAGCCAGCCAGCCAGCCAGCACTCTTACCGATTCGGCCACCCGAATCCGTCCGGTCATGGTATTCATATGCTCTTGGATGGTTCGTAAACTTGACGGTTACAGGCTGCAGAACTGAAGCAATATAAAACGGCCCCGATAAATCGATCCGTTTTTTGGATGAAGAGTAAACTTCAGTGGGCGCAGTTGCAGAAGTTGGGGGTTCTTTACAACAATTAAAGAAGAATCATTGAAGCGGTACCGGTTCACTGCGGTCTGATGGTAGCAATGCACTCACACCCAGTAGCTGGTGGTTCAGGAGGAACGGATGGGAAAAGGTGTGAGCTGCAGCAAGAAGAAAGCTAAACAGTGAAAAGGGAAAAGGCCCCCCACCCAAGCACCTTGATCATGGGAGGAGTAAGCCCGGGAGAAAAAAAGAAAGGGTAGTATAGAGGAAAGAGAAATGAGGAGTGTCGAGTCAAAGGGCCATGACTTGTGGTAATCAGTCAGCGAGCCAGAGACACGGACAGAGTAAGATGTAGAAAGTGAAATGCTGGCCTGCTCCCCTTCCTTCAACTCCTTTCAGACATAATCAATGAGGAGTCCGGCAGCGGAGAGGTGATAGAAGACATGTGGACAACGTGAGATCAGGACAGCAAGTGACCGATCATGTATTCATACACATGGCCAACATATTCATATATATCTGTATTAGTCCCTAAATGAGCCTTTCCACCATGCAGTGGTGGCACGGACTGCACTGACCTATAGCAACAGATGGCATCGACCTGGTCAGACCCTGAGTGCAGCCCCCGCCCCCCCTACTGCGACAATTTAATCTCTGTTAAGGATAAATGGTCAAAGACAAGCCCTAAGTGATTTCCTCAGGCGAATCTAAATTAATCATTAGATAGCATGTTTGCGACTCTAAGGTCATTCAAAATTCTAATAGACATGGGCGGGGGGTCAAATACGCAAAGATGGCGTCGCTGGTCCAATCCCCCTGGTTTTAATTAAAGTTGCATGGTCCGATAGCCTTTGAATTTTTGTCTTATTTTTTAGATAAATATATCAAATTGATCGTTACAAGCTACTAATCATTGGTCCGGAGTAATTTTGATTAAAGATGATTAGTTTTGAAGTAATATGAGCTGAAAGAACCAAAAATAATTTCGACAAGCTTGCCAAAAGTCCTGTGGCTATGACCCAGATGTCATCTCGCGGTGACCACGTGATGTGAGATGACCTGGAACCTTACAGGACTGTAGGTAGGTATTCCTGGTTGAGTGGGTAACGTTCGGGGAATGGATTAGTGACATAGGCCCATGGCACTAGGGCTTTAAAAAAAAAAAATGTGTGTCTGTTGTCTGCTTGTGTCTGTCTGTCTATGTATGTCTGTATCTATCTGTGTGTGTGTGTGTCTGTCTGTGTGTATGTCTGTGTGTGTCCATCTGTGTGTTTCTGTGCTGTGTATGTGTGTATGTATGTGTGTATGTATGTCTGTGGTGTATGTGTGTATGTGTGTGTATGGATGTGTCTGTCTGTGTATGTCTGTATGTGTGTGTGTCTGTGTATGTATGTGTGTGCATGTATATGTGTGTCTGCCTCTGCCTGTGTGCGGCTGTCTATGTGTTTCTGTATGTGGGTGTGTCTCTCTCTCTGCAAAGTCAGGTCAGGTGTATGTGTCTGTGTATGTCGGGTGTGTGCATCTCTGTGTGTTTGTGTGTCTGTGTGTGCTGTCTATGCATGTCTGTCTGTGTGTGTCTATCTATGTGTGTCTGTCTGTGTGTGTATATGTATGTGTGGTAATGTATGTATGTGTGTCTGTGTATGTATGTGTGTATGTATGTATGTGTATGTATGTATGTGTGTCTGTGTGTGTATGTATGTGTGTATGTCTGTGTGTGTATGTCTGTGTGTGTCTGTCTGTGGGTGTCTGTGTGTGTGTGGCTCTCTCTCTGCAAAGTCAGGTTAGGTGTATGTGTGTCTGTATATGTCAGGTGTGTGCATGTGTGTGTTTCTGTGTATGTGTGTGCTGTCTGTGTATATCTGTCTGTGTGTGCCTATCTATGGGTGTCTGTATGTGTGTATGTCTGTGTATGTATGTCTGTGTGTGTATGGCTGTGTGTGTATGTCTGTGTGTATGTCTGTATGTATATGTATGTGTGTCTGTGTGTGTATGTCTATGTGTGTATGTCTCTGCATGTCTGTCTGTGTGTATGTCTGTGTGTGTCTGTCTGGGGGTCTGTGTGTGTGTGTGTGTGTGTGTGGCTCTCTCTGCAAAGTCAGGTTGGGTGTATGTGTGTCTGTGTATGTCGGGTGTGTGCATGTCTGTGTGTTTCTGTGTATGTGTGCGCTGTGTGTGCATGTCTGTCTGTGTGTGCCTATCTATGGGTGTATGTCTGTGTGTGTATGTCTGTGTGTGTATGTCTTGTGTGTGTATGTCTGTGTGTGTATGTATGTGTGTATGTCTGTCTCTGTGTCTCTGTAAAATCAGGTCAGGAAACACACAGACACATACACACACATCCACCTCATATCCCCTTCCCCTCTATGACCCTGCACAGCAGGCCTACTTGGTTGGGGGGGGGCTAATGGGGTCACGATATTGGCCTAATTGGTTAATGGCCTTCCTGCATAATGGGTGTTTCAAACTGAGTGTTCAAAGGGGTGAGGTTATAAACTCACTGGTTATTCTGTATATACTGTCCCAAATCATTAGCTAATAGACCAATATCTAAGTTGGATATATAGCATCAAATGTAAGTAGTTGTTTTAATTTTGACAAAATTATATTTCATCGGACCATGCAACTTTAATACATCAATGGGATCGAACCCAAACCCCTGGATTCTTAATATGTATATAATCTTTATATATTTATCATTTCTAGACCAATGGGATCGAACATGAGCCCCTACGTTCCTATGCATGTATATAATATTTATATGAATATAATTTACACATCAATGGGATCGAACCCAAACCATTGCGTTTCTTTATATGTATATACTTTTTATATGAATATAATTTCTACATCAATGGGATCGAACTCTTCATTTATATGGGTATAATTTCTAAATCAATGGGATCGAACCCAAAACCCTGCATTCCTATATATGTATATAACATTTATATAAATATAATTTCTACATCAATGGGATTGAACCCAAACGCTTGTATTCCTATATGTGTATATAACATTTATATAAATATAATTTCTACATCAATGGGATCCATCACAAACCCATGCGTTCCTTTGTATGTCATATATAAATATAAACCGCAAGGCATGGATTCACATTAGCGTAGTCTGAATATGTGGATAGATGTCAAATGGGTTGGTTGGTTATTGGAGTTTTAGCCCTGGCATCATCTAAGGTCATATCAGGACAGGTACCGACTTGTCACAGTGCACATTCATGGCGACTTAATAGTGTTTCCCACTGGGGGACCAGGCCACCAGCACCATGATCTGATATGCCACTGAGTCACATAATCCTGACACTGAACCAACCAGTACTTGCCCTATCCTATTTATGCTGAGCGTCTGGCTAGGAAGCAACAAGTATACATTTTTAAGTCATTGGTTTAAATGAACCAGGGTTCGAACACTTGATCTACCAAAACCTTAGAGGTATACATTCTGATGACTTCATGTTGCATTAATGTCATTCGATTGAAGAGAAAACGCCTCCAGCAACAAATTAATACCCGTAGACTTGAACTAATACTGTATGCACTTTAAACATCCCGTCTGTTAGCTTCACATTACTAGGGCAGAGCAAGGGCTGGTTTGGATAGGAGTCAGGATAATGTGGCTGAGTGGGATATCGGGGTTATGGTGTTATGGGCATGGTATCCCAGTGGGGCAGGACTATAAGGGAAGCAGCCCCATCCGCACCTTGACAAACAACTAATAACTCAATGAGATAACATTCAAAACCAACTAACACAACTGAATAACTACATTATCAACCAGCAATGAACACCATATATGAACAACATTGCACTATTAAAAGACTACCCGATACTAAAACCAAATCTAACTGATATACAACCATCATCATGCTGTCGGTCGCGATGCGACAAAGACTGCTTTCATTACTTGACTGCCGCTCTCCATTTATCTCTCTGCTGTGAGAGTTGTGTCCATGAGTCGGTCTTAATGTCTCTCAGCTTCAGGTTTCTCTTGATGGTATCCCTGAACCGGAGACGGGGGCGCCCTCTCTTTCTGTAGCCAGAAGACAGTTGATAATAGAGGATCTGCTTTGGTAGCCTGTCTGATGACATCCTCATGAGGTGTCCAGTCCACCGGAGATTCTTTTGGATCAGAAGATCTTCCATAGAGGGCAGCCCCATCCGTTCGAGTATTTCCTTATTCGTCACTTTGTCCTTCCAGGTTAGCCTCATGATTGAACGACATTTCATGAAAGCTGCCTGCAAAAGTGTTGAAGTGCTGCTGGCTTTTGCAAGTTACCAGCGGCACTCTCTCGGGGAGCAAATAGAGGTTTCACACCGGCAAGAACATGTCAAGACAGGCGCAAAACTATTTGTCCCTGCAGTGGCTGGTCGGGAGATGTTGGGAGTTCCATACATCAACCGCCCTTAATGCTGCCACAGTGACATGGTTTTCTGTTTAGGGTTTGCTCCCTTAGCCTTCGGTTCTGTCAAGGACCTGTACCACAAGGCAGTGGTTTAGAACTCTGCAAGGCAGGGGTGTCAAACTCCCTGAGGTATTGCTATACCTGCATACACAACCACAGCATATGATTTAACCACCAGTGCACTTTACTGTACACTGTCTTGATACAAATACCTTGCACTATGTTGAGTGCCTCTAGACCTATTTCATGTGACGTCAGCACGGGTATCTAGGTCACTGCGCACGCCATTTGGCTGCAGGATGACACACTGTCACACTGCAAACTCAATGGCTATGACCAATCTTCATAGAGAAAAGGTGAAATATCTCTAAAACCACACCACCTACAGGCAAAACGCTTGGTCACATATAGAAAACATATTCAACAAATAGATTATATTAAGTTCATAATGTTAGCGTTCTGCATTTCTATTAATTTTGAATAAAATAAACGTTTTGCACTGCGCGTACCGGCAAACTCAATGCATTGTCAATGGCCGTGGGCAATCATCATACAGAAAAAGTGAAATATCTCTAAAACAACACTACCTAGAGACAAACCGCTTGGTACACATATAGAAAACATATTCAACGAATAGATTATATTAAATTTATAAGGTTAGGGTTCTGCATTTCTATTAATTTTGAATAAAATAAACGTTTTGCACTGTGCGTACTAGCAAACTCAATGCATTGTCAATGGCGTGAGCAATGTTCATACAGAAAAAGTGAATAATCTCTAACACACACCACCTAGAGAAAAACCGCTTAGTACACATATAGAAGACATATTCCACGAATAGATTATATTAGATTTATAAGGTTACTGTTCTACATTTCTCTTAATTTTGAATAAAATAAAGGTTTTGCACTATGCGTACCGGCAAACTCAATGGCAGTGTGCATTTGTTCTGCAGCCAAGCTGCGCGCACATACACGATGTTAGTAAACATTGAAATAGGTCTACCCCCACTTTTAAGTTCAGAATAGGGTGTGCAGCACATTCCACTTCCCCATCACCATCTACAACCCAAATCTGATCGCTCCAATAGCTGGAAGACCAGTGCCTCGGCGCTGAGTAAATATGTATTCATATGAATAAAATATTTATCGCAACAACAAAAAAGAATCGGAGGGCATTGTCACAAGTTGGTGCCTGTCCTACCAAGTACCATCACTTTAGATGTTAGTTGGATGTAAACTCCCAACAATAAACAAATAATCAACCAGAATTAAATTATTAGAAATAATAGAAGCAAACGACAATAAAGATTAGAGATGTAGAAATCAATAACAACAACATTGGATATACTAGAAGTCAATAACAATAACAAAAGCATTGGACATAGTATAAGGCAACAAGGCCAACAGAAACATCTGAAATAATAGAAGCCAATAACAAAAACAGAAACCTAAAGGCCCTGTCATACTTTACCGGATTGAGGAAACAGATTGAAATGGAACAAAGTCTGTTGATTTCCAGCAAAGTCCGGTTTGTGTCCATTGCATATCCGTTGATATCCAGCCTGATCCGTTACAAGTTTTGAGCATGCAGAAAACTTGTAATGGATTGCACCGGACTGACGTATGCAGTTATTATCCATTACTGTCCATTCCCCTTCCGTTCCTGTCCGTTACATATCCATTACAGTTTGTTAGTTGTTATTTTATGTCCTAGCAACATCTAAGGTCATATCAGGATGGTATCCATTACACGTCCGTTGCCATTCGCTATAGTTCTTTTTGTATACTGATTTGTGCGTTGATCATTAGATATGTTATCAACCGTTACCGACTGTTACTCGTCCGTTACCCGTCTGTTACCATCCATTACATAATTGATACATTTCAAGGCCAAATCACACCGGGCTAGAATATTTTTGTCCGTTTCAATCCGTTTCCGCAATCCGGTAAAGTGTGACAGGGGCTTTAATAATACCAGAAGGCAATACCAGTAACAAACATTGGTTGTTTGTTTGTTGTTTGTTTGGTGTTGTTTTATGTCCTAGCAACATCTAAGGTCATATCAGGACGGGTACCGACTTGTGACAGTGCGCACTCATGACGACTTTATAGTGCTGTCTCACTGGGAAACCGGGCCACCGGGACAATGACCTGGTATCCCACTCAGTCACATTATCCTGACACTGAGCACACCAGTCCTTGCCCTATCCTAATAATGCCGAGCGCCTGGCTAGGAAGGGACAAGCACCAATTTTCAAGTCATTGGTTTGACTCGACCAAGGTTCGAACCCACGACCCCATGATCTACCAGCACGGGAGAACATTGGAAATACTACAACAGTGTACAAGTCAATGAGAACAGAAACATCAGAAATAATAGAAAGCTAATACAATAACAACACAGACATAAGAAATACTACAATTCAAAGATTTTAACAACAGAGACACCCCGGTTCTCCTCTTTTTAACGTTTGTGTTGGAGGGGGATGCTACACATAGCAGTTAGAATTGTTGTTTTCATCCCCAGAGAGTTTCCAGGTCAATGCTGCAAGCTGCCACCGCAAAAGCACAGTGGGTGATGTGTTTTGAACCTTGTCTCCGACTGACCTACTTTTACACCAATCAACAACGCCACACACCTGCTTGTCACGTGTCGCTGGTGGCGGCAGGGTGGCGGCAGGGTGCACCACCTTCCAGCGTCCTACATATATATGTGATATATATATCACATATATTACATAAATAGCACACATATATATATATTTCGGTGCGTGATGAATTTATTTTCCCTGCTCATAACGGATAAATGTGTTAACACTAGTTTTCACCGCAACCACTAATCCAATTTGATTCAAATCTTTTGAATTTAGTTTTAGTAATAATTTAGATTTTGGTTATGTATATATATATATCATCATCATCATCATGCTGTCGGTCGCGATGCGACAAAGACTGCTTTCATTACTTGACTGCCGCTCTCCATTTACATTTCATGAAAGCTGCCTGCAAAAGTGTTGAAGTGCTGCTGCCTTTTGCAAGTTACCAGCGGCACTCTCTCGGGGAGCAAATAGAGGTTTCACACCGGCAAGAACATGTCAAGACAGGCGCAAAACTATTTGTCCCTGCAGTGGCTGGTCAGGAGATGTTGGGAGTTCCATACATCAACCGCCCTTAATGCTGCCACAGTGACATGGTTTTCTGTTTAGGGTTTGCTCCCTTAGCCTTCGGTTCTGTCAAGGACCTGTACCACAAGGCAGTGGTTTAGAACTCTGCAAGGCAGGGGCGTCAAACTCCCTGAGGTATTGCTATACCTGCATACCACAATATATATATATATGTATATATATGAAGTGGGCGAGACTACTCGACCGATTATTTGCGGGCTCACATTTCGCGTGGGCACGCATTTTGCTCTTATTTGCGTGGGCTCGCAACTGCCACATTTGCGAGGCCGGGTTCCCTGCTGTAAAGCATTGCTTGGATACGTCGATTGTGACTATCCTAGCAACGATAGGAGGTCGGGCGTTCAGGGCCTGACCCGGCAGACGTGTTTTTGCATGCTCTGTCATTTCAGCCGATATTTAGGCTTTTTACTATCTACATTCTAAAACTAATTTAATCAAACCACACGGGAGGGAAAGGGAGTTATTTGCTTCTTTATTAGATATGCATATTTTGCTGGTATCCTTGTTAGTTATGGTAAGAATAAAGTCGTGAGCTCTTGTGAAGGTGGATTGGGACGTTCCTTGCATTCTTTACTTTCCTCCAGTAGATTAACCCCTATGGAAAACCTGATATTCGATTGCTTTATATGTAATTAAGGGCCTTAAGCCTAAGCAAGCCTTATGCAGTTACTTAACCCATCTGCAGGAATATAATGACAACACCTTAACAGAATTAACGTAGTGTTACTTTAGGGCGGAAATTAACGACATTAACTTAGAACTGATTATCAGTGACAGCGGCAGCATCTCTAGCTGGACGCATACTTCTGGAATAATTCAGTAACATAAATAATACCCCGAAACGCGAAGGGGACAGCCAGTTAGTTGAAATAACCTAATTTATAGATCTAGAGATACGTTAGGCCGATAAATGCGCTCGATGGCAAATTGCGTATGCAGACGAAACTCTGGCTATCCGCCTTTAGCACAGGGAGGACACCAACGGCGACGGACTAACTGCAGACGGGAGGAGGAGCCGCAGCAGCCCGCGGCAGGCCCAGGAAATTCACATGGAAAATATTACATAATATTACATAAAATTAACACGTTAGGCTCGCCTTAAACGGGGGCAGAATAGCCGAACAGTTAAATATATATATATTATATATATATATGATTTAAAACTCTTGAATCGACCATCTCCACAGACCGACCACTCTGCTATATTGATCGCTGTATTTGGGTCCCAAAACATCGCCCAGACGATACTATTGTAACGATAAAAAAAACTCCCTATACCGACCACCTCCCGAAATGCACCATTTCAAATCAGTCCCATGGTCGGTCGATTTAGAGAGTTTTACTATATATGGGTATGTGGGACATGTGGACATGACTATTATCATGGACATGGGAATGGCTACTTCGTTTGTTTGTTCGTTTGCAGGGGCTTTGCATCCTAGCAACATCTAAGGTCATATATCACGACGAGTACCGATTTGTGACAGTGCACACTCATGGCAATTTTATTGTGCTGCCCCACTGGCAGACCACGCCGTCATGACCCAATATCCCATTCAGTCACATTATCCTGATACTGTGCTAACCAGTCCTTGTCCCATCATATCAATGCCGAGCACCGGGATGAGTAGCGACAAGTATCAATTTTGTAACTCATTGGCTTGACTCAGCTGGAATTCAGCACAGGAAGCCTTAGATAAAGGATTCACCCGGTACTCGCAGTCGCAGTACACGGGTGAATACCAACCCTGTATAAAAACTGGCGAAAAAGCAGGTTAAATAAATGAGAGCCTAATTTCACAATCTAAGAAGCAACATTTATTCTTTGTAGATGTCTTCATATTTACCCGCTACCTTTGAGTTGAAAAATATAATAAAATAGCTAGTTTAATACGATTTAAAATTGAAATCGATGGCATTCTATGGCCGCCATCTTGGATTTTTGCATTCTCTCCAATTTCACCAAATCTGTGCCAATATATGTAGCCATTTGATCATGGAACCACAGTTTCTACTTCATGTTCCATACTAAAGCTATTTTCGCCCTTATTTACACTACGTTGTCCTTCACCCATGTACTACAAGTACCGGGTGAATCTTGTATCTAAGGAAGCCTGTGATCTACCGATTCAGCAACCACATCCAATGTCATTAAGAAGAGAGACCAAGGACTGGCTTGCTCAGTAGAAGGATAATGTGACTGAATGGCATATCAGATCATGGTGATGGTGACTCGGGTCTTCCAGTGGGAAACCTCTCTGAATCGACCGCCCATGGGACAGATATTAACTGGTCCATTTAGAGAGGTGGCCAGTTTAGGGATTTTTTATTGCATTACAATTTGTTGCATAGGCGATCTTGTGACCCAAATAAAGCAATCGATATGGAGGAGTGCGCGATAGGTGGAGGTGCTCGGTTTTACTGTATAATAAAGAGAGGTTTTACTGTATAATAAAGTCATCATGACTGTGGACTGTCACAAGTTGGTTCCTGTCCTGATATGACCTTAGAATATAGACATCTGTTTGTAGAAAATAGCTCTTACATATAGAATAATTATGTGAGACTTACCTGGGTATAGGTAACACATAATTGGGTCATAGAGGGTCGTTGGGGCATAGGTGATCATAATACCAACTAGAATAGCAACTTGTCTAATCTTTGGGCTAGTTATTGCTAATAATTAATTAGCTGTATCAATAAATTTATCTAACTTCTGGTTAGTTAGAGCTACTGCTATGTTGTTTATGTTTAATAAAAACTTAAACCTTTTAATTCTGTTGTTGTATCATGGATATAAAATCCAAATTTTGTGAATGTCTGACACAGACCATTTACCGCTTCTTGACAATGTGTTTTCGATTGTGCCACTATACATGAGTCATCAATACATGGCAACATTCCAAGTCATTTCCTTGTCATTAAGGAAAAAAATTGGTTTAAGCAATTTTGTAAATTATATCGAAAGGGAAAAGGAAAGTTTTCCTGTACAGGTATTTGTGTGAATGGAATACAAATTCCTTCCACAACACTTAAGACTGTTAAATTATCAGTAATTAAGTTCCATTCCCCTAAACAATTAAGAAAAGATTTTGGCAGCATTACACATTTTTTACTGGTATCCCTATCGCCTCTTGTGTCTGCGTAGCAACTTCTACTTGTTCCCGGGTCAGGGGAACAGCTTGCTGGGAGTGTACTCCCGCTTGAACGGATGGTTTCCATCGTGCCATCTGTACGGCTGGCGTTGTCCTCGCCCTCTGGGCTGGAAGCCGTAGGTCGGGCCGGACCGTCCACCTCTGGCGGTCCGACGGTTTTGAAAATCCCCTCTGGATTGTCGGAACCGGGAACTCGCCTCCACCGATTTCTTTTTGAAATCCACGTGCTTGCCACACTTGGTGCTTATACTCCATCAACCTCATGCATGCCTCCCAATCAGGAGGTACTACAGTCAGTACCTCTGCCTCGCTGTCCCTGTCCGGGTCAGACATAATGTGGATGCTGGGCTGAGGGGAAGTAGGTACCATCAACACCTGCGATGAGTCATAGCCCATCGTGATATGACTAGATGTTGCTAGGACAGTAGGATGTAAAACAAACAAACAAATGTTTGCAGTGTTGGTTTAGTGGTTTTGATTTTGAAGTAGACCCTAATACCAAGAAGACTGCTGCAGCAGCTGGAGGTGCAGTCTTACTCCACTTCGTAGCCATCGGAATTCTGTAACAATCGAAAGAAAGTTACTATAAACCGGAATTAATTACTAAATGTCACAACAGGTTATTCAAACCAAAAATTGTGCATCTAGTGGTGTTATAGAACGTATTTAAACCGTCTAAACACAGGCGTGTGTAAGCTAATGTGTAATGACGCAGGTTAACGGTATGGAAACCGAAACCAAACGAGGGGTAGGGACCAGTGTATCAGTCCCTCCCACACTCTCTGTTTCATACACCTCTCCTTCCTGCTGCTACCGCTCCAGCAAGTTGGAGAAAATGCTACAAAACTCGGAGGTACGCCCCAAAAATGTGGGGAATCCATAAAAGAAACCCAGGATTAATTTCCAGTGTAAATCCATAATAGAAACCGTAAACTTACTGCGAATTATGGAGTTATTGTAGAAAAAACGCTGAATAACTCGCGAACGTCCTCCGCTTGCGAGTAAATTATGTTAATTGATAGACCCGGATGTGCTTCCTTCTCCCTAGGCTATAGACTAGCCTGAGGCTTAGTACCGAGGTAAAATATATATATATATACAGTAAAACCTCTCTAAAACGACCGACCTTGGGACCGAATTTAAGTGGTCCATTTAGGGAGGTGGACAGTAATAGATCCACACCATGACTCCAAAGTTCACAGGCAATATACTGGCGAATGAGGTATATTTCCTTCACATAACACAAATCAGTAGCTATATAAACTTGCCAAAATCTAGACGCTTAACTACATGATTAATTTACTACCAACTAATAAAATTGACAACGTATGATAGAAATGAACAAAAGAACAAAACAATTATAGGTAAATAGACTAACAGAAAGAAAGGTAAAAACACGATTTTTACTGTTTGGCATCTACAAACAGTAACAACCCATATATACAAGAGAGAACAACAAAACAACAAAATAGTAATCAAACACAATTCAAAGTTTGAATCAAATTGGACCAGTGCTGCCTAGCGGTGAAAGCAAGTGTTACCACATTTATTATCCGTTATGGGCAGGGTAAATAAATTCATCAAGAACAGAACAACATTAAAAGAAGAACCAACAAATTAACTGCCATAATTATCTAGCTGGTTGGAATGCAGGCTTACATTGTGTATGTCGTCTAGGAACACCGGGTTACACGTGTCGTTGGGGTGATGAAAATGGGAAAGATTGCGCCTTGAGCAGGAATCGAACCCACATCTCTTGCATTCCAGGCTAGTGTGCTAACTAGTACACCACATAGGCTCCCTGGTGTCATCATCCTACCCATGCCCACCTGTCTATTTGGCTCCTTGCCTGAGAGGTCAGTGCAGACCACACTACACACGCTATGGAGCCATGCTGACATGCAATTGTATCTAGTGTCGAACGCAGGGCCTGAATCGCTTAGAGTGCAGGCTAGTTTCCTCTGTAGGAGGTGGTTGGTTCGAATGACACAGACATTTGAAACCATGTCACTGTGTAGCGTTGAACTTTAAATGTAATGTGGGGCAATGACCGGTAGGCTACCAGACTAATGTAACCAAGTAGTGCTTCCGGCTTAGAAGGAGGCTCCCAGTGGTGCAATTTAGATTCTGTTGACAGTGTCACGACATGCCTGATCTGTTGACAGCATCGAAGCATGCCTGATCTGTTGACAGCATCGAAGCATGCCTGATCTGTTGACAGCATCGAAGCATGCCTGATCTGTTGACATCGTCGATGCATATCTGATCTGTTGTCAGTGTTGATGCATGTTTGATGTGCTGACAGTGTCGATGCATGCTTGGTGTGCTGACAGTGTTGATACATGCTTGATGCGTTGAGAGTGTTCATGTATACTTGATCTGTTGACAATGTCAAATACTTTATACCTGATCTGTTGACAGTGTCGATGCATGCTTGATCTATTGACAGTGTCGATGCATGCCTGATCAGTTGTCAGTATCAATTAGCATATGGTTAGCATTACGCTAGATAGTCTCCCTGGCAGAATCACCCCTATCCACGGTCACCTGTCTATATATGTATCAACAGTGTCAACAGTATGCATGGACACTGTCAATAGATCAGGCATGCATCGAGAACTGTTACAACAATTCAAATCTGTTGTGACACTGTCAACAGTTTAAATACCTGTTGACACTGTCAATAGTTGAATAAGACATCAACAGTTCAATAATATGCTAATGATATCAAGAGTTCAAGCATGCAGCAACACTGTCAACAATTTGTGTATGCTTCAACACTGGCAAGCCTGCATACACTGTCAACAGTTCAAGCATACGTCGACACTGTCGACAGTTCAGGTGTGCGTCGACACTGTCTGCACTGAAAGGTCAGTGCAGACTACATTAGTATTACCATATTCTGGGTTCGGGTCCCGTTACTAGTAGAGTATTCCATTTGATTGTAGAATTCTAAACATTGCCCTCTGTGCAATAGGCTTTACCATACGGGCTAGATTGTTTACTGGTTGGGATTTTATATCCTCGGAACACCTACGGTCAATATCAGGATGGGTACCAACTTGTGACAGTGCTCACTCATGACGACTTTATAGTGCTGCCCCACTGGGAAATCAGGCCACTGGCACTGTCACCTGATATCCCACTCGGTCACAATATCCTGACACTGAGCCAACCAGTCCTTGCCCTATCCTAATAATGCAGAGTGCCTGGCTAGGAAGCAACAAGTATAATTTTTTAAGCCATTGGTTTGACTCGACCAGGATTCGAACTCACAAACCCATAGGTTCGGATCACCCGATCTCCGAAAACAGGAGATGGACGCTCAACTCATTTGGCCATCCCATCTGGTCCAGTGAACTGCCATGTTATTGAGAGGAATCCAGTCATTTTTCCAACCGCAAAACAACGAAAGTAGTACACGCGCACGCCATAAAGGGCGCTGCATGCTACCGTGGGGTACCATATGGCCACACCGACGACACAGGCTGTTGCAAACAGAAACCATATCCACACGCAGAGAGGTATGGGTGAGACACCCATAGCCGTAGCTAGGAATTTTTGCTTGGGGTGCAAAAAAAAAGCCAGATAAATTATTGGAACGGCTGAGTACTGAAGGCGCGAATCACTATAAGGGTTCTGGGGTATGCCCCCGCCCCAGCCCCCGCCCCAGCCCCCACCCCACCCCACCCCACCATCCCCCCCCGCCCCCAAGGGATTTTGTTTAAATGTAGAGACTCTGAAATATCATTTCAGTGAGGTTACATAAGGGGGACTGATTGTTGGTGGGGGTGTGGGAGGCAATTTCCCTCCTGTCCCTCTGTTGCTATGGACCTGACCTTCATTCATCATCACCATCATGCTGTCGGTTGCTATGCGACAAAGACTGCTTTCATTGGGTTGCTTTTTAAAGCTGCACCATTACATTTTCTAAACCACCAGACGGGATGGCCGATTGAGTAGAGTGTCCGTCTCCTGTTTCGAGAGATGGGGAGATCCAAACCCATGAGGTCGTTGGTTCGAATCCTGGTCGAGTCAAACCAATTACTTAAAAAATTGATACTTGTCACTTCCTAGCCTGGTGCTCGGCATTATTAGGATAGGGCAAGGACTGGTTGTCTCAGTGTCAGGATAATGTGACTGAGTGGGATATCAGGTCATAGTGCTGTTGGCCTGGTTTCCCAGTGGGGAAGCACTATAATGTCGCCATGAGTGCATACTGTCACAAGTCGGTACCCCTCCTGATGTGACCATAGATGTTGCTAGGACGTAAAACAACAAACAAACATTTTTTCTAAACTACCAGCTCCCAAATTGTTTCGGGCTCCTTGATTTTTATGTGTCTTTGTTTGTTCTTTTACGTGCTAGCAATATCTATGGTCCTATCAGGACGGAATTTACTTTGATGATATCATATACTTTGTTTAAAAACACACACAAAAAGCACTGTCCCCTAGATAAAGGATTCACCCGGTACTCGCAGTACACGGGTGAAGACCAGCCTTATATAAAAACGGTCCAAAAAACAGGCTAATGAAATGCGTCTTTATGAGAGCCTAATTTCACAATCTAAGAATCAACATTTATTCTTTGTATTTGTCTTCATATTTCCCAGCTACCTTTGAGTTGAAAAATATAATAAAACATCTGGTTTAATAACATTTAAAAGTGAAATCGCCGGCGTTCTATGGCCGCCATCTTGTCTTTTTGCATTCTCTCCCATTTCACCAACTCTGTTCCGATATAAGTAAACATTTGACACTGGAGCCAGGCATTGTACTTCCTGTTCCATTCTAAAGCTATTTTCGCCCAGTATTTACACTACGTTGTCGTTCACCCGGGTACTGCGAGCACTGGGTGAATCTTTTATCTATGCATCCCCCTACAGGCCCCGCTTTCCACACTTCAAGACAAGGGGGAAGGCGGGGGGAGCCGTACCTCTTATGTTTCTAAACCAAAACACTGACCCAGTTTTGATCCTAGATATTCCTCCTGGACACCGGTGAACTCAGCAAGCATTTGTTTGTCAATTAAATATAACACAATACCGATGACACCTGAGGATACCGGCATCTCGGCCAGTCACCCAGGGCACCAGACGCTAGGGGGCGCCACTTCAGTGTTAACATATTTAAAATGTATACTTGTAATGGCGCCAAAGTTCAGCCTGCCTGGGGTACCAGCAAGCCTAGAGCAGGGTATGTGTGTTACTACTGAACCATGTTGTGTCCATTACTACAACATGCAACTCGCAGCATATATTTTCAACGTTTTCACTTGAAGTTGAACTATATACAAAATTAGCCATTTCAAATATAAGTCAAGTACTCCAACCGAAGGTTAAGTAATTATTAATGATCCATCTAACATTTGTATCAGAAACTGAAAACCTGTGTGATTACGCAACTTTAAACCACCACACCTAGCAACGGTCCTTTACTACTAATGTTGCAGTCACACTACGACGACAAGGCTGACGAGTGTCCAACGAGTTGGACTTTTGGGAACTCGTCGGATCTCGTTCGAATCTCGTTACGGTCTGGTTAAGGTGTCGTCACAACTCGTCCACTCTCGTCACCTCTCGTCACCTCTCGTCACCTCTCGTCACCTCTCGTCAGCAAGCCGTCAAGGTTTTGAGCATGTTGAAAAAGTTTGACATAGCTCGACGAGTTCAGAACTCGTTCGCATCACGTCACAGTCACGCTACGGTCTCGTCTTCGACGTTACATACTCATCGCTCTCTCGGTCATGTTGTTAGGCTCTCGTGATGCTCTCGGTCACGTCGTTAGGCTCTCGTTATGACCACGTCGTCTGGTTGGTTGTTGGTTGGTTGTTGGTTGGTTGGTTGGTTGTTGGTTGGTTGTTGGTTGGTTGGTTGTTGGTTGGTTGTTGGTTGGTTGGTTGTTGGTTGGTTGTTGGTTGGTTGGTTGGTTGGTTGTTGGTTGGTTGGTTGTTGGTTGTGTGTCTGTGTGTGTGTCTGTGTGGGTGTATGTGTGGGTGTCTGTGTGGGTGTCTGTCTGGTTATGTCTGTGTCTGTGTCTGTGTCTCTCTGTCTCTGTCTCTCCATATGTCTGTCAGTCCATCTGGCCGTCCATCCCTCCATCTCTCTGTATCTCCATGTGTCTGTGTGTGTCTGTGAGTGTCTGTGTCTGTGTGTGTATGTGTGTATGTGTGTGTATGTGTGTGTATGTGTGTGTCTGTGTGGGTGTTTGTGTGTGTCTGTATGTGTGTCTGTATGTCTGTGTGTGTATGTGTATGTGTGTGTATGTGTGTATGTATGTGTGTATGTGTGTATGTGTGTATGTGTGTATGTGGGTATGTGTGTATGTGTGTATGTGTATATGTGTGGGGGTAGATGTGTGTATGTGTGTGTATGTGTCTGTGTGTGTCTGTATGTGTGTATGTGTGTATGTGGGTATGTGTGTATGGGTGTGGCTGTGTGGGTGTTTGTGTGTGTATGTGTGTATGTGTCTGTCTGTGTGTCTGTGTCTGTGTGTGTATGTGTGTGTATGTGTATGTGTGTATGTGTGTATGTGTGTATGTGTGTATCTGTGTGTATGTGGCTGGGTATGTATGTATGTGTATGTGTGTATGTGGGGGTGTATGTGTGTGTCTGTGTATGTATGTGTCTGTATGTGTGTCTGTGTGTGTCTGTGTGTGTGTCTGTGTATGTGTGTATGTGTGTATGTGTGTGTATGTGTCTGTATGTGTATGTATGTGTGTATGTGTGTATGTGTATGTGTATGTGTGTGTATGTATGTGTGTATGTGTGTGTCTGTGTGGGTGTATGTGTGTCTGTGTGTGTATGTGTCTGTGTGTGTCTGTGTGCCACACACAGACACCCACACATACACACATACACACATGCATACACATACACACATACACAGACACCCATGCACACACATACACACACAGACACACACATACACACAGACACATACACACACATCCACTCACACACATACACACATACATACACACATACACACTCACAGACACACACACATACACACTCACAGACAGAGAGACAGACAGACAGATGGATGGACGGACAGACAGACGGAGAGACACAGACCCAGACACAGACAGACACCCACACAGACACCCACACAGACACACCCACAACCAACAACCAACCAACCAACAACCAACCAACCAACCAACAACCAACCAACCAACCAACAACACACCAACAACCAACCAACAACCAATCCACACATCTTCTACAGCCTCTCTCATTCCGATGACGTAAGACCGTCTTTTCACCCACGTCGACCTCGCCGCGGTGTCGTCCAACTTGGCCCCGAATTTGCATATGTCGTCTGGTTTTTAGAAAATCCAACTCGTTGGACACTCATTTTCCATTACATCTTAGTGTGACTGCACCATAAGGGGTGCGGGTGTGTATCTGTGTGTGGAGGGGGGGGGGGGGGGGGCTTTTAGGTGGAGAACAGTAAACAACATAAATAAGGCTGCCCTAGATCCGGGTCCTCAAACATCGAAACCCAGCCACCCTCTCTCATCCCTTAGTCTGACAAGAATTTGCTAAAAAGATGTTGCAGAAGCCAGATTTGTCTATAAGGTATTTCGTTGGGTTCAACATACTGATCTATTTTTTTCCCATTAGTTCAAAGTATTTGTTAGTTTACGGGAATACAATTAGAGATATTTGAAGTGAACACGTGCACACATGAATTTCGGCGTGCGCATCAAAATGTTGGACGTAGCGTTTTGCTGACCCACTTTCAAGCATAAAAGCATGGGACAGGAACGCCAAGCTGAAATCTACCGGATGCGGTGGCCGAATCGGTAGAGCGTAGACTTCCCGTGCGGCAGTTCGGAAGTTCGGATCCCAGCCAAGTGAAAACGATGGCTTATAAAATTGATATTTGTTGTCACCTAGCCTGGCGCTCGCCATTACTAGGATAGGACAAGGACTGGTTAGCGCAATATGAGAACAGTGTGACCGTGTGGGATATTATTGGTTCATTGTGCTGGCGACATGGACTCCGGGTGGGGAAGCACTATAAAGTTGCCATCAATGTGCACTGTCACAAGTCAACACCTGTCCTGATATGACCTAAGTAGATAAAAGATTCACCCGGTACTTGTAGTACACGGGTGAAGGACAACGTAGTGTAAATACGGGCGAAAATAGGCTTAGTATGGAACCTGAACTAGAAACTGTGGCTCCAGTATCAAATGGCTACTTATATCGGCACAGATTTGGTGAAATGGGAGAGAATGCAAAAAGAGAAAATGGCGGCCGCAGAATGTCGTCGATTTCACTTTTAAATCTTATTAAACTAGATATTATATTATATTTTTCAACTCAAAGGCAGCGGGCTATCAATAAGATATATGTAAAGAATAAATGTTGCTTCTTAGATTGTGAAATTAGGCTCTCAATTCATTGACCCGTTTTTTCGACAGCTTTTACATAGGGTTGGTTTGCACCCCTACTGCAGCAGTACAGGGTGAATCTTGTATCTATGACCTAAGATGCTGATATGACATAAAACAACAACAAAGATACCAAGCTGAAATAAATGTATACTGAATGCGCCAGTATCTTAAAGCTGCATAGTCCGAAGAAACATCAAATTTTCAAATCCAAAGCAATTATCTAGATTTGATTCTACACATCTAACTTAGATACCGATGCACTTATTAAATATATGTTGCCACATAGAAGGGGATACTGAGACAATTTAATAGAACCTGTTACAGCTGAAGTATATGGTGCCAGAGTTTTGGCATGCTTGCCACAAGTAATTAAACATGTTTGCACATCAAATATCTCAAAAGTTAGCCATTTAAAATAAAAGTTACTTCAAAGGAAAGTCGGGTAGATTATAACAATCAGCTTGATATATTTATCTCAGAAAATTGACAGAAACTCAAAACCATCGGACTATGCAACTTAAAGGTGGGGATGTCGGATCATATCGAAAATGTGATACTTTCAAAATAGCGAAATAGTGAATGGTAGACAGGAAGTGTGAACACTTATTTGTCTCTCATTTTTGCTTGAGTGCAAGTAAATATGCAGCACAAGGAATAATTAGTAGCATGTGGTGAATAAGGGGTCAAATTTCCCTGGATCATTAGCCCATGCTTTTTCTAATCTGTTCTTGAATGAATTTATTGACTCGGCAACAATAACATTTTGTGGGAGGCTGTTCCATTTTTAAAAAGCTACATTTTAGAGTTCACGAGTACAATTCGGCTGTAGTGCCAACTGTAAATATATCTGTTTTTGGAGTTAAATGTTGCTTTCATTTGACACCAATTTATCCACTTCAAAGATTCATTGGAGATCATTTTCCCAGTCATTTGACACAAATCACATCATTTAACATTTTTCTATCAATTTCAACGTAGATAAATATATAGGTGATCAACAAAACTGACCACATAAATACCATTAACTTTTTTTCTGTGAATATGCTGTCGACATAGTGTTCAATCAATCAATTATGTATATTAGTTATTACTTGTATTATTGAACGTGGATGGCACGGAGTGTTCAGTGTACTAATAGTAATTTTACTGTATGGCTGGAAGACCAGTGCTGTGGCACTGAGAAGAAACATTATTCAATGAGTATACTACATTTAGCCGCATACACAAAACCATGTGTTCTAGTCAATATTGTATTACCTAATGAAAGTTATAGTTACACATACCCCACAGTAACACACACCCTCCCACCCCCTGTCGTACACTTTGTATGATGGTTGGCTGGTTGTGAGAGTTTTATGTCCCAGCAACATCTAAGGTCATATTAGGACAGGTACCGACTTGTGACATTGTGCACTCATGGTGACTTTATAGTGCTGCCCTACTGGGAAATTAGGCCACCAGCACCATAACCTGATATCTCAGTCAGTCACATTATCCTGACACTGAGCTAACCAGTCATTGCCCTATCCTATTAATGCCGAGAGCCAGGCTAGGAAGCGACAAGTATCAATTTCATAAGTCATTGTTTTGACTCGACCGGCATCAAACTCCCGATCTCCTGCATGCGTGGCCTGCGCTCTAGCAATTCGGCCACCGCACCCGGTCACTTTTGTATGATCACGGAAATGTTGAAAACTATAGATGGCGCCTTACATTTAAAATGGTTATGTTACGTTTTGTGGAATGCAGTAAAACCGCTCTAACCGACCACCTCCACAGTTCAACCACTCCCCTATATCGATCGCTTTATTTGGGTCCCAAACGATCGTACATACAATACCATTGTAACCATAAATAAAACTTAAACCGACCACCTCCTTAAATGGGCCATTTAAAGTCGGCCCCATGGTCGGTCGATTTAGAGAGGTGTTACTGTATTTAGCGGTGTTTGCAGTTTAGTGATTTGTCGACCATTTCTTTTCAGGGTTCTGGAGTACTCACGCTACAACAGACCGCTAGTGAGACCTAGATCTTCGACATTGGGGCTAGTGCTAAGAACAGGCGCGTATTTAGGTCTTACATAATTTGTTCGGCTTTGTCTTATTATACCCTGGCCTGTCGATCGATTGCTGAATGCGTCCAAGTAACATCTAACTTCTAAGGTAAATATTAGAACAGCCACCGACTTGTGAAAGTATGAACTGGATACGTATTTATAGTGCTGCCCCTCTGGGATACAATACGCACTTACCGAATTCACAGTGCCAACTCTCTGGGACACAGTTTGCAGGCATATCAGCTTTATAGTGTTGCACCTCTCAAATACAGCATGCACTATGACACCTTGATGGTGCTGCTCCTCTGGGATACAGCAACCACTTACAATGGGTGTTATAGTGCTGCCTCTCTGGAATACACTAAGCAGTCACGATGGCTTCATAGTGTTACGCCCCCTGGGATACCATACGCAGATACAATGGCTTTATAGATCTGCCGCTCTAGGATACAATTTTAACGGCCTCATAACACAACTCCTATTGATATATATATATATATCAATGTCTGTATAAGGTAAATACTGTGGAAAAGTAAAAATTCAGATGGACAAGTTAACATTCTGACGGACAAGTGAAAATTAAGACGGGCAAGTGAAAATCACACCAGACTTGTCCGTTGAACAAGTGAAACATGTTTCTTATTTCTAACGCTATTGTCCTATCCCAATAAGGCCAATCAGCAGCAGGCAAGGAACACGTAGCGTCAGGTCAGGTCACGTCACGGCAGCCATCTTTGTAATTTTACCACTTGACTCGGTCAGGGATTCACCCGTGTGACCTGTAGGTCACTGCCGCCACCTGCTGCACAGGAAGTGGCCTCTGCATCCACTAGACCCCCACCCACACCCACCCACACCCACACCCACACCCACACCCACGCACCACTGATTGCTTGAGAATGTGTCTTTGATCTTAAGTTTCGAAGGGAAGGCGCTATTTTTAGTCCCCTCCCGGCTTAGTCCATCTATACACGAGATCACCGTTCCGACTGCGCATGCGCTGAAAACGGCGTTGGCAGCAAAGCAAATGCGTACGGCCATTCAGTTTGCCGATACGCGTAGGGAAAAACTTCCATTTTATTCTAAATTAATAGAAATACATAGCAACTTGCCATAACCATGTATGCACACATGCAATTTAATGATCTGATGAATATAACTAAGACAAAACTAACCATAGCTAAACATTTTGAGCTAAGAAACATACAATTCCACACAAAACAACCAGTCACTTTAAGGCTGATATCCACATCACTATTATTAATTCTTGTTCTGAATATTAAAATGCCAAATGTGGCAACATACCCTTGTTTCAGAGAAATATATAACAAATATATGATTAACCCTACTATTTTTCTAGATTTACATATGTCATTAACCATAGGATATAAATAAAAACATGAATAAAATAAGTAAAATTGACTCTGGCTATGTCTCTAACACTAGTCTGACTGCCCAGATTTCTTTAAATCTAAATGTAGATGGCATAAGATGTGCTGATTATATTGATGTAAATGCAATGCTGGTTAAAATATTAATATATTATATATATATTTTTTAGTTGGTATTCTATGTACCAAACAAGAGCTGAGATGAGCTGAAACTATCACATTTCATAGCTGCACCCAGTGTATTAATTAGCATGTGCCATGTGCTTCTCGTGGGTTTGTTTTTCTTCCAAGCATCCCACAATGCACCTCGCCGCTGGAATGGTGATGTAGTCTATTGGGGATGCCTACAAAGGGTGAAGGAAGCACATGAAGAGAAACAAAAAAACTACCAAAACGGGCCGTTTTAACGGCGCCGTTTATTCAATGCTGCAGTCCTGCAGCCAGTGACCGCTAGTGGGAAGCATACGGTCCTCATTTGGCTGGGGTTTTATGAACTAGCACCATTCAAGGTAGCCGAATCGGTAAGAGCGCAGGCTTCCCGTTAGATTAAAGATTCACCCCGTACTTGCAGTAGAGGGGTGAACTACAATATAGTCTAAATACGAGGTGAAATAGCTTTAGTATGGAACAGGAAGTAGAGCATCTGGTTCCAGTATCAAATGGCTACTTATATCGGCACAGAGTTGATGAAATGAGAGAGATTGCAAAACAACAAGATTGCGGCGATAAAACGCCATCGATTTCACTTTTAAAGTGCATTAAAGTATGTTTTATTATATTTTTTCAAATCATAAGTAGCTGGGAAATATGAGGATGTATATGGAGAATATATTTTGCTTCTTAAATTAAGAATTTATCAGTTCAGTTCATTTCCCCACAATGTCGAAATTCTTCGCCAGCTTTTATATAAGGTTGTTTTTCACCCCTACTACAAGTACGGGGTCATCTTTTATCTAGCTTCCCGTGTGGAAGGTCGGGAGTCAAACCAATGACTTACAAAATTGATACTTGTTGCTTCCTAGCCTGGTGCTCGGCCTTAATATGATAGGGCGAAGACTGGTTAGCTCAGTATCAGGATAATGTGACTGAGTGGGATATCGGGTCATACTCATAGTGCCAGCGGTCAGCAATCTTGTAGGTCATTGGTTTCATTCGATAGGGAATCAAACTCCCGACCTTCCACATGGGAAGCCTGCGCTCTACCAATTCGGCTCCTGCGTTCAGTCTAGAGGAATTGCCTCAACCTGTGTTTTCCGGGCAACCTCATAGGTCATTAACAATGACTGACGACTTAAGAATAAGAGTCAGTGCTTAAGCCCTGGGGCTCAATCTTAAATGAGGTCAACAATATCTCACGGAGAACAAATGAGAAATAAATCAAGTATTAAAATTAATATTCCGTGAAGATGGGAAATGGTGTTGGTCTGAGTTATAATAACAATGTTTGTTTGTTTGTTGTTTTACATCCTAGCAACATCTAAGGTCATATCAGGACGGGTACCGACTTGTGACAGTGTGCACTCATGGCGACTTCATAGTGCAGTCCCACTGGGAAACCAGGCCGCTGGCAGCATGACCTGGTATCCCACTCAGTCACATTATCCTGACACTGAGCACACCAGTCCTTGCCCTGTCCTACTAATGCCGAGCGCATGGCTAGGAAGCAACAAGTATCAATTTGTAAGTCATTGGTTTGACTCGACCAGGATTCGAACCCATGACCACCAGCATGGGCGACGGACACTCTGACTCATTCGGCCACCCCTTCTGGTCCTTAATATAAATGACTCGTTGCTTAGTGTGTATGTTACAATGACCATAATTATTTTTATTTTTTTTTTTAAATAACAAGTCAAATAGTCATTGTTGCCTCTGTGTGTTAAGTTATGTTAGCAGTATCTGCTCCATCCAACAAAATGCATAAAGTGTATGCTTGGATGGTTTTGTACAAAACTCAATTTCTTTTACATTTATACATTTACTCAAAAAATTTACACCCAACATTTTTGTTCCAACGTTTTTTTGTAAAACATCATTTTATTTTATTAACTGTATATAATCGAATCGGATGTGTTGTGGGTGTTAAAATTATGTTCTGGGTGTGTTTGATTTCCATGTTGCATGGGAAAATTTAAAGTACTGCATCAAAATCAAAAAGTGAAATAGCTTTTTCATTGACAACTCTTTCAACACGTATATGTAAACACGACATGTAAACCGTCACTTTGTGACCAGACGGGAATGCTGAATGAGTTAGAGCATCCATCTCCCATGTTGGTCGACCATCGGTTCAAACCAATGACTTAAAAACTTGTATTTGTTGCTTCCTAGCCAGGCACTCGGCATTATTTGAATAGGGCAAGGACTGGTTGGCTCAGTGTCAGGATAATGTGACTGAGTGGGATGTCAGGTCATGATGCTGGTGGCCTGGTTTCCCAGTGGGGCAGCACTATAAAGTCGCCATGAGTGTGCACTGTCACAAGTCGGTACCCGTCCTGATATGACCTTAGATGTTGCTAGGACGTAGAACAACAAACAAACAGCATCAACATCAAAAAGTGAAATAGCTTTTTCTTTGACAACTCTTTCAACACATATATACACAACATGAAAACCTTCACTTTGTTTGTTTGTTTAACGATCCCCCCACCCCCCACCCCCAGCACAAAAAGTAAACATCGGCTATTGGGGGTAGTTAAACTTTCCCATGAACATGGACACTGCTACAGTGGTAGTAGTTGGATGTATTCTGCTATTATTTTGAATGTTTTCACTTTTGGTGTCCCCGTCACAAATGTGGTGCCCAGTTTCAGGGAATGACCAACCGGGCGCGGTGGCTTAGTTGGTAGAGCGCGGGCCTCGCGTGCGGAAGGTCGGGAGTTCGGTTCCCAGTCGAGTCAAACCAATGATTTTAAAATTGATACTTGTCGGGTCATGGTGCCAGCAGCCTGATTTCCCAGTGGGGCAGCACTATAAAGTCGCCATGAGCGCGCACTGTCACAAGTCGGTACCCGTCCTGATATTGCCTTAGATGTTGCCAGGACGTAAAACTCCAACAACTAACTAACCAGAGAATGACCGAAATATCAAATTCGAAATTGTGATATTGCCACTAAATGCAGCCATTATTGAGAAGATTACCAACACGAACAGCTAACTGTAACTAACAAACTCACATAACTAAACACTAGAATATTGCTATCCAACGAGCACAAATCAACTCCTTGTCCAACTCAAGCTGAATGGCTGTCTGCCCATTCTATGGTTGGCTGTTGGGGGTTTTACGTCCTGGCAACATACAAGGTCATATCAGGATGGGTACCGACTTTTGACTGTGCACTCAATGTGACTTTATAGTGCTGCCCCACTTGGAAATCATGCCACTGGTACCATGACCCACTCAGTCACATTATCCTGACACTGGGCTAACCAGTCCTTACCATATCCTATTAATGCTGAGTGCCAGGCTAGAAAGCGACAAGTATCAATTTATAAGTAATTGTTTTTACTCGAGCGGGAACTGAACTCCCGACCTTCCGCATGCGCGTCCCGCGCTCTACCGATTAGGCCACCGCGCCCGGTTCCCATTCTATGTTCTTCATTAAAACCTATGACCACTTCAGCTATAACCCTAAATGAATACAGACATTCTAAATGCCATGAAAATACAATGATCCATGTGATATTGACGTAGTCATATGATACTAATGATATGATGTTTGTTTGTTGTTGTTTTACGCCCTAGCATCATATCAGGATGGGTACTGACTTGTGACAGTGCCCACTCATGGTGGCTTTATAGTGCTGCCCCACTGGGAGACCAGGCCGCCCGTACCATGACCTGATATCCGACTGAGTCACATTATCCTGACACTGAGCCAACCAGTCCTTACCCAATCCTAGTAATGCCGAGCACCTGGCTAGGAAGTGACACTATCAATTTTTAAGTCATTGGTTTGACTCGACCAGGGTTCGAACCCATGAACAGGAGATGGACACTCAACACAGTCGGCCATCCCATCTGGTCTAATGATATGATATTGCAACAGCACTTGTGGGTAAAAGAGCAATAATCCCTTAGGCTATATAGTGCAAATTATGCATTTAGCAGCTATTGTTATCTCACTTTAATACATCAACTGAATTTTTGTGTGAATAATCCAGATTTGAACAATGGCTGGAAGCCCGATGCTTCGGCGTTGATAATAAAAAAAAATGTATTCATCACAAAAGCAACATATTTTGGTCAGTCTCTGAACGTGGGCACCAAAATATTCAACTTAGATACTGGTGCACTTATTGAGCATTTGCTGTTGCATAGAAGTATTATCCCAGTCTTTATAACCAGTCTTTGCCCTATCCTAATAATGTCGACCGTCAGGCTAGGTAGCGACAAGTATCAATTATGCAAGTCATTGGTTTGATTCGACTGGGTTTCAAATTCCCGACCTTCCGCATGGGAAGCCTACACTCTCCCGACTCGGCCATCGCGTCTGGCTGCCCTAATTGAAAGGAGTCGGTCTGCAATCGACCAGCATCATGGAAGGCCTTGTTGCAGTGCACTGATCGCCTGTACTCAATGATCGCTCAACTGCAACATGATCGAGGTCAATCACAAAGCTAATTAGATGAGCCCGTGTAGATAAGAATCCACTTACATGAGCCCGTGTAAATAAGAATCCATTTACATAAGCCCGTGTAAATACAAATCCATTTACATGAGCCCGTGTAAATACGAATCCATTTACATGAGCCCATGTTAATATGAATCCATTTACATGAACCCATGTAAATACAAATCTATTTGCATGAGCCAATGTAAATAACAATCCATTAACATGAGCCTGTGTAAATAACAATCCATTTAGATGAGCCCGTGTAAATACGAATCCATTTACATGAGCCCATGTAAATATGATTCCATTTACATGAGCCCATGTAAATACGAATCTTTTTGTATGAGCCCATGTAAATAACAATCCATTAACATGAGCCCGTGTAAATAAGAATCCATTAAGATGAGCCCGTGTAAATACGAATCCATTTACATGAGCCCATGTAAATACTAATCCATTTACAAGAGCCCGTGTAAATAACAATCAATTTACATAAGCCTGTGTAAATGAGAATCCATAATTTACACAAACAATTTGGTTTGACTCGGCTGGTATTCCAACTTCCGACATTCCGTACGGGACGCCTGCGCTCTAGCGATTGGGCCATTGCGTCTGGTACAACTTTATATAAGAGCGTTTGTTAAAATTAAAATATAATGAAATGGGCAAATACCAAATTAGATTTTTGAGATACTTATGATCTCTTTACTATTTAGAACAGGCAAAATGATTAGGAAATGTTAACTTGGCCAGTTTGTCTATGAGAAGTTTGGCCTTGGATGTAATTTACGGAATCCATTAGTTATACCTTAGATACAAAGATTCACCCCTTCCCAGAATAGGGTGAATGACAACTATGGTAAAATCTGCGCAAAAACTGCTTCCAATAGGAATTAACTGTTGAGATAGTCGTTCCAATGAGTAGTAGTTATCTATAGTGGTATAAAGTTGATAACTTAGAAGAGAATGCAAAAAGAACCAAGACGGTAGCAACAAAAAGGTCTCGGTTTGATTTTTAAGAAGTATGAATTTAATCTCCTTGAATTAATCTCTTCTACAATTCACACATAATGGCTAAATATAAAGAGGTATGTGAAGCTTATATTTTGCTTCTTAGATTACCAAGATGGTAGCAACAAAAGGGTCTCGGTTTGATTTGTAAAATGTATGAATTTAATCTCCATGAAGTAATCTCTTCTACAATTCAAAAATAGCGGGTAAATATAAAGAGGTATGTGAAGGTTAGATTTTGCTTCTTGTTTGTTTGTTGTTGTTTTACATCCTAGCCACATCTAAGGTTATATCAGGATGGGTACCAACTTGTGACAGTATGCACTCATGGCGATTTTATAGTGCTGCCCCACTGGGAAATCATGACCCGATATCCCACGCAGTCACATTATCCTGACACTGAGCTACCCAGTCCTTGCCCTATCCTAATAATGCCGAGCACCAGGCTAGGAAGTGACAAGTATCAATTGTTAAGTCATTGGTTTGACTCGACCGGGAACCGAACTCGCGAACTCCCGATCTTCTGCACGCGAGGCCTGAGCTCTACCGATTCAGCCATCGCGCCCGATATATTTTGCTTCTTAGATTAACAATTTATGTGGTCATTTCTTTTACCCAGCCTTCCGACTCTTTTCCATGTGGGTTGTTCAGCAGCCCTGTCATGCGATCAGGCTGGGGGAGTAACTAGCTATACCTGTCATTGACCTACACTGCTATAGGCCTACACTTGAGTTGTTACATAATTGAAGTAACAGTAAGCACTGAACTATGTTACTAATTGTGTCTCATACCAGTATTATTAACCCAGTCACACCATGCTTGCGATCACATTGCGACCACAAAAATGTGTGGTCGCAAAATGCTCACAAGTTGTCACAAATAGTCCTTAGTGGTCGCCGACCTTCTGGCGACCATTTTAGTCGCAAGGATGTTGGAGATGCTACGCTAAAAACCTTCCTGTGACCAACATGGTTGGCAGTCATTTTAATTTGTTGGCGACCAGTCGGCAATCGGTGGGTGTTTTGGTCGCAATCGGGTCACCAGTGGTCACAAGCTCTAGTATTAAAGGGGCTTTCCAGCAAGTGTCAGTTAGGTATAGTTCGAGTTCAGCTACCCCTGCCTCATGACATGCATTGTTCTCAAATACATTGCCCATTAAACTTGCTTTATTTATCAATGCCTCTAGAGCACATTGATTTTATTTATCATCCGCTATTGGACGTCAAACATATAGTCATTCTGACATATTTCTTTGGAGCAAACCCGCTTCCGCCACATACTGACATAGGCCTTCTGATAAGCAGCAAGGGGTCTTTCATATGCACTTTCCCACAGACAGGACAACACATACCACAGCCTTTGATGAACCAGTTGTTGACCACTGGTTTGAACGGAAAATAGCCCAAGCTGCAAATCATAAAAATGGGTCCACGGACTGAGAAGGATCGATCGGATGATCGACAGCTTCACAAGTGGACACTCTACCGCCTGAGTTACGTCCCGCTGCCTATATTCATGGCCTAATAAAGTTGCCTTGTCATGCAATTTTCTAAATCAAAGCCCTTGCCTACATTTGCCTAAATAGATCCGCTCTTATTAAACTTTCATTTCTGCAAAGGAATATTCAGTCGACTTAACAAAACGTGGCATTGCTGCAATTTATATAAGCCTTATTTTATATTTCCTATTTATATAACTTATCATAAGCCTTATATATTTCAGTGTGCGCAGCAATTTGACCAAATTTATTTTGCATGATTTCATTTCAAATATCTCCCAGCGCAGTCATGCTTAATAAAAGTTACTCTAAACTGAAAGTAAAGTAGATCATAATGATCAACATTACATATTTATTTTCAACATATGGCAGAAAGTGAAAATCAAGTTAAATTCATCATGAATATTAGATAAAAGATTCATCCCGTACTTACAGTACATGGGTGAACCCTAACGTAGTCTAAATACGGGCGAAAATAGCTTTAGTATGGAACAAGAACTAGAAACTCTGCTTCCAGTATCAAATGGCTACCCATATTGGCACAGAGTTGGTGAAATGAGCCAGAATGCAAAAAGATGGCGGCGATAAAATGCCGTCGGTTTTATTTTTAAAGTTCCTTAAACTACATGTTTTATTATATTTTTCAAATCAGAAGTAGCAGGTAAATATGAAGATTTGTGTCAAGAATACATTTTGCTTCTTAAATTAAGAATTTACACGCTCAGTTCATTTCCCCACCATGTCAAAATCTTTCACCAGTTGTTCTAATAGGTTGGTTTTCACCCCTGTACTGGATGTACTGTGTGAATACTTTTCTTGTGGCGGTATAGTCTCTACTCTAGTTGTTATGAAACACACCTACCTGGTTTTGATTCACAAGCAGGTGACAATGCATCGGTATATTATGTATCTATATATTTATAAATATATATAGTCAAGTCCGAACAGAGCAGTACTGAAATGAACAATCTTTTATCCCGGCTGGTAAAGCGTAGTTCCCTCTTCCGCATATGTTGTGTTTGGTGTGGATTGGGTTTGGTTTGTATGGGCGTGGTGGTAGCGTGGGAGTTGTGACGTGGTGGTGGGGTGAGCTGGGGGGGGGGGGGGCTGTATGTAGTAGGCTTATGAGAAGACAGATTGCGCTGAGGTCAGGTTAGGTTTTACAACTTTTTTCTTTGTTGGCAAACTCAGGTGTGTCACGACCCTGGTGGTGTAGCATCATTGACAGATACCTGCCCTGTGATATTCACTACAGCCACATTCACTGCCAACAGCCACTCCCTCAGGCACAGCAAACATCCACAATCACAGTCAACAACCACTGCCAACAGCCACTCCCTCAGGCACAGCAAACATCCACAATCACAGTCAACAACCACTGCCAACAGCCAATCTCTCAGGCACGGCCTACAGCCACAGCCACTGCCACTGTCAACAACCACTCCCTCAGGCACAGCAAAGAGCGACAGTCATTGTCACAGTCAACAACCACTGTCAACAGTCACTACCAACAGCCAATCCCTCAGCCACAATCACTGCCAACAACGACTCCTTGGGGCACAGCAAACAACCACAGCCGACAACCAATGTCAACAGTCACTGCCAACAGTCAATCCCTCAGCCACAGCCAACAGTCACAGTTAATACACAACTGCCAACTACCACGTCTACAGCCTACAACCACTCCCTCAGCCACTTCCTAAGCCACAACCAACAGACACTCACACTGCCAATAGGCTGAATAGCCCCTCCCTCAGCCACTCCCACAGACACAGAAAACAGCCGTTGGTTGCTGCCCCGACTATCGACTACCGAGCCAGGCCTGTTCAGTCACGTGTTTCCCACACCGCCTGCCCGCCTGTCTACCTGCCTCGCCCGCCTGTCCGCCCGCTGCCCTACCGTCGGTCATGGGCCGTCGTCCGGCTTTGGCCCGGGAACAGGACAGCCCGGTACACGCTTCAACGTAGACAGACGCGCGATTTCAAACCCACGCTCTTGCCGGATGCAAGACAACCACAAACTCCAATCGGCCAGTTCTGATATAAATATATATATATCCAAAGTCTCATAGGCCTATATCCGCCGGGTGTGTTGTGTATTATGTAGCAACGTAGAGGAGAAACACAGAGAAAGAGAGGTAGAGAGCGTCGGGCCGAGTCCGATTGTTTACCTGGTGCCACGTACCTGCGCCGAGGCAGACTGTAAGCCACCACCAACCCACCTTCCTGTTACGCTGTCTTGCCCAGCCGCGTCTCTCACCTGCGCATGCGCGTGTCCCAGTCCCCCCTCCACCAGTCCCAGTCATGGTTGGGTGCCCACGATGCTAATACAGACTCACTGCTTGCAGCACACACACAAGGGTGCATATAATGCATCAGCAGCATCACCTGTTTTCAATTTAATAGGATTACTTTGCATACGGGTCAATGGAGGCATTCGACTGGGACCTTTCCATAGTTTACTAAATAGATTCTATCAATTATTAATCAAACTTTTCTTTTTCTATGGGAATTTGTTTCCCTTGACCACAAATATATGATTGTGAGCTTTCTAATTTAATGAGTGTCTATTGGCACATAATTGATTGTCTGCTTTTACATGTAAAACTTTAGCTTTTACTAAAAGCTATGGTTTGAACAAAAAACAAACATTTCTCGCCGTGAATATGGCCTATGCTGCCGACATGGCGTAAAGCAACCACCAATCAATCAATCAATCTTAGCGGGCAGCCCAATCCCACCGGGCTGCATTTTAGTTCCAATAGCCCATTCTACATTTGAAGAGTTCACGCACACAATCCCATAAATGCCAATCCAAAGATTGAATTAAAATATAAGATTTGTTTACATAAGGGTAATTTTAATTCTCACTAATTCCACTTTTCTTGTGATGAAATGGTTATGGAGAAATAAGCAAAACTATAGGAAAATAGAAAAAGAACATTTTCAAGGTTTGACCATACCATATTATTAGTAGTACTGTGACGTCATCCAGGGAAGGTTTACCTTACATAGGTTATAAGGCATACTGAAAAACCTTCAAATTTATTTTAAGTTAGAACGCGACCAGGGGCGATGGCCGAATGAGTTGACCGTCCACCTCCCGTTCTGGTAGGTGGTGGGATTCGAACTCGCCGGTTCGAGCCCTTGTTTTCTTTTTTTCTTTTTTTTCACAAGTTTTTATTCATCTGAACAAGTATAGTGTCAGCACCGGAGCACTGGTCTTCCAGCCGTTTTCCATGCACTCTGGAATGCTATACATGGCTTGGGAGAGTATTCGGTGCTGTTCCTATGCAGCACAGGACACTTTGTACAATGTGTGTGTGACTCATGCTGCATTAAGCGCAGCATCAGTCAGTATTCTTGTCAGTCTCAGGTGATTATTTGTCTATGCACTTGATATTGTAATCATTTCTCATTGCTAATGTGGTTTTTTGGTTTATTATGTCCGTGTGTTGGGTTTGTAGTTTGCAGTTGTTTGGTGTTCTTATTTTGTTTTGGTTTGATTTGTGTTGGTAGTGAGTGTGTTCTGTTTCTGTATATGTTGGTGGTTAACAAGGTTCTGTATTTGGTTTGTATTGGTTTGTATTAGCAGGTGTCTGCCTTTGTTTCATTTGGGTGCGGGGGGGGGGAGGTCCCTGGTGGCGGCAGGGGAAGGCGCGCGCGGGGGGGGGGGGGGCCTAACCGACATTAAATGGTTCATTTAGAGAGGTGGTCGGCTTAGGAAGCTAAGATATTGCTACAATGGTATTATTGTATTCATGATCGTTTGGGACCCAACAAAAGCGATCGATATAGGGGAGTGGTCGATCGGTTGGGGTGGTCAGTTAGAGAGGTTTTAGTGTAATCTTCAGATGGAATAAACGCAGGCATTAAATAGCTTACCACAGCCACCTCATCAACCAGACCATGTCGTGTAAATAATTAAATGCTGTATATGTCCATTCCAGCGGCGTGGTGCATTGTGGGATGCGTAAAAGAAAAACAAAGCCGCGAGAAGCACATGGAACATGCTAATACACTGGGTGCAGTTGTGAAATGTGCTAGTTTCAGCTCATCTCAGCTCTTGTTTGAAACATAGAATACCAACTAAATATATATATATATATAATAAATTAAGATATTAATCTTTTATCCAGCATTGCATTTACATCAATATAATCAGCACATCTTATGCCATGTGCATTTAGATTTAGACAAATCTGGGCACTCAGACTAGTGTTAGACCCATAGCCAGTCAGTTTTACTTATTTTATTAATGTTTTTTATTTATATCCTATGGTTAATGACATATGTAGAACTAGAAAGTGAGTAGGGTTAATCAGATGTTGGTTATATATTTCTCTGAAACAAGCGTATGTTGACACATTTGGCATTTTAATATTTAGAACAAGAATTAAAAATGGTGATGTGGATATCAGCCTTAAAGTGACTGATTGTTTTGTGTGGAATTGTATGTTTCTTAGCTCAAAATGTTTAACTATGGCTAGTTTTGTCTTATCTATATTCATCAGAACATTATCTTGCATGTGTGCACACATGTTTATGACAAATTGTTATGTATTTCTATCAATTTTGAAAAAAATCTAAGTTTTGCCTTACCCATATCGGCAAACTCAATGGCCAGACGCATTTGCTTTGTGGCCAATGCCATTTTCAGCACATGCATAGTCAGAACGGTGATCTCATCTATAGAAGCAGGCTACCCAATAGAAGCACACCCCCCATTTCAAGATTGAAAGCACGCACACATTTACAATCATATTCAGACTGAATGCACATAAAATAAGACAATCCCACTTTATTTCAGAGGCACGACAAAAACAAATCCATGAAATTCTTTAACTTTGAATAGATGCGCATCCATGTGTCTGCCTTCGCGCAGTGCGCATCTATTGGGACATATACAGTACCATTTCTCTCCCCCCCCCATCCATCCCTTTCTCTATCGTGTCTCCCTCCCCACGCTCCACACCATCCTGTCATTGTCCCATCCAATTACTCTATGTGGTATATTCATCTGTCACCACCTGCTTTTCTCTGCGCGAAAAAAAATGGATTTTAATTAAATTTATGAATATATTTATTCCAATATTATTATTGTTATTGGAAATGTTTTGCAATTTGCACTTTCGATATTGTTATTTGATATTATTATTCCTGTATCATTGATGTCCTTAGTATTACATACATGGTTAGAGTGTCCTGCAAATGATGTGATGCATATAATTATTATTCATTTAGATTAAACCTGAGATATAAAATGGTAGAAGTGTAAACACACAACAAAGAATTGGTGATCGTCCCAGCGCATGTCTGAAAACTCGCCCACTCCTGAAATTTTAGATATGTTTTTTAACTGTTAAAAATGCGTCAGGCTAGCAGCAATTAAATGTTCATATCAATTGTTAAGTAATTGGTTAGACTCTGCCAGGGTTTGAACTGAGGAGTTCGAATCTCAAGACCTACCAGACTGGGAGGTAGACACTCAACTCATTCAGCCATCGTGTCTGGTTACATATTACATCAACGTCAAAAATAAAAAATAAAAATAAATACCGCTCACCTAACTCTGATTTTTATTTCAAAAGGACGATCACCACTTTAAAAAAAAATCATTTCTGGCCATTATAGAGCAAGAACCAGCACGACAACTCTCACCCTATTGCACACAGGCTGTGTGTGGGTGGCTTGGTCGAGGGGGGGGGGGGGCTACACAGTATCTGCTGGCAGGACCCCTATCCCTGTGTTTATAGAAAAGTTTTGGCTTTAGTCATGGGTCAGTGACCATGACCCACATATACATGTGGACAGTATGTACCTGTGCAGTCCTACCCAAACCCTAGATAAAAGATTAACCCTGTACTTGTAGTACACGGATGAACGACAACGTAGTCTAAATATGGGCGAAAATAGCTTTAGTATGGAACATGAAGTAGAATCCCTGGTTCCAATATCAAATGGCTACTTATATCGGCACAGATTTGGTGAAATGGGAGAGAATGCAAAAAGATAATATGGCAGCGATAGAAGGGCGTCGATTTCACTTTTAAATTCTATTAAACTATATGTTTTATTATATTTTTCAACTCAAAGGTTGCGGGGAAATATGAAGACATATAAAAAGAATAATTGTTGCTTCTTAGATTGTGAAATTAGGCTCTCATTTCATTTCCCTGCTTTGTCGACCGCTTTTATATAGGGCTGGTATTCTATTCACCGTGTACTGCGAGTACAGCGTGAATCCTTTATCTACCCAAACCCAAGCGGGTATATTTACACCTGCTTGCCAACAACCCATTCTATATGAAAATGTTCATGGTTACACAACTTAGAGTCATCAGGGTACTATCTATTAGCATACAATTAGACATTTATATATATATATATATATTTTTGTGACAAGTTATTTATTCTGTCCATAGCTTATAAGCTCCTGTGAGGGTGCTTGTTTTCAATGCTGGGAAGCTGTGATTCAGTTTTGATCTGGTCCTGCACTCGGGAGTGTTTACCTGGTCTTGCTCGGGCCAACCTTTTGGAGCTTTGGGTGTTACTAGTTTCTATATTAGTTTCTTTGTATTTTTCAAAGTATTTTCCTAATATGAGTATGATACCTTAGCCTATTATGTACATCTACCCGGATGAGATACAGGCATGAGGGAGAGGATCCCATCCCTTTTGTGGTTTGTTACAGTATCCTTTCTCCCATGCCCTGTCCTTAGATAGTACACCAGTGTGCTAGAACACACCCGGACCCTTCAGGACTGCGGCTAGGTGGGATGGTTGTGTTGTATGCTTAGCCATTTTGTGAATCCGATGCTTGACCATGGCCAGCCCTGTTCTGCTTTTGTTTGTGCAATTACACATACCCAGACGGACTGCGCCATATGGTGATTGTCATTCGGATTTTGTTAGTACTTAGGAGGGCTAGTTTCGTTATTTGTAGTTGCATATATATAATAGATGTACATTATAATATTATACTCTTTGCTAAAATTATTATATCTGTTATAATTGCTATTAATGTTCCCAGCTAACCACTAGTGTCATTCCCAGCCTACCCGCTATTGACAGCCGGCCTACTCCCGCGGGGACTCCCGCCTCCGGCAGGAAAGGCCGGGACTCCCGCCTCCCGGCAGAAAAGGCTGGGACTCCTGCCTCCAGTAGGAAAGGCCGGTACTCCTGCCTCCAGCAGGAAAGGCTGGGACTTCCGCCTCAGGCAGGAAAGGCCGGGACTCCCACCTCCAGCAGGAAAGGCCGGGACTCCCGCCTTCGGCAGCCCGGACTCCTGCCTCAGGCAGGAAAGGCCGGGACTCCCGCCTCCGGCAAGAAAGGCCGGGACTCCCGCCGCCGGCAGTCCGGGACTCCCGCCTTCGGCAGCCCGGGACTCCCGCCTACAGCAGATCGGAAGCCCCGGCAGTGGGTAGCTGAGGTTTTAATGGATACCAACATTATGTACATATTCCACTAATATGAGGTGAAAATGTCCCTGGAATTAAGAATGACTGCATCACATCTTGCACAAATAAGTGACAATATTCCTCCAGTTGTACCTAATAAGCTTAGCCATGCGTAATCTGTACATTGTGTGCATTGTGTTGTGGCACTGGTCCGTTCAATACTAAATCCAATGCATTCTCATAATTATTCCAAGGGGCCAAAGTTCTGACACTTTCACACTTAGTGCAGGAAAGCTGTCCAAGAAAGCTGTCAAGGGCCTGTCACACTACGACCTATGGCATTAGCATATGGCGACCTATGCACTTTTCGACCAATACATCGGCATAGGCCATCATAGGTTATGCACAGGTTGGGCATAGGTTGTATACGCTTTTCATAGGTCGTCATAGGTCGGTGTAGGTCGAGCCACCGAAATGTTTTTGTGCATGTTCAAAATGTTAAACCTATGCCAGCGTGTGGCTCATACGTTTCTCATACACTGGACGTACACTGGCATAGGTTACGCATAAGTTAGGGGTAGGTCAGCATAGGTTAGCCATACGTTGAACCTGCGTCCTCCGCGTATCTCTGGTGTATATAGCGTATGCCTAACTTACGTCTAACGTGCCTCTAGCGTGTGCTGGCATACCCCTAGTGTATTGTAAGCGTATGGCGAGCATATGCCCAGCGTGTTGGCTGTCTGTCACACTACGACGTATGTCCTTAGCGTATGCCGACCCATGCAAATTTCGACCAACACTTCATCATACGGCATCATAGGTTATGCATAGGTTGGGCATAGGTCGAGTACGCTCAGCATAGGTCGGTGTAGGTCGCCATATCTCAACCTATTTTTATTTTCAAATTATTTCGACGCGTTATGCACACGCCACCGCCATACATCGTGATGTGACAGGGCCTTCACCCTTCTGCTTGGCACCTGATATCACATCTCTTCCATCTGTGTGAAGTCTGGAGCTTGACACCCGCCTCAGTGTTTTAGCAAGTGGCACTTCCAACCCAGACAAATGTATGATGCAAATGTTTAGCATCAGACTACATAACTGTTGTATTACATTTATATAAGTTACAATTACAGTGTTATTATGGTTTTCAATATCATTTCAGTCAAATCTGTACGTATACCCATATGACTGAGTGGAATATCAGGTCATGGTGTCGGCGGCCTGGTCTTCAAGTGGGGCAGCACTATGAAGTCGCCATGAATCACAAGTCTGTACCCGTCCTGATAAGACCTTAGATGTTGCTAGGAAGAAAAACACAAACAAACAAACGAACACACATATATATATATATGTATATATATATATATGTATATATAAGCATATAATATATATGTATAGTCTATATATGCTTGTATGTATTTTTGTATGGATAGGTATATATATATATATATATATATATGTACAGCAAAACCTCTCTAAATCGACCAACTATGGGACCGACTTTAAATGGCCACCCCACCCCACCTCACCCACCCCACCCCACCCCCTCCAACCGGGTTGTGTCTAGAAGTAGAACCCCACCGCACCCAGGCCAGCTTTGGGAGACCTAATAGTATATATATATATATATATATATATATATACGTATACACGTATATACGTATTTACGTACGTGTGTGCGTGCATACGTATATGTATATACGTGCATACGTATAGTATATACGTATATACATATACGTATACACGCACACACGTACACACGTTTACCTCTCTGTCCTGCTTATCCCCACTTCCTCTCCTTTCTCCCCTCTTCTCTACACTTTTCTTCCCATTGTCCCCAATATCTTCCCTATATCCCCCTTCTTGACCTCTTGACCCCTATCTCTCCTTTCTCTCTCCATAACCCTTCTTTTCCCATTTCCTTCCCTTCTCTCCTCTTCTCTTCCACACATTCCCCCTCTCTTCCCATTATCTCCCGAATCTCTCATATTCTTTTCCCTCTTCTGTTCCTCCCTTCATCTACATTCTCACTCTTTTTTTCTCGAAGAGTTTTCCTGCCTATCATGCATAAGTCTGAAGAGACTTGTTTTCACCATTCTCTGTGGCGGAGTGGTTAGAGTGTCTGACTTTATTCTAGGTCGGACTCCTAATCTGAAGGTCAGTGGTTCGATTCCCCATGCCCCCACCTCTTCCAATTTGGATTTCCACCGCTGTGTTTAACTTACAGCGTCATCAAAGGCCAGTTGCTCTCATACCATGTCTATGTGGTGTGGGAGGTTAAAGATCCCTTGGGTAGGTAAAAGTGTAGGCTCGGGATTTCTACCGACAAACTGTCTAATGGAGAAAACAAGTCTATTCGAGACTTATCCATGATAGGCAGTATAAATCTTCAAGAAAAAGACAGTTTGTCGATAGAAAGCCCAAGCCTACACTTTTACCGACCCCAGGGATTTGTTAACCTCCCAAACCACATAGACATGGTATGAGAGCAACTGGCCTTTGATGACAGTGTAAGTTATACACGAGAGTGGAAATCCAAATTGGCAGAGGTGGGGGCACTGGGAATCGAACCACCAACCTTCAGATTAGGAGTCTGACCTAGAAAAAAGTCAGACACTCTAACCACTCCACCACTGAAAACACCACAACCGTGACTACACGTCCCCTTCTCACAAGACGTGGTGGCCGGATCAGTAGAGCGCAGGCTTCCCGTGTGGAAGGTCAGGAGTTCGAATCTCAACCAAGTCAAATCACTGACTTACAAAATTGATACTTGTTGATTCCTAGCCTGGTGCTCGACATTACTAGAATAGGGCAAGGACTGGTCAGCTCAGTATCAGGATAATGTGAGTGTAATATCAGATCATGGTGCCAGTGGCCTGGTCTCGCAGTGGGGTAGCACTATAACATCGCCATGAGTGCGTGCTGTCACAAGTTGGTACCTGTCCTGATATGACCTTAGATGTTACTAGGATGTCAAACCCAAATAATCAAACAAAACAAACACGCCCTTCAGATTCCCTTCTCCCTTTCTCTCCCCCATCTTCTATTATATCATTCTGCGCAACACAGGTAATTTGACACGCAGACACAGCCATTGCCGGCCCAGTAACTACATTGTAAAATATTCCGATAATGATGCATTGGTGAGGGAATGCAAATGTTCTATTTGTGAAACAGGTATACATGGCCAGGTGCATAGATGTGTTTATGTAGTTGCTGGTGGTGCTTGATTGATAGGTAAATATAGGTGGTGCTAGTAAGATAGTGTGTAAGGGGCACTCAGAGCCCTACACACTACCCACTCCCCCCTCTGCTAGTCAGGATCACCAAACACATGCTCAGGGCAGGTGGTGGCCAGGGGAGCCAAACAGCTTGGTGGTGTTGGGCAGATCACTGTAACCATGGGGACCAGGAATGCTTGTTTCTCATTGGGAGAATGGGGTGGGATGATACACTATACTGGATCCATGTACCATATAAATAATAAACCTGAGGGCTTGACTCTCTCTCTTCTTTCATCCTTTAGACTCTTTCTTTCTGTTTGCCTGTATTGATTTCACTATAGACTGCCTACACAACCACAGATTCGAGCCGTGGACTTTACATAAGGACGCCGTGCCTGCCGCCACTTAGAAATGATTGTATTAATCTATTCCTTGTATGCTAATGCCACCTAGCGTCACTTTTTAAGATTCAAAACCTGATCATCTGTAGAGATGTTTTGAACTAATTCTAATTGATAACTGTGTACAAGCCTATATAAGGCCATGTTCTGTGGCAGACAGCTCACTTTGACATGGGCACAAAGGAGGATACTAACTAGCCTGAAAATTGCCACCCACCCAGCCCCCACCATATACAATTACTAAAGGGCAATGGTTTAAGCTTCTAGGACCTCACTGTATTATTGAACTTGTTGAATTGAAGTTGTTGTTGAACAAAAAGGACTTGCACTGCTGGACCTATAATAAATCCAACTTTAAACTATTTTGCTGTGTTGCTCGTCAAATTACTCTTCTGTCCCCTCCTCTTCCCTTCCACTGCTTCCCCCTGACATTGCATGTAATTGGTCAATTGTTAATGTTGTTCCTCAACATAGGTAATTTGCGCGCGAACAGGGGACTGCTCCTCCGGTGGTGCCATTTGAACCCGAATGTCTCCACGCCCCCTGCCGGACCTCCATGGAACCACATCTCACCACGGGAGATCTGTGACGTCACTTCCGGTCGATGACAGGCTGCCAGGTCCTGGATTATACCACATCACCTCCAGACGCCGGACCGACAACAACTAATACCTTACTCGGTTGCCCACCCATCCCCACAAGAAGAATAACATCGCGATAGGGTGGAGATCCTGATTTCCTGTCTTTGACTTTCTTTGATTGATTGATTTACTTGATTGATTGAACTACTTGATTGTTTGACCATTGCCTCTTATACAATGACCTGTCTTGATTAAAGTCCATGTCATGCAGTTCCGCGTTTGTGTTGTAAATTAACTATGTGTCTAGCTTAGTTCCTCCTTCTGACACGTCTGCGTCACCTGTGCATGCCAAAAAACTTGTTCACCATCTGAATAACTGTCATTGGAAAGAATATATTAGGATTATCAGTATGTATATAGTTACGCATACTGATATATATATATACATATATATATAATGTATATACATATACAGTTGTAAAGTCTAATGCTGGAATATGTGGCTGTGTCGGCAGGCTATGGTGAAATCAGTACATACAAAGAGAAAGGAAGAGTATAAAGTGTAAAGAAGAAGAGAGAGTCCAGCCCTCTGGTTTATTATTTAAATGGTTACATGGGTTCATTGTAAAGTATCAACCCACCCCTTTCCCCCAATGGGAAACAAGCATTCTTGGCCCTACTAATAGGGATCCAGCATTCTTGGTCCCCATGGATACCAGTGGTCTGCCACAACCACAAGCTGTATGGCCCCATGGCCACCACCAACCTTGACCTTTGAGTGTGGTGATCCCTATCCCAGCAGAGGGTGTACGCCCTGAGTGCAATCACACCCAGACCTGCCAGCACCACTATGTCTATTTACATCCCACTCAGGCATCACCAACCCATACATATATATATATATATATATATATATATATATATATATAACATATATATATATATGTAGTGGTCTGCACTGACCTCTCAGGCAAGTAACCACATAGACAGGTAGGCGTGGGGAGTGTATTGATATCAGGGAGCCTAGGTGGTGTAATGGTTAGCACACTGGCCCGGAGTGCAAAGAGATGTGGGTTCGAGTCCCGCTCTAGGCGCAGTATTTCCCATTTTCATCACCCCCACGACACTGGTTGCCGTGATCAGGATCCTGTACAAGCTTTGCGCTGTATGGTTGTTGAACCTACCCTGTGTATGTATGTGTTAGTGCATTGCCTGTATGTATGTAATTGTAAGCATTACAAGACTTACAATTCCAGGGGGACGAGTGTAGTGGTCTGCACTGACCTCTCAGGCAAGTAACCACATAGACAGGTAGGCGTGGGGAGTGTATTGATATCAGGGAGCCTAGGTGGTGTAATGGTTAGCACACTGGCCCGGAGTGCAAAGAGATGTGGGTTCGAGTCCCGCTCTAGGCGCAGTATTTCCCATTTTCATCACCCCCACGACATATATATGCGCCTGGTCACGTACACTGATCAGTTATAGAACATTTGCATTCACCCTATACCGAATATCGGAATATTTTACACGGTGATAGAAATAAATAAAAATTTGCACTTGTCTACAAGCTCTTATTTCGAAAGCTGATATATATATATATGAGGAGTTCAGGCACAAATCCCCATAAACGCCAATCCAAAAATTGACTCAATTTAAAAAAGATTTGCCTGAATGTAATTTTAATTGTTACTAATTCCATGTTGGCTGTGAAAAAATAGTTATATGCAATGAACAACAAAAAATAGGAATGTAAAAAAAGTAACCTTTTGAAGGTTTGACTCCAATGTTTATTTGAATGTTGGGATTGGTGTTTACAGGGTTTTGCATTTGAACACTTCATAGATTACTGCTGCTAATATTGGGATTATCAGTATGCACATACAGTGTATATGGATAAAGAAGCCCTATTATAGCACGCCCAGATTTAACACAAATTCAGTTATAACGCGATGGTTCATTGGATCCAGAATTCTTACATTGAAAGGTCAACCAGTAAACCGAATTCCGATTTATCGCGACCCAAGTTTGTTCACCATCGTATTATATGGACCGAAAGGATCGTGTTATAATGGGGTCATACTGAATATATTAATTACTGACATTAATAGTGGGATTATCAGTATGTATGTATATATATATATATATATATATATATATATATATAAATTATTTAGGTTAATATTGGGAATATCAGTATGCATATATGTGCTATATAATTTATTATGTATATATTATTCATTACACAACCAACACAATACCAATATAGTTCTCAAATCTCTGGCTGGCTAAACCAACCCCTTTATTTAAACAAAATTCAGTGGCATCAGACGTCTTACTGCTGTGTGAGGCCTGCTTATAAACAAACCCCTACACAGCACCCAATCCCTATGTGAATATACACACAGGTGCTGACCATACAGCTCAACCTACTTGTTCTAGAACCTTCCAGAGGTCTTCATACAACTAATCTACTCCTCCAGTTCCATTAATATAATATTTTTATAAACCTCCATTTTATATTTCACATAAATAAAGAGTAGTGCTTAATGTTTTTCAGTGTCCCTGTCTGAACACTTCTCACTTCCCAACACCCTTTATTCTCAGCAGGCCCCGGGCACTCTCTGCTTCCCACTGCCTGGCAACCGACTCCAACGGTCTTCTGGCTCTCACTTCAATACATATATATATATATATATATATATATATATATATGTGTGTGTGTGGGTGTGGGTGTGTTACCTGACAATCCCAATATTAAGGTCAGAAATATATATATATATATATATATATATATATATATATATAATTATATATATATAATTATATGCATACTAATAATCCAAATATTAATATGCATATACATACTGATAATCTCAATAGTAATGTCAGTACTATGTATATATATATATATATATATATATATATATATATATATATATATATATATATACATACTGATAATCCCAAATATTAACACCAGTAATAAATGGACAGGATTAAGCATGTCGCGCCAGGCGTGTTTACTGCCAGCTTTGTGGTGCGGTAAGGACACCAGGTGGCGCCACTGAAAGCGCCACTGAACGCGGTGGAGTATACATGATGCCGTCAAATATTTTGTTTTCCTTTTATTAATAGACTAGACCGCCATTCCAGCCGCGCGGTGCATTGTGGGATGCGTGGAAGAAAAACAACCCCACGAGAATCACATGGCACATGCTATTTATTACACTGGGTGCAGCTATGAAATGTGCTAGTTTCAGCTCATCTAGGCTCTTGTTTGAAACATAGAATACCGACTAAAAAAATGTAATTAATAAATTAAGATGTTAATCTTTTATCCAGGATTGCATTTACATCAATATAATCAGCACATCTTATACCATCTGCATTTAGACTTAGACCAATCTGGGCACTCAATCTAGTGTTAGAGCCATAGCCAGCGTCAGTTTTACTTCTTTTTTGCATGTGTTTATTTATATCCTATGGTTAATAACATTTGTTGGGCTAGGAAATGGGTAGGGTTAATCAGATATTTGTTATATATTTATTTAAAACAAGTTTTTATTGACACATTTGACATTTTAATATTTAGAACAAGAATTACTTATGTCTAATCAATGGTGATGTAAACATCAGCCTGTAAACACTGTAAAGTGACTGAAATTGTATGTTTCTTAGCTCAATCTACTTGAATCTACACCTGGATGGCCGATCTACAAACTGTGAGCTAAAACTAACTTCTGTATCAGTTCGGTTATGTTGATTCAAAAAACTCTGAAAATCGTTAATGTTGATACGGCCGGCCGTACGGCGACCTGTTGATACGGTAATCACTGCCGTATCCATCGATGAACGACTACGGCACAACTACGGCACTACTGACCTATGGCAGGGACCCCTGTTGTGACCTCTACTGTTTTTTCTGAATAATTCAAAAAACTTTGGCGGGAAAGTTGTAACGGCTGCTCTTACGGTTTTGTGTTCGAATCCACGGTAAACGATGAACGACTACGGCACAACTACGGCTCTACTGATCTTCAACAGGGAAGCTTGCCGTGATTTCTACCGTTTTTTCTTCGAATAATCGACATATTTCGTTTAATGACGAAAAACGATACTGTCGATACGGCCGTCCGTACGGCGACCGTCCGTACGGCTACCTGTCGATACGGTAATCACTGCCGTATCCGCACATGAACTAAAACTTACTCTGTCGATAGGGTTCATATCAAGCAGTTTTAACGGTTCGTCCTAACGGCCTCTCTTAACGGTCGTTCCGACCTCAAAGACAGATAATCGGTTATGTTGATTCAAAAAACTTTTGGCGGGAAAGTCGCAATGGCTCCTACGGTTCTGTGTTCGAGGCTACGGTAAACAATGAGCGACTACGACACAACTACGGCTCTACTGATCTTCAACAGGGAAGCAGTAAGCCCAGCGACCGCTCGGTGAACAGTTTTGTCGACGAGGTGTCGCATTCCTTTTACTACCAGGGCGTTGGCGACTTAGTTGACCAGCTCCTTTGCAGAGACTTCATAACCACTATAGACATTAAGGATGCCTATAGGGCCATCAACATCCATCCCACGGACTGTCCTTTCCAGGCTATCAGGTGGGACTTCGGCACTGGGGGTGGGCCAGAAATTTTCTTTGACAACCGACTATGTATGGGGCTCTCCTCTAGTCCCTACATTTTCAACCGCATATCGGATTTCGTTGCTCGCTGTGGCAGGCGCGACGGAGTCACCAGATGTGTGAACTACCTGGACGACTTTTGCGCAATTAATCAGCAAAAAATTGCTGCCGTCCTTCGCAGGATGGGGTTCTACTTAAGCTACCCCAAACTCCGCGCGCCTGCCCAGTGTGCAAGATTTCTCGGTATCGAACTTGACAGTGTCCTTCTCCAGCTCCGCCTTCCCCGAGATAAGATCATTAAACTTAAATGTGTACTAACAGGGTTCCTCGGCAAGCGAAAGGCCTCACGTAAAGACCTAGAGAGGTTAGGTGGCCGCTTAGCCCATTGCGCTACTGTCGTCCGGGGGGGGCGCTCCTTCTCTACCAGGGTCTACAACACGATTCGTCAGCTACGTAAACCATACTACATGTTCCGCCTTAATGAGGAATTCAGGTCAGAGCTCAAGTGGTGGCTTGATTACGTTGATACTTTCAACGGCTACGCACAAATTCTTGGCTCCCACGCAGCTGTCGTTTCGGGCTACAGTGACGCCTCTGATTGGGGCTTCGGAGCGACCCACTCGGACGACTGGTTGGTCGGCTGTTTTCATGCAAACGAGCGCGACCTGGCCTCTGAGGTCGGCCACCATCATGCCGATGCGACTGGGGTTGGGCCCGAAACCCACATTAACCAGAAAGAGATGTGGGCTGTCATCGCTGCTGCCCGCCGCTGGGGCCATCTTTGGCAGGACAAAAGTGTTGTGTTCGTGACTGACAACATTACGGTTTGTGCTGCACTTGCCACCGGCCGCTGCATTAATAAAACCATCATGGGCTGGGTTAAGGAGCTCTTCTGGACTTCAGTTACCTTTAACTTCGATGTGAAGTCTGTTTACATTAGGAGCGGAGACAACACTATCTGTGATGCTCTGAGCAGGTGGCAAGATGTTCTTAGCAAGCACCGCATTGTTCGCGCCGATCCTGCCGGCTGTCTCTGTTGTGCCCAATTATTTAGCAACTAACTCTATCTTGCAGCTCTAACCTGTTAAACTAACCCAAGATGCCTCTCTTCCAAATTCCCTCTGCTCGCGGGGGTTACAGACCTTTAGATTATGTTACCCTCCAGGCAACCATAAAAATATTCTCGGAAGAGGCCGGACTAGACGCCTCCTCATTCTCCTGCCACTCGCTCCGCTGGGGTGGGTGTACCTTCCTCGCCCTACAAGGGGCCTCCATTGATGAGATCGAGGTTCGCGGTGACTGGTCCTCGGTCTGCGTCTATAGATACATTGCTCCTCCTCTGGCCGACCAGATCGTTGCGGACATCAAGGTCGCCACAGCTCCTTCCGTCTTGATCTAATTCTTTATTTTCTCCTGTCTGGTGTGTCTCTGACTTTGGCATTTGAGGCCCAGCCAGGTGCATTACTGTTCTCTACTATTCTCACTTCCTGTAAATAAATAATATACCCACCAATGCTGTGTTGCCATGCAATTCTTACACCCACGTATATACAACGTATATGCGGATGTAACCGAATTGCACAGTGCTGCCACCCAGGGGGCTCCTGGGGGGCTCACAGGATAGTGCCATGCACGACCACCAGGTGGGGCAGGAGCCTCCCTACACCTGTTGTCTATGTTGGCTCAGTCTGTCCCTGGCAGCCAGAGCCTCCACACTTGCTTTCAAAACTTTTTTCTTATCCATTAGGTAGGGCATTTGAGGCCCAGCCAGGTGCATTACTGTTCTCTACTATTCTCACTTCCTGTAAATAAATAATGTACCCACCAATACTGTGTTGCCATGCAATTCTTACATATATATATATATATATACATCATATACATATAGGTATATATCTAGACTACAGGTTGAATAAATGACAAAATTCAACTGTTAACAACACTGCCTCAACCAGGACATGAAACCAATACAAATAACTTCAGATTCATATATGATTGATTGATTGGTGAAATGTTTGTTTTTTGTTCAAACCATCGCTTTTACATGTAAAAGCAGACAATCAATTATGTGCCAATAGACACTCATTAAATTAGAAAGCTCACAATCATATATTTGTGGTCAAGGGAAACAAATTCCCATAGAAAAAGAAAGGTTTTATTAATAATTGATAGGATCTATTTAGTCAACTATATGAGGTGGTACAGTCCAGCTGCCATCAAAAAGGCTCACATGTTTTCCTGTTTTACCTTAGTAAAAAGGTAATGCATACTGTCTAAGATTCATATATAGGCATATACATTGATAGGTATATCTACACCAATATAGGTATATAAATACACATACCTATACATATATATAGATATATATATACAGTAAAACCTCTATAAATCGACCGACCTTGGGACCGAGTCTAAGTGGTCCATGTAGGGAGGTGGTCGGTTTAGGGAGTTAAAATATGGTTACAATGGTATTGTTGGGACCCAAATAAAGCGATCGATATAGGGGAGTGGTCGATCTGTGGAGGTGGTCCATTAAGACAGTTGGTCGGTTTAGGGAGTTTTTTTTAATTGTTACAATGGTATTGTATGGGCGATCGTTTGGAACCTGAATAAAGCGATCGATATAGGGAAGTGGTCGATCTGTTGAGGTGGTCAGTTAGAGAGGTTTTACTGTATCCTGATAATTGAGTTATATTGATAGCATTAGACACTGTGCACTCGACTGATGAAAATAGAATAGAATAATAATTTTATTTATTTATTAGGTTTGAAAGTGAGCAGAGTGACAGTTGGCTCACGGTATAGGAGGCGGGTGGAGCAGAAAATGCCCCGCAGCAAATAACAAGAAAGAAGTTGGTTACTGGGAAACATTTAAGGGGCTGCCGTTATTTATATCCACATAATAAATTATATAGTACATAATACATAGCACATGTATGCATATATACAAAATAGTGTGTCCCGCATAATGCATTTTGCTTATAATAAATTTCAACCAACGACTTACCTTACGCGACCTTACTATAAAAAGGTTCTATCTGACAAAATGGTGCTTTCGAGATAATGAGGACTGAAGTTGTGTAACTGCATGATAGCAAAGTGGATAGAATAATAGTATTTGTAATATATCTAAGTGAAAAATACCAGTTGAGAAACAGTTGTGTAATTTACATGATAACCTTTTGTAGATAGAACATTTTTACATCCATAACACCAATTCGGTCACTTTGTCAAATAGAACCTTTTTATAGTAAGGTCATGCAAAGTTTGTTAATTTCATAATGTTGATCATTATGTAAAGTTGGGTCGTCTGATGGTTTTGGGTTTCTCCCATTGTTTTTAGAATAATACGTTAGGTTGATCGATCTAGTATATCTTACTATATTTTAAAGTAAATTTAATTTTAAATGGCCATATTTGTAGTGAAAGCATGTCAAATTAATTGTGGCATGAACGTCGACATCAGTGACCATCTGATTCAGCAGTAATAGGTTATATTAAATTGGCTTTCTATTCCCTTATCTGTGGCAACTAATGTTTAATATATGCACCAGTATCTAACTTAGGCCTACATGTTTTGAAACAAATCCGGATATGTGTTTTGATTTTGAAAAGTTGTTTTTTTCATTTGAGTATGCCGCTTTAAGTGGCAGCTGATCAATGTATGTACTGTCTGATACCAAACCTGATAGGGTTGTTTGTTTGTTGTTGTCTTTCGTCCTAGCAACATCCAAGGTCATATCTGATAGGCCGATGCTTGCATTGCCAGGCCTGCTGTCAGAATGTATATGCCACAGCTACTGTAGTAGGCCATATGTGAGCGTCAGCACCACGCGGTGGTGGCAGGGACTGTTGTCTGTGCATGGCGACAGGTAGATAAAAGATTCACCCGGTACTTGTAGTACACGAGTGAACGACAATGTAGTGTAAATACGGGCGAAAATAGCTTTAGTATAGAACATGAAGTAGAAACTGTGGTTCCATGATCAAATGGCTACATATATTGGCACAGATTTGGTGAAATGGGAGAGAATGCAAAAATCCAAGATGGTGGCCATTGAACGCCGTCGATTTCAATTTAAAATCATATTAAACTAGCTATTTTATTATATTTTTCAACTCAAAGGTAGCGGGTAAATATGAAGACATCTACAAAGAATAAATGTTGCTTCTTAGATTGTGAAATTAGGCTCTCGTTTCATTAACCCGCTTTTTCGACCGTTTCTATATAGGGTTGGTATTCACCCGTGTACTGCGAGTACCAGCTGAATCCTTTATCTAGGCGACAGGTGGCAAGAAGTAGCCAGAGGCAGTCCCTGGATGGACCACCCCCTTCTGTGACTGGCTAGTGGCCACCACCCACCATAAGAGGTTACCTGTGACTTGGCTGGTAAGGGAGTGGGTCACTTGGCTTTGTGATGCCATGGAGGGCGGATGGCGGAGGGCGGAGGGCGGAGGACCGAAAGGAATAAACGGTGAAGCGAACATTTCCGCTTCCCTGCCTTGTTCTTCATGTGTGTTTGATACAACCAGGGGGAACCGGCCATACTTGATGATGCAGCCTATCACCCTACCTTGGTCCAGTAGTCTCAGGTTTAGAATACTGCGACTGAGTGAGGTATGCCATTAGTATGGTATCGCAATATGGCAGCACTGTAAAGCCATCATGAATGTACACTACTATGAGATATGAGACTGATCTAAGCTGAAGTGGTCGCGGGAAATGAGACATAAATAAAGCAAGTTTTGAGACATTGCTTGTGATTTTCAATGCATGCAAAATCTAAGGTCATATCAGGATGGGTATCGACTTGTAACAGTGTGTAAAATATTCCGATAAAACACATTGGTGGGGAATGTCAACTGGTCTATAAGGGATTACAAAATGGTCTATAAAGGTAAATGATGTATAGGGCCAGGGACATTAATATATTATGTGGTGCTGGTGATCCTTTACTTATATTAAATAGTCATTGTGTATTCTATAGATAGTGTGAGAGGGGCACTACTGTTAGTGTGGAAGGAGCTCAAGAGCTCTACTCACAACCCCCTCCCACCCCCCCAACTGTTAGTGAAGGATCACCAAACACACAGACACAACAGTGCAGGTGAGGCCAAAGCAGCCACAAGGCATGGTGGTGGTGGATAGATCACAGTTGCCATAGTGACACAAGAATGCTTACTGTTGATTGTTGGATGTAGAAATGCGGACTGTTCATTGGAAGGCATGGTCAGGTGATATGCCATGTCAGGTACAGAAACCACTATATAATAATAAACCTGAGGGTGCAAGCTCTCACTTACTTTACTTTCACTCTATACTCTGCCTTTCTTATCCTTGCCTGTAGTGATTTCCTATTTGCCTGCCTACACAACTACAGCTGCCAGACGACGACTTTACAAGTGCGCACTCATACTAGTCTTACTGTATATCGCTCCCCCACTGGGAGACCAGACTGCCAGCACCATGACCTAATTCCCCCCTCAGTCACATTATCCTGATACTGACCTAACCAATCCGTGCTCTATCCAAAGCCGTGTTTACACAGGCAATTGTGAAGCGAATTAGGCAAATCGATTTATATGAAGCGATGTAGTGGCGCGTTTACACGAAGCGAGTTTGAAAGTGTTTCGGCGCCGGGAACCAGCAGCCTTAGTTCCGCCTGTAACCGGCAAGCACTGCTATTTGTTTAGTTTACACTCGGCGATTCGACGCCGATGCAGCTGCTACGTTAATATCGCTTTTAATTTAGGGTTAATTTAATTAAATTTCATTATTTGAGTATGTAATTCTGTTAAATATGATCGCATTCAATAGATTTCGGCCTAATCGGTCCCTAACACTGCCGGGCACCAGTGATAGTTACAGCTGCGCATGTAGCCGGCGAGCACCGCTATTTGACACTATCTCTGCCCGGGAACCAGCGGAATCGCTTCATATAAACCACCTGGCAAGGTGGTTTACATAAAGTGAATCATATGAAGCGAATCAGCCCTAATCCGCCTCAGAGTCGCGTTTACACGGCGAATGTGAGGCGAACTAGGCAAGGCGATTTATATGAAGCGACTTAACTTGCCCGTGTAAACACGGCTGTAGTAATGCCGAGGGTAGGCAGCAACAAGTATCAATTTTGTAAGGCATTGGTTTGACTCAGCTGTGTTTCGAAGTCCCGGCCTGGTCTCACAGTGGGGCACCACTATAAAGTTGCCATGAGTGCCACACTCCCACAAGTCATGATATGATACTAGATGCTGCTAGGACGCATAATCCCATGTTGTCAATGCTAATGCACTGGTCTTCCAGCCCTAATGACACTAATAATTATTGCCACTACACAGTAAACAAATCTACATCAATATAGATATAGACAATTACAGGGAAATAAGCAAAACATTGGTACATGAATGACAGGTAAAGAACAAGATAAGATAAAAAAGAAACATATAGCGAGAGGTAACTATGTTAGACTAGTATGGTAGGCGTTGGTGGGGGGTGGGGGGCGGGCATACTCATTGAAAGGGTGATGGTGGGATGTAGGGTGGGCCTTTGTGTTTGAACTGCTCTTCATGGTAATCTCAGGTGGGGCCGATTGAGTTATAAGAAGCTTAATATTTATTAATCATGTACCTCAGTAGGATCCAACTAGAATCATTGCCAGGCTCATTCCCTTGTAGATGGGTTTTTTGGTCTAGTTGGCCACTACTGGTTGAATTTACAGTGTATGTTTGTTTGGGATGATTTTGTTTAGATATAGTATTCTGTGCGAATGTGTCTGACAGAATCCAGAGGCACATATGAAGAATTCAGGCGCAAAAGCCAACAAATCCAATTGAGCTGTTTTCTGTCAAATGAAATTTATTGTTGTGCTTTCTAGATAAAGTTGCACAGTCCGATGGCTTTAAGTTTCTGTCATTTTCCGAGAAAAATATATTAGGTTGATCCATATAACCGACCTTACTTTACTTTGACATAATTTTTATTTCAAATGTCAAACTTCGGAGATATTTGAAGTGCAACCATCCAGAGTTAATTTTGGCAAGCATGCCAACGCTCTGACACCATATGTTTCTGCAATAAGGGGCTCTATTAAATTGCCTCATTATTCCTTCCTATCTGGTGACAAATGTTTAACAAATGCACCAGTATCTAAGTTGGATATTTAGAATCAAATCTAGATATTTATTTTGGTTTTGAAAAATTGATGTTTTCATCGGACTGTGCAGCTTTACATAGTAGCAAATTCATATTGTGTGATGCATTATATAGGGGATCTGTCAGTTTCAGCAGAAAACAAAATGAATTTGATTATGGAAATAATGTCAGCTTCAGCTCAAACCTGTTAGTTATATTTTCCCTTTGGTCCGAATAGTGTCTCTATGGGCGTAATCGATTAATCCACTCTGGTCACCCGAGCCACGTTTTGGCACATGCGCAAATCCTGCAGACTCGGGTCGAATAATCGAATACGCTTCTCCATGCTCGGGGTGACAAAAATGGTGGCCTTTTTATTTGTTTTTTAATAGCCGATATAATTACAGCAAAATATGATTTAAATATTTTTATGATGGCATAGTTTAGTGATATTTCCATTTCCTTAATCTATGTTATTACCATCAACAAAAATGTATGACTGGTACCGGTGGCTGTTATCCTGCAGGATGGTAGCAGCGCAAATGTGACATCATCACTCCTTGCAAAACCCAGCCAAGAGGTGGGAACTAGGGTTGTTTTGCCCACGGCACGTGTATCTGTCGACTCCACTCGCGGTGTTCTATTTGAAATTATGACGACTCGGGTGACCCGAGTCGCCCGGGTCGTGTTAATCGATTACGGCCCATCTGTCGGTTTTTGCACACAAACTCCTCATCTCTACTCTTGCCTCCTCGGGTGTATCCTGGTCCCCAGCAGGTCCAGTACGCCACCTAGTGGAATAGATCTGCAACACAGAGTGGATGGTGTCACGTTTCTCTCAGTGGGTGGCGCCACAAGAATGTAACAAACCCGCTCTTGAGTTTCGGCATTAATCGGACACGGCAGGGAGCAGTGGACTGCGGAATATAAATTGTCCTCGAATGAAATTTCCATTGGTTATTCAGTGCTACCCCACTAGGAAACCAGGCCGCCAGCACCATGACCTGATACCCCACTCAGTCACATTATCCTGACACTGAGCAAACCAGTCCTTGCCCTATCCTAATAGTAATAATGTCGAGTGTCAGGCTCCGAAGTGACAAGTATCAACTTTTAAGTCATTTATTTGACTCAACCAGGACTAGAACCCACAAACTCATGGGTTCGGTTCTCCCGATCTCCCAAAACAGGAGGCGGACGCTCTACTCATTCAGCCATCCCGTCTGGTCGCCACTGAAGGTAGATATTAGTTATTACTGCAGTCTACTGATCCTTGCCCTATCCTAGTAATGCCGAATGGCGGGGTCTTGTAGCACATGTCTTGCAGCACAGAAACACAAAATAAAATGCCTTGACTGCTCTCTGGCTTCCCTTCCCTTGCCAAATACACCAACGGTTATAAAAGAAATACATGCTTTGATCAGTGTTTCGTGTGTTTCCCATATGGCTACCTCACGACCGTGACTATGTGATGCATAGCATATTATGTGAGTATAAAAACGCAGAAGGGAATTACTTGTTTATATATTGTACCGATTGTTCTATATTCTGCCTCCCCCACCTCATGTTCGTGACTGCTGGCACTGCCATCGGTTCTCCTCATCCCTACAGCCCCAGTCACACTACGGGCGACCACTTTGCAATCAGTTTGGACTCAAGAACCCAGAGTCACCGGCAACCTCCTTGCGACAAAAGCAATGATTACCGACCTCCTTGCGACCATTTTAGGTTGCAAGGAGGTTTCTTTAGTGCAGTAGTCGGCGACTATTAAGGACCATTTTGCGACCACGTTGTGACCACTTGCGCCCATTTTGCGACCACTTGCGATCTCTTTTGCGACAAACCTTTTTTGTGGTCGCAAAGTGGTCACAAGCGGTCGCAAGCAGCAGTGTGACTGGCATATAACAAACGAGGCTGTCCTAGCCCAGGTAGATAAAGCAGTTCTGGTTTCGATTCAATCAGCATAATCCAAAAGATTCAGAGACCAGATGGGACGGCCGACTGAGTTAGAGGGTCCGTCTCCCGTGTTGGTAGACTGTTTGAACTTGGTCGAGTCAAATCAATGACATAAAAGTTGATACTTGTCGCTTCCTAGCCAGGCACTCGGCATATTAGGATAGGGCAATGACTGGTTAGCTCAGTGTCAGGATAATGTGACTGAGTGGGATATCGGGGCATGGTGGTGATGCCCTGGTCTCCCAGTGGGGCATCACCATAAAGTCACCATGAGGGTGCACTGTCACAAGTCGGTACCCATCCTGATATGACATTAGATGTTGCTAGGATGTAAAACAACAAGAAACAAACAACAGATTCAGAACCAGACATTGAGTTGTTTCAAGGTAGGTTTTATATATATGTATATACATCATCATCATGCTGTCAGTCGCGATGCGACAAAGACTGCTTTCATTACTTGACTGCCGCTCTCCTTTGTGCGGTTGTACATTTCATGAAAGCTGCCTGCAAAAGTGTTGAAGTGCTGCTGGCTTTTGCAAGTTACCAGCAACACTCTCTCGGGGAGCAAATAGAGGTTTCACACCGGCAAGAACATGTCAAGACAGGCGCAAAACTATTTGTCCCTGCAGTGGCTGGTCAGGAGATGTTGGGAGCAGTTTGTACGTTGACAAATTGGATTCACATGATAGGCCTTTATTGAGTACAAAGGGTCGCTGAAGGGAGCTGCTACTACATGATAGGCCTTTATTGAGTACAAAGGGTCGCTGAAGGGAGCTGCTACTACATATTCTTAAAGCTGCATAGTCCGACGAAAACATCAAATTTTCAAAATAGAGCGGAATACCAGTCACATATATAGTGATATAGTGATATAGTGATTGGTAGACAGGAAGTGTGAACACTTATTTGTCCCTCATTTTTGCTTGAGTGCAAGTAATTAGCAGCACAAGGAATAAATTAGTAGCATGTGGTGAATAAGTGGTCAAATTTCCCTATATCATCAGCCCATGCTTTTTCTAATCGGTTCTTGAATGAATTTATTGAGCCGGTATCTATTACATTTTGTGGGAGACTATTCCAAATATTTATGATCCTGTTTGAGAAACTGTGTTGCCTTAATTTTGAAACGGCTCTGGGTTTTACTAGTTTGAGAGTATGGCCCCGGCTGCCTTCTCTTTTATTCAAGGTGAAAATTGGTTCATATCTATTTTATCAAAACCTTTCATAATTTTAAATACTTCAATTATGTCACTTCTTTTCCTTCTGTAGGAAAGAGTAGGAAGTTTCAATTTCCTGAGCCTTTGTTCATAGGGTAAGTCCTTTATAACTGCAACTAGTTTCGTTGCACATCTCTGAACCTTTTCGATCTCCAGAATATCTTTCTGAAAAATTGGGCTCCAAATTTGTGGACAGTATTCCAAAATTGGACTAACAAGAGACTTAAATAGAATGAGAAAACTGTTCTTGTTGAGGCGATGGAAGGTTCTTTTAATTATTCCTATTCTCTGGTTAGCATTTGAGATGATAGTCCTCATGTGTTTCTGAAAGGAGAGTTGGGAGTCAAAGGTTACACCCAAGTCCTTTTCATAGCTATCTTGTTGCAGGACAGTGTTCTGCATAATATAGGCATAATGAGGATTATTTTTCCCGTAATGAATAATTTTGCACTTCTTTTCATTGAAGGGCAATTGCCATTTCTCAGACCATTGTGAGAGTTTCAGAATATCCTCTTGTAAGAGATTTTTTATCTCTTACGTCTTTTATTGCTCGAAAGACCTTTGTGTCATCCGCAAATATTTTTAGGTTTGATGAGACACTGCCTGGCAGGTCATTTATAAATATTATAAATAATATTGGTCCCAGCACACTTCCCTGAGGTATTCCTGAGGTGACATTCTTAAAGGAAGATTTTTTATTACCTACGACTACCCTTTGCTTTCTCTCAGACAGGAAGTCCTGTATCCATTCAGAAATTGATCTGGATATTCCCAGAGCTTTGATTTTGTTTAATAGTCTTTTGTGGGGCACACTATCAAAGGCTTTGGAGAAGTCCAGATAGATGGTGTCCCATGCCAGGCCATGATCCAGCCAGTCAGTCCAAATTTCCATCACTTCTAGTAGTTGTGACAGACAAGATTTTCCTCCAGTGAATCCGTGTTGGTCTGGAGATATCAATCCTAGTTTTTCCAAGTGTTCTACGACACAGTCTCGGATAATTCTTTCTAGCATTTTACAGCATAGGGAGGTTAAACTCACAGGTCTGTAATTTGATGCCAGGCGTTTTGGTCCCTTTTTATGCAGGGGTTTTACCTCAGCATCTTTCCATTGTTTGGGTATTTTCCGTTCAAATAGGCTTTTACAGAATAGAGATATCAAAATAGGTCCAATTTGCTCAGAACACTCTTTGATGATGTTTGCATGGATCCCATCTGGCCCAGGTGCCTTGGAGACATTTAGTTTTTCAATTAATTTGTCAACTTTATCGTCTGTTATGTCAATGTCACTGATGAATTCTGTGACTCCTGAATCTGGAGAGGGTGGGATATTATTCGTATTTTCATTGGTAAACACACTGACGAAGAACTCATTGAGTAGTTCAGCTTTGCCTTCATCGTCTACGATTAGTTCGTCATCACTCTTGGCTAGAGCTGGTATGCCATTGCCATTTTTTGATTTAAGTGAAGCATAACTCCAGAAATTTTTCGGGTTAATTTTAATGTCTTGGACAATTTTGTCCTCAAAAGTCTCTTTGTGTCCACTGACAATGTCATTTGCGGCATTCCTAGCGATAGTGTATTTTTCCCAATTTTCCAATGTCTTATTATTGAAGTAGACATTCCATGCTTTGTTTTTCAATTTCCTGGCAGTGGTAATATCCCTGGAGTACCAAGGAGGTTGTTTCCTGGTTGTGAATTTTTCTTAGTGGTACGTGCCTTTTGATAGCACCTGATAGCACATTTTGAAACAGGTCCCAGCAGTCTTGCACATTTTTCTCCTTAAATTTATTTAGCAAGTCATGGGACATGATATCCTTACTCATGGCAGTGTAATCCCCTCTATAATATGAGTATCTTAGTGGGATGGTCTCATTTTCTGTTTTAACATCGATTTTGAAGGATATGACAGCATGGTCACTCTTTCCGATCGGGGCACCTATCCTGATGTTATCTATGAGATTATCCTTATTGGAAATGACCCAGTCCAAGGGATTTGGGGTCTCATTTCCTCGGAACCTGGTTGGTTCCTGAATAAATTGTTGCAGAAAACAGTCATTTAGGTGGTCGAAAATAATCCGCGCATAATGGTCATCACGGCAATGTAAGATGCCAGTGGCCCAGTCGATTTCTTTTAAGTTAAAATCCCCAACGATAACCAGGTTATCATGTTTCATTTCTCTTACCTCATTGA